>JBAMJR010000162.1:650000-1250000 GCA_038501785.1 Myoxocephalus aenaeus | reverse complement strand
CCTACTGTCAGGTCAAAATAAAATACAAAGAGCAAGCAAAGCACGGGCAGTGACTCAGCCGGTCAATGTGAATCCCTCAGTCAGCCTTATGACTCTATACATTCAGACTGCTTAAAGTTCGTGTTAGCTAGCTAGCTAGCACGCGCTAGCTAGCTAGCTAACCGAACAAGTTAGTTGGAGGGAGGAGGGGTGTTGAGTGAAAAACGTAATTTAAATGAAGCATGAAATAATGAAGGAAAATTGTGGTCACTTTAAAAAATGAACCAATAGGTTATTCTTCTACATTAATTACGTTTTATCAACTGCAGGACAGATAAAATAGGTCAACCGTTTGTCTTAGAAGTTCTAGCTAAACATTAAAGCCACAAAGTTAGCCTTTCCAGACCATTGACAAGCACGAGTTAACTTACATAACTGTGTTACATTACTAACGTTACACATGCTATTAATTAAGAAAAATACTTAAAGTCATTATTTAAACTCACCTTCATGTGCCCAAGCAAAGCGAAAAGAATCCTCAACTCTCTGGTCAGTCCGCTCTACTTGTTGCAGGTGGAAAGTAACGGTGAATTGCTCCGCCTCGATTCACTGGAGGTTGTCAGGTTAATAGAATCCCTCCGCCGGTGGAAATAGTCCTTTCTTGTTTACCACAAAATGCCTATATTTTCATTGGAATTTAAGTATATGACTTATCTGCAGTATTTAACCAGTAGATTATGGCCAGGCTTCAGCCTGCCCATGGTTTAAAAAAGACAGTTTACCTAAAACACAAACATGACATAATTTTTTTTTTTTAATCCTAACTCCTGCCTTTTCCAGTCTTTTCTTTTTTTTTACTGATAACTTGAAGAGCCAAGTTCAATTAACACTAACAAATCTCAAAAAGTCAACACAACGCATTATTGTAAGTTGAACTAAATTTTAACTTGAAAAGTTAAGTTAAAATCTACAACTTGTCAGAGCTCTTTGAGTTAAAGAGAAGAAGTAAGTGGACATAACTAAACAGGGCTGTGATGTTTTACAGTGCAGATATTTTAGTTGTTACTGTTTTTGACAGAAAATAATCTTTTTGTAAAATCTACCCCATAGCCCTCATAAATCAAATCTGTTACTTCATACTCTCAACTGCCAAAATGAAAAACACACGGAGAGAAAATATAATTACGGCAATTTGCATACAGCACAGGCCATACCCTGCCATAGTTAATTATGTTGTTATGGCATGTGATGCAGCAACTCATTTGAATGTGAAGAATAGGTATTAAAATAGTACATAACATATCTACTGTTGTTTGATATACATATGAATTGATTGGTGCTGTCTCAGAAAAGTGAATGTTTTTGGTGGTTGTTGTTTTTGGTAAATGTCTGTAGTCACGCAAAACCCCTTACAGAATATCAACAATGTATGATAACTGAGCTGAAAAGCTGGTGGTTGTTAAATCCAATTTTCTTTTTACTAAACTGTGAAGATCTTTTGTATGACGTGGTCTGACTGTATTTTCTACAGCCAGTGGTGCAGTTAGGAAGACTAATCCGCCTGGGGACTGTTTTTGTCATCGTGTGTTGGCTCACAAGATCTCAGCATGCAATGTGTGACCATGCATTTTGTCTTGATACAGCAGTTCTACGGACTCAATTTGATATAAATAAATATAGGATCACCTGTAAGTGAATGAAAAATATTGCAGTGCGTATTTAACAAACCACAGAGTATTTATTTCATGTGTACATCGGTTGTCAACATACTGTAATTATATAGATTTGAAAGTGGCTCTGAAGTCTATAGCTTTAAGTTAAAGAGGTGAAGATCAGATCAGAGCAGATCTTGATTAAAGCGTCAGAGAAATAAAGTAGCAGAGCTCACAGCAATTGAGCTCAGCAGAATAAATCGCATGAACACTTTGAGCCACTCATTTTATGGAAGCCCGTTTCCGCCACAAAAATAAAATAAAAAATGAGATAAAAAGTCATAATTATGAGATAATAAAGTCGAAATTATGAGATAGTGAGTGGGCATGCGCTTCAGTGACGCTGGCTTTTCTCCTTCCTGTTATCTGCGCTGTCTTCACAAGTCTCCTCATTACATCCCCTCGCCGGTCTAACCATGCAAATGATATGCAAGCGTAACTGTTGACGTTTTAGCTCAACAGATAATAGCATTGCTATTAATGTAGCTGTTGCATGTGTTTCTCAAAGGGGCTACCGGTAAAAGCAGGAAAGCTACGAGACGTTATCTTGCTCATTGTGTGGTTTATTTGGGGACAGTACACAGGCTACTGTCGGCCTCCGCCTCCGCCAACAACAGTCAACACTAGGGCTGCAACAACGAATCGATAAAATCGATAAAAATCGATTATCAAAAGTGTTGGCAACGAATTTCATTATCGATTCGTTGTGTCGCGCGATTATTACGCCGGGCAATAAGTCGCGGAGAAGAAAAAAAAAGAGCGGAGCAGAGCAACTGACCGGCAGCGTTTCTGAGATTGGAGTGAGACGCTGACACACGCTTAGAAATATAAGATCTTTGACGTCTCGAGTCTTGGCCAATCAGCGTTAAGATGTCTCCAGCGTCTCATTTCCCTCAAACTTGTTTTTAATGGAAGCTAGTCAGCTTGCTATCACGTTAGCTAACGTGTTTGGGTTGTGTATTGTCGTTAAAGTTACTTTATGTTCCGTTACAGTTCAGTCTTGCTTGTAAAAAAACGTAACGTGATGAAACATGCCGTAACCCCCCGGTCTGGTTCAGTTCACCAGTCACTCGTTAACGTTAAACCGGAACACCGGCGGATCTGGCTGCAGGTTTTTTTTTGTTTGTTTTTTAAACTCAAAGTAGAATGAATCAAATCACGTAGTTGGGCGTCGTTGTCATAAGAGGCCCAGATATTGATGAGATGATGTGAATGAAAGAGTGTAAGGCAGGTACAGGTGAAAACAGGCGTGAGCGGAGCAGTGCAGCTTCCCTCTGTCCAGTGTTTCATACATATTGATAAAGCAGGGCATGATTAATTACAGTAAAAAGGGCTCACATTTGAGCTAACACAAAAAACATATACATGTATGCTTTAAAGCATACATGTGTATGTTTTTTGTGTTAGTCCATTTTTATTAATCTTTTTTAATTAACAGCTCAGGGATGTTCAAGGAACCTGTTTGTGCTTTCTGAAGAGGTTTTGCACAGTCACTTCTGATTTTGAATTAAGGGTTGGAAATGAATGCCTTTTTGTTTTTTTTATCCGATTCATCGATTAATCGAAAAAATAATCAACCGATTAATCGATTATTAAAATAATCGTTAGTTGCAGCCCTAGTCAACACCGTTAAACGTCCCTCAAACTCCGCTCTCGGTAACTCTCCACAGGCAGCTCACGGCTACACAGGTCATGAGACCTTCACTGACCTCCTGTTAATTTCAGATTATACTCTGACATTAGGTCCACACAGATATGGAACACATCTTCATCACATAAGAAATCCTTAAACACACACTCTTCAAGGCAGACTTGAACCTTCTCCAGAGGCCTGTCTCACAAAGCTGGATTAACATACCCGGGGTTTCCCTCAGTTATCCAGCTGCACTTAACCAGATGTCCGCGGTCTCGCTTATTGGTCTCACGAAGCCGGTTATCAACTCGTTAAGTGAACCCAGGAGCGTCTCATCTAGATCTGTGCTCGTGCACATAAAAGGGGCGGAGTTAACTCCGTTAGACCAATTGTGCACCATGGAGAAGCCGCCGAGAGCAACGTATTTTACAACGGAGGAGCAACCCATAATCTTAAGAATGTACGAAAAATAGAGAAAGAATACAAGCAAAAAGCAACACTGCTGCAGCAGCCAGAAGCCGCAAGGAATCGTGGGGAAAAAATCGCCGACTCCGCCAATGCATAAATTACTGGGATTGTAACATTAAATCACTGTCTCAAATGTATGTGCCTATTTTGATTATCTTTTCGTTTTAACTATTTAATCTCATTTCAGTTGCAACCCAAGTGGAGCTAAAAGAACATGGGGGCAAGTTAAAAGGTAACAGTAAATTCAAACTGTCATACACTTACAAGTAATCTGTTGGTGCTGATCGTGCATTAAAGAGGAAGAAATATGTTTGCCACTTCTCATGTCGGCCACTGAGGAGGCAACAGATGAAGAGACGCTCTCTGGAGCGCTGCTCTTACTATCCGTGCGCCTTCCTCAACGGGATTCTGTAGAAATGGGCAGGCCGTTTTTCCAAGACAATGATTGGCCAGTAGGAGGTCTTATAGACCCTGAGATCTTATCCGGGAACTTAACCTGCTCCGGAGCAGGTTAGGCGTTCAGCGTAAGTTACCGGGGCAACGTACCCCGATAAGAAGTGAACCAGTTTCGTGAGACGGAAAACCCAGGGTTAATCCAGAAGTTACCTCGCTAAACCGAAATCCAGTTTCGTGAGACAGGCCTCAGGTCCACAGGGTGCAAACAATCTCTGCCTCCGTACACTAAGGGGCTGCATGCAGGAAGTGTTTACAGGAAGAAGTTATAGTTAAGATCGGTATTGCAATTACTGAGTTCAGGAGGTCAGTGAAGGTCTCATGACCTGTGTAGCTGTGAATCATCCTAGCTAACACTAATGCAGTATGTTGAAAAGTAACGCACCGAGTTGTCCGTTTAGACAGGCGCTTTGCGGTGAAAAGTGTGTTAGCACAATACCATTTAGAGAATGAAGAACAACACTGAGTCTCAATCATATTGTAGCGACCCTTGGTCAGGAAATCTACGAGACGTTTTCTTGCTCATTGTGTGTTTATTCGGGGACAGAACACATGCTACTGTGGGCCGTAGGCTCCGCCAACAACAGTCAACACAGTTAAACGCTCCCGGTAACTCTGCACAGGCAGCAACTCATGCCACCTCACTCGCTCCGCCACGCTCATGACCCAGCCCCCCCCCATAGGTAGTAGGACATCACGGCTGGGATGACACTTGTTGATTAAAGGGCTATGTGCAGTCTGTCGTACCGGTAGCCCCTTTGAGAAACGCATGCAACGGCTACATTCATAGCAATGCTATTATTTGTTGAGCTAAAACGTCATATCGTTTGCATGGTTAGACCGGCGAGGGGATGAGGAGACTTGTGAAGACAGCGCAGATAACAGGAAGGAGAAAAGCCAGCGTCACTGAAGCGCATGCGCACTCACTATCTCATAATTTCGACTTTCTATGTCATTATTATGACTTTTTATCTCATTATTATGACTTTATTATCTCATAATTATGACTTTTTATCTCATTTTTTATTTATTTTATTTTTTGTAGCGGAAACGGGGTTCCATAACTAATCCTATTCAATTTAAATTCTCATGGTGAAGGAAGTTAATATGTATAAAGCAGCGCAGAATCACAAAAAGATAATATTTCCCGGAATCCAGTTTTATTATTTTTTTATTTAGAATTAAAGCACATTTAGTTCATTGTTACAAATACAAATATCAACCTGGCTTTCTTGTCTATTAAGAAAATGTTAAACAAACTTTATTACATTTTAAACATTTTCTTTGGTAAATTAGCCACCACAAATATTGTTCAATCTTGATTGTGTTAGATATAAACACAGTTAAAGACAAGACAAATATCTCCACTTTAAAAAAAAAATGAAATTGAGGTATATAATATCTGGTTGAATGAAGTTAGGAAAAATAGGCCCTTTCTTATAATATTTACATTACTACCTCATTTTTATTGCCCATCACTGTGCTGGAATAGCCATGCTTCACTGTTCTGGCTCCATTCCTCTTACACCTCAGACTTCAAACACAACTCTGATAACTGCCACCTGCAGTAGTTCTCTGACGAATCTGCAATCGTCGGCTTCATCTCCACCGGTGATGACAGGGAATACAAGGAACTGAACTAGGACTTTATAGGATGGTGTCAGCGTAACCGCCTCCTTCTGCCGGGGTAAACACTCTCCTCCGGAACCAGTGAACATCCAAGGAATGGACAATGAGATTGTGAAGTCTTATAAGTACCTGGGTGTTCACTTGAACAATAAACTGGACTTGACTGATCACACTCATGCACTCTAAAGGGACAGAGCAGACTCTTTCTGCTGAGGAGACTGAGGTCTTTTGGAGTTCAGGGAGCACTCCTGAAGACCTTTTTCGACTCTGGTGGCATCAGCCATCTTCTATGGACTGGTCTTCTGGAGCAGCAGCATCACGGCAGCTGACAGGAAGAGACTGAACAAACTTGTCAGAAAGGCCAGCAGCGTGCTGGGGTGTCCACTGGATACGGTGGAAATGATGGGAGGATGATGGCTAAACTATCATCCCTGATGGACAACACCTCCCACCCCATGCAGGACACTCCGGCAGCTCTGTACAGCTGCTCCAGCCACCGGCTGATTCCTCCCCGGTGTGTGAAGGAGAGGTACTGCAAGTCCTTCCTTCCTGCTGCTGTCAGGGAGCACAACCAGCTGTGTTCCCAGTAGACCACCCAACAAAAAAATATAAATCTATGCAATAGAAAAATTTATTCTGTCTATACATATAATATTTGTAGTTATATTTGAGTGGATTTTTTTAAAACATATTTACTTAGTTAATATTCATTACTGTTTATTACTTATTTATAATACTTGTTTTGATTTATTTTACTATATGTGTGTCCAGCCACAGGATTACAGCAGCATACATAAAAGTGCAAAAAGGGTTTGCACTTTTATGTATGCTAATCCTGTAAATGTCCCTGCTGCGGGACTAATACAGGATTATCTTATTTTATCTCTTATCTTATTCATAGTATGTTGAAAAATAGCATGAAAAAAACAAACATATAGTATGTTAAAAAATGCTATGTTAAAGTCACTTTAAAAATACGATTAAGGTCTAAATGGTCGGACATTGTATGTCAATAAATATCATGAACAAAGTAATTGTATAGTTTGTCGAAAAATGTCATAGAATAGTATGGCAAAAAAAAGGTAATGAAAAAGGCATAGTATGTAGGCATAGAAGAAGATTTCGTAAGAAGTCATATATATATATAGCAGGTCAAAAAAATGTTCAGTATAAAGTCATAGTATAGTATGTCAATTAAATATTCATAATATATGATGCTATCAAACATTTTTAAGAAAAGTCACAAAAAAATCATAGTATTGGATGTCAAAAAATGTCATAGAAAGTCAGAGTACAGTATGTTGGAATCAATCGATATGTTTGACACCTGTAAGTTTCTTTCTCACCTTGAAAAATATGAATCAAGAGATCACACGTCTCTCCTGGGCGTCTGTAAGTGGAAATGAACTGAACCCTCTGGCATGACACAGTAAGTTCATTTGAGCTCAGAAAAGTTAATGTTGTGCTTTAATGCTTACAGGGTTTCTCATACTCACAAGATATTACCAAATATTAATAATGTATATAGATAACTGGGCTGAAAAAAACAAACAGTATTTTCATTTTACAAAAATCTTTTGTCTGTCATGTTCTTTTTCTACAAAGCCAGCGGTGCCATTTGAAAGCCTTATCCGCCTGTGGTGGAGTGTTTTCATCACACACATCACACTCTGCGTGACCATGCGTTAAGTCTTGATGCAGTGTTTTTATGTACTCAATTTAAAAAATAAATTAAAAAATAGGATAATCTGTCAGTGAATGCAAACAATTGCAGTGTGCATTTGGCCAAGCACCAAATATTTATTTCCATTGTACATAGTTTGTAAACATACTGTAATTACACAGGTTTGAAAGCGGCTCGGCAGTCTATGCTAATATAGCTTTCAGCTAAAGAGGTGGAGATGCAAACAGATCTTGATCAAAGTAAAATCTGAGTCGGAGAAAGAAAGTGGAAGAGATCACAGCACCTGAGCGCCGCAGAATCAGTCACATGAACCCAAACACTTCAGCTAATCTTAAATGATCACGGGGAAGGAAGGTGATATGTTGAAGGCAGAGCAGAATCACAAAAGAGCACCAATTATTTCTGCAATCAAATACAGACATTCAACCCGCCATTTTTCAGAATCCAGTTTTAATATTTTTTAATGAACAATTCAAGGCACATGGAAACACTTTGTTCAATTTTACAAATAAGAAAATCGACAGGACTTTTTTTGGGGGGTATCTTTAAAAACAAACAAACAGTTGGACAAATGAACCTCCAAAAAAGAAAACAAGTATTTTCTTTGTAAGTTAGCCACTACAAATAATGTTCAAACTTGATTGTGTTATCAAGATATAAGCTCAGTTGAAGACAAGCCAAATATGTCCACCTTTTTTTAAATAGAAGCTGAGGTACAATATAACATCTGGAGTAATTTTTTAAGGAATAAGCCTCTACAATATTTATATTAGTATCTTATTTTATTATGGCTTAATATCCTGATGGACATACCAACTGGTATGTCATGAAAAAAACCCAAAATGCTTTTAGTTTTAAATGTTATGTTCGAGTTAGGATATCTCTCATAAAAATCAATGAAAGTCATATTATTTACACAAGGAAAATTCGAATGTTTTCAAAAGACATATCTAAAATATTCATTGGATTTATTTCTATATAGTTTACGAAATATTTATTTAAACTCTAAGAGCTGGGGCACATGCAAGTTTTTAGAGTGGATTCGGAAAGGAACAATATTATACACAATAATAATAATAATTACAGTTTGATCAAAAAGCACTTTTTGTAGCACCTTGAGTGTTTTGTGATTCTGCACAAAAGCACCTCTGTGGTTGAATTCAGAGCAGCACCTGGAGCATCCAGAGAGGGAGGTGAAGGACGAGGGAGGATGGGGCTTGGGTTTAGTGGATCCTCTCTTTGTTGCTGAAAGTGCGCAGCTGTCCGCCACGGCATCAAATGTCCTTTTCCTGATGTCACTCCCATTACTGCATGTAAGTTAAAGTCATGTGATTCTGGCCCTACAAGGGCGAGGAGTAGTTTCCCCTGGTCAGCGACTTCATGACAGGGCCTAAAGGCACTCTTCTTCTCCGGGCTTGAGTGGATCTTCTCGGCAACAAAAGAAAACACAGGTTTTTTGCTTCGCAGGGAGAGAAGTTAGGATGTTGGATCTCCTCATGTGGGTGTTAATATTTACCCTCTGACCCTGTCCTTCAGCGGGGAGTAAGTGTGTGTCTAGCCTAGGAAACAGACAGGGCCGACCTCAAAGCCAAACCTCTGGTTGGATTCCCCAAAGTCATTCAGCATGACGTCAATGATTGGCAACTGGTCGATGCGGGGAGTGTTGATCTCCATCACCGTCTTTGAATAGCCCTGCTTCAGCTGAGAACACAGAGGACACACAGGCATTTAGTAAGGTGGTGCAGTATGACTCACAATCTTTAACGGGGACTTTTATAATAATCATTCAAAGAAAAAAAGTTTGTTTTCAGATGTGTCTGTAAAAAAGCAAACAGGGGGCCATAATCACATTGAAAAAGAACGTATAGAAAATGGATGAATTTCTGATGAGATTATATTGATTTTACAGACAATTAACCAACAACAGTTTTGATAATAAGCTTCTGAAATGAAAAAGGAATTAGTCATTAAAAACATAGTAGAGTGTGACAAGAGAAAGAAAATGTCATAATATAGTAAATTAAAAAGTCATGGTATGAAAACAAAAAGGCATAGCATGCCATAAAAGTAAATGAGTATGTGGTAATAAAGTCATAAAAAAAATGAAGAGCTATATAGTGTGCGTGCTACACTGCATGAACTGTATCTGAAAATTGTACAAAGAAGAAGTGGAATTGCATGTTTTTTCTTAACCAATATCAGACTCTCCACTGTACAAACATTGTTGTATGACAGTCAGTCTGTCTGTGAGGATATGTGGGATTTCATGGAATTCATGGGAATTTTTTTTTCTCAAACTGAAAGTTAGATTATGAGTATTTACCGAGCAGCCGTCCATCAGAGGCTTGATGAAGGGATTATTGTCGTAAGACATCTCCTCATCGTTGGAGCCCAGGAAGCGCAGTGCCTTGTCATAGTTGTCAGTCTTGGCGTCGTACCAGGCCGCAGACTGATGGCAGATGTAGGTGAAGTTCTGCCGTGCCGAGGAGCTCAGCAGCTTCAGGAAGGTCATCTGCACTGTGTTGATGGTGTTTTCTGTCATGTCAACATAGCTCAACTGGGGACAGAGAGAAGGGACAGGAGAGGTAAAGAAAAGTAGGAGAGGAGGTAAATAGGATGAGAAAGGTGAGGGAGGGAGAAGTGTGGCAGGAAAGGGAGAGAATGGTGGGAAGAGTTACAGTAATTGAGACAAAGTGAGAAAGAAGAAACATTGAAAAACGGACGTGAACATCTGCAGGTAGGTAATAGAAAATAATATAAGACATTTTAAAGTCATGTGGGGTGACTCACAATTTTGCCACGTTTAAATTCACTGAACCATGAACCTGGAGACTCCTTGGGCCAGTTGGATATTCTAACCTTTAGTAAAAGAAAAAGTTAAACAACAAATAGAGAACTTCAAAATGTTTCACTGCACACAGATGTCAATTAAAATAACTGCAAATAGCTCCGACATGTTTTTTTTACTCAACACACCATTTGTTTCAGGTCTGTATTTAAAAGACATTAACTCATTACTTACTCCTGTGGATTTCTTATCTGGGTGTATGCACGTTTCTCCACCTGCTGTGAAGTTGCAGAACACTTTAATGGAGTCTCCGATACAGCCCTGGTTTGGATCAATCCAGTATTCACCTGAGAGAGAAACAGAGCCATGAGACAGAGCCATGAGTGTGAATACTACGGCTGTTATTTAATGTTATTAATCATCACAGCTATCTCAACTATTTCAAAATACACTCATGTTTTATGAATGTCAGGTTTTGTGAGCGTGTCCACGAGGTTATAAACTGTTGAATGCTGCAATAAATCAATCGTTTGATCAGAATGAATCAATCAGAAAATGTTTTTATAATGTATTAATCGTTTAAATAGTTATTCAGTCAAACATTTAATTCTTGTTGGGTCTTAAATTGATTATTTACTATAAATATTAAATATTGTTAGTGTTGCCGTATCAGTTGCTTCAATAAATTAGAGAGAGTTCACCAAATCATATCATATCATAATAACATAAGGCTACAGATTGTGTTCTGGTAACGCAGTTATGCAGCGTTACTTTAACTTTAATATAATAACTTTTTTGGAAACTTCTAACACTTCTCGTTACTACCATTATCTTTTAAAATATATATATATATATATATATATATAAATATATTTTGGTTAACCATACATGAATAAAAGGTATGCCAATTTCTGCATTCAATCCAGCACATAACATAATGAAATAATTTGCTATAAGAAAATCTAAAAGCCTGTATTATTTCAGCATTAATACTTACAATCAAATTTAGTTTCCCTAATAGTGACCTAAAACTTTTCAATTGTTTATATTTACTACAAAGAGCTTTGTCTGTTGCTGTTTTTATCTTTGATTTATGCAAATGTATTTTTTAGAGAATATTCATTACAAATGAAGCAAATGCATTTTTTTTTTTATCCAAAAATACATGGACAAGAATAAATTGTTTCAACCCTGAGTATTGCCTGCAGTCTTCCATTCATACATCCCCAGCAACCTTGAGAATTAAGTACCCTGAGAGGTGACACCCAGGAACCAAAAGAACTTTAAAAATCACTTGCAGCTGCTTATAAAGGTGACAAGACGAGTATGTCAAACAATTTGGTCAACTCCATTTCCCCTTTTCCGGATTTTGGCAGCTGCACAGTAAGAGGGTGTTTAAAGAGATTCAAGTCAAAAAATTATGATTTAATTAAACTAAATTAAACTCAAACCGTTGAAGTAGAGCATAGAATATATATGTTGTGCCTGTACTGGATGTTAACTTGTTTCCACTACAGACCAAGTTCTACTACTGATGAATTTTGTCTGATACCAATATAAAAACTGTCTCTGCCCTACCATCGGCATAGTCCGGCTGGCTGAGGTGCAGGTCGTTGCAGGTCCTGGCAGGATTGTCTTGGGTGCCCATGGGGAACTTCATGCGCTCAATGTCTTGTTTGAGGTTGTTGAGGGATCCGAAGACATCCTCCATTCCCTCCATACCGACGCCATCTACGCTGTAGTCTGCCATCGCCTCGTCTCCCTGCATCTCAGCATGCCGCCTGGTCTTTCTGGACTGCTGGATGGGCAGCGGCTGAATGACATCACCGGGTGGACCCTGAAACACGGGGGTGAAGGTCAAGCCCGTTATTGCTATTAATATACACAGTAGGTCAGGGTCTTTGGTTTCCAAAGCATGTGCAGTCTTTGTCAACATAAACATTGGCTGATTAATAAATTATTTTCATGATTTCTTGTTTAGTCAAAAATAGTGAAAAAAATGGCCTCAAATCTTCCCAAGGCCATTGATACAACTAATAGTTTCTATTCTAGTGAGTGCAGTGTTCAATCATATTACACATTTAGAGCATTTTAGAAGTATACTGTGCATAATATGAATGCTTGGATCTATCTAAAGACAATAAACTGGGTAACTTACAGGTTGTCCAGGTGGTCCAATCAGTCCAGTGTCTCCCTTCTGACCGGTTGAACCCTGACAGAAGACAAAGTATCGTGGTCATTATGTAGAAAACAAAACATTCTCATAAAACGCACAACAGGCAAAGAAAGGCGTAAAACACTGAAAAGAATGAAAACAGAACTTACGCCCGATCCCTTTGAACCTTTCTGTCCTTGAGGGCCCTGTTGGAAATAAAATATTAAGAGATGAGCAACGGCCATGATGTAAAAATATTTTGATCGAAGAAAAAAAATGGAACTTACAGAAATACCAGGGGGACCAGGAGGGCCGAGAGGACCGTGGGAACCACCTGAACCCTTATGACAGATAATAGATCACATTAGTCCGAATGCAATATAGAGATGTCTCGTTTAAGATACGATACTTGATGAACGTATTTATCCAAACACCCAGCCCTAATTACAGTGCTAAATAATCTAAACAATAATCTAAATTCAAGATTTGTTTTTGTTCTTGATCCCCTTTCACTAGTGGTATTGTGGGAATATAACCTTGAAGTCTCAGAAAGCCACATATTTAAGAATACATTTATGTAGCGCTATGACTTTGTTAGATTCACATTCCAGTGGAGACGATGAATATATTTTAATAAAGCATACTCCGCCTGACACTTACAGCATCACCCTTGCCACCGCCAGTACCCTGAAGTCCAGGCAATCCTCGGTCTCCCTTCTCTCCAGACTCACCAGGCGGTCCAATTAGACCGATAAGACCCGGATGACCCTGCGGCAGGCAGAGACGAAAATAAAGAACAGAAAAGGAAGACAAAGGCTTAGAAATAAGTTTTGAGAACAAAACAATATTTTAACTAATTATGTCATGTATAATACACCTGGAACATTATCCATTCAATATATATATATATATTTGCACTCTTCACCTACTTATTATTGTTTAACCTATAGACATTGCATGTTTTGGTTCCTTGTTGTATTTTCTTTTTTTACATATGTATTGCCTGTCCCCTACTTGTACGTACATTATGGATACATGTTAAAGTTTAATTTCTGGCCATTCATCACCTGCACAAAATCAAAGCAGTTTTTCGACGCAAAGCCAAAATACACATTTTAAATACCTTAAATACCTTAAAGTTCATGCGTAATGTCTGGCCAGATGACCACAGTTTTACTCTTATTTCTGGCTATAAACTGTTAGTGTGTTTATAGTGGTTGTCATATTTAACAATGGTGGTCTGTCTCGGCACCTGCTGCTAGGCAGAGTTATGGTCTTCTGCATCCGACTACTGCATGCTGGCATTTAACCAATGACCATTACAGCGGTAATATTATTGGACTTATACATATTCATTCACTGCATTAAATCACTGTGTGCAAGCACAGAGCAGAAGCTTTCTTTATCCTTACAGGGGAGACTCAACTAAGAGATAGAGGCAATGGGCCCAGCCGTTTGCTTACTTTGGAAGCTGCAGATAAGGTGCATAAGCAGATATGAGAAATACACAATAAAGCAATTTGAGATTAGCATCGTAATAATATCTTACCTTCTCTCCCTTCCATCCAGAGTCACCTTTCATACCAGGAAGTCCTGTGGGGCCCTGGGGAGGGAAAGAGTCAGTTTATGAAGCATAACTAGCAGTGAAATGAATACACATCATTTTACAGTGACAGCCATTACAGATCTCTGCATTGCCTCTCCATTTAGCCTGCAGAGGCACTGCAACATTTTTAGAGAGCAACCAAAGATTATTTACACAATTAATACATCTTATTTTGTTCATAAAATGCCAGATAATAGTTCAAATCAACTGTATAACATCACATGTAATGCCTTGTCTAACCAACAGTCAGAGTCCAAAGCTATTCAGCTGACTCATTCAATTATTGAAATAGTTGCTGATTATTTTCCTCAGAATCGACTAATTGATAAAACGCTTCAGCTATACAATAGTGTAATGTTATGACACCATAATCTGGTATATTGTACCATTAAACAATTAAAAATAATTCACCAGATGACCAATTTCCTTTTAAAGGCTAAATAGCAACATAAGATCTTTTTCACAAGGAGTGAGCAGGTGGGAGAACATGTCTTACTAAAGGTCCAGGAGGGCCGTCTTGACCAGAAGCACCAGGCAGTCCTTGTTCACCCTGAAAATAAAGACAAATTAATAACATGAAAATAATCTAAATACTAGATTTAAAAGATACTAAACTGTATTTTAAGAAGCAATACATGTTTGTTCAAAACATACATTTTCAACCATGTAATTTAGTCCATACACATGAATTCAATAAAATCAATGTGTCATTTCAAACAGGTTATAATGTGAAACCTGTGGCATACAAAAGAAGTTGCAGATCTTTGGAAAAATTTACTCACAACAGGACCAGGAATTCCTCGCAGTCCTTCAGGACCAGACTTTCCAGCAGGCCCCTGAGGTCCCACGGGTCCGGTTTTCCCAACAGGACCCTCAGCACCAGTTTCTCCCTGTAAACATCAGCACAACATAACAATGAGTCTGGGCACTGAAAGGTATTATTTGGTTCCAGTTGTTCGTAACAAACATGTTGAATGCATTTTCAAAAAATAAAGAGTATGTCCTTGTGCTAAAGACACACAAAAAAACACTGAAACACTTTGCTTTGTTTCTCTGATGTGTGTATGGTCACATGTCTCTTCACTGATGACAACAATAACTTTACCCAACTTGATAATTAAAGCAAGCCTGCAAACAGAAGCCACATTGTTCAATATTTTGCAATGTTTTCCTTCCACTCGGATTGGAAGGATTCGAGGATTTGAAACCCTGTTTTGTTGCTCTCGTCCACAAGGACACACATGCACACAATACACTGCACGCTGGTGAACATGGATATAAAGAATGCTGGGTTCAAAATAGTTTAAAATACTTCAAAATACTTACAATGTTTAATGTGGAAGAAAAAGCATTCAATATGCTTGTTTAACCTCAAGGATACACAATGCATTTTGGTGAGTAACACTGAAAGTAAACGTAACTGTGGTTGCTTGTTTACAAGAACACTCCACAGTCTCCCTTTAAGTATGCATTAGTGGTAAAATGTCACAATTAGGTATTAATGTTGAATTGTAAATACAAAATAAGTCAAATATTTTTAAATGACCAGTTGACTTGACCAAATTCAATATAGCTATGCTAAATGTTGTACACTTACGTTTGTGAAAGTTAAAATACATCACATACGTACATAATTTGAGATTGATGGTTTTCAAAGCAAATTCAGTGGTGTTAGATTTCAATGTTAAATATTCAGTAGTAATGACTTCAATTTGTATTTATTTTTTCAGTTGCTTGCAGTATAAGATTAAAAGTAAGGTATTTCTTTACCTCCATAATTGATCTAACCCTGATCCCTGTATGTACAACTTAAACAATGTAATTCGTAAAAGTCAAGACGGTTGAACTCTTACCTTTGATCCCTTTTCTCCTTGTCTGCCCTCCTGACCTGCTGATCCAAGAGGACCCTGAGGAAAACAACCATACAATGCAATTATAGTTGCATACATTCAAAACATAAAAACCCTTCACATTAACACAATAGATAATTATTCTCAAAAAAGGAAATGTTGCAACATTTGACTGAGAGGCAGTTGTTTCATGTACATACTAATTGTTCAGCTGATGCATGCTCTGACCTTGAATCTTTTTAAAGAGAGAGGGTTATGCAGGACCAGGCAACATCAGTGCGAGCAAATTGCCCTACATTCCAAACATACTGGGCTAAAAGCACATCAGTATTTTCACCAAACAGCCTGTGGTCAAAACCTTGTAAGTGGACTGTCATTTGCCATTAGAAATCATAATCAAATAGACCAAACAAAAGCCACTGGTCTTCAATGTAGGTTATGAGCCCTGGCAACTGTGTCTGTGCATTAGTGAAAGTGCATATGTGTGTGTGTGTGCGCCCGGGTGTGCATGTGTGCTAATGTAGTCAAGCAGCCACATGGATCAATGAACACCAAACCTGAGTCAATTTCGAAGAGATATTGGGAAAGAGACTAACCCTGAATTACTTTGGTGAAGGATGAAAAATCAAATTGCGAAGTCCATTAATATGTTCTGTAGCCTCTGTCACCTGGATAGTATCTCTTGGAATACAAATTGGAGGTCTAAAATGTGCTGACCGTAGCAACGTTTTTAATATGTATGATGAACAGTCCATGCCAGCATTTTAATTCCAGCCACCGAATTGCATGAAAACAAGCAAACTAATGTGGCTAATGCTTATATTTTTTAGACATTTAATGACAAATAATGTCACTGTACTTTATCTACCCGATGATCATCTTCTCTGCAGTACGGTGCAGTATCTTACCACGGGCGGTGGTTGTGACAAGCTTGAGAAATCAATGTGTTTCAGCCACAACAGGCAATATTTCGATTATATTTTGAAATCTCCAAAGTTAAAGAAATCACAATGTCGATAATTTCAAAACATGACTTATCCTCTTGTTTACTAGGGTTGAAGAAGTACTCAGATCCTTGACTGAAGTAAACGCATCAATGCAGCAAGTAGGTTAAAATGCCCCATTACAAATAAAATCCCAGTTAAGCAAAAATACAGAAGTATTATTAGCACAATGTACTTAAAAGTAAAAGTACTTCTTCTCCAGCAAAGTGACCCCTGTGACAGATGTATTGTAATATCACATAATTAGATTGTTAATAATGATGCAAGTAGAATTTCACTGTTGTAGTTGGTCATCATTGAGCTAGTTTTATCTAGCATATGTACAATAGGTAGTTTAGTCCAGTGGTTGTTAACAGCGGGCTCCATCTAGTGCGTCACAACATAAATCTAAGAGATTGGGCAATTATTACAGAGGAAAAAAACTGTTCCCAAGACATTTTTTTAAGTATCTTTTATCTTTGCTTTTTGTGAAATATTGGATAATTGTTACGCCCAGACCTCCTGGGTAGTTCTGTGTTCTGTCTGTTTCTGTTGTGTGTCTGTCAGTCTCCTTGTCTCTCGTTTCAGACTCCTCCCTCGTGTGCCGCCCTCCTGTGTGATTGCAAGCCCCGCCCTCATTGTTTCCACCTGTGTCTCGTTCCCCTGTGTATTTAGTCTGTGTCAACTCCCTGTCCTGTGCCGGTTTGTCTCTTCATGTTTGTGACTGTTTGCCAGAGTAAAACCGTGTTTTCTAAAACCAACTTCCCTGCCTTGTTGTCTGCTTGTGGGTCCTGCTCACCGTGGTTCTGTTCCTGATAATAATTGTACCAATTTGGACCTCAAACTATTATTTCAGAAAAAAAACATCTGAAAGGTCTAGGAGGGAAATCTTTCTTTGATGTGACAGCTAACAACTGTTGAAATTGACCACAGACCCAAAAAGTTGTGAATCCCTGGTTTAATCTTTAGTGTGTTATATAAGCGTATATATATAAATGGCAGCTGGTTGATACGGATGCTCTGGAGGACACATTTACTGAGCATCATCTCTGCTAAAGTTCAACAAACTAAATTAATTTTCTTGAAATATAAAAGTTTATATTCACTCTATTTTTACCCACTGTAAACATTTATAACAGCATTATATTGTATGTTTGGATTTTAAGTTTTAGTTTGATAGGTTAATTACGCCCATTAGTTTTACTTATGAGAGTGTCTGGAATAGCCAGTAATTGCAGACAGAGATCATATTAAGAGAATATTGATGTATTGTGAGTTTGACTTGCAGTAATGTAAAAGCAGTAAGACGCTTGCTGCTGCTGCTAACGTAAAGTCGTAAAGTCACTGCTGCCACTTTAATTGCTGGCTCTCTATGCCCTTTCTGCCACATCAGGCATGAGCTAACATTATTTAATTTATCGAGCTTGGCATTTTTTACAATGCAATCTATTTACTGTAATGTTTTTGCAATTAACAATAAAACATGCTATTTATGTAGTGTATGAAAGGCTGACACAATATGGCACGCTTGCAAGCCTGGAAGAGCATGGTCAATTCTAAAAATAGAGAACATCTCAAGAGTGTAGCAGAAGTTTTGTCTCATGCATCATTTTGGAAATGTACTCACCCTTTTGCCTGGAGGTCCTGGTACTCCAGCCTCACCAGATGGACCTGGAGGGCCCTAACATAGAGTAGATAGAACATGTAAATACACTTCACAAAGACTGAAGAGTTTTGTTTAATAAAGAAATATCTAACCTTTTGAAAGAATATTGAAAATATAGTTTTGGGGTCTTTTTTACACACGTTTCGTCATATTATTGCTACATATGCTTCACTATTATCGTGATAAAGTGCATTCCAACACAACTGAATTTAAAATAAACAAACTGCAACATGATATAAAATGCTGCTGCTAGTTTTATTTTCATAATTTCTCTTCATGTACACATTTTCTAGATTTTTAATGTTTAAGAAAACCCATAATTAAATTACTAGTAGATACTCAAAATGCTGTCATTTAAAGCTCCTCTGTATTCTCAAGATACTTCACACATTAAATAATACATTTTGCTGTATTCCTGCACATCATTGTGAACATGGGAAATTCATTTTAGTGGTAATTTCAATTTTACAATTTCAGATCAGATAAGACTTACAGGTTGCCCAGCATCTCCATCATCTCCTTTGTCACCCGATAAACCGTCAAGACCCTAAAACAAAATACACACATAACAACATTAGTCAGCTCTTGTACTGTACTGTATGTAGTGAACGCTATTTCACATCAGAGTTGGGTCTACATTAATGGCACATTCAAGAAATTGACATACAAACAATAACAAAAACATCCTTTACAAAATGGGAAAATCAAGAATGTCACATTAAACATTGAAGAACGTATGGGTAATACAGGAATGAATTGCTACTCACTAAATGGTACAATATAATAAATATAAGATTGAATGAGGGAATGCAGCACTTACAGCAGTACCAGGCTCGCCAGGGGGACCATGGTCTCCTGGGAAGCCAACAGGACCCTGCAGACAGATTGAGACACTGAGAAGACTGAGCTTGACTCAGATATTTGACATTGCCTCAACAACTTGTCTGACATCAGACAACTTGACTGACTAATATGACAGTCATTCTGCAGCTGACAGCTTGAATAATGCATCAGTCATGGCTGTGTGTGTGACAGCGAGGTGACATACAGGGTTTCCCTTGGGACCGTCATCTCCAGGGGGTCCGCGGGCACCGGCGGGTCCAGCAGCTCCAGGTGGGCCAGTTTCTCCCTTCTCACCAGTCTCTCCTCTGGATCCCTGAGGAAAAATGCATCATAAGCTTGTCACCATGAAGACCATGTAAGGGCTATTCACACTTCTTAAGGCACGAAACATATGTGTTATCAAATCTGTCACTCCATCTGGCATTAAAACAAAGAACTCAAAGTATTGTTCTTTGAGCTGAAAAAAAAAGAAACCAAATAGTTCACAAACAGTCCACGCTAAATAGCCGTATCATCTTTTGTTTTGCTCTAGTTATAGCAGTGTCTTTAAGTGTTGGCTCTGACTAAGAGCTGCAATTGGAGCATAATTACAAACCAACAATCGGTAGTTGGCCCATTAGAGCAAAGAGCTTCTCAAGTCGATGCCAGCATGGCACCTTTGAAATTGACCTCGATGTGAAATGTAACACTGGCTCGATCTGTCACCGTAAACAGATACGCGGCAGCAGGTGGATACATCAATACAACTTGATGGACTGAGACTCAGGGATTGTGATTGCGCATACCTATAACTAAGGTGAGGCCTCTCTGGTCTACAATCAGTGCTTAGGCTGGATCAATGGCACTGCTCTGAATACCTTTTCATGATTCATACAACTGGAAAGTTAAAAGCACAGGTACTTTTGCAGGCAAAAACCCCATGCTGCATTAGAACATTGATGTTGTGCATATCATATGGATTGATGCAGGAGATGTACGTGTAAATTAATGTTGAATGCAATATGAGAACGTGGACATCCTGTCATCTAGCACTCATTTCGGTGATATGAAACACCAAACAGTTATTATGAATTGTGACGCTTTTGTCAAACAAAATAACAAAATAATAATACTGGCGTATTATGACTTTAATAAAAAGCCTTGGACAGGAGGTTAGATTGGTGACAACGCCAACAATGGAGGTGTTCAAATCTGGCAGAGCTAAATATTTGCTACACATCAGCCTGCATACATTTGGAGTAAGATACTTAGAGGTAGAACAGCCCCCAGAGCGGAAATGTCAAATAATAGACGTAACGTAATAAGCTGCACTCACAGGTATTCTAGTCAGACAGATCGTTTGAAAAGTCACAATTACACACTTTAAGTGATGAATAGTACACTAGGTCAAACTGCTGTATTGATTGTGGTGCTACTTGTCATGCATTATGAGTGCTGCTTTCACATGCATAAACTATCAGTCATCTTTTATTAAAAAAAGAAAAGAAAGAGCTCTCTAAAAACACATCATGAATATTTCAGCATGTGTACTTACTCCGATACCAGGCTCTCCAGATGGTCCTGGGTTGCCAGCTTCACCGTTTTCTCCCTATTAAATGACAGTGAAAATGTGGATTATCACACCAGATAGTGTTATCAGCTGGCTAACTTTTACTTTGTATCTTCTACTTTAATGTCAAACACGCAAACTGTGCATGGAAGTAAAATGGCTGTTTATTTCAGGAGCACAAAGAGAAACAGTTAACTAAAGACATACTAAAGGAAATGAAAGGAATGTACTTGTAGGAGTTGAAAATGACTTATCAATCAGTTGCTCTTACCTTCTCACCAACACCACCCATTGCACCGATACCACCGGAAGGACCTTGAGCACCCTGTAGATAAATCATAATGAGGATACTTATAACAGTGTGTGTTTTTTTTGACAACATTTTTTTTTTTTTTATAAGAATAACTGATGCCTTTTAAATAAAACATACAAATAAACAATCAAACTTACATTGGCTCCGCTTGAACCCTGAGGACCTCTGGGGCCAGGAGGTCCAGGTGGACCCTGTTAGCAAAAATAGAAGTTATGTGCAGTATAGTAGTATTGACAACAATTGTTTTGTTTATGTTGCAGAAGGCACGTTTAACATATGCTGAAAATTAAAAAGAAACAATCCAAAATAATCTCTTGAATACGTGGTTCTTGTTTTTTTAATTGGGTATCAGAACCTGAATCAGAATTGGATTTTATTCACCAATTACTTTTACATTTGTGTAAAACACTGGTAAATACATATAAACGTTCTATGCTGGATTTACAATATACTATTGCAGAATACAACTAAACATATGGGAAATATGCATCCCCTGAACCAAATCTGTACATCATACTTGTTTTTTCAACTTAACTCACTACCCTTTAGTGCTGTTTTCAGAGTATCTTTATTGTAGTCTATCTATAGTAAAAAAATATATAAATGCTGGTAGATAAAAAAAAAAAAACATACTGCATGGAAACAGCATGCAAAGCTTTCACCAATAGCAATGTTTGTATCAGTACTTCTTCCACAGACATAAAGGAATCGGCCAAGTGGCTCGAGGAGTCGCCAAACTCAGCCACAAGCCAAAACTTCAGAACAACCAGCACAATGTTCCCACCTCTCCGGGTTCTACATGAACACAATGTGAATCGTTGCAACAGAGAAAAGTCACTGACAGAGCTGCACTCACCATTGCTCCAACGTCTCCATTCTCTCCCTTCTCACCAGGAGGGCCGGGCAATCCCTGCAAAGAAGACAAATATTCTTCAGAACAATGAAGTGTCATTTTTTTTTGCTGTTCATCAACAGGGACTAACAGATGATGTGTATTTGATAGTGAGCTTTAGGATGGAATGTGATGTAAAATACATTAATACAAGCAGAAGAACCCCTGAGTGTAAACAAACAATTAGTCAAAAACGACACCTATTGTAATTAAAGGGTGTGGGAGGCTTGGGATAATCAGCCTGTGTAAATTGCACGGTGGGAGCTCCATCCATCTATGTCCGCTGGAAAGTGGAAACAAAGAGGACGCTGCAGGTGGTGTGTATTATCCAGTTTGTGGATTAAATCACATTTGACTAAAACGGTTTGAAAACAACTTGGGAAGGAGCTCTCATTTGTAGCTTATTGTTTATCTGCAAAATTGTAGTTATTATGTGTTGTGTTAGATAAGCTGCAATGATGGAGCATGCATAATCAATAGGTGGGTGGAAAGCCGCGGTTATGATAAGTTACCGTGAAACTGAGATGACATGGATATCGATCATCGAGATCACATATGTGTAGTTTCAGCCCATTTAGTTTGATTTAATGTACCTCTGGAATGGCAGCGGAGGCTAATCTATAACAGATTCTGACTGGGACTTTAGTCACAGTCATACAGCAGGGTAATAAGAATAGAAAAATAAAGTAGCAAACTATTTCATGCATTATGTTTGGATGTGATGAGCTCTTGATCAATGCTCAACTTGTTACGCTCCTTTGTAAAATATATGTACTAATGGATTGGCAGGCCAGAAAGAAGAGGTGTATTGTGAGTACAATTAACACACACACACACAAATCTGCACACAACTACTCTTATTTGCTCATATATCAGAGCAAACAAAAAATACATGTCTCCTTATGATTTCCTAGCCCTGAACTATAAGGACACACTGGTGTAATCAAATCTGATAATAACTCTCCTCTTCATCCACATCTTAACCTCTTAATCTGAAAAATTCATCCGCTCAGCGAGGACTCAATTCCACGGCAAACACAGCCCTAAATGATGGAAGCCTTTCAAAGCAAAGCCATTCATTCCCCATCGTCAAAAATCATTAATGCTACAGATAATTGAATTGAAGAGCTGAGCTCGCAGTGGCTGCTGCCATCTATTGAAGGGCAGCTTAGCCAAACATAATTAAAAGAGTGGAGATGGAGTGCATTATGCCCAATTAGAAGCCAATTGCACTTACTAACAGCGCTATCTGGCCCTATTGACCAGCAGGGCTTCACTCTAATTTCATTCTCCACAAGTCCTTGGATAATTGACTTCTAGATATTCAAAAATGTGCCGTTTATATATTCATTGCCACCAATGTAAGTTTATTTAACTTCAGCTCATTGGTTTAAATGAGCCAATGTTTTGCCCTGTTGCTCTTTTTCCCCCTCTTTTGCAGTTTTGAGGAAAAGGGAGCTGAACAGAGCCAAGTAGAGTGGAGCAGTAGTCACGTTAAGCTTCGTCTTCATCTCAGTATTCATCTCATCTTTATGAATATACTGTATAATGTTTAGTTATTTTCCTAAAGTGAGACTATCACTTTGTGTTCCAAATCACTTTTTCAATGCATAGTACAGCTGTCCTTACAAAGTACGTGCTTTTGCATGCAGTATGTATTCAATTGGGACATACTACTTTATCATAACATTGTACCTTGAACTTTGACCTTCTTGCTCAAATATCCACAGAGGATATATGTGTGGGTCGGACTAGCCAGAAAAGCATGCAGGCAAAAGTAGTATGGTAGTATGGGTATTGGAGCTCACAGTATGTAACTTTTGCTTCATGGCAATAGACAATTACACTATATTCTAGCTGGCATTTATTCACTATTATCTTGCACAACACAAAAAGTGTATGAAGTCAGTGAAATGACTCAGCAATGTCAGTTACACAGTCATATCTTAAAGTTTTCTGACATTAGCTAACATTAGATACCAGTTATATCACACACTAAGTTAGGTTTTACCTGGGACATTATTGAGTTGAGGATGGGTGCATTTTATTTGTTATTGGTTTTACTTTAAGAATGTGATATTTCTTCTCTCAGAAGTACTGGTGTTATCATTTTAATACCAAAAATGGCTGCTAATACTCTATTCCAAGAAAACCACTTTCTACAAATCAATGAAGTTCTACCATTAAAAAATAAGATTAATTGCCACAGATCAATGTTTGTTGAAGTGGAAAATATAGCTGTGGCTTATTTATTTAAAAAAGCCCTAAAATATCACTCTTCCGCAAAGCATTTAATATGCATAGTTCGTGTTTGTGTAGGCAGGGTGTAATGGTGGCGAGACAGACATTTTTTAGGGTCACAGGTTTGATACCTGACAAAGCATATGTGTCCATCCAAGTATACAAAGCATCTTGATTGCCAACCTGCTTCAGAGTTGCTGCCTCTTTTCTCTAAACCCTCTCGTAAATAAATATTGTATGAGTATTGTCACCATCTATTATGAGACATATTTTCAAAAGATAAATTAAGTCATACTATACATTGATTAAAATATCTGATTGAATACAGGCTACCACAGAGGATGGTCTCTTATTTGTCCTGACTGGGAGCACTGCAAGGAAGTGGTTTACTGCATGATGATGTGATGTAGCCTGAGTGGAAAACCAACGGCAGTCTCCACTCCACCATTAATGGAGCGGCAAAATGCCAAATGCCAAATGTTAGCAGTGGTGATGGATTTTGAGCACTGCCTTTGCTATCCTTGAGGGGGGGAGCATTGTTTGCCCTGGAGCAATGCAGTGTTATTAGGAGCCGAGGCTGCATTAATAAATTATGCTCTGTTTTGATGTAATGTAAATGTTGTAAGGAGAGGTGAAATGTTGGCGGTTTAAGGGATGTGGAGGGACTCATTATACTCCGCTTGGCTCTCAAAGAGGGAAAGCAGTGTGCTAGGCAATCAACGTGTGTGTGTGTGTGTGTGTGTGTGTGTGTGTGTGTGTGTGTGTGTGTGTGTGTGTGTGTGTGTGTGTGCGTGCGTGCGTGCGTGTGCGTGTGTGTGTATATGCAAGATGTAGACTTACCTGCAGACCAAGGGGTCCTGGTAGACCGGGGAATCCTCTGGCTCCCTCGTCTCCTTTCTGGCCAAACATACCCTGCTGTCCTCTCGGACCGGACTCACCATCAGTGCCCTGTGGGAGGTCATAGCTCGTTAAATCTAAACATCTTTATACTGATCTTCCATTAGCCAAAGCTTTGGCAAATGTAAGTCCACAAATACTGGTATCTAAGTGGAATTTCTCTTCTGGGATTTCTTTGCCCTCTTAATCCTTTTCAAGGTTATGGAGTATAGCCATGCTCACATTGGAGAGGGTGGGTCGATGCCCGTATTCACACACAGATTGGGACAGACAGTGTACCTTAATGCCTTTTTCTGAAGGTCATTTATGGCAATTTCACCCATCCATCAAATCTCTACACCCACATATTCTTGCTCAGGGTTATGAGGGGGTGGAACTTTTCCCAGCATGCATCCTGGACAGGCCAGGGCACTCAGGGCTTACGCATGGCCAGGCATTTGCAGTCACAGGTCATTTAGAGTCAACCTGATAATTCTTTGAGCAGGGAAGGTGATATTTGAGCATTCGGAGGGCCATGCAAACTCAAAACAATAACGACACGGGTGAGGCAACAGTTGTATCCGCTATGGCGCTGGGCATCAGCCAGATTATAGAAACTATAGCCATAGGGTTACGGTAAACAGTGTATGTGAAAGATGCTGACTTCAGCTGGGAAGTCAGAGGTGCATATGGCTACAGAGGATAGGAAGGGGAGACTACAGGGAAGGAGCGAAGTGCTGACAAACTGAGAGTTTTCAGTTCAAACGCATGTCAGCACTTTAAAGTGCTTGTGGAGCTCTTGCTGAGCTCTGGGACATGTAGGCAGCCTCAGGCACTGGTACTGAATGCAGAGCGGTTTAGAAGGAAATGTGAGGTGATTACAGGTAACGCAGGTACAGCTTTGAACTGAAGAGTCAGAGACAAGGTGGACTAAAGTTGAGAGACTTCAACCAAAAAGAATATCAAAAGCCCCAAGCAGTTTTCATCACCAAAATGAAAAGTTTGGTTCGCGTATCTTGCTTCTAACTTAATCTAATGAGAAGGAAGAGTATAGTCTCCAGGACTGACAAATTAGATTCTGAATTACAGCTGTAAAGGAGTAGCAACCACAAAAGTATGTGCACTCAACACACACAGAAGTTCTGCTTTCTTTTGGGTTTTAATCATCATAAATCAACGTATAATAACTTGTACTAAAACTGTGAATGTTTCATTTTCTGGACTCTGTCGTAATTTTTAAATGGGTCTATCTAAAATGTGAAGTGTAGCTGTAATTGAATGCGATACCTGTGGGTATAAGAGATACTTAGACCAGGAGGCATCACACACATGCTGAGGCAGGTGTAATTTATGACTCACCTGAAGTGCATCTAAGTGGCTATTTAAGGGTTTTGGTTTGCCTCATGTTATGTTAGAAACAAAGGTTTTCATCACAACATTGTGTTTTTCCACTGCCAAGGGACATTTAAAAAAAAGTTCTTCTACATTTATGTCTTTGTATTAGATTGAATAAAAAAACACAATTGATTTATAGAAATTGATGTTTACCACATCCTGATGAAGATCAATAGTCTTTCATTCCAACTACTACCTCAGTTGTATCTTAAAGACAATACCGGTGAATGAGCTGTTGTGCACCTCCTTCAGTCTTAGCTGAAAAGAAAATTGGATCATTAATTTTCCCTGCAAACACCAACATTTTTTACAGGATTGAGAGGTGGGGTAGATAGTGTAGTCAACATTGATAACAGCATCAGGACTTGCAATAATAAAAAGAGGGCAGATAATGGTGAAATTACACAGCACGAGTCAAGTCTCAGTTATGAAGGCATGAATACACATGAGCAGACTGACTTACCAGGATAAACAACTGTTAAATAATTTGTTATTCAGCTTGGGTGCACTACCTGCTTGCGGCAATCCGTCTCACCCGGTCTATTCTAGCCCCCACAGAGCCCTGCAGATGCTGAATTTCTGCTAGAATGGTTGTTAAGGCATGATAATTTATAGCAATGAGATCTCAGTTGCCCTCAGGCCATCAGCTATTGTAGAAACAGGACGTTTTCTTGTTGTGTTAATGAGATAGATAAGTAGAGGTTGTTCTGCAGCATTCAAGGCAGCATTCTCAGCTAAAACGGAGTACCATAAGAGGTAATACAGACAAAAGATGTTTCGCAAAGCAAAACAAATATTCCAAATTCCAAATTTGAAACTGCAGCTAAATTGATTACAGGGTGCTCAAACGGTCTGAAGGGCAAGCTGTTAACGACTGTGATGTCAAGGATCTACGTAGTCGTGATTGTAATGAAACTTTAAAATATTAAAAGGGTGGGAATTCTTAAATAAATGGGCACTGAAGCCAGGTTTTTGGACTGCAAAGGTGACATTAGAAAGCAATGCTGCTTGCATAACCTGGCTGGAACAGGAATAGTGGGTAATTGACACAAATAGTCATTTTGTGGGTGAAGTCTTCCTTTAGAGTCAAGCGTTCACTTTTCCGATGTATTTAAGAATTGTTAAAGCAAATTTAATTGTCAATCACACATTTAGCCAGAAACGGTTAAAAGTCAAAATAAAAACCTGCATAGAATACAAATTGCTCTTGTTGAACTACCTATTAACGTTGTTTAGTCAAAACCCAACGCTTTTCCTTTGTTGGAAACAAAGGAATTAGAAAAAATTCCCAAAGATTTAAAGTTTTTGAAAAGTTTTAGAGTAAATAATGGTGTGCATTGGTTACCAGGTGGTCATTTGCTGCTCTCTTTTCATTTCATATTTTATTCCTGAATATGACCTCCATTAATAAACTTGAACCAAGTGTGAAATATGATGTCATGGGGGACAAGTTGACATTAGATGGCTGGAGGAAGCCATACTCACAGCTGGACCAGGAGCTCCGACCACACCCTGAAGACCGCTTGGGCCTGGTGGACCCTAAAAACAGAAAGAGCAATGAAAAGTTGTTTATTGGTTACTGGGATACCCTGCTACTTGTTTGCACGCACAATTTACACAGTAAGCAATACCCAGAAAGGAAACACAGCAGCAACTCAAATAATATTGTATATATGGAAGATTGGCAAGATAACCTCAGATGATGTTTGTCATTGTAAAGTAACCTGAGTTCATATGACAAGTCAGAAACTAAAAGTAGTGTTCTTTGTTCAATTAGCATGGATTATCATTCACAACTCATTCCCTTAAAAAAGAGAAATTAAGGAGAAGTAATAGAGAGAGAAAATGAAAGACTCACAAGTTCACCGTTGTCTCCTTTGCTTCCCTTCTGTCCAGGTCCACCAACTTCTCCCTGAGGTGCAAAACAAACAACATAGCTCACATCTCTCTCATCCATCTTAAAAGACTCTTGCCTCTCATGTTTAGTTAAAGTCCAATATCTTAAAGTGTCACCTCTAGTAAATATTTCTCAAGAGATTTTAATTTGATTGGACCACAACGACCTTTGGCGAGTGTTTGCAATTCATTGATTGGCTCCCTGTCTCACCCCATTGGCACTATGATTGACAAAATGGTGTGATGGAAGACGTGACTGGGATCAGAGAGGCCTGATGGTTGCAAATGCAAAGATAGAGATCTGTGGTCAAGTGTGGGTGTGGGATTTGCTGGTCTGACGGTAAACTGGGTATGTACACATATTTGTCTGATTGTGTTCATAAATGTTTTAATGCATCCAGAGTGTGCTTATTTTGTTTACTGAATGCAATGATTTGATATTATTTTCTGAAATGGTAGGCTTGAGGCCAACCAGAGTGATGGAAAAAAGTATTTGTTTACATGCAGTGTGTGTTTTCTATATATGTGACAGAAGTATAAACGTACCAAAAACTGCACTTCTATGACATCTTCACAATTCTAGACACATTTAGAAGATTCCAACAGCAGACATGTCTTGTACTCTTTGATGTTATCATTGTATTATTTTCTTTGTCGTTGAACTCCATTGTTCTGATCTTATTAGGAAGGAGCCGCTGGTTACAGATGGTGAAGTGTTTAAATCAAGGATTACGGCAGTAGAACATTTTCACTCCACCTTGTCACCGTCCTCTCCAGGGGGACCCTGAGGACCAGCGGGACCAGGAAGACCAACAGGACCTTGAATGCCATCACGGCCAGCAGGACCCACGGGACCTTTCTCTCCCTAAACACATTACAGAAGTGTCACATTATCATCAGTCAAAACCCCAAATGTTCCTCAAACTGGACAGTTGCTTGACTGAGCGATAGTTAGATAGAAATACTCACAGGGCCTCCTTTTTCTCCAGCAGGACCAGGCGGTCCTTGGGGGCCATTGCGTCCTGTCAGACCAATGGGACCTCCGGGGCCAGCAGCGCCTCTCTCTCCAGGAGAACCCTGTCACCAAATAACAAAGACCCGTCAGTCACTGCTGCATCATGTGGCAGCTAACTAGAGAAGTCCATTTCCAGCAGAAAAATTATGAAACAGCTGAATGTCACAAAAAGTGTTAAAGCATGAACACTCTGACTTCATAGGAAGGCTGCACTAATTACAGACAAATTTTCTAAGACCACCTTTTCCACAGACTATGGCCACTAGGACATCAAGTGTCCTTGATATAGTTGACATATATATATATAGTTTTATCTGTTTTTCAATTTTTCACAGAACAATATTGAGAATCAAAAAGGTTACCCTCAACAGAAGGACGCTTAAGTGTAAAGTAAAAGTGCTTCTTTTGCAATAGGCACATATTACAATAGGAACAATGAAACCTTGTTATTTCATTACTTTTGAGAAGCAATAATAATAATGTAACAATCAATACAAAGATAATTTTAATAAAAGTATATTGACCCTACTGCAAGCCTCAAAGCTTCACAAGGACGAGACCTGTGCTGATGAACAAAATCTTACCTAACTAATAGGATTCAGCTACTCTCCTTGTGGAAGGTCTTTCATTCTTTCCCACATACGCGTGTATTATTACCACACGTTTCACTGTGCTCAGGTTGGTGCTCATCACTAGGTGACCCACATCACATAAACTGTGACTACATCTTTGATCAGCAGTTTATTACGGCATTCTCCTTCTTAGGTAAGGTCTCTGGCTGTTTCAAATACAACTTGCACGTGTTCAAGCCAAAGATTCATCCAGATTCACCCCAATACATGCGCGCGCACACACACACACACACACACACACACACACACACACACACACACACACACACACACACACACACACACACACACACACACACACACACACACACACAGTGATTCAGCTGCTGATGGGAGCTGCCACCTGGCACTCGTATGCCTGGCCCATTTCTTGACAGACATTGCCGGTGACACACACACAGCACCAAACTGTCACCCCCAGCCTGCCAACCTGCCCACCAGGACACACATACAGTCGCTCACACACATTTCTTTGACTCATACAACTTAGCATTCGTTCTTTCTTTCGTCCGCTCATTTCAAACATGTTTTTCTCCCACACATGTGATTCTCTGGCTTGAAATCAAAACTGAAACAGAAAAACTTTGTGTTTTGTGACTCAACTTGTTGTATTCAGGCTTTCGTTTAATTTTTTCATCTTGGTATGTCTCTTTAACACACACACACACACACACACACACACACACACACACACACACACACACACACACACACACACACACACACACACACACACACAACCCTCTGAAAGGACTGTGAAATAGCAACACACAGCACTCAGACAACAGCAGCTCAATCTCTGGCAGGAAATCGATGGAGGAAAATATCAGATCTCTTGTGTGCGTGGGCATTGCACAACGGCCTCCTTTTCAAGGAGTTTTTTTTGTCAAACACGATCAAAACAGTCTATCACATGTGTTCATCCAACGGCTCACTTTCAAGCCAATTTAAGAAAGCTATCTATTTCGCAGTAGGAATGGTTTCACTCATTCAGAGAACGCTCATCTTCTTCGCTTTCATCCTCTTTTCATACGTGCTCTGCATGTCCGCTGTCATCTAATCTGGTGGTGCTCTGTCGCTGGTGAGCAGGGGCAATTACCGAGAGCCTGCGTTTAACGCTTGAACAAAATGTCAGACAGTTCAAAGCTGCCTGTCAGTCAGCTTTCTGTTCAGATTCACCACCGGAGCTCACAAGGCTTTTCATTACATATATCCTTAACTGCTCGGAGACAAAGGCAGGAAAAAGAGTGCCCTCCTTATTTATGGGTTGCAGTGCCACTCCTGCTCCTTTTCACAGTCTTAAACTATGTAACAGCAACAGCACAGTTTATGAATGCAGCTACAGCATCTCAGAGGAGGTCTCTTAGGGTGATTAAGGGTACATCAGTGATAAGCAACACAAGTATCCATGAATCACGGAGAAAAACACCCTAATTTTATTGAGTGTGATCAACACTGAGTGAAAAGTTTCTCTCAATGTGGTGGTCATATGAAAATTTAAAAACAAGATACGCTCTCCGTAACAACTAAATGTGAAAGGAACACATCTAAGAGCAATCAAGTGGCTGGTATGAAACTACTGGAGTTGTTAAATTGGGCAACTATGCAATGATTAGGCCATGCTTCAATGGGATATTGTTGATAACTCTTGTTAATTTCATCCCTATAAGAATATCTCTTAGCTGTTTTTAAAACACTATAAATTAATCAGCACATTGTTTTGATCAAACCATAAGATACACATGTATAGCCCTCTGATTTTGAACTGCTTATGTTCTCCTGTGCATTATAACAGTAAAGGACAATATACATCAGTATACGAGGAGATTCACAAATCTCATTTTATGACCACAAAAACAGATGTGAAAGTGGAAGTGACTAACTTTCAACTAACTATACAAAGAAAACAAATTCAAAAAGGGCATTTGACATTTAATATCATACAGAATATTAATTTTGAACAACATGACTTTAACTATTGTGGTATTGCTTTCCTTTTGACCTCCCTGCCCTCCTCTACCACCCTCTACACTGCAGCTTACATTGCTGCTGAATGACTGGAGAGCGGAGCTGTGCACAGCATGTGCAACTCCATTCTCCAAAAGCACAAGTCACTTTTCACTGTAATCTCCGTGGCAGGAGAGATGAGGTAACCATAGTGACGGGCTACTTACGAATGGGCCGGGGGGACCCTGAGGCCCTTCTCCTCCCTTTAAGCCAGCTGGACCCTGAAAGCAGAGGACAGGAGAGGGTTAGCTAAATGCCATTCATAGAGCAGTGATCACAGCTGTCAAACGGTCCTTTACATATTACTGTGTGCGTGTATGTGTGCACACGCGTGAAGATATGTGTGCATATGTATGTGCATGTGTGTGTGTGGAGGGCTTAGCTCCAGAAAGGCATACAGGAACTAGCAATTTGTGTCCTATATTCAGAAACAAGACATCTTTTAGTAGTTACAGTAATTATAGGAACAACTCTTTTTGTATATTAGTGATGATGTTATCATTACCAGAAGATATAATCAAAGTTGATAAAAGTTTCTTGCTTTGACTCTAAAGTAAAGTTTTCTAACAGTCCAGATTTGATGTAAGTAAAAGCAAAGGGCAAATAGACCATGTGCATTCTTTGACTTTGCACTCACAAATCCCTGTTCAGGGATCAGCTCCCAATCTACTGAGGCAGCAGGTCATTAAATCAAGCTTGCTTGTTTTTGCGTTGAGTTCAGTCGTTGGATTTATTCTGATTCACCAAACTCAGAAAATAAATAATAGAATTTCTACAATTTTGTGTCACCGAAATCCTAATGGCATAACAAGATCACATAACATTTATAGACTGCAGCAGAGAAAAGAAAGAATATTACTAAATAGATTATGATATATCCTGATCTATGGGTATATTTATTTTATCAATGCAAAACGAGTCCTTAAATGAGCTTCAAAGGAAATGAAAAAGGAAAGACAAAGTTCTGAAGCCTGGGGTGGGCCACAAGTTGAAGTCCAGTCCATCTATCTCTGGACCCCTGTCATCTCCTCGGTATCCCAAGCCTTGAATGGCAATGTCTGTGCTGCTGACTAATAGCACCAGGAGGCTGAGATTGCATATGGAAAACAGGATTCACCAGAGGCAGTAAAGACTTTCATTATAATAACTAATTCACAAACTCCGACAGAGCCAAGGGGGAGCAGACGCTGCCAAGCAGGCTCTCAGTCTCTCTACCTCCCCGGGTTGCATATTGCAGCATGCTGCATTAGAAGACTGGAAGGATCTTTCTTTGCCACACACAAAAAAAGTTATTTATTGTCTCATATATTGCTACTGTGCCTTTCCTCAAGAGTGAGTGATGGGATGAAGAGTGTGTATACGTGTGTGCATGAATCTGGTTTCTTCTTTTTTGGAGCGGTATAAACTTGTGTGTGTGTGCTTGCACATTGTGTGCGTTTTGCATCTCCACTCTCTCAACCAACAAAAAAAGTATTAACTTTAAACATACTTGCTCATACAACAGGGTTACACGTTTGTGTTTACGCCTGTGTGTGTCTGGACTTTAAGAAAGAGTGGAAGGCTCTATTTGCTCGTGTAGACTTTGTGTGTGTGTGTGTGTGTGTGTGTGTGTGTGTGTGTGTGTGTGTGCGCGCGTGTGTGTGTGTGTGTGTGTGTGTGTGTGTGTGTGTGTGTGTGTGTGTGTGTGTGTGCATGCTGCTTTTATGAAGAGAAAGCAATCCCTCTGCACACATGGCACAAACATAACGCTGGTAATAAGTCTGGGCTCTGTTGTCGTATAGTCTCTTAATGGTCAGCCTTGAAATGAGCTCCAGCCTCAGTCCCTCAAGCTGATCCTCAGTCAGCCTCTAACAGCCATCCGCCTCACCTTGAACTTTTTCTCACCCTTTTGGGAATTAATTCGAGGTTGCTCAGCAGGCTATAGGGTTCATGTGGTATACTCTCAAAGTCGTGGGTGTGAACCAGAATCAGAGGGCTTTGACTCATCCTACACAAGACAAGAATTCCTTAAAGAAAAGGATCTGCAACTAATGCAGCTCCAAATGTGGAAGTAAATGCCTCTGAAATGCATAGACAACAGCAGATCACAGACATTTTACTGGTTAAAATGCTTTGCCAAAGCCGCATTTACAACACACTACATCCTACTTCAACCTTGCTGAGATTGATGATGATACAATTTGTCAATATGTCTGGCTCAGTCCTCTCTTATATGAGCCAGTCCTGCCCCTTTCCATCAGGTCTACTGCCAAGCTTGACGTTTGGTTTAACAGCAGGTAGTTAGCCTGATAATTGGGGTTTTGAGCTAGATTCAACCGGGTGTGTGCGCTCCGAATGGGATGACACGCATGTGTATGTTTGCATGAGTGTGTTAATGGGTGCGTCTGTTTGTTACCATGGCCCCTGGAAGACCTCTAGTGCCTTGAAAGCCCCTCAAGCCAGCAGGTCCTGCCTTGCCACCAGGACCCTGAGAACCTGGATCACCCTACAGAAGGAGAAAAAATAGCACACACTTATACTGTTAGGTAATTATGCAGCAAAGTTGCTTTAGGTGAACATAATGAGCAGAGCTGAATCTGTGAGAGTGCCATCAAGGGGATTGTTAATCTTTTGAACCCATCAATTTTCAACAAAAATTGTGTATACGGCATACAATCTTAAAGAGAAAAGGCATTTTTAAAACAAGTTCCTATTCTGATGTGAGTTGTTAAAAAGAACAATTTTGCTTTTGTAGCATTCAAAATCCATCATTAATTTACCTTTCCACCCTCTTTCCCAGCAGCTCCAGGTAGACCTTGCTCACCAGGTGGCCCAGGAGAGCCTGGATGTCCTCGCTCGCCGCTGGGTCCTGTCTCTCCAGTTGGGCCCTGTCAGGGACAACAGAGAGACGTGTTAAGGTCAATGTGCTATACATAAGCGACTTTGAGTATTAAGAAAAGCGCTATATAAATTAAATGCATTATTATTATTATTATTATACAAATGTGTCTTTACCTGTGTCCTAAAGGAGATATGATATTGACACAGGAGTGGTAGAGTACATACGATGCTTAGGATATCTCACAAGGATATCTCACTTCCAAACATTTTGGTGTTTCATAATTCTCCAAGAACAAGCAAAAGAATAAGTGAGGAAGTGGAACTGTAGTGGAGTACTGTGCTGTATATCTTACCTGTGGTCCAACCACCCCTCCAGGTCCTGGAGGTCCTGTCTTTCCTTGGAAGCCCTGAAGGGGAAAACAGAGACAATGTTAGCTGTCTACATGCAGGGTTATAGAGCATGTCTACTTTGTGCTGCACCGGTTGTTACGTGTCTGAGCCAAACAGAAAATCTGTATGCGCTATGTGACAGTAAAAGTTGTAAGTATGTTTACATACTATTGGAAAAAATGTATGTACCTTTTGTTGGTCACAAATAAACTAATTCTGATCATATCTTGGAAAACATTACAATATGTTTTGCTATGCTAAGCAATGAATGTATGCTGTGAAAAACTATTTTATTATAATATCTAATTTGGTCTCATAATCCACATGTAAGAATGATTTACAGGTGGATTATGAGACCAAATGAAATATTATAATAAGATAGTTTTTCACAGCATTTTTACATTCAGAACAATGCAAGAAAGATCAGTTCACATCCAAAAAGCTGTTTCCCTTGTCTCGGGTATTTTACTTCCAGTGGTGGAAGAAGTACTCATTTCCTTTACTTAAAAGCAACAATACTATAATACAAAAATACTCCATAACAAGTCCTGCAAAAGTATCAGGTAAAAGTACTCATTATGCATATGGTTGGCCCCTTCCAGAGTGCATTATTATTATGTATGTATATTATATATAATTACTGATAAATTCATGTATAAGCAGCATTTCATCGTGACAGGTCAAAGTGTAGCTAATTTGAAAAAGATCAATCTTGAGCAATGCAATAATACAAATTAACTAATAAAGACTAAAGCTCTCAAACAATTAGATAGCATATAGCTGTATATAAAGTGAGAGGATATCATCAAAGTCACCAATGGTGTCATGATACTCTTTGTTGAAAGAATTGACCATTAACTGTTGTTAAGATGTTCCGAAACAAGCTCAGCTGTATCGCAGTGCGCTTTCCTTTCACCCAAAGAACACAATCTGTATGCCGACTCAGTTATCTTCCTCCTTGCTATATTTTTTGTACAACCTATCTGAGACAGTGAAAGACCATGTTGGGAGTGAGTGGGCGCTGATGCATGATGGTCAGGGTCAAATGGCACAGCACAAAGCATTCATGGGCCAAACCACCCACTCACCGTCTCTCCTCTCTGTCCAGGATGACCGGGCAGCCCATCTTTTCCTGGTGGACCCTGGGGGTGAACAGGTAGATAGTTCAAAAGAAATCATGACATCAGGTCGGAAGAGGGTATTAATATTTGAAAAGCTAATGTGAAAAGTGTCAACATGGACAGTTTGACAGCAGCTACTTACATTGGGTCCCTTAGGTCCGGGGAAACCGACGGGTCCCTGAGGTCCTTGAGGTCCCTTAAATGAAAAGAAAGTGAATCGAGTGAGTAGAGAGCAGAATGGATCACACATACAACACAACTTTAAATGGTTCTTCAATAGGGAAATAATGAATTTATCTTTATTATAAATGTTTATACTATTATGCCATTGTTTCAGCTTGATGGAGAGTGAAGTACACAGAATTGGGTCTCTTCAGGGAATTACACATACATTTATAATTTGAAGTTGGTAATCAGCTACTGTAGAGCACACACACGTGTTTTATTCATTTGATTTGACAAATAAGCTTTATTTTTTAACTTTAATTATTTCACTTTGAGTTAAGATTAAAGCACGAAGCACCTGGTGTACTTTTTTAATCTAACTCAAGTGCACAAAACTTCAGGCACTGATGGAAAATAGATCTCATACTGACCCTCTCTCCTGGTGGACCCCCTGGTCCATCATTGCCGGAGGTGCCCTGAGGAGAAAGAAAAGGAAAAGAGAAACATTGTCAAAGAACAAAGTGCGGGGAATAAAATCATGCAATGCATTGACACTGAGGTTATATAGCAAGCCTGTTTGCTCATGCACATTTATGTTTCTACCTGAGTTGGTGAATGAATGTGTATGTGAGCAAATTAACCTGTTCATTGCCATTATTTCATTTTTCTATTGCAGGTAAAAGTTATATTCTGCATTTGTTCATGGTGTTCACGTTCTTGTACTTTCTCTATACAGTTTGAAACATGCAGACACATTTATTATCACTGGCTGCACCATTATGACTCTAAAATGGTCGTAGCTCTCACCTTTGCACCTGGCTTTCCTGTTGGTCCTCTAGCACCACGGCCACCACGTGGACCCTACATACAAACAATAAGGTAATCATGGGGGTAAAAAAGGCATTTTCAGTATTTTGCTCACTATTAGAATACCTCAAACAAATTATAAGTACCAAAACACAGAAAGTAATTGTATAAACGGCATATCGTCAGTCCCTTCCCTGCCAATCTCTACAATCCCCCACCCAGTGCATATCCCCTTTAAAAGACAGCAAAATAAAGCCCATACACAACTACACTAAGGGAAGGTATTTTCATTTGAACACAATAAATCATTTATGTGCAGGGCTCGAGCTGACTTGGCAGACAGATGAATTGCCTACCGTTGGACCACGTTGCCCTCTAGGGCCTGCTTTGCCGGCAATTCCCTGGGAAAGAAAAACAAAAGCTTTGATTAAAGACAAAATCCTTTCTTGAACCAGTATATATAATATAAGTGCTTTTTGATCTCTCTCTTTTTTTTTTTTTTACGAAAGCATCGACAAATACACTCAAATATTAGACAGACATAAATACTGAGGATATTGGAGTGAGGGGTCCAATAGAAACATCTGAGCATCTTTGGGAAAAAAACAAATAATCAAATTGTCGAGGTAAGTGGTTACCCAGAGGCTCCTGACAGCTTGAACTACCCGTCAGTTTTAGCACGGCGGGGCCATTGGTGTCTGCGTCTCAATGTCTGTCTGGGAGCAGACACAAGCTTGTCTCTTCAATTATAACCCTTCCCACCATGCTGCAACTCGCCATCTCATCCCTTCATCTCTGATGCTTTTCAACCGCTCTTCGCTTACACAGTTGTGAACCCATTTCTCAGTCAGTCAGTTTGGCTCCGGCTGATTGTTGTGATTTGGGTTCGGCTCCTTTGTCCCAATCAAGGGAACTCTTAATGCGACAGCATATCACGATCATTTTGGCAATTGTGTGTCTTCAACTTTGACTGTGCTTCATGGAGCCTTGACCTCAAACCCATCCAACACCTTTAGGACAAACCGGAAGGTCTGGCCTTATCGCCTAATATCATTCAATGACCTCACTAATACTCTGGTGGCTGAATAGGAAGGAGCAAATGCCTGCAGCCAAATTCCCAAATCTCCTAAATTAGCAGCATAATAATGCCAGTGCTTTTGGAATAAAATGTTCAGCAATCGCACATTCGGGTGGAGACACACTTTGGTTTGGCAGTTTACATATTTACTAGTGCAGTTGTTACATAGTTGAGGTATAAAAACAGTGAAATACACTTTCTACATCCAGACAGACCTATTAGAATATTGTTAACAAACTCATTTGCTGACACTTGATTCTCAAACTATTGTACACGCAACATCTATTAGTTGTCTGTTGCTCTTTTGTAGTCGTTAAAGGGCTTTTTGGGTAGTTTTTAATTTTTGTTGAAAGGATAGAGGGTGTTGTCTGCTGTACAGACTGTTCTGGCCCCTGAGGAAAATTGAGGATTCATAGTTTTGGGCTATATAATAAAAAAACTGACTGGACATGATATTGATTGTGTGTAATTACGATACAATACATGCAAACAAGTTATTTTGCAATTCAGATGAATGACACTAAGTAGGTTTTAAGTTGAAACCTAATTAAAAAAATAAACTATAATGTTTTGCCTTTCTTCATCACAGACTGTTCTTCTTAGTAACCTTGTGGTCAAAGACACATTGACCATCCCCTGTTTCAGTGTTCTAACCCATCTACTCTCAATGCATCTGCTACACAGAACAAAAAGTATACATGTTTTTAATAGGAGAGAGAATGATGCATTCTGTGGCTCACCCTTGCTCCCTTCTCGCCATTTGCCCCGGGGAATCCATTGAAGCCGTTGGAGCCCTGCAAGACAAGTACATAAAAAGGAAAGAAAGAAGTAACAGAGAGGGGAAATATATTAGATATTTGTAGCATATAAAATAAGGGATAGCATAGTCTGTGTCAAGTAAAAATGTGACAGAGGCTGAAGAGAAAGTAGGCCTATTATTCATGCTTTACTGACTAAGCTAATTAATAGAGAAACTGTGAGGTCCTAACATAAGTACCGCCACACAATTCAGCAGATTTCTATCATAAGACCACGGTTCATAGGCTGTGAGTTCCCATAGATAAATGAGGACCTTATTCTAATACAAGAAGGAACCCAAAGAGAAAAGTCTCCTCCTTGCCACTTTTGACACTTTCTGTGCTGTTAGGTTGTTAGAAGTAAAATAGGAAGATAAAAAAGGCGTGAGAGCAAATAAAGACAAAGGAATGGGAAACAGCAGATCCCCCTTGATACCCATCAGCAATTTAGTTATTGAACTTTCGCAGACTGTGCCCTCTGATAGCAGTGATGGTTCCAGTCAAACAAATACTAGGAGGGCAATCACTGTGGGATGAATACAAGGAGTACCAAGCAGCTTACCAATACAGCCGTGCTTTATTCAGCATTAGGGAGCAAAAATGTGTATTCAACCAATTTAGGTTAAAAAAAATAAAAAATCTTTGTTTCAGCAGCACTACAAGGTCAAAAGCATGCCTGGTTGTTTTGAGTTTAAAACATACTTTGATGCAATGCACATCTATAGTGCTCATTACTGTTCACATGCATATGTATATGAGGCATAATATAGTTCATCATAAGCAAGGGCACTACACCAAGGCAGCGTGGGCAGAATTGCAAGAGGTAAACAGCCCAACATTGTGGAGACAGCAAGAAGGGGGATCTATGCTGCTTAATTTGTTTTTCACAGAGGTGCAGTTATGGTAAACTGAAAGGAGAGCTGGTGCTGGACAAGCCTGACTTGCGCCACAGAGATAAGACAGTCCACTGAAGCTATTGCAAATGGCATCCAGAATTAACGGTGGGGGAAAGCTGTTAATAGAGAGTGATGGGGTGCAGCAGCCAAAAACACAGCCAGTGGAGGGTTTGGTGCACAGGCTGATCGAGGGGGATAAAGGCTGCAAACAGACTCAGACTGTGACCCTGAACTTACTCTTGAGGACGATGGGACATTTGTATCACATTGATGATACTGTGTATTGGGAATGTGGGAGTTTTTATTTTCTTTCTCAAACGAGCAAACAGCACTTGATAGCTTAAATTCAAAAAGGAAAACATTCCAAGAAGGATTTGTTTATTGTTAATGTAAAGGTTACTTTCAAATATAAAGTAACGGATCTATAAAATGATAGAGGATTTGATTTATAAAAGCGTCCTCATTTTAAGTTCTTAAAGACAGCTTTATACGTTGTTTTAAGTTAGAGTGGCTGTCACAATCTTCAATGCTTCTCTAGAAGGATAAAACTCTTCAAATGAGGACCATGTGAATAGCAGGATGCCTTCATTGTCTCTCCAGAAAAGTTTTTTTGGAGCATAAAAGTCTAAAAAGATCATTTGATCCTGGGCTCCACTGAGAATCTTTGTGGGCAGCCTTTGTTTAAAACAAATATCCTTGGTGTTTTGCCATTATTGTATACAATATCCAATAATTAAAAGAACTTGCAAATTACTGGAGAGTATACTCTTCACTGGACTAGTAATTCTTATTTTCTCCGTGTCTCTCCCACTTTGTGTAATTTGTCTAGGTCTCTTTTTCATTTGTGTGCCACACTCAGCTCAGATCCCGCTGACATTAACAGACAGGATGTTGTGAGAGTAGGTGTATCTGACCCATCATATCAGTGCCAAGCTGTCAGTGCTGACAACAGCAGAGAGGAAGCAGCTGCAGCAGCACATCTTGATAGTGGAGCAGTGGCACAGTGGTCAGCGCTACAGTGCAAGGAATGCCAGACTGTTAGATAATGCCTGCAAGAGTTTAAGGAGGGAGGACAGCTGATGACTCCAGCAGGTGACCATGCCACTTAGGCTTCCTTTAAGAGTCGTGGTGAGAGTACAGTAAGTGTCTGCTTGTGTTTGTGTTTGTGTGAGTCAAGGTTAGTCAGCAAGTCTTTAGAAAGGCACATGAGAACAAGTTTAGATATGAGTGGATGCTGATCAGACAGACATCGTAGAAGGTGATGCAGTCACTGGGAGAATCAATACACATGTGCAGTAAACGTTCACATATGTATACACATGCACACATTCACATTATGTGCCCACACAAGCATAATAGCTTCACACAGGTTCCTCTCTGCTGCTGTCAGCACTGCCAGCTTTGCACTGATAAATGGACAGCTTTGCACTGATAAATGGACAGCTTTGCACTGATAAATGTTTCAGCTTGCACAAAATGCAGCTGCTAGAGTTCTTACAAACACCATGAGAACCGGCCACATTACTCCGATATGCGAGTCCTGAAGTCACAGAAATGACTGTTTAGAAATCACTAAAATGGAGCAGGGTCTTTTAGCAGACCACTCCTACTTAACCTGTCAGATTACTGGGGAGTAATCTGTTGATAAGAGCTACCGTCAGAACTAAACATGGTAAAGCAGCTTTTTGCGGCTATGCTGCTCAGCTCTGGAACCAACTTCCTGATTGCAGGGCCATGGCCTCCTGCCATGGCCCTGCTGATGCAAACTTGTATTTGTGATGTTGGGCTGTATAAAATAAACTGAATTGAATTGAAAAGTGCACTAACTGCCCTCAGCTTCAAATCTAGACTTGAAACCTGACTGGTCTCAGATTCCTTTTGTTAACTGATCGAATGCACTCTACCTATTATGTTCTTTTAGTTGATATATGCCCTCTTGCTTTTTAATGCTTAATTTCCATGTGTTCTTCTTCAAATGTTCACATTACTAAGTTGGCAAACTTCTCCTCTGTTGACTTGCCCTTGACTAAGACACTTAACACTTCAGCCGGCCCTGATCGCTGATCTCCCAGTGGAGTGGAGCGACGCACAGGAAGAATTCCTCTGCATTGTAAAGTGCATTATTACTCTCATCACACACCTTGGAGCCTTGTCGACCAGGGTACCCAGGCAATCCGGGGACTCCGAGTTTTCCCTAAAAAGGAGTGAAAAGTTAAAACAAAACAATGATGAGGAATTCTCATTGTGTCACCAGAGATATTGTTGAGAGACTGCGAAAAGAAACAAACTTATACCCATCGAGTTTTACTTTTATCATGGGAAATATTATAATACCATGTTTAGTAACATGACATCATCCATGCAGATATAGAAGTATCATTGTGTGGAAAATGGTGATCTAAAGTTTAGAAGGATGACTGGAAAAATTTGCTAATGAAGTTTAGAGACACAGTTCTTCTTTCCATAATTTCTAATTATTTTCAAGCATATCATACCTGGTTGCTTTAATCACAATTACTCCTGTCTGAGATCATTACGGTTTTATAATTATGCAATTTAGATCACAAAGCCTGTCTAAGTCCATTGTATTAGAAAACAATGAATTGATCAGAACTCTTAAGCAATTATAAACTATTATTTCTCTTCAAATTCTGCAAATACTGCAGCACCATGAAGCAAAAAACAGCAAGATCAAAGCTCCATGAGAAATGTTGGCAACATAGGCCAATTAAATGGGACTGTTGTAGAGCTGAAGGGAGCAGGAGAAAATCTAAACTTTCGATATGATCAGGACTGCTACAAAACTATAGTACACCACTCTCTTCGGACTGCTTTTTTTTCAGTTCATTAAATATATCTGTATTAAGCCACTGTAAATGTCAGAGCAGTCTGAACTATGGTCTGCTTTTTGACTCGGAACCGCTCTGAAACCGACTTTGTATTCCTAGATTTTTTTATTTTTTTATTTTTACCACTCTGTAAAGCATTTTTAAGTCCATTTGTATGTAATTATTCTCAGCAATTAAACTTGAACTTACAATCAAATCAATCCGAAAAAAAAATCCACAGTTTTACAATTAAGCTTTTGCAGGTATTGATTATTTACCTTCTCTCCAGCTGATCCCAAAGGACCAATTTCCCCGTTGGGTCCCGATTTGCCCTTAGGGCCCTCGGGGCCGTCCTCTCCTCTGGGTCCGAATACACCATTCTCACCCTTGATGCAATGAAAACAAATACAAAGTGTTACTATCTTTATGAACCCTATCACTCTCTGCAGCTGCAAACATCAGTATTCTCTTCAGGGATGATGATTCACCTTGTCACCCTTGAGACCCATGTCACCTTTGAAGCCAGGGAATCCATCCTCTCCCTGAAGATGAAAGAGATACAAAGCGGATCAGAGCTGAGTGTTTTATTATGTATCACAGAGGCAAAACTGATACAGTCCAGTTGCATAGTTCACACGGAAGATACTTTAAATAGAAAAAAAGACGAAAGACTACTAGTTCACCACTTAAGTGATGCAAGTATAGAGAGTGCATCATGGCAGACTTATAGTATTATTGGTAAAAGTATAAAGGTGCCTAAGGATAGTTTAATACTGACACCTAGTGGTCACTTAAATGAAGCATTCACAAAAGCTGTTTTGAAGCCACGGTCTCGCTGTCTCGCTGTTATTCTACTGACATCTGCTGGTTAAAATTCAGAATGCCGTTTCCCATCTATTCCAAGTCACTGCAATCATCGGTTCACGACAGCTGAGTTACTGATGACAATTTTCTGGCATATTTTCATCCACGAAAACACTCATTATAAATCGTACCGTAATGAAACATGAAAAGCATATAGCCTTACGTGTGAGCTTTTTACATGTTCAGTGTTCTTCAGTAATCTCTGAAGAGCTTTATTTTCCTGACAATAGAGTGGAAAATCTATCTAATACACTGAGGTAGCAACAGACTATGTTCAACCGCAGCAACCCAGGTAAACAATGGCAACAGATCAATCTCCACTGAAACAGCCTCAATCTAGTTTAATGTGCCACACTCCATTTCAGCTCAGTGGCATGAGGACTTAACTGACAACTTAATGGGCCCTTAATAGTCTTTTTTCCACTTGCTAGATTGCAAAGAAGCCTTATTTAAAAAAAAAAAAAGGAATTGCAACTGTGGGTCCATTTTTGACATCTATCAATCATGCTGAGGACGAAGACAACAATGGAGGGTTTACCTTTTCTCCTTTGCCACCTTTAAGGCCTCTAATTCCCTCAGCACCCTGGGGAGAGAGGACAATAGAGTCAGGATAAAATTCAAGAAAAATGGAAATTATTATTATAAAATATTAAGGCAGGGTGGTATTGCATAACTGAGAGTGCTTACTTTCACACCGCGAGACCCAGGGTAGCCGATGGACCCCAGAGGACCAGTAAAACCCTAAAAGATGCAAAGAGTGTCTTGTGAGTGGTGATGTAACATTGCATTAGTGTGCATCAAACTGTCCTGTAATGTGTGTCTGCTGTATTAGATCCTACTAGATATACTGTTTTCCCATTGATTTTCAACGATTTCCCATTGTTTTTATCCAACAGTGAACCATCAATAATTAAAATATGAAAATGAAAAAGAAATTCATCAATTAACATCAAGTAGTGAAAGATAAAACAAAAATTAACGAGTGAACTTGTAAAAAGCTCAATAATTACTTGAATCTAGCCTTAGTCTATTTTAAAAACTAAAATGAATTAACTCTATCATATTTCTGGTATTGAGCAGTTTTTTTTCATTGATGCTGTAGTGTGCATTTCTTATTTACTATGAGAGGGAAGATTAGATAAACTACCAGATGGATTACCGAAGACCAAAATCCAGACTTTTAGAAATACATAGTATGAACACCTCAAGTCCGGCTGCCTCTGTAGAAATGGATTCAACTTCAATGCAGCCAAATTGTCTTGTAGAAATGTCTTGATTTTATGGTGTTTTCTCATATATCTATTGTTAGAATAACTTTATGATCCCCATGTCTTAAAATTATGTAATTTCTTTTATCATTCTTTCTCAATACTGACTCTGTACAAGGCATGAAATACATGTCATGGTTTAATTTATATTGCCCTTTTATTTGGTGTTTACCATATACAACATTAAGACAATCACAGGAACTCACAAAATTAGCCAATCCCATAAAAAGTAAGAATAGCCAATTTTATTGTATTCTATTTCTAAAGCATGTTACCAGATATAATCTGAATTGTATGGTTATATTAAACCTCACTCTACTGGAACACTATGGTGGCTAAACATATGCTAGATTTGACATTTCCCTGCTGCGTTACTAATAAAGGATTATTTTATTTCATCTTTAACTATTTGCAAAGGCGGCTTTTCCCTGTGCATTTGATGAATCCTTAAGAACAACTGTAATTACATACTTTCCTGTAAAATCCAGTTTAACAGCTCAACTACATTATACTTACAACTGTTCCTTTCTCGCCTGCAGGACCTTCTTTTCCTGGGTGACCCTACAAAAGAAGTCCAAGAGATTGAGTTTGTCAACAGTTGATCACTTTGTCAGTTGGTATTCTGACTGAATGATGTAAAAATTAAATATGAGTCAGGTGTGTCTCTTACAGGAGGGCCATCAGCACCAGTAAGGCCGGCCAGACCTTGTTTCCCTTGAGGTCCCTATACAAAGAAAGCAATAAATAGGAAGTTCACAGACAGACAGTAGACGGATGAGTGCACACCTCACCATCTCTGACAGTATTATGAAGACTGGCTTCATAATACTGCTTGAAATCTCAATAAATATACTCAAAACCCCAAATAATAATACTTTGAGTTACTAAGTGCTTATGCAGGAGTCCGATGGTTATATGTATATCGTGTGTGTGTGTCCATCCTGGTGTGTGTTATGGCATTCAGAGAAGTCATCAAAGGCCTATCGCCCACACAGCAGTGTATCTGCAGAATCACTTATGAGGCCATGAATGAAACATTCACTTATCGGGGAGTTGTGGTGGGAGGACTGACGAGGGGGCCGGGTTCCCTGTTCACTTACCTTTTCACCAGGAGGCCCGATCGGGCCTTGAGGTCCAACAAGACCCTGAAAGACAATCGAGAGAGGCCTGTTATTAGAACAGTCGGAAAAACAATTGGATTTACACATCTTGAAGAGCAGTAAATAAAAATGGCATGCAGTAAAAAAAAAAAATATATGAAGTTATTAGCAGTTAACATAAGTGAGCTGTGTTATATTTCTAAAGGCCAATTCTTTCCCTGAAAGGCGTTAATCTGCCTCTAGCCAGGTTTTACTAAAAGGAAGTTATTTATTCAACCTGTGTAACCATCAGGATAGGTCCCTACTAATACTTTCCAGAGGAGTGACGCCATCCTGTCCAGGCTGTGAGTGTCAGCACGACTGCAAATCTTACCTGGCAGTGGTCATTTAGCGCTGGCTACAATATTGGATGCACTGTTTTGTATTAAAGATGGGTTAAGTGCTATCAAATTAATACAATATGTTATCTAAGATGAGCTTAGCAGGACAGAGAGGATGTTTATCTTCTTCAAGGCTGCAGAAGGCAATGCTAGGAAACACTAGTGACGTTTTTTTGTCAGTTTTGTGGAAATACAACTTGAGGAATGAAGGAAAAAGAGAAAGAAGAAGGGAAGTAGACCAAAAGAAAATTATGTCTTAGAACATTTGATGAACACGACAGGATGGCAAGTGATCATCTGAGTTCAGAGCACTCTCCGTTGCACAATGGATATAACAGTGAGGATGGAGCATGACAAGGGCAGACTCAGGCAGAGAGCACTGGGAAGAAGACAGATGAAGAAAATGGGAATTAAGAAATTGAGCAATAGAGGAGAGATGGGGTAAAGCATATGAGAGATGAAGTGGTCAGACTAGACTGGAAATAAGACATACAGAGAGGAAGGAAACTTACATGTGGACCAGTCATACCCTGTTGCCCTGAAGGCCCCGGCTCTCCTTGTGGACCCTGTGCATTAAAAGCAAAAGAGTGGAAGTCATTAATATTTCCATTCGCTGCAAGTGCTGCCATTCCATCTATTCAATTGTATGCTTTTAATCTTCACAATTACCGAAACAATACTGACAATAATTTCAGAAAATGTATATAAATACAGTCAAAGACAAAGCAATGAGGGGCAAAACCTAAAGTCATTGGGTGCTATGTGTCTTTTGTAGTTTTCTCACATCAAAACTGCAGTACTGGGTGAGGTGAAAGCTTTGGTTGACCTTGCTTGGATACTTATTTGAATTGGTTTTATCGGATCTATTTCAAGAATGTGAAACAAAAAGGTGCAAATGGCGAGAAGAAATATGATACACTGGCTCTAGCCTGTTCTCCAGCCTTATCCAAAGTTATGTTTAGTTTTTATCAGAGCCAGTCCTGAAATCAGGTGGCTGGTCAGAATCTGAGTCTGGATATGAAATACAGCTGTCTTTAAATACACACTGTGGGGCTACAGAGCCATCTGGCTATGGATTGAGGCTAATGAAACACACAGGAATGGTAGGTTGTTTGGTTTGCCTGCTGAGAATTGGTGTGTCACAAACCAAAAATATACAAAAACAGAGAAGACCTTTGTGAATCAGTCTTCTCCAGCTGTTACTACAAACACGTAATACAAAAGCTGGATTCAGAGAAGTTTAGGGTGCATGACTGAGATTGTTATCAGGGCTTCGAGTGCAAAATGCAATGCTGGGCTTTTGTCTAAGATTCAGATATAGTGAGCACAAACATTTGAGTTATTTACTTGTAGAGGAGGTCTTAAAACAGCCACATGTTAGAGGCTGGGTTGAGCGTCATAATGGTGTATAAACCCTTTAGGAAGCTGTACTACTGTGGATACTTTCAAGTTTTGTGCTATGATTTTTTCTTGGAATGTATCCCGATCAATACTAACTTTGGAGACATTAATTAAAAGCAAACCATATTCCCATTGTTTTTTGTGTCCCTTTAACAATTGCTTATTTCTTCAGCTCAGTGACCACAGAAAGCGTGTGGGTTTATCCAGCTGTCTTGATCAATGATGTGTTCCCATCCCACTGAGAGCCTCCGAGAAGCTGAATGCATGATGGGACCAGGCACAGACAAGCTTTTCTGTTTCATCCCTTGCTTGAGCTTAGGGGCTCCTTATCACGGCCTATCAAGTCAGCAGACTTTGTAGTTCATTGAAAAAAATGATAAGACAGCCCCTCGTCTCAATCTATCATCGCTAATCAGCAAATGACCAATGACCCCTCCGACACAGGAGGAAAAGGTCTCTGACCTACAACTGGTCATAAGCAAACCAAATTGCATACTGATTGCTTAGGTGGTCTTTACAAATGTGTGTAGGAAACGTACCTTTCTAACAACCACATTTTAAACTATCACAGGTAAATATTAGAAATTAGAAATACATTCTCACCAGGTTTCCTTTGGGACCAGATTGCCCATCAAGTCCAGGAAGACCCTAAAGAGATCGGACATTAGACAATGAAAGTTGATCTAGAAAACAAACGATGAGCAGTATGAGAATGAAGTGATATAGGAGATGTACTTACTCGCTGTCCTCCAGGACCTTGAGACCCTCTGGGGCCAAGCAAACCTCGAGGACCCTGTACATCGGAAAAAGAAACCACAGGTTTGTAAATACTTAAACATGTAGTTATTCATGTTGATTTGTCTGGAACTATGTGTTGTAGTTAGGAATAGGCAGGCGATAAAAACTTGCATATTATACTGAAAATCCTTAAAACTGATTTGACTGTATTATGTGTGTAAAATACTGACTCCTTGTGGTCACATCTGATAATGGCATGTATATTTGGAGGCGTGAACATGAACGTTTCTTAGCTCAACATCTTAAGTCATGCACTTAAAATCATTGCACTTACTGCGTGATAGACTGCGTTGCAACTATTTATTTAAAAGGACAACTGGGATGTTTCGAGTATGACACGGAACAGCCATTTCTCATTCAACTGTTACTAATGCAATTCAACGTACGGCCCATTTGAACTGAACCAGACATAATGTGTCAGTTTCTCATAATGACAGAACAACAAATTTCCTCGTTCTATTTTCTGATCTGTTATCCAGAGCCAGTCGGTCTCGACAAACAAAATTGCCCTTGCATACAGGAATGTCATTACAGTTGCGATACGAGAGGGAGGAGGGTGAGGCTGTATGTTTTAGTAATTACCTAAATTAATGTAGAAGAAGGAATGAGGGGACCTGTAGTAGCAAAGGCATCGGCCCTATATGTATCATATTATCATCTTTGTCCTGATGAACTATGATTGAGTTTAACAATCCGGTCCAAACGTGTCATCAGATAACAACAACACTTACACTCTCTCCAGCCACACCTCTCTGTCCAACCTGGCCATCTTCACCCTTTGGATAGAAAGAGAAAGAGTGTGTTACGAAGGAATGCAGAGTACTTTTGAGAACAAGCGTATGTTATGTGGTGATTGATGTACTACTTACTCTTGGGCCATCCTCTCCTGGAGATCCTGGAGGACCTGAGGAACCGTATTCTCCCTGGAGAGAAAAGGAATATCAACTAAGAGCAGGAGGTAACAAGAGAGTCCACAAGCTTGATCCCTGTAGCTAAGAGAGAGAAAAAAACTCCTAATTTTTACCGAAAACATAGAGAAGAAATGTTGAAACAAGAGCAAAAAAAGGCAACACAACTGCTTATGATCTACAGTACACCACAATTGGCATAGAGCTATATGGTTTCCACTATTCATAGTGCACTATAAGGACTGGCCCACCTCTGGTGGCCCTATAATTACTCAGTATAGGATAAGGCATGAAAGCCTGTCTAGAAATACCCCTCTGTGATCTCCGTCCTCTCTCTTTAGTGTCTCTATGCAGGCCCAAATTCCACAAACACCAAACTCAGAACTCCTCATTCGACTCCAGGCCTGGTTAAATGCACCCCAAGTGGTTCTGGAGTTGGTCCCACCTCTCATAAGTGGGTCAAAAGCCCAAATGAGGTCCACTGGTTAAAAATGCATATCTGTCAACACTGGGGTTTACATGAGATGGAGGGAAGGTGTGGCCTTTGAGCCACAAATCAGCCCTGATTCCTCTGTAAGGACAGGTTACGGAGCAGCGATGACTGTGATCAATGCTGACTGTTTTGGGGTCGCGAAATAAGAGACTGCAGGATCTTATTTTTGGAGACAGATAGAAGTCTTTAATGTGGTTTGTCCTCTGACCTTCATTCACCAAACCATGAATTCTCTCTCCTCATACTTACTCTATGCCCTTTTTCTCCTGGAAGACCAGGAAGGCCGTCAAAACCTCTGTCACCCTGAAACAGCACAGTAACAAATGGTTAGCTTTATCAATCACTTTTCAAAAGGCATCCCACAGACACTCACTGGATTATTGGATAACCTTGTGTGCGCTTTACCTTGGACCCTCCCTCTCCTGGCATTCCTCGAGCACCATCGGCTCCATTACGACCCTGGAGGGAACCCACATATCATGTCAGGTCACATAGAAATCCCATTAGAGAATATCTAATTATCTTTAATGGTTCTGAAGAACAGACTGGGGAAAAGCCATCATATCTTCGTACTAGTTTATAGTTAAATAAACATGGCTTTATGAATTTACACAACATGCAGAGACAATTATTGAATGCAGCTGACTTATTTGAAATAAGGCCATGTTTGAAAATTGACAGGCTCTTCTAGTTGGCCACTGTAGCACTGATCATTGCACTCTTGATGGCATGAAATATTGGAAATTTGGCAATTTAAACTCAATATTCAGTTGCAACACAGTGTTGCTTGAGAGGAAGAAAAACAACTTGCTGGTTTGTAAGAACTTACCCTCTTTCCGGGTTTCCCTGAGGGACCAGTTGTACCCTGAAGACCTCTGGGTCCCTATGTGGTAAGCATATGAATGTTTTAAATACAACTTTAACATTTAAAACTTTATTTATGTTACAATAACTGTGACTAACTACAATAATGTTGACATGTATAAAGGTGAATAAACGCTTACAAATTCTGTTAAACAAAATGATAATAAGACCTCTGTACTGAAAGAAAGATATTCATCTCACCTGTGGCCCGGAGTCGCCACTGTCACCTTTAAGTCCAGAAGAACCAGGACCACCCTATTCAAAAGGAATAACACATACACACAAATTTAATGAATACACATGTCTGCACTGCAGCCAAATATTCATTCATCATCTCGTCATTTTGCTAGCAAACTAGAATAATCTCGGTTGCACTCGAATCAAATGCAAAGCCAAACACACGTAACGTATGATTTTAAACTTGGAATGTGGAGCATCTTTGCATGTGAACAACACCCCTCTGGTATTAAAGAGTTACATTCATGTGTTGCTTGAGAAAGGAATAAAGGCACTGGTCGCGTGGAAGACACAACCAAAACAAAAGCAAGGCTTTGGCTATTGTCCGTTTTCATGAAATGCTTGATAGATGATCCTGTAGATATCACAAATAATTATCTATAAGTAAATTGTTAATAATTCAAGCTAGATATCAGATGTCGATGGAATAAATCAAATCTGCTCACAGACAGTTAGGGAAGAGGGTGGCGTGTGAATACGTTTGTGCTTATGCATAAAGGAGTGCATGTTAGGAAATGAGTATTGCGCTGAACCCTCGACAGGAAGAAGAGCTTATCACCTAATGTGTTACTCATAAACTGTGAAGCAAATGGAATTTAAGTAGATCAATGGTGTGCATGTGTTTGCATGTTCACAGTTTTCAAAAGTCACTCACCACAGGACCAGATCTTCCTGTCATGCCCACTGGCCCTGGAGGACCTTTCTGTGCCAGCTGTGGATCAGACAGAAACAACTCATAATCCACGGCTCGATTAACAATGTCGACACACTTGTATTTATACCTGTCTACGCCAAATGAATGTATCAAAAAGCAATATTTTCTATCCTATCAAAAGGAGTAAGGTTTGTTTTGCATTAGAAGTGCAGCCTTGTCCACATATTGTAAGGTTCTCTTTGCAGTCAGTTTATTAGCATCCTGGACATCTGCTCTTAGTCTTCTTGTTTTAAAGTATTTTGGGGGCATTTTCCCTTTATTTGACAGCGTACAGACACCGACTGGAAATGGGGAGATAGAGAGAAGTGAATGACGTGCAACAAAGGTCCCAAGGCTGCAATCGAAGCAGGAACTTTCTGGTTATGTGGCATGCGCTGTGACCAATTGTTTACGAAGGCACTTGGTCTGGTCTTAGCCTGATGGAGAAACTTTAAATAGATAAAAGCCTCTGAAAATAAGTGGTCGCTATCTTAATGTTTTAATCTCAAAATGTAGACCATAACGCACAGATTCGTGTTTCTTTATGGGATTATTCTAATTTTGCTCAATGAATGTGGGATGGATGTTAAAATGACAAATGTAGGAATTTGTCATATTGAAATTGATGCAACATTCATTCAACTAATCGAGCATTACACTAAAAGCCATAAAGAATAAAGAAAATAAAACACTAATACAACGACAGAATAGCTGCTGTAGAGTTTATGCAAACGTTACTTTGTTCCTGTTCATGGTTGACCACAGTCTTGGACTGCCAAATAAATTGTTTGATATTCAGCCTGATTACTGAATTAGCAAATTTGCTAATTTGAAGGAAAGCGATTAATGCCTTACTCTACACTAAAGGCCAACTCACACATATTAGTTAGCATGTTTACATTGTGGCAGGTTTAAGGTATTCAACAAGTTCAACAATTTGTTCCTTCAAATCTCTTTACATTTTGAAGGACTAACAACTCCTGCCATGTTTTTTCTTGTTCCTGTCTGGCATAAAAGACAAATATAGAAAGGCGACAAGTGCTTTACTAAATAATGTTTCACCAGTTTTCTGTCCTCCCACTCCATAGAATGTTTAGAATGTGAGAATATTCAGTGTTTGTACAACATTTAATGAGCTCCATGTGTTCTATAGATCACGCCTTGCTTACCTCCGCATAATGCAGGCTGTTTTTCAACAGTGCTATGTTTACCAGGACCCCTGAGGGAGTGTGAACATCTGGTGTGGCTTTATGTACTACATAATCTGACACAGGTTCATATTTTGGAATTTGGACAATTTATAGGATGTGTGACTTCTCCTTTCATTATTTAAGACACTTTGTGGGCCATTTGAAATGTTTCTTTAAGTTTGAATGTTTCGGAAGTTTAAAAAAATATTATTTGGACCACAGTATTTCAATCGAATGAAGTTAAATGGCAGCTAATGAGAGTACATTGAGGCACATAAAGTCAAAGTAGAGTTACCGCCGAACTGAGAAGGGTGCACTGATCTTTTACTTACCCGAGCCTGAGAAAGAATGGCCTGAGCCTGAGCTTCCTGGGCTGAAACCACAGGTCCCTTGTGTGACTCACCGCCAGCACGGAACTATCAACCACAAAACAAAAAAGAAACACAGTTAAAAACAATTTGACATGTCTCCTTTTACAAAGGGAGCGTCTAATGGTCTCACATCTTGAGTGTGTGTTCAAATTAAATCATTTTTTTTTGTTAAACTAGGCTGTAAAGCTGTCACCAGGCCCCACCCACCCCACCACACACACTTACATATGCTGGCTACAAGCACAGGCAGCTCACCCTCACACACACACAAATATGTGTCGCCAAGCCTTTCAAAGGCTCAGTCACTGGTTCCACTCCATTGCACTAGCTGACATTTACAAGGTAAGTGATTTGTAACCCAAAGAAAATAAGGTTGCAATCCTTTGGCCTACCGGTGATGCTATGAGGTAAACTTACTAAATGAAGTGTGTTCACGGGCTGGTGCCTGAGATGAAGGGTGTACAGTATATGAGAGTAATAAGACAGAAAGAACCAGTGGGCATGTGAAAAATGGCAGGACTTACTGGAAGCATCAGAATGGTACCTGGAGGCCCAGGGACACCGTCGGAACCAGGAATACCAGAACGCCCTGGAGGACCCTGGAGAGCCACAGGAGGGAGAGAGCTTTAGGATATTGTGTCTCATTGTAAATGTGCAATGCAATTGAAGTCAATACCCAAACCCAAGTATATGAAATCCCCATCAAATGCAATATGGCTATTTAAACGTATTGTAACAAACACATCCTGAAAGTATTGAATTTAAAATATCAACTATTGTTTTGTTGACTTATATACCATCGTAACGTTGCTAGGAACAATTAATTAGCTGTGTTAATAAGTAAGCCATGTATTTTGCAATAAGATAAGATGATTATTTTGCTATTTATAATCCCCTGAAGGTGCTTGCCAATTGAAAATAAGAAAAAAATATCAGCACTAAAAGAAAACGGTACTATAGTAATAGTGCAGAGACTGAATAACTAATCTGTTCACAGCACACCCCTTCTTTATCTACAACAATTTCAATGGGAAGGTACTTTGCTGCATTGTTGTTGCTTATTCCAAATGGATAATTCACTAATCCTACTGAGAGGAGTAAGACAGGGGATTCAATCACGGGTAAATTAAAAGAATGTGTTTTCATTAAGCTGGTCTGGGGATATTGTCTGCAGGGGAACACCGACTTTAAAACAAGGCTAGAAATCCGCAGCCATGGCCCTGTGGGGCTATAATGCTCATCGCATGTAAACAACTTAAAACTTTAGAAATGGAAAGTGTAGGCTGAGGCTTAAGACAATCTCAATTGGGACAGTTGAAATAGCATCTTTGGCGCCAGAGGAAAAGTCTGGGGGTCACCAACGTATTCAGGATTCATCTTCGTGGCACATGAAAGTCTGTACCAAATTTTATGGCAATCTCTTATAAAAGAAAAATAATTGTATAAAAGTTGCTCATCCTGAATAATGACAGTACAAATAAACAGTTAAATTATACTGGAGAGCAGTTGATTTAATAAAGACAAAAACTCATTTTAAGGATCACGGCTAAGCAGGACCCAATGTTTCAAGAGAGACCACGATCTATTTAGCAGTCTTGTCATGTGCAGCAATCTCAGACTTTTCTAAATTGATGCCATGTGTTCCCATCTGCCTTTTTCCCTGAGGTGGTAAATACTCTCCATCCATTGCTGTTATAGTAAGCATAGCAGCTAGTGTTAATGCTGGCCCCACACGGCTAGGAAAGTGGGGTTTGGGTGGAAAGAAGGGAGAAGGTGATCATGAGAAGAATTAGCCGACCAAAAGTTGATTCCAGGCAGATACTGCGCAACGGAAAACCACAAGACTACAGAAACGAGTCACTTTTAATGCCCATGTCAGCAAGACTGTTTCTCATGAGAGGAAATGAAGGGAGGGGGAGAGACTTTTGGACCAACACAATATTTTCTGATCACTCTGACCCTGTGGAACAATAAGCCTTTTGTACAGGCAATGTCTGCTGGTCATACTGGAGGAGGCGTGTTGGGGTATTATGTTTTTTTTGAGCAATTAAAAGGTTAACCTCCAGAGACAGAATAGACTTGCTAAAAGAGCGATGTGGGCCAATTATCACATTTGTGAAAAACAAGCTGAGATCCTGCCTTGTGGAGGGGACAGGCATATATTCTGTGTCATCCAATCAATCAAATAAATGAACGGAATCCCACGGTGCTGGGAAAGTTGAAGCTTCGACACATTTCATAGCACACTTCTTGAGGTTCTCACAAGTCCAGCGGCATACAGAGACAGCTGTTTCTCCCTTTTCTTTGCTGGTATATTGACAATTTATGGGCATCTCATTTCCCTGCACTACTCCTACTGCTGCAGGAGTAAACTGTGTCCGATTGTTCATTCCATGGCATGGAGACTTTACTTCACAGCTTTCCAATAAAGAAGACAACAAATGAAGGGGCGTATATATATATATATATATATATATATATATATATATATATATATATATATATACGCCCCTTCATACTTGTATATATATATATATATATATATATATATATATATATATATATATATATATATATATATATATCTACAAGTAAGATGGATGGCTAAGGTTAAAGTTGCTATTTCAGTAGATTTTTTTTTTTTTTAGCTAAATGTAAATGTTCATGATGTGTAGAGAATGGGTGACGGACCTTCTCAGAAACATCTGTAATCAGCTGTAAATTGAGGCCAGTCTTTACTCACCCTCTCACCGTGATCTCCTAGGGGACCTGGAGGACCCTGCAAACCTGGGGTACCAGGAAGACCCTGAGACACACACACAGAACCACATTCCCTTAAGCACATTGTATCCCAAACTGCTGCTGACCAGCATTTCCACCACAGTCAGTCTATCCAGTACTTCATATGCATAGGCCAACAAAGACAGAGGCAGACATTGGTTCAGAAAGGAATAAGCTTAAGAAATAAAATAGCCCCAAACCCCCCTTCTTTCTCTCTCTTGTACTCACTCACACAGAGACACACGTGTACACGCATGCACAAATACACATTGACTGTCTCTCTCAACTCAAGCTTCACTGGCGATCAGGGCTGATGCTCTTTCCATAAAGACATTTTTTCCCTCTTTAGCTGTTCTCCATCTGTGGAAGGCAGACAGGAGTGTGGGATAACGTGATACTCACTGCTTGGCCGGAGGCTCCTTGGGGTCCTTCTATAAGCATCCCCTGAAAAAGGAAAAAGTGGATACAGTAGCATTATAGGGCAGCCTGTAAATCCACAGGCAATGGAGAATGGGGGGTGGAAATTAGAGCCAGAGGGTGCTTTGGGTTTGAGGTTGAGGAGTTTACTTTGAGCTGTAAGCTCAAGACGTTAGCAATACTTTAGCTATTTGAAGATATCTATTCTATAGTGTGCGTGTGCGTAGTCAAAGATTTGGTTAGGAGCCTGTGGTGGTACAGATGGCAGGGGAGGAGAGATGTTAACTGCAGCTGCTATTTCAGTAAATGTTTAGCCTATCGTGGTAAATTGTATAGGATGGTTCTATAAAGAAGGCATGTACTTTGCCATTTTGCATGGAAAGCGGTTGTGTTTGGTCTGTGACCAAAGATGTGTTAAATCTCATCAGGATACAAGCCTTGGTTTTAAGTGCTTTCGGAAAATAAACTTGAAACTGCATTGATACCACAAACAAATTATCAAACGTATGTGGATGTAAACCAGATATAAAAGAGATATATTTTCAGAACACATATACATTCCCCCAGAAAATAAGCTGAAAATTAAGATTTAGGACTTTTACGGACATTTTATGGAACTCTGCTAGCTAGATAGCTATTAGCTAAGTGGACACAGACTGACAAAGTAGCTGTCATTTACAGATAAAAGATTACATAACAGTTTGGTGGCTCGCTATTTAGCAAAGTTAACATTTTATAGCTAACGCAGGGCGGACAAAATTCAATTATTTTAAAGCCTGAACTTTTTTTCTCACACATTTACCTTTTTAATTTGTGAGAGTGACTTTCAACATTTGAATGTTAGCTATTTAACGTGGGACACAAAAGTGAGGTTTAGTATCATATTTAAAATTAAGTTATACTTACAGGTTCAATGACGGCAGGTTCACCCTTCTCTCCTTTTTCTCCGAGGTAACTTTGACCTCCACCCACCTGACATAAGACAGACCAGGTGAGCGTTTTACAAGATAACATGCCACACATTCACATGTAAGGGTAGAGCACCAATGATATGAAAGTCAAAAATGGAAATTCTGCGGCAGCAACAGATGTTAGACAGATATAGAAGTTACTTAAAATACCAACAAAACTGCTAAGAAAAGGTCATTAAATGCTGACTAGTGTTCTGCATGCTTCATATAATTTAGGTAGTTCTCAAGGCAAAAAGCAATTTTTGTTCTCCTTTTTCTTCGGCCGGTTAAAAAAATACATCCCAATAATTATTTTAGCAAGAAGCTACAATTTAGACTTTGGTCTGACTCCTATTAATTGAGATTCCTGAAAGCCAGGAACTGCAACAAGACCCCAACTGTGCACAAATGCAGAGGTTGATACCTGACCCTATCCATACAATGACTTCACATGAGAAGAATTCCCAAACCACCTACAGCAGTGTGTTACAAAAAACACTAAATTGTACAGTTGGTCAGAAGAGAAAAAACTCATGACTGCGTTGTCCTGAGAGTGGAAGGCACTAATAGAGAGGTTCAGATTAACCCAAGGCAGACAGATCTCAAGCCAACATACAGACACGGACCATGTCACTTCCTGCCTCTGAGAATCTGGATCTCGAGAGAAGGAAGGGGACTGGAATCAAGCCATTATAGACACTAGCTCAGCAAAGATTTCAGTCTGGTTTTGAATACTGATCTACTTGGATTTAATGAATAAACATGTGGAAAGACTTAGTTTGTCATCGGGCAATCCCAGCAGATCATTGATGTGATTACCAGGGAAGAGCATGTCTTTGATAAACAGCAAAGGTCACGGATGCCAAAGGTTATGGAGGGTGTGTCTGTGCTGACAGCTGGGTCGACGTCTGTTTATCTGTGGGAGACTTAGATAGACATGGTGTGTGTTGGTGCTTGCTGGTGTATTTGTGTTGTGCATGTGCATGTGGAATGCTCCAAGCTATAACCCGATACCATTAGAAACAACAATCAAAAAAGGCACCGCAAACACCCCGTCAAAACAAATGCTTCTCAATCTTTGCACATTCCTGAACACCACCTCCGTCTTTCCCCCATCCCACCATCCCCAAATCACTCCCAACTACTCCAGCACTTACGTTGCTCTCTCTGATGTCCGTCTCCGCTGGAACACCAGGACCAAACTCGTCCTCAGATGTAGGCTTGGCATCATAATCGCCATAATCACCATATTCGTATGGCTTCTCTACAATCTCTTTGTGGTCATATTCCTTTAGGTCGTATTCCTTGAACTCATACACGTCAGTGGCAGGGTCCACCTTCTCCTGGGGGTCCACTGGGGCAGCGGTTTCCACAGCAATGGTTGGATCCACCCCGACCTGTTCCACACCGGTGATGTAATCATCCACAATTTCCCCATCATAGTTCTGGGATCAATCAAGGCATCACAAAAAGGGGGAAGGGGTTGATGAGAGCATGGAGGTTTGGTTAGTGAAATGAAACCATGTGAAAAGCTTAAATAATTCACATATTCGTTATAACATGATTCATAGTCAAGGCATTAGTAATTAGCACTTTACTTCACTTCATGGGATCTTATCATAGTACAACCTTTCTTAGGCGGAATCATAAGAGAAGAGGTTCATTGTTTTTTAAGAGTGCTTCAATGTTCTAAGGTTTTTAGGATTCACAGACACACAACTTTTAATTCACCAGTCCAATTACCTGTATTGTAAACTACAATCACTCGAAAAATTACAAGGGTTATCCAGTGCGTTATCCAGTCCTCAGGAATCAGACAAGTGTTCCAACATGGGACAGCGTAAGTTTAGTTGCCATGGTTCGCCCTCTGCCCTGTCAGTTCAAATTAATGTATTCTCAAGCTGACTGGAGCTGCGTTATCCACCTCAAGGTGCATCACAATGCAATCGGCACACATTTGGCTGGCGGACCACACTGCCGTATTGTTTTAGTTTAACCCCCAAATGTTCCTCATTATGTTGTGTTTTATTTGATGGTTTTGCACAAATTAAAACAAGATCTAGAAAATTCCGGATACAGCAGAAACAGAGGGGATGCGTTTGTCTACTGACTTTCCATTGGTCATGGTTCATTAAATGACAACGTTTTCCTGTTTCGGCTTGTATCCAAACTCTGTTTGATGGCGGTTTCTCATGGAATCAAGGAGTAGCGTGAGCAGTTTGATCTCAGCAAGGCCTTGTTGGTTTCAACTCCAGAGACGATAATAAAACATATACTTTGTTGTTTGTGATACCCAAGCAGTTTTATTGAAATTGAACTTTAAACCAGTAATTATATAATTAAGAATGTGGATTGTAATTGGATGGATGGATGATAAAAGTCAGTGACGCACAGAACATTTACCACCGTGATTTCACAAATGTCAAGAATACAAATATGTCTACATTATAATACCAAAATGAGGTTGTGAAAAAATACCTGGCCTTGACTTGTGGTATCAGTTGGGGTTTCAGGCTGACTTCCGTCCACTGTGGTGTAGTCATACTCACCCGGGTAGTAATCTCCGCCCACATTTGTCTGAAATCAGGCACAAACATCACACAGAAAAAAGCATAACATATCTGAGATGGGTAAAGTCAATTTCAGGGCATATTCAAGAGCTTTTGTTAATGCACATATCTATTTTGTGTACACATCTTAAATATTAAATTAAGGGTGATTATCCTCAATACATTTGGGGAGCAAAACAAGTGTAACACTAGTTGTGATATATCCAAAAGGTGTGGAATATATTTAGCAAAAGTAATAAAAAAAAAGTTAAATAATCTATTAAAATTTGCAAGTATCAAGACTAACGCTAAATAAAGCTACACACTACACTAAGTGTTACCTCAGTCTTGGGTCCTTCAGTTGGGGGAGCATCAGTGGCGACTGCTCCTTCATTGTAGTCATAGAACTCACCATATTCATAGTTAGTGTACTGTAAGGAAAAAGGGATGGGCGAAATAAATTAAATTGGGTAATCATGTAAATAAGGCAGCACAATGTCTCAGTTTAAGAAAATCAAAATATTTGTTGTCATGTAATTTAGGAAATAACATGTTCAAATGTAGTAAAATAAATATCACATCCATGTTAGACAACTGAAAAATGTTGCATATGGATGACAGCGGCAATCCTTGCTTCCATTTCCACCCAAACTCCACGGGTTCACCAAGCAAACAGCAATTAAGATTCTTGCTTGCTTCCAACAGGATGTTAGAGGGTTATTGTGATGCCAGCAAAACCCATCTGCCTCTTAATTCTGTATGCCAACAATGGCCCTGCGGTTTCATTAATGGGCCTTTTAAAACAGAAACCGTGAGCTGTCCTTATTCACCACATGTAGGTGAATTATGAGGAACATACAGAATGCAGTTGCAGGGCGTAAAACCACCGCTGAACCAGTCTCTGTGACAACAACATGTGTTCAGAATATATTTTTGGAGTTCTCCAAAGCATTCCATATTTAAATTTGAGAATGACTTTCAGCTTAAGTGGCTTACTTTAAAATATTAGTTCAACATTTGGAGAAATACCCTCATTCACTTTCTTCACAAAGGTTAGAGCAGGGGTGTCAAACTCGTTTTAGTTAAGGGGCCACATACTGCCCATTTTGATCTCAAGTGGGCCAGACCAGTAAAATCATAGCATAATAACTCATACATAACGACAATATTTATCTATGTTTAAATCATTGGTGGAGGTTTTTGGATGATAAGCCCTATTATAAGGTCTTTTTACAATAAACCAGAAGCATAAAGACCAACAATTCAGACATCAGCCCACTGTTCATCTGCCTGGGCTCTCCTCTGCAGATTCCTTTGCTTTGTGATGCGTTTGTGACACATTTGTGACGGCACTTTCATGAACTCAAGGAACTCCTCAGTGACCGCCAAAAGTCTCATGAACACCACAAAAGAATACGGCCAGTTGAGCAACATCTTTAGTAATATCAGTGCTCTCATCGATTGCAAATGAAAATGCTACAAATGACTTTACTTTATGCTTCTTTTGGCTATCCAAATCTGCTGAAAGATCGGAAATCCTATCCGTCACAGTATTCCTCGCTTGGCTAATGTTGGCAAAAGCCTGTCACCTTTTATTTGATTTTTTTTAACAGTTATCCGCGGGCCGAGCTGGACCCCCTGGTGGGCCGGAACTCTTTGCAAGAACGCTGATAAGTAGATTCCCCAAAATGTCAGACCATTCCTTTGAGTCACCAATGTTAATGAGCATTTACACTAGACAATAGTATGCAATTTAGTCAATGTCAAAGAATTCTCCTTATCTGCCATTTTATTATTTTATTTTTACAACGATGTAAAAAAAAAAAAAAGGCAGAAGCAGAGGCAGAAAAAGTTAACAGTCCAGACGCTGCTCTATCAGCACAGGGATAAATATTAGTCCCTGAACGGCTGCTGAACTCATAAAGATAATACAAGATCCACGGCCTGCTGCAAATGTTGGTCTGGCCTCCAGTCAGCAGCCCAGAGAGAGCGAGAGAGAGAGAGAGAGGGGGGGGGGGGGGGGGGGGGAGAGAGAGAGAGAGAGAGAGAGAGAGGTCACACAAGAGAAAAGCCTTGGCCAGACCAACTACTGTAAACTGACAGACAGGGTCAGGGAGAAATATAGAGAACGAAGGAAGGATTTATAAAGATTTATGATGTCGAAGTGCTTGGCTAAGCTTAAGGCCTTCACCACAGGCTTGGATGAAAGGCGTAAATACTGAAGTGGGCTCATAAAAAGAATCTCCCCCTTCCTCTTTTTTTGCATCACTCCCTCTTCCTCTTTCAAACCAGCTGCAGACATGTGGCTGTTTGACGACTGCAAAGGCAGTTTGCCTCAGGTCAAGCAGTGCCTGCAGAGGCTAAGGTCAAAGCTATTGCTCTGTGCTTTTGTCGAATTGTAGAGGTTTGGTTTAATTAAGAAATATTGAGGGATGATTCATAAAGTTCAGACATCAACAAAGACTTGTTACATTTTAAAAACTGGTGCGTTGTGAGTTTTGAAATTATACATCAGTGATTTGTCCTCCCGATGAAATATTTTTCAGTGTTTCAGTTTTTCAGTTTTCAGTCAGGAATGTAGGAAAAACATTCCTGTTATAGCTGTACAGAAACCAACAATGAATAAACCACATTTACAATGTTCTTAAAACAAAACTGCTCCCTGCTGTCTATTTAGAATTGAAATTGTCCTGGCGTTGAAGAGTAACTTGATGATGAAGGCTATATTTTCCGAGACACGGTACCCACTGTACAGCCAATATTTTCAAACAGAGAACCGGTTCCTGATCTTTTTTTTCTTAAACCAGGGATTCTAAAGTCTATTTTTCCAGGTACTGGGGAGTCTAGCTGGGGAAGGAAAAGCTTAAATTTCCCTGGGAGTCTGGGCAGAGCCTGCAGAACTCGTTAGTGATATAAATCACGGGGCCACTCCAAAGTGGGCTCAGACTTCGTGGCAGGGAAAAAGGAAAAGTTTCCAGTGTGAGCTCATCAGTTATTTAGTGGAATACTAAAGGAAAATGTCAGCCGACAAAAAGGCTTGAACCAGCAGAATAACAAAAACTGAAGATGAAAAAGAAAAAGAAATATGAGGCCCTGTTAATTAAGATAGTTGGTTTAAGATATTTGGCTGATAAGGCTACAAACATTTTAACTATAGAAGATGAGCTCAGACTCAAAAATATATTTTTGATATGTCAGCATGTTTCCACCATTAAAACACAGTAAAAAAAAAAAGAAGCCATATTAGAGTTGATATAGAAACTCATACACCTCTGTCTCTGTACTTTTGCCTGAAGGAATGTTTGTAAAATTGTTTTAAGATCTCATAATTTGCTGAAAAAATGCAGTGGTTTGAATCATCCTGAATATTATTGGGGACTTGTGTTGTGGAGTATCTGAAATTACAACCCAACCCTGAATCTTTCCTTCTGTGAAATGTAATTTAATTTGTGCAAATAAAGAATCAGAAAATATGGTGTTTGTTGTTTTATTATTTTTGCTAACACTACAAAACTAATACTACAGTATATGTGTGTGTGTGTGTGTGTGTGTGTGGGGGGGGGGGGGGGGGGGGGGGGGGGGGGCTCGCCACCAAAGTTGACAGCACATCTCCTAGCAACAACGGCCCTTAATTGTCAGTGAACCGTTGCCATGGGAAACAGCGACCTGCAGGCTTAAAGCTAAGACTTTGCTTCCACAATTGTGTTGAATGACAGATCTATCCTCTTTTGAAAAAAAACATGCACAACAGGTATTAACAATCTAGCTTGTATTTCCTCACACTAAAAGTGAAGAAAATTACAATTTGTGTTTCACTTTAAGTCATCCCAACTTTCAAATTGATCTACATCATTTTAATGCATCTAAGCATCCTAGTTTATTCTCTTGCTTCATCTTTTACTAACAACCCCCAAGTGGGAGGCCTCTTTCCAAATTCCTGTTATCATCCTTACTAGCTCTCATATTGTATCCCACTGGGATTCCCTCCTGCCTTTCCTCGCTCCCTCCCTCCTCTCTTTTCCCTCTTCCTTCCCTCCTCTCTTTTCCCTCTTCCTTCCCTCCTTCTCCCTCCTCTCTTTCCCCTCTTCCCTCCCTCCTTCTCCCTCTGGCCAACTCCTCCTCCCCCAGCCCCCCTCTCCAGATACTGACCTCGTCCTCAGGTTGTTGAGCCTGGGGGGTGTCGTGGTGGTTGGGGGTTTCACAGTCGGGGCTGTAGTGTTCACAGTAATCATGGGCTGCTCTGGGGTCTGCCACTATCAGCAGCTGCTGGATGTCACCCTGGAAGAGAATAAAAAAAGAAGCATTTCAGCAACTGAAGCTATGTCAACAAATTTCACAGACCCAAGTGTAAATTCCCATGTCAGAGTTTTCTTTTATCCTCAGTGTTTCTAAACTTTCTACTATAGGTTTATGTTATGCCCATAAATTGAGTTAAGTTTCCAGTGTGGTTTGGCAAATGGCACCAAATACTACAATACAGAGGAGCCTGAGACCCTGTTGCTATTGTGTAGAAGCCAGTCAGCGGCATGAAAAAGAGCTTTAGCCAATACGGAAAGATTTGTCATTGCAATTGGGGGGGAAAAAACAAGGTACAGTAGTTTCTGAGTGAATTTCATCCAAACTTGATCCAAAAGTGAATGGCTTGACACTGTTTTTATGAATGGTAGTCTTTAGTGTCACACCAGCGGCACACCTACGTAACAGAATTTTACATTCTGTGATGTGATTGGAGTCGCTACTTAGAGACTGTAGTTTACTGCTCTACTTGCATTTTAAAAGGGTTTGGCTTTTTATTATTTGATCAAAGAAAGAGATATTTTCTGACATGGTTGTTAATCTTTTGCACCGATTCAACTTGAATGTCCTGCCCCTCCAAACCTTGGAATTGAATTGCTCCAACTGCTAACCAGTTAACATTACATTTGCAGAAATTTAACGTGACTTTCCTAAGCCCCAAAATAACTCAATATTTTTTCACAAATAAAAAACAAATATTAATACCCATAAAGTATACACCTATTCATCCTCGCTTGATTGCCTCAGCTTTGCACTAATGTGGTGAGAATACATTATGACAATAAAACAACAAAGCAAATGTTGTGCAGTACCAAAGGAAGTGGTGGCTTGACTATTAATTTCATATTACTTTATGGAATAAATCAAGGCTGTAAAGGGAGTCTGTAAGCATTTTGAAAATAACTATTGTACAGTCCCCCCCACTCAGCCATTAGGGACGGCAAGTCCCCTTACACAGCAGATACATAACCAAGGTCTGTACTTATCTGAGGCTGTCTGTTTTTCATGAGCTTTTGGAAAAGGAAATTAGATATCTTTCCATCAGCCAAAGGCTCTTTTTCCATGACTGTCTCCTAAGGAATTTCTAAAACCAGTAACTGCTATGCCACGGATGTGGAGAATGTTGTCTATACCCATCAACCACATGGGCAACTAAGCAGACCTTTTTTTCAGAATTCAACCGGAATAAGTAACAAAGAGGACCAAAACAACAGGGAAAATGTGCCGTGTAAAGGTGAAAGAAGGGCGCAGTCAGGGTGGCCCCTAAAGAGGAAGCCCATGCATGCAGATTGCATTACATTACAGAAGGATACATCTGTACAAACTTAGGTATCGAACAACACAAACAACAAACAGAAGATATTCAATTCTACATATTGACTAATGCCGACTGTTGTCACTTGTTGTGCCATTAATGCTCATGTTTGGTTATCATTCAGTTATGAGAAAAGACATAATACACATAATTAAGGGTATATAATGTCTACAGTTTACAGGATCTTGGAATTAAAATGTAGGTTTTACTCACATTAGGAAAGAAAATATTAATACAAAGAGACGAAATAGCATACCAGTACTTGTTTTAAACAGTCACACACAAGACATTGGCATTTCAACCCTTGTCTGTATCAGATTTGTAGCTGGGAAGTTATCTAGAAGAACTGTAAAAATAATATTTTTTTTTATATTCTAAAAGCAAACAGAGAAGTACCGTACATTGAATGTAAATGGTCCTTTGCACTACTCCACATCCACAGCACCTTAGAATAAAAGTGGGCAGCAGTGACCAAGGTGTGATTGTGTGCAACTGAGTGTGGAGCAGGGCATTTCTGCTAAAATGAGAATTTGTGCTTTATGTAAAAAAAAGAAAAAAAGTTCTGCCTGCACCTTCTGAACCTCTACAACTAAAACCTGAAAAGCAGAAAGTCACAAATGTATGACAGTCATTCAGCCACTACACACTGCATGTCACTGAAACAGAGAGGGAAGTTAAAAACATAGACACATTGTGATTGTCGATATATCTGTCCACCTCCTCTTGCCTATGTCTGCCTGTGTGCAGCGTTTTATGGATGTTCGGTCTCACTTATTGCTTTGTTTTATGTATATTTACTAAGAAAACACAGGTACATGACATGAACTACAACAGGGAAACAAACATGTGGTGGAAATCTGCAGAAGAGCCCAAAACGTCATGCAGGGCTTCTCGAGAGACCACACACAGACTTAAAAAGCCAGTCAGTGTTTCAATCACTACCATACTCCATGACTGGCTTCTCCCTCACACTTCCCCCTCTCTCCTTTTACTCTCTGTGTCTCCTTTGTCTGCATCTCGGTGCTTTTGTTGATGTTACTGTCTAGATTGTCTTGCACACTTCTCAAGCATCTGTTGAGGTTCCTCCTAAGAATTCCAGAAATGATCTACAGCTCTGGCTCAGAGCTCAGAGCTGGCACAGACACAATCGGATAAATCATCAGTCTAGGCTACACTACAGTCAATCTATTAATGGGTCTGCGTACAATGTGCATGTGGGTGTAAATGCAACACGCCATTCCATTATCCGAACCGCTTATCCTATTTAGGGTCCCGGGGCGTTGGAGCCGATCCCAGCTGACATTGGGCGAAGGCAGGGTTCACCCTGGACAATTCGCCAGTCTATTGCAGGGCACATGTATAGACAGACAACCATTCACACCTACGGACAATTTAGAGGCCAATTAACCTGAGCTGCATGTCCAAAGACATGCAGCTCGCTGCCACGGGGAGAACATGCAAACTCCACACAGAAGGAGTGCCCAGACCAGGAACCGAACCGGGCCCCTCTTGCTGTGAGGTAAAACTGCTAGCCACTACACCACCGTGCAGCTCCATCTGGATACATGTTAACCTTCAATGTGCACTGTAACAACAACCATGTGACGGGGAGAAGTACATAACGATGATACTGACTGATCAAAGTTAAGAGAAGAGATTTGAATCATCATTCAATCCTTCATCCATCTACATTTCACCCACAGGCACCATCAGAGTGACTGGGATTTCCCTCAAGCATATACATTTCACATCTGATGTTAAGCGAAGAAATGTAAAACACCGAACAGGCACCACTTGATTCTTCCCTTGAGTAGGTGACCTTGGCCATGAAGAGTATCCCTCCCAACACACAGCCTACACCCACCAGGAACAGAAGTCACTTCAGGAAAACCACCAGCTGATGGATAATTGCAATTACAAGTGAGTAGTTTACGCCTGGTCTCATCTATGAGCATAAATCACATGACCAACCTCAACAATCAAGACACAACTTTGACTAGATGCAGATAGCTCCCGCTGGCGCCGGATCAGAGATGACAGGAGGCACAGGGGTTTTCCCATCTTGCATTTGTTGGGACTAATTTGACGGCATAAACAAAGATGTAGTTTGTATTTGACTCCACAAAATTGGGACCATACTTGAATTAGAAAATTCATCAACATTAGCGTGTCAATAGGATAGCAACCTCATGGATGGGGCTGGTAAAACCCGACAACCATCCACGCTCCTGGTGGATAAACAGCTATTGAAATTAAATTTTTTATATAATATTAAAATAAACATATGATAATATAGAGAAAATAATCTAGCGCCTCTTAAATTGTTTCCATTTCTTTCTACCCTTTGTCTCCTTCCCCCAACACCCCACACACATAGTGTATCGTATAATTGTTCCCATACGCTTTTGTACAGTTATGGTTCTAGGCGCTCTCTCTACCTCCCTACACTCGTATTTTGAGTGTAATAATTTGGAAGAAAATACCACACAATAATAAAAAAAAAAAAACTATAAACACAGTTAAAGGTTAATTTGACATTCTACTGTGACTGTTTAATCCAACTCTGCCACCCTACTCTACACTATTAAAAAAATAACCCGGAGTTTCCACTGACGCCTAAAAAACATGTAAGTACTTAATTAGGTGGTTGAAAGATTGTTGTCTGTGTCCAGGTGCAACAGTCAATTTGCCTGCAAGTAACAGCTGTAAGTAATGCATTGAAAAGACAGCACCCGTACATGGCACCAGGATTTTAGCTGGGCTTAAAAGGTTACTGTATGGGCTCTCAACATGAATGAAGGAATGAAAGGACAGTCCTCACTACTGCAACTTTGTTCAACCCTTAAGATGCCATTACAGGTGTATTATTACATATTAGTTTTCCAGAAGTAATGTCCCAACTTTTGGCCTTTTATTGGAACTACGTTCTGTTAGCAAAATAGTCCAAATTAAAACCTTTATGGATGTCACTGTAACCTGCCTGTCACGTTGAACCATCATCACCAGCTCACAGGCCATGCAGAATATACCGCTCCTCTAATAAACAGTCTTTTGCAGATGTTTCTGTTTTTAAAATGCATATCGTGCAAACTTGCAATATCTTTTGTAGCCTTAACTTACTTCTGTATTTTCTTTACTTTATCTAAAAAGCCTGCTTTTCCAGACTCTGGGAGGGGAGCAGATCTCGAAAGAACAAATAGACAGATGGAATTTCAACACTGTACAAGGACAACAATTAACCAAGGAACAGAGAAGAGGAAAAATGGATAATACTCTCCTAATCCTTCCCAACATTTTATCAAATGCAGCCTTTGTGGTCAGCCCAAGGATAAAGTTTCTTTTCAAGCAGTGGAGGCATACAAATGTCCTGCACCCTTCAAATATGAAACATTTCGTCTGCCAGTAGCTCACAAAACTGTTGAACTGTTTGAACCATCTGCTTGCTTGTCTGCCTGCCTTTTCTTCATCTCTCTCTCTCTCTCTCTCTCTCTCTCTCTCTCTCTCTCTCTCTCTCTCTCTCTCTGCTCTTTTCCATCACCAAACATTTTCAAGAAGCACCTTGGCTCCACTACTTCCTGGCTGTTCTGGGACCAGTTAGTGAGGGACATGGAGATCAGATAAAGGTACACTTTGACAAAGACACTTTGTTGACTTCTGTTTCTTCATATAAACACATGTTGAAAATATCAGTGACTGACAAACCTCTCAGTAACAGTGACACTCATACAAATATGAATCAATTACTGTATTATATGACACAACCCTAACCAAAACATTTTGTGACAAGTACTGGAGGGTGACAAGTGACAGAGGCAGATGAGAAACAGTCAGACCGTTTCTCCTCCTGCCAAGTCAACCATAAACAATGATTCACTTGAAGGTTTGGAGCCCATCAGAGCCTTGTTAGATTCCTTTGCCAAAGACTGTCATGCTTGAGGGACAGCATTTTGGAACAATCTCCAGTCATGACAAACACATAAACAAACTATCTTTGCCTCCTCACAGACACACACATTTGTATCCATGCGTGCACATATTAAACAACGCACGCGTAAACACACACTGACAGAAGGCACACAAATAAAATCCTTTAAAGTCTGAAGAGTGGATTTACATTAAAATAAGAGCTTAGTCAAATACCGTGTGGCTTTTATTTAAAAAGAGAGAAAGGCAGAAGAAAGGGGGAAAAAAACATTTGGAGACCTGGTCAGTGAGAATATCTTTTAAACAGCTGTGCAATTTGAGCCAAGACTAAGCACACACTGATCATATTTTCCCCAAGCTTTCACTCTCCCCTGTGCTTCCAACTTTGACACCTGCTTATGCAATCTACTGCAGTAAGGTAGCCATGTGCTCACAGCTCGAAGCAGTTTTACTGGGAAAGCTCCCAGCCAACCTCCGTAATTAAACTGAAGAATCGCTCCAACGTTGGGAAGTTCAGGTTTGATATGCTAAACGCAAATATTTTTAATAAATTTTTTCATAACTATAAATCCACAATTCTTCAGTTTAAGAGATGGAGCAAATGTTTAACTTTAGTTTTATCCATTTAGGTACACACCTCAATATGGATATGTTTCTATGTAACAAAGATAACTGTGATCCTTTGGTTAGGGTTGGAAATGGTCAGGGTTAGGAGATCCTGAAAGCCATTACCATTATCATTAACATGTTGTATCTCGTTATCTGACAAATTTGGTGCCCAAGGCAAGATTTTAGCTGGTGCCCCTTTTAATCGCAGCCAATTCCACCACCAATCATTCATTGTGTTCAACCACTCACATGGAAATGTTTAGCTTTATGTCTTTGGGGAATAACCTACGACAAAATAAAGTGTGATCAGCAGTGCTTAATCTCAAACACCAGGGCCCTATTCTTCGTACCTGGCTCAACAAAGTCGAGCAAATGTCCTATTATCCAGCTTAAATTAGATGATTGACATCAGGCTAACTCGGTTTCTCCACGGAAGATCCGTGCTGAAACGGTCTCGTTAATTCTAACCAGACGTCAGTCATCTGGATAATTGCGTGTGCCCATTCTTCTTCAGAAGGGATAATAATCGAGCACTGACACCACGATGTGCTAACAGTACAATGGCAAATAAACTCAGAGGAACCCTCTTTTTTCTCCACTGAGAAGCAGGAGATGATCATGAACGCAGATGAGGAAGTCAATACCATATTCATGGCAAAGTCTAATGCTGCATTCACAGAAAACGTTTTTGCAACGCTGTTGGTGTGAACGCAGCTTAACACCGCCCCCGCTGCGAGACATAAGCGTCGCAAATATATCAGACAAGTTCAATGCGTCAGTGTTGGGAAAATGTATCGGCTAATTTTGAGTGCGACATCACCCAAATCAATCAGATTACATTTATTTAAATGTGCCTGCTGGCAGTAGTATACAAATTAATATATACTTATGAGAATATATGTACTGTATGCACGTATGTATCATGTACTATATATGTGTATATACATGTATGTGTAGATTACCATATAACTAGGAGTTTGAATATGTGTATGGGCGGATCAGTATGTATGTATTATTCACAATCAGAAATTCAATCAATTGAAGCAGTGATAAGTATTCTTATCATGAGTCCACCTTAATTATGTTCTACAATAATGATATATATGGTGTACTAATAACACTGTCATATAATTATGAGTGCTTTCAACACATCCAGAAGTTAAGCGCTAAATAAATGTTACGGACAGCACGCCATGCAGGGGCTTTCCCGATGTTCTCTGCATTGCCGACACTGTACAGAAATGTACCGCCCGCAAAAATGTGCAAGGCTACATAGAGTCTGTGAGACGGCCAATGCTCTGCTGCGCCGTGTGCTGTTCAATGTACGGCTCGAGGAGGTCCCGTAAATACATTATTCCTTGTCTGCAGAATCTCTAGCGCCGCGTACAGGAAGTCATGATAATGTGAGAACGGATCTTGGTGATCTGGAAGAACTCTCTCCCTATAAAACTAATATAACTAATATCGCTCCTTCATCAATGAGGAAGGGAGCTGCTTTTTTTGTCCGGTGGGAGTGGCCAGTTTATCCAGTGAATTTCAGTTAGCCTGCACGGGAGTAGGTTTACATTTTTGGCTGTGTTGCTATAGTGATTTTTTCTAAACTTGCTTCGAGGAACCGAAAAGCCTGACATACGTCATCTTATCCTGAAAATTAGCCCACTAACTCAGTAAGCCAGCTACGAAGAATAGGGCCCTGAACAGTCTTTCCAACTTTCCCTAATGAATTCTAGGTGAGAGTAACTGACGTTATGTTTTTTTTTTTATATTTAGAAAAAACTGCATTAAAAAAGTATAATAAAAAATGTGTAAAAGTTATAATTTCTTCTCTCATTTGGGGCACCCCATAAATGGATGACGCACTTATTATTTGCATATACCGCTTGTAAACATTATACAGCAGAGCTTCATTACCCAACACCTACACAACGTAGTTGGAGAGGAATTCCAAGAATTATACATTTTAGATGAATCCATAGTTTTGCATGTATCTGCAAGTTTTGAATAAATACATTACAGTCAATAACTTGGAATAACTGGACTCTGATTGCAGGGACGTTTCAAATGTTCACATTTTATTTATCTATATAGTTGATATTGCAGCTAGCAGTGATCCAAAAGTTTCCATAGCCTCCAAGGTATTATGATTGTAGTATACGAGCTGTAGAAAGGACGCCAAAGTATAATCCTAGGAACAAATCTGACTCAAACACATGGCTTACATCTACATTACAAACCTGCTTTTATCTATAGGAGAAAACCCAGGCCAGTACAAATGTTTGCTATTATCTGTGCAGTGTGTCTACAAGTAGCCAGTTTGCAATCAACAAATCTAGGGTTACAAACTTGACGTGGAAATTATTACAGTTTAAGATATGGCTGCATTTCGAGCTGGGCGACCACAACATTGCTATTGTGTGATACACTGATTAAAACCACCATGGAACACGCAAAAACAACTAAACCCTTGGAACAAAAAGAATAATTTCTTCAACACCATTTAGTTTCATATAAATGTGCAAACAAAGAGCACTCACAAAAGTCAAATGGCTGGTCTTAAATCACCATTAAAAATAGAAACAGCTTGGTGAAAGTGCTAGGCTACTTTCACCCCACCTAACTCTCAATTACCTTAATTACAACCACAACACTATTCACTTTGGCTTTCTGGCTCTCTGACGTTCTAATTTACTATGGTTGTGCTCATTATATATTTAATAATGTCAATTGTACAAATATGTTAGGCCATACTTCATATCATGGCCTAAACTTGTCTGTATGTTTAACCTAGCAATGTGAACGCTTGCCAAAACCCTATCACTGAAAAAGGGTGGAATTAGTGGCTCCTCTGTGGAAAGTCCTGTTTGACCTGGAGGCAAACATTTTGCAAGCTGTTCTACTTAGAAAGCATTCCACATGCAGACATCAAAGAGAGGCTATTGTGTTCGGAGGTAGCATTCAGTTCACATTTTCCACTCAACTTACAACTACCTGTGCTAAACCTGGTAGCTAGAACCTCCTTTTCACAATTGCCACCTCAGTAACCATACACTACTTCTGAGGGTGCGCTCAGGCACAGTTATTGAGGGAATAATATAAAATCCTCTCACAAATACTGTGTTCTTTGAGCTGCATGTATTTTGCCACTGTCATATATGACATAGACTATTCAAATTAATTCAAACCAGTGTTGAGAGAAAAAAGCCCTTTGAACAACAGTGTGCAAGTAGCCTTTCCACAGACATTGCCCACCATAACTCTTGCCAAGTATACAAAGCCAATATTGTTGTTCTGTACAATAAAATTCACCATTTACTGAATGAACAAGTAAATGAAAGACCCATCAAATTCTCTGGCCTTAAAGTATTGTACTTAAAGTATAAGACACTCGAAAGTCCCTTTTCACAATGGTAAATGAGATTCATTGAGAGTAAGATTCACAATATGCTTTCAATTATATCTTGGCACTTTGTCAGCTTTCCAAACTCCCTAAAAACATAATCACTTTATATTCCTGAAAGATACTCCTGTGGAGAGGATGGAGACATATTGAAGCAGACTATTGATGAACTGATACAACTTAGGGAGGCATTTAAGGAATATGGGAAGCACACTTATAAACTTTCTTACAGACATTTAAATGAGTAGATTGTTACCTCTCTAATATGTGTGCATTACATATGGAACTGGAACAAAAAGCGATTATCTTGGGTTAGCATAAAGACTGAGCTGGCATGACTCTCAAAGTAAAGAAATATTCCTGCAAACACATGAATTATCACGTTGCATCTGTTATGGTTAATCTATGTACAATCAGCAATGTAAAAATGACAGGTTCAAGTTTGACGGGACATTTCTTCATGGCTACATTCCAGTCGTTATGCTAACCCAAACTAATCACTTCCTGGCTCATGTTTGATACTTAAAACACAAACGTGAGCATGGCATCTATCTTATCACCTAACTCTCGTCAAAAAAGCAAATAAGTGCATTTACCAAAATGTTAAACCATTAATGTAAACACATTCACAGCATAGTCGTCACAACACAGCTAGCTTAATCTGGGTGAATAGGGATTCAATATGGCCGCCTTACCTCAAAGACTTCTTCATCCAGAATTCTGGTGCCAAAGACAGTAATGCCTTCTGTGTTGATGGCAGCCTGGTCGCTTCTGCCGAGGGGCCTGGTCACCTTCTTCTTACAGTCCACGATGATGGTGACACTTTTCTTTTCCACGCTGATAGCTACACGATGCCATCTGTGCAGCAGGGGAGAAGGTAGGTCAGAAATACTTCTAGAATACTTCTAGAATATTTTTTTCCAGAAAAAAAAATCCATACAACTTTTTATATTTGTGTGCTATTAACTCTAGCCACATTCGCCTAGCTTGGTCTAACTTAAAGACTGGAAGCCACTGGGAAAAGCTAGCCAAAGTCCACCCAATGGCTCAGCTCAGGGGGATGAGTGGTCGTCCCGCAACCACAAGGTAGCCGGTTCGATCCCCAGTCCCCCCATAGCTCACATGTCGAAGTGTCCCTGAGCAAGACACCTAACCCTCAACTGCTCCCCGGGCGCCTCACAGGGCTGCCCACTGCTCCCTATCCAGGGATGGGTCAAATGCAGAGAAGAATTTCCCCAAGGGGATTAATAAAAGTGCATGTTTCTGTTTCTGTTAAAGCTCAGAAACACAATAAACCTAATTTTAAAAACTTTAATTTTCTCCACTTTTTTTTTAGACTTAGCAGTGTTAGCAGTTTTCCCCTGCTTCCAACTACTTCTTCTGTTTTCCAACATGTCTGCCTATTCCTTTAAACGTTTACAGGTTCCTTTGAGTATGCAGGAAAATATATTTAGATTTGGTAACACAGTAAATCAGAGATAATCCCAAAAAAAAGCTTTTAAACCCAATTAATTTAATCTCTTATCATTGCTTTTGCCTGGGTTTGTTCATAAATACAGAGGCAGCTTTGTTAGTATAAAAAGGGTACAAATAAATAAACTTCACACTACAGCAAGATACATATATATGTCCTATATCAAAATTGTAAATGATTTTTCTGATATCAGACAAACAGTCATGCATGGAATCACTTCTTAGTATTTGTGCAAATGACTGATGGCAACTTTAACAGTGATTTGTATCAGCCTCATTTGGCAGCTCTGCAATTTATGAAGATCCTGTCTATTACTGCATATCATTATTCAAAGGCTGCAACTAATCTGGAAAAGAAAAGCACGTCATCAAATTGCTGCAAGCAATTTATTTGCCATTACTGTCTGACTTGTTCCATATGGCAAGACTGAACAAACATAAGTAGACCATAAATCCTCAGAGCTGTTTAGCAGGCTAGAAGAGTTAACTATGTTCTGAGAGCCTGAGAAAATATTTTCAGCAGATTAGTTTTATTTAGCATAAAATATAACCTATACATATTGATTAAGTGCTCAAGATGAGCATCAAATTGTGCTTTCCAGAAAAACTTCACAACAACTCGATGTCAACATTGAAAATGGGACACAAAAGATACAGGGGACTAAATAACCCCACATCTGACCCAACATATGTTCAAGCCCTCTTGGGAAGCAGTCAGTCACTTACTTGCCGTCAGCAAGGTTGATGGAGCGGAACAGGGGGTACTCTTCCGGGGCAGGCTTGCCATGCTGGTCCTCATACAGGAAGACTGGGGCACGGCCCACCTCCACGCCGAGCTGCTGGATGCCTTGCTGATTGTACACAGACAGCAGGAAGGACTGGAGGCCAGCCTTTGGCTTGATGGTAAACAGGATGGAGAAATCTTCAGGGAAAACGCCTCCTGAAGGTTGAACAAGCAAAAGGCACGTAGTTTAGTAAGTTAAAGACCAACGCATACTTAGTTGCAAAATCTAGGTAACTGCACATTTTTGTCAGAATAATTTCTCAGGTTGTTGCAGAGAAGGTTTTCTGCCTCCCTTCCTTCTTCCAGTTTGAATAATACTGATGTTAGGTTACAATGCATCTTCTTTATGATATTAGATGGGAAGATGATACCCCTCTTTTTCAGTGTGCAATGAATACAAAGCACACATAAATGGAATGCAGATTCCATTTCACATTTCATGTCCTGTCATTTACACATCTGTCTTCTACATATGTTATTACGAAGGCAATTGTATTGTAATAACACAATTGAATAATGTAAAGTTTATTAGCTCTCTGACTTTCTCTCCTCCCATTAAACCCCAATGTCTAGACAACTGGACCTGGAGCAGTGTTTATTAAGGAAGCTGAAATAAACCATGGCATCCCTGAAAGGACTCAAGAGTGCCGATGTAGCCACAATAATTTTAGGAGGGTAGTAAACACCCAAACAAATGCCATATTTTTTTAAACCATTGTTCAACACCATTATTCTGACTGAGGACATTTTGACACTTTGCATCCATAGCACCTTCAACGTCTCACCTTTCAAGCTTAATTATAGTCTTCAAATTCCCATTACTGAAAGCGTCAAGTATGCTGTCAGTTAAGGCCAAAAATCACAACAATTTAGTTCATACCTCACACTATTTTTAATAGTTTTTTTTATTCTGTGACATCAAGCCAAACTGAAAAAACAACACATACTGCACAGATTGGGACAATTTATTCAACAGCACTCTAAACATTCTAAACACCTTCTACCCAAGTTAGTGTTGACTAAGTAAGCAAGTGTTTTTTTTTCCTACACTTTCCCCAGTAATAAATACATAAATAACGGGCTTCCAGAGGCTGTGAATTATATTGTTGTATTATATTGTGTTGTATATATGCTTAAATGCGGCGCATTTCATATTTCAGCTGCAAAAAAGCAACTGGCAGGATTGGAAATTGACAAATAACAAATTGACATCTGTCACCAGCTCATTGGTTTTCTACAGCCATCGGTAATGACAAGTATTGCCCTTTACAGTTCATTATTACATTTTCAGATTAGTTTATGAGTAGCAATGAGTGTAAGAAAGTAGCAAACCAATGGTTACACAGTCAAATGGCTTTTTGTTTATCTGAGTGGACTCCTTCCTAATAAAATAAGTATGGCTTTATTGCTCACAAACAGCTGGGCAGTAGACTTTGAGTCAGGCAATACACACCGAGTATGAAAACCTAGCTAGATTTCCCTACATCAGCCAAACACAGCCTGCTGAAGTCTGCCAGCAATCAAAGTGCAGGACAGATACTTTATTGACAAAATGAGTCCACAAAACATCAACAAAAATGTTCCTCTCATTGAGTTGCTGTAATACATTGTGGGTTTTGGTTCCCCAAAATATCCAACAACAAAAATCTGCTGTTGCTCCTCATACTTAAGTCATATGTTGACATGACATTTCATACCATGTGCTGAGCCCTTTGGGCTCTTGGATCCTACTGAAACATCAACGCATTCAACCCATCTTCCAGATAAGTATTGCTCAAAGTCTGCACTGCATTTTAGAGAGCAGGTGTTGAGGGGTTTCATTTCACTCACTACAGAATTATTTGCTATTTTATTGGACAATTGGAATATGTTGAAAATGTTTCTATTTTGCCATTAAGTGGTTCAAGACAGTAAACAAAAGCATCTGTTTCACTTTCATCCAAAACAATTATTTGTTTGAGTAGGCATAACATGTATAGATCGAGGGATGGCAGTGTTGTTTGTTTCTCTTCCCCGACTTCCGTCTTGATTGATATATCTACGCCGCTCAAAATATAAATTTGTCTAACAGTTAACAGGATTACAATTCCAGTAAAACTTCCCATCATCCTCAGTGGTACTTTGTGTTTAGTACTAATTAATTAATGATAGCATGCTAAAATGCTAAACTAAGATAGTTAACATAGTAAACTCTTTATAAGTAATTATACCTTCTCAACATCATTGGGAGCATGTTAGCATACCAATTCTGGCATTTAGCTTAAAGCATCGGAGGCATGGCTGCATAATTAGTCCCCGTTATAAGGCTGGATAGCTCGTTGAGATTGTGCAAGTGTCCCTGTGTCAAAGCTGCTTTTGCAAGGTATTATGCAAAAACTTACCATACATCAGAACATATGTGGTTGTGATGTGTATTTTGCTCACCCCGGAACCGTGGGGAAGTTATCCTCAAGATCCTCAAATTCTGCTTACAGCATCAGTGTAAATGCACACAATCGGTGGGAGGGAAAGAGTGAAGTTACCTGGGAAGAGCTGTTTGGTTGGAGCGCTGATCTGAGCCTGTTTTCCCACTCTGTAAGCGATGTCGGGTTTGGATCCTCTCCGGACTGTGCAGAAGCCTGTTGTTTTCTGTACTCCTTCAGGAGAGCTCTGGAAGTCGAGAGCCTTCAGTACATCTACTTGATCAACTGAGGAGGCATAACAAATAATTGATTACATTACCTAATGATACATTGTCAGCAAACATTTCATAACATTTGCATAGCAATAAGCTATTTGGGGGAATGCATTTGTCCAACGTGCTGAAACAGTGTTCCCTATCTGGGTGTGGACACTTTGTATTTTTGTATGTATGTAAGTGTACATTTTTTTTAAAGTGTGCTATAATGATGTATCTATGTGAAGTTGTTTAGATTGAAAATGATGACTTTCCTAAACATGAATCAGCTTGCACATGTGATGTGTTTTCACAAATTATAAGGTACACATTTTCTCAAAGCTGCATGTCATTTTACATAACACTGTACACAGCATCTTTCAACAGTGAACAGCAAATCTAATGGGAGCTGGTATTTTTGATTATACATCAACATTTACACCCGTTACATCCCTTGCTTATTGGCCAAATATGTCTGTTTGACCAGTTGTGAATTTATGAGCTACCTTGTCAGAGGAGCAGTACAATGTTGTTAATCGTTCAGAAGACATAATTACCACCCCCCCCCCCCCCCCCCCCCCCCCACACACACACACACACACACACACACACACACACACACACACACACACACACCCCTTCACCACTACTGTTACCCCCCACAGCCAACAGTAACTATGGAATGATAAAACTCATTGCTGCTGATCACTGGGTCCTTGGAATAAGGAGAGCGCAGAGGGGGGCAGCTTTACGAGCTTCTTAACACTACTAAACAGTTTTCTATCAATGGACCTGGTGCTCAGGGGTCAGACTACTGTGCAGTGCAGTCATACACACTGTTGCTCAGTAATTGTCTAACTTGTTATTCTCAGTGTCTCTCTCTGTCCCATTCTGTAAATAGTTGTCTCTCCCACCCCCGAGCCATGCCTAATAAGGTATTTTTCAAGGCTAGGTTATAAACAGGAGTGTTGACGTACAGCACAACGTCATTCCTTATTAAACGCATGTGTGACTGAGGTTAAGTGTATTTAAAAATATACAGATAGAGGAAGCTGTTAATTCAAGGTTGTATTTATCAAATTGTTTTAATCTGGCTTGTGTTAGGTGATTGGGACATTGTAGCTCTAACAGTAAGTTATTAATTATTATTTATTTTTTATTTATTTTTTGGTGAAGTGACCAATATGTAAACAAAGCTGGACATATTACATCTAACAAATATACTTGTCAGTGCTGTCTGGTGAACAAATAGCAGACACTAAGACTCTAAATTACCTCAAACAATAGTTTGGCATTTTGGTACGGGAATTTTACCGATAGCTTATCCAATTATCGATCTAGCTCGAGTGTCTTTCAAACCCAAATTTTCAAAGCAAGTCAATGTCTAACTTTGGCTGATCACCAGCCACTTGAGCCACAACTACAGGATAATGGAAAATGCTGGAAAATGCTAAAATGTAGTGCCGTAATACTTGCAGAGAAGAGACATGAAGACAAATGACTGACAGTGTAATGACATAGAAGTATGTATTTAAATGTTTCTAACATTAGCAACCATAAACTCAATCTCACTTTGAATTAAGGCTGTGTATTGGCAAGTAACTCACGATGCGATACGTATCGCAATACACATGTCACAATACGAGATATCGCGATATGATACATATTGCAATACATTGCAATAGTGTTTTTATACGAAAATATGAAAATAGAGCTAAAAATACAACTTGCTGTATAGCACCTCGATAGTCTAATACGTACATCACATATTGATAACTCAGCGGACAAATTGCATTCAAACTAACTCAAGAAATTTCTCCAGGTTCATCGTCTATTATCGCATGTCAGGGCTACTCTTTCTCTGCAGCGTATGCTCAGGGATGGTGTCACTTAGAAGTCATTAGGCAGCGACATCTAGCGGTACAGGAGCGGAGGAGGAGGTTGTTTGACACCCACAGGGATCCGAGGCAAGTTAAAGGACATTTTAAATCCTTTTAAAACAGCAGATTGTTTAATTTGGATGTATTGATATTAGTCGCAAACATATCGATACAATATTCGTTTAAAAGATTATCGCGATAGTAAGCTCTATCGACGTTTTTATGTATTGATATTAGTCGTAAACATATCGATACACTTCTGTTTAAAAGATTATCGCAATAGTAAGCTATATCAATAGTAAGCTATATCGATAGTATTGCACAATACATCATTTTGTATTGGACCTAATGAAAAAGCTTATCTACAAACCGCCTGGAATTTTTTGTTTTTACCAAACTAAAACAGGAATATTAAAAGATACAGTAACAGAGGAACAATGTAGAGAATAAAATGACTAAGTTTCACCCCAAACCTCCAAACTTTGTGTAAGCAATGTATTAAATAATGCTTGTTGTACTATTACAAAAGACACAGCAGCAAAAAAAAACAGCACAGACAGTCATGCTTTTCTAAGTGAGTCAAGAGGCAGGATGTGTCCTCTTCAAAAGACCCAGCAATGATAAACAATGTCTGAATGGTTAGCTCAAAATCTCTCCGGAAAGATAAGGCCTTTAAGGAATGGCAGATAACGGGCTTAATGTGAAATCTCCCTTCCTTGAAAAAAAATGCGAGATTCATGTGTTTGATATTGGCTTGAGCGATTGGTGGGGAAATAATTTAAAGGGATCAGACAAAAGACTGAAATTCACATTGGAGGAAATCTCCTAATCCTCCTTAAAACTGGATGAAACAGAAAGAATGTTTGGTCAAGAGACATAGATTGCCAATGACAGGCTAATCAATTGAAAAACCATATGTTCTTTCTTTTCATGCAAAAGGTAGACTCCAAACTGCCTGTAGTTTGACCACCGATTATTGCCTCTGAATTAAATATTGTAACATCTATCTATAGTAAAAGCCAAAGGAATTTTATTATAAAAATGTACGCTTAATTACATTTTCCGTTTTTGTAAATCATGTGGCACGTGAAGCCAGGAAGTGCTGATTATGCAGTTCCTGTTCGCTTTTAGTGGATCTAGTGGGTCTGATGGGTGGAGCTATAAGTCCACATGTTGAACCCATTATGGTACTGGCACCACTCCCTACACCCCCCAACTAAAACATACATGAGACTAAACGGAGAAGGCCCCATCCCTGTAGCTACTTCTCCTGTGACCAGAAAAATAACAGCTTGAGTGGTGAATCCAACTTGCTTGATTTGAGCATATGCTCAGGGATGGCGTCTTGAGTTTTGGCTCATTTGAAGTTGCACAGATCTGCTCTTTATTAATTAAGGGACGACTGGAGTTATTTATGCTGATATGGGTCCAGATCATCTGATGCCACAGATCATGAATTTAAATTGTTAAGAGCATAAGCATAAAGAAAGCTGCTCTGGTGCAAAATCAAGCAAAACAGTATCAACTGAGAGAGAGAGATGGAGTAAAACAGGCTTTATGACTGACACTGCACACAGGGCAAGTTAACAGACACAGGGCTTGTTTTGTCCTAAGAATAATACCAGGCTGACTTCTGACTTGGACACAGACAGAATAAAATATGGGTACCAAACGCCAAGTTGAAAACCTCACTCCAAATGCCTCATGAAAAAGAAAATAGTCTGTGGCTCTTCTGAATATTGTCCCAAGTACAGAGCTACTGGTTCTTGAAAAAAAAAGAAGCTTGGACTAAAGGTCTCTTTGTGAGTTTCAGAATGCCTTTCTGCATTACTGCATACCTCAAGGCCTCATATATTCCAGATGTGCTGAATTGGCCAGGAACCCCCCAAACACACACACACGCGCACACACAGACACACACACTATCCCGCATCCCTGACTCTTCATCCCCTCTACCTTCCACAACCGTCGCTTCACAGAAGTCCTGAAAAACAGGCTATATCCCCAACCATTAAAGACCCCAAATGAATAAGCATAGCTTTTTAAAGGCTTTTGAGCTTTGTATGAGCCAGCATGCAATATACTCAGCACATCCTGAGAAAAGGCACAAACCCTTAAAAAGGAATGAACCATATTCTAATGATAAGGATGAAAACCACAAGAGAGAGGAGACAGTTCTCTCATGCTAAAGATACTAAAGCAGCTTCAGACTAGCCGCAGTCTTGTCTGAGGGGTAAATGCCAGTCTCAGATTTTTAATGACACATCTTCCTGTCTGCTGACAGGGACTTGTGCTATACTATCTGCCATGTTAACAAGCTACTAACATGACAAAGACGTGTGATGTCCCCTGAAGCAGAGAGGCATGTAGAAACCTGTTAAAATCATTAAAGCAATTTCACCAGCAGACCCTCAAACATTAAAATACAATTTTCAGCTGTATAGTCAAAATTACCCATAACTCATCAGAGCCATACAGTTTTATGTTTTAGGCTTAGACTTGTGATTAACTTCTCGATCCGTGACATTCTGACTTAGTGTCTCTGTGGTCGTGCAGAAGCATCTTGGGATGTCTTGTCTGTCTTTTTTTGTGTCACTGGATTCTACTGAGAGTTGGCAGCAATAGGCAGCAATTAAAGTGCATTGGAAAGCCTGTAAATGTTTGCTAGCACATCATGCAATTATGGTTAGTTTAAATACCAGTCAGAGTGGAGGAAGATGGGCAAGCCATGCCACTGTGGTGTTTCCTTGTATGATCTTTTCATTTTGGGGGCGCCCTCTGCTGACTGAATGTTTATGTTTAATAAGAAGTGTACAGCAAAAACAATGGTTCAAAACAGGGTGGGACTTAAGACAGGAAATTATTAGACAGGATGCAATACATTACACATATCACTAACCATTGTAAAAAACTATTTTTGTAATTACATTTAAATATTAACTTTTTAAATAACTATTCTGCCAGTACCATGACTTTGAAAGGTTTTTTAATCAGTGATCTGATGTCAAAACCACAAATATTAAAAAGCAACATGAATCCAATTTGACAGATAAATGTCTCCTGGCTAACTATGCCACAGTAGTGATGTATCTCAGGCTTCACAGACAATGGAAATATGAAGAAAAAAAAAATCCATTAACGCCCCTTCTTGGATTTAGTGGGAGCCCAGATAATGTGGAAAGATGATGATCCTTCAGGCCAGAATCTGAATTTCCCTTCCAGCATTCCACAGTGTTGTGCCCAGTGTATTAAATACACTTTTTATATATTCATCACAATATACCTATACATGTTTAAAGTTGCACTGTGTAACAATACACTCAAAATGGCAGCTGACACCTCATTAGACAAGATAAACAACATTTTGTGCAAATTTTATGAATTTTGTTAATTTGATTCAAGGATTAAGCTCTTACTTCACTAATATTTTGGAAACTCTTAATGCACTCACTATATGTGGGGTACTAGTTACAACACCAAACGTCGTCCGTAAAAGTCGTGCGTAAAACCTTAAGGGTTTCCAGTAGTACTGCCAAGTGGTGAAGAGGAACACAAAGACACAAATATGCTTTTCTTTCTTTTAAATATCTTCCGAAATTATACAGCAGAACCTAAATTATAGTATCTTCATCGCAGGACAATTGCTCACTTGTAATTTTAGGAACACCTTTTACCACCACTTATTTGCGACCCCGTCAGCCTCTCCTCACTGACCACACCTGGATGGCAGACTAAGATTACTCAAATACTCAGAGGGAACTCCGAGGGAGCAGCAGCTCCGTCGGCTTGTGCCAAGATTAAACCTTACATCACAAACAATCCAACGAAAATCTCGACACATAGAAACCATGTCGGTGGCCTGTATAGTTCAAGTTTGCGCTACGTATAACTTTAAAGCCATCACAAAGCTTCGAGACAACTGCGGTGATACAGCAGACCCCTTTTGATAAAGAGTTACTGGAAACTTGGATGCAGGTGTCGTGTGATATGGGCTCAAAAACAAACAACGAAATGCAGTCATCATCATGAGATAAAGTTCCTCTAATATAAAACACACACACACACACACACACACACACACACACACACACACACACACACACACACACACACACACACACACACACACACACACAAAGTACGATCAAATATGTTGGATAAGGTGGAAACGGCTAATGTGCAGCTGTAAAGGTTTATAAACTGAGGAAATCGGACTTTCCTGGCAGATTGGCAGTCTACTAAATTAAATGGCGGAACGCTAGCTGCCCCGTAAACCCACTATCACCTATGGGCTGGCCGCCAGCCTATTGGACGCCCTCAAGCTGTTCGGGATGCCCTGGAGTTGGCAATGTGACTGTGACGTGGTGTAACAAGCAGCCTCTTACCTGCTCTGACATTGGCAGCTTGTAGAATTAAAATTAATGTGACCGCAGCGACTAGCGTTGAATCCCATAGACATCCTTTCGTTTTCCACCTGGTGGTCCACCTTTGCATCTCCATGATGAAAGCCCGCAGAAGTACAGAAAACGGGCGACTTTTGATCAAATTCGGTCCTTTCCACGATCCACAAAAGTGTTGTTATACTAGAGTGCCATGTGTGCAAGTCTAATGGTGTCTCTCACAGCCAGATTGGGCCCTTCAGATCCGCTCCACCTTAAGCCCAGCTCTCAGACTGATGCTAAAGGACTTTCATGGAAAAAAACGCAAACCCACTTGGTTCCCTGAGAGTTGCGCACCGTCAGGAGGCTGGACAACCGCCGCAACACTGAACCTGAACCGACTGTAGGATACTGACACTGGAAAATCCTCCTTTCATCAAATCACCAGTCGGGACAGTCGTCTCTGGACCCGCCCCCTGTGCTACAGCATCAAGCGGAGCATCATCCGAGCGGAGCCTAATTACAGGACACAGTGCAGCATCCTAGATGCGTACTCTCCTAGAAGTGCTCCAGCGCACGTTTCTTTTACAATCTCTTAAAAAGATCTAAATGAAAATATAACAAAAAATTAAGAAAAGTGGCCCAACTTTCCCATCAATAAATAAGCTTATAATAATGGGCATGGAGCAGTTTAGCAGTAGAGGTACGAAACAAGATGCTACATAAACGCAAATAAATTGGTGGGGTGGAGCTGTGAAAAGCATCTACATGGGCCAATGGCTATAGTGAAAGCCTCAATGTACAAAAATAAGTGTTTCCAGACTAGGAGTTTCCTTGAGGAGCCTTTAGATTTTTTTTCTTCCTCCTTTTGGGACAGCAGGGCTGCCGAGGCCTGGCAATGATTAATGAGATGGCAGGAACAAAGAATGGAAGCACAGGTGGTAGCTATAGAGTCCACTCCCTGATTTGGTTTTCCTTATGTACTGATGAAAGACAGATTTAATAGTGAAATGACAGCCATTGTCACACAAACCCAAACCACATTTCGTAAAAGAAAAAGTCTGTGTTTACTTACTTTATCACAAGGTAGAAATTAGAAACATACATGCTTAGCAGATAATTAGTATGTTTAGGTATACATCATTGTGTTGGTGTGGCAAATTAAATACTCTAGTTTGACAATGAATAATGATTAAGTATTTAAAACATGCAGAATAAAGGATATGTCTGCACTTCCTTTTAAAATGAGGTAAAATGCTGCTGTGCGTGTAAGTGTGGCTTTGCTTTATTTTAAACTCCAGGGTGTGCCGGACTCGTGGTCTGATGCATTAAGACCATGGACATTTGAAACATTTGTTTAACTAGGGAAATTTCCTGAGCATATTCAAAATTCAAAACACATTCACATATGGTCCCAACTTTGTTCAATCACAGTTTTTAGTCACTGTGTAATGATGTAAACTGGTAGCTTTCATTTTCATAGCTGACAGCTCTCTCTGCACCTGAGTAGTGATTACAATACAAATATGCGATCAAGAAAAATTTACAAAATCTATGGCTTGAGAATTGACTGCTAGCATTGGTCAAGACTAAAGGTCTAAAGCTACGTTAGCACTGTTTATTAGCACTAACCATAAAGTACAGCTGAGGTCGAGTCTGATTAGCTTTGCAGGTGTTAAGTCACAAACCAAATAACAATACGAACATACAAATCTGACCCGAGGAAAAGTAAAGGGATCACCAACATTATTACAATTCACCATGAAGGTGCCAGCAATGCTTGTGCCGAATTTCATTGCAATCCATCCAACAGTTTCGAGGAAAAATCAGAGTATCACCAAAGTCATGAGGACACTTTGTATATACATCTTTACAAAACTTGTAGATGTTGCGATATTTTATAGAATAAGTGAAAAATTGCCTGCTGGTGACACTGGAGGAAAAGTCAGGGAACGTTTAGATAAGAGTTTTGAGCAAAATGCAATCATTCTTTGGCTAGAAATACAGTAGGTAAAAACAGAGTATCAATGGATTGAAAAAAATGACTGTTAATATTTGATTCTCATTTTTTGAACAAATGCTCACTAAATGGAAAGCTCTTTTTTTAACAATCGGACTCAAAAAGGAAATATGAGCAGAAAAGGGTCGCTGTTCAAAATGTTAGGTGGGATGGAATGAGCTCTGTAGCTAATTGTGTGATGTTGGACTGTCTGAACTGCTGTATTTGCATTGATCTATTAACTTATGCGATGAACTTGTGCTTGCTCAGCAGAAAACAAAATAAAACCTTTCTTCAACAGATCCTGGTTCTGCTTATTGCTTTTCTGGCAGGTGGTTGGCCCTTTTTTGTCATTTGGTTCAACGTTTTTTTGGCAGAAATTGTCAGAACCTCTTGTTCATGTTCCTTCCTGGGACTGTTGCCCAACATGTTTGGTTACATTTGACGAGCCTGCCTGTATTGGCAGAGAGGAGATCTGAACAACCGAAAATAAAATCTTCAGTTTTCCTTTCAAACAGGACTTGGACAGCCCACAGGCGTCCAGCAGCTCCTTATAGATTCTTGTCTCCTGTACAATTTTCAGGAAGACTCGACTTTAGAGCTGCCCTCTTTGTAGTTGGAAGCATATGATTACAACTGATGCATTTACTGCCAATGTGTTCAGAGATGACATTGTATAATTATTCTATAATAAGTCTCTACTCTCTGTGTATGGTTCAGCCCAGAGCAGCTATAAAAACAAAAATGTCTTGAACATGTTGCCCAGTGGCTGCGTTTTTCTTTTGGAGGCAGCTTTTAATTTGAGTACTTTCATGTTTCAGAATAAGATTATTCTCGCTGCTTGTAGACTGACACACCTCTCTGCAGATGTAAGGTCACTTAAATTCAGGAGTTTAAGACTAAAAATTATCTCAAATGCACGACGGACATAGTCTCTATATATACATTAATTGTGATTTGTGATGTTTATGAAACAACATATAGTGTAGTAGTAGTATGTGTTTTATTCAGTCAATCATTACATCCAATACAATAAGCAAAGTCACACTTGAATATACAAAAAAAGAAAGACTGAAAAGATATAGGTAGCATAATGCTTATATATTCCTCTTAAATTATTATCAATTAAATCAGATAATGAATTCGATATAAAGAAGAAAATATATATATACATACATTTCATTCACATAGTTTTATAAACAATCCTTTTGAAAACCAAAAATGAGTTCATACATTCATCTTAGCGTTGTTCCATAATTGAACTCCTACAATAGAAATACATATTCTTTTAATCCCTTTTTTTTTTAGCTTTTTGTACACTTACAAACATCTGTCCCGGAATCAGATTTATATTCAATATACATCTTAATGATTACTCTTTTAATTTACTTCCACCGCTTTGCAGTCAGCAAGGTGATCTTCATCTGAATACCAGGGAGCACTTAAACCCATGCCTCAAGGTGAGTGATTCCCTTCATCAATATGCCTAAACAGCTGCAGCAAGAACAAAGTTAAACCGTGTCCTCTGATCTCAAATGTCCTCGACCAGATCACAAGTCCATGTAACCTCAAGAGCTCCTCGTTACTATGAATTAGAAAGCTAGAAGGCAGTGTTTGACGTGGGGGTGGAGGGGGATGCATACTAGACACTGCAGACCGCATAACTACTGAGTGGAATGTATGTTTGTCTGGGCATGCTTGTTATAAGTGCATGTGGTACCCAGACAGCCTCAGTTAGTAGGGGTTTGTGTGGGAAGGTGTGCTTTCACTTTCAAATGTTTTAAGGTCACCTGGTCTTATCTTACAAAGTCATCTCTTGCTGTTCTACTCATTGACATGACACACAGAGGCGAAAAGAAACAGCCGACACAACATCAGAGGAGACAGCATTGTTGGCACCTGTGTCGATCCAACCGTGTTGCAGAATAAGCAAATTCATGAAACAATCAGCCCAATATCTCCAAGACATCAGGCATTATTCCACTTTACAATACAGGACTCTTTTCAACACTGCAGCACACTGCCTAGTCCTTCTATTACAGTAAACACAGACTCTGACAGTGTAATTTTAAAAGAAAAAAATCCTCTAAAATAAATACAGACTACTGGACAAGGTATGAGTCTTTAACACTCCAATAACGAATAACAAAACTAAAAGGTGTGGTCCAATAGCCATAGTACCATAATATTAGCAAGCCTGAACAAAATATAGTATATCCCAATACATATATGTCAAATGCAGTATGCCAAAAATACCAGGATGTTCTACTGCATCCGGCCGCATTAGGCAGTATGCAAGCCAGCATACTTTCCTGGTTATTCAGACCCACAGTCCCCTGCACAGTGTAAGATATGTCTCATCGACTACATAGCACAGACAGACCACAGCCTGATGACAGCTCATTGAAATGTTGCGCCTTCTACTGAAACAGATTTATGAGCAAGAGGATCAAAGTCCAATGCGCAATGATATGACAAAGTAGTCTGCCCCAATTGTAAGCTTACTGTGTGGAGCAGCGCATACTTTGTAAGGGCAGCTGCAGTACTTATTAAAAGTAAAAAGAAAAGGTTTGTGATTTGGAAAGCAGCTGAAGCGTTTTCAGCAATGCTAGTACATTTATTAGGCTGTGCTTCAACACAGCACAGCTTTCTAGCAATGTAGCTAACATCAGCCCAATATGTTGCTTACAATGCTAACTTACACATGTTTAGCAGGTATAATGTTTCCCATGTTCACCATCTTAGTTTACGGTGTTAGCATAACAACACCTGATAATTAGCACTAAACAAAAGGTACATCTGAGGCTGACTATAATGCGTTCTGAGTGGGACATGAATGCCAGTATCAAATTTCATCCAATAATTGTTGAAACATTTTACTAAATATATTTCAGTTGAGCTCAAAATTGATGACGGACATGCCACTGGCATAGCAAAAACAAATCCCAAATATACACATATTGAGAGATTCTACACTATATTGTTTTTGGGTTCTAAACACTGCAGGAGCTGACATTGTACATATATAAACAATGAAACTGAAAGTAAAAATTAAAAGTCATATCGATGACAGGAGCAAAACTGCATGATGAATGTGCAATTTGCTAAAATAGAGGTAGGTCTGTATAGTTCAACAAGTAGATATCAGATATCACAGTGATCAACCTCCAAGTGTACTAGAGGAGTGACATAGATGAAGAGAGGCCATCCTATTTTCATGTTTCTTGTCAAGTCAGTGTGATGAATGCCTTTCCTTTCAGCAGAAAACTGAGTGTTATGCAGAGTTAAATGGAGAGGTCTGTGATAATCTAAACATGCCCCAAACATCTCGTATTTCATGAGCCAAAGTCTCCTTGAGCCCTGTCTCCAGCCGTCAGCAGTAAAAACTGATGGAGGCGAGGGACTCACTATGGACGCTTACAAACACAGCTAGGCCCAGACAAAACCCATCGCTTAGTCATGTCCTGTTATCATACTTGGGGAGAGAGAGGGGGGAATTAAGGATGTCAAATAACCCAGTTTAGTTACTGACTTTGGGTCTTTAATCTAGAACAACAAATAAGTGAGATAAGGTCTAAAAGATACAGGAAATATATTGCGAAGATGGGATGAAAAAAGCAAAAGACAAAGACAAAGCTGAGAACTTGGCAGGTGAGGACACATGGCTTATTCTCTGAAGATGCTTGAACTCATGAACCTCATTGGATTTAGAGCACTTTGGTATTTGCTGTTTTTACAGGCCATGAATGTTCCTCATTACTCTTGTTTGTTACGGTAAAGCATAATTTTCTGTGTCATCTTTGATGCTCTGCACACAAACTTCTATTCAGAGAATTTAGTTTCATACAATAGCAATTGTTTTGAATGAGACTATTCTTACAAATTTTTTGAGTGTGCAGATGAAGATCAATCTTTAGAAGGTCGACGGGATCTGGGAATTAGGCAAAGTTTGAGGTGGTAAACTGTAAATCCAAAATAATCTGTTAAATCACCACCATGTGAATGTAGCTCACCAACATCCAGTGTCACTAAAAGCGGCATTACTGTGGATGTATTTCATTCAATCAAAACAACGACTATGATTTATCAACAAACTATAAAGGTTCTCTTTGGTGTCTTAGCATATTGTTTTGTTTTCATAACCTGCCAGCTCTGATAAACCCACTGTATATTCTAATTGCAGAAAATGAAAGACACCACTGAAACATTACAGTAATATATTGTTAGCAACTGGCTGGTTGTTAATCAAACACCAAATGTTAATCAAAAGTTAATCAAACACCAAATGGTTTTCAGTAGTTGGTGGAGACCAACCTAAAGGATAAATGAAATTGTGTTCTGTGTCTAGATTAGTTTTGCGGACATGTTAGCCACAGGTGGTAGGATGTCGGGGCTGTGTCTCTGCCCGCTTTCTTTTAGAGATCTCCTTCAACCTAGTTTTTAAATATATCGATTAATATAGCAGTAAAGGATAGGTTCTGATTTTCTCAAGTCTATCATAATAAGGGATCGCTTATGTGACAGTATGGAGAGATTAGTTACAGCAACTATGAATTATTTCAATGTACATTTGGGCTTGTGAATATTGATTCACAAGCCCAAATGTACATTGAAATAATTCATAGTTGCTGTAACTAATCTCTCCATACTGTCACATAAGCGATCCCTTCCTCACTAATCTCCAGTGAAGAGATGGGGGACAATATTCAAAGTCCTCATTCTGTGCAAAATGCTCTCTGAAGTTCAGCTTCAGCTAATATGCAGCTTAAGCAGTCAATGCCAAATCCATTCCATTCCATTATCCAAACCGCTTATCCTATTTAGGGGCGCTGGAGCCGATCCCAGCTGACATTGGGCCAAGGCAGGGTTCACCCTGGACTGGTTCAGTTCATCCCATATAGAGACAGACAACCATTCACGCTCACACCTACGGCCATTTTTAATTAACCTAAGCTGCATGTCTTTGGACTGAGGGACGAAGCCAGAGAACCCAGAGGGAACCCACGCTGCCACAGGGGGAACGTGCAAAGGCCACATAGAAGGACCGCCCGGGATCGGGGATCGAACCCTTACTGTGAGGTGACAGTACTAGCCACTGCACCACCGTGCAGCCCTCAAAGCATTTTTTCCCAGCCCAGCAAGGAAACAGCTCACAGAAGGGAGCGTCTTAAAATATATACATGGCACTGGTTGCAGGCACAAAATACGAACATAACTGTGAGCTACTCATCAAAACGTTGCTTGATAGGCATTACTGGTAATCAGAAACTTCACAGGGAAACTTACAGATAAACTTGTAACACATAAAATAGAAAGTGCCCTGAAATGTTGTTCAAGGTTGGTGGGAATGTTTTGACATTCAGGCAGAGGGTAATTCTTTCTACTGTGTTTTAAGGGCTGTCCAGATACTCAAACAGGAGGGGGAGTTTATGTCGGAGTTAAAAGCCATTGCTCACAGTTTAGTGACGAAGCAAATGTCTGCTACCTACATTTTTACTGCAACAGGTATATTCCTTTTGACATCTTAATGAGTGGGCATGCAGGCGGGGTTTCCAGTCATAAAAGCAGCCACTGGGGAGACTCCTGTTCCGACCTGCCATCACCCTTTGTACGATAACAGTTTCACACAAATACATAAAGGCACATTTACTAAACCCAATGGTGTGCTGAGCTACATTTCCTTGGAGCTGTTTGGACTGCATGGTTTGGACATGATTTAGTGACAATGTGAGTTCTAGGTATCTTTTCAGCCATGGTTTTTATTATGTGAATGAATAAGAGGAAAGTATGATGTCAGTGAATTCAACTAAGAATACAAACAGCTTCAACTAATAAATCAACATCTGAATTGTTAGCAAAACTGGCACAATGTGGACTATTTATCAAATAATTGGTATGATACTGCAAATAAAAACATGGTTTACCCAAGAGAAAAGGGACTCTGACTGAAACTATAATACAAGCAATTGAGAGATGATTAATAAGGAGCTCTGTGTTGTAATAATGTTTTTACTGGTCCTGCTGGCACTGACAAACTGACTTGGCAATGTCACTTTGCCTGTGGGCCGGTCCACCACTTTGGTCTAGACTGAAATAACTCAACAACAATTGGGGGTATTGCAGATACAGATTAATATTCCACACAGGAATAATTGCAATGACTTTGGTTATCCTTAAAATTTTCATCTAGCACCACCATTGGGTCAACATTTCAATTTCTCCATTACTTTGGTTTATGACAAAGTACCTGAAAAAATCTCATTCTTTGCGTTAAGAACTAATACGCTTTTTTTCCACATGCTAACAAGCAAAACTAAAATGGAAAACAACAGCATGTTAGCAGTTTCATTGAAAGGAGGTTTGCATACCGACATTAGCATTTAGTTCTAAGCACCATTGTGCCAAAGTACAGCCTCACAAAGCTGCTAGCATGGCCGTAGACTCTTACCTTAATATGCTGCATAATCATCATTGTAGTCACACTTTATCTCTGCACATTGAGGGACGTTATATGAATACTTCCATGTTTGTAAGTGATGCTATTTTTGCCAGGTAACTCTACATTTTGAAAATACAGTATGCTACATCTAAATAAAACCTTTATATAGCCATTTAAATAATTTAAATCATGAGTCTTCTTCCAAATTTAACACCCTTGAATACATGTTTTTCTGCTTAGTCACATCTTTTAAGTGTTGTCCATCTCTAACTGTGTAAGGAAAATATTGCAGATAAAGGATCAAATTGCTAAAATAATACTTTAACAATCCTAGTTATAAGACGCTCCCCAAATCTTCCTGTTGCTGTTATCAGTTGTTTTTTGTTCATTTAAGCTTTGCTTATTTAAATGTTGAGTGTCATACATGGATATGGTTAATAAAGATGAGCAAATTTAATGGTGAAATTGATAAAGTCAAGGCAAAAATATTCTGCTTTGTTGCACTGAAAAAGATTTGTATTCAACAGACTATGTCACCATACTTCCATACCTCAAAGCAAAAAAAGTGGCTAAAATAAAAAATAAAAACACAATTCCTTGATCACGCTTGTGCATGCTCCCAACGAAGACGAAAGACACAACTGTGGCTGCAGCAGAGATATGGAAAAACAGATGAAGTAAATTATAGAGTACTGCACTCATATTACACTGAAAATATGAATGGGCCATTTTGTTCCACTTGCAATGAGGCCCTGGCTATATATTTCATTGATGGCACTGTTACAATGCTTTGCTTGAGTAAAGTACCGTTAAATGTTGGTCAAAGAGGAGATAGCCTACATTGAACTGAGTCATATCTGTGGCCAGGTTTTTTTTAATGTATTTCCTCCATCTTGATTGTTACCAGTATTTTAACTAACAGTTACAGTGGAAAAGGTAAAAGCGGTAGCAGAAGCAGCTCGCTATTTTCCATGTTCATCACCTCCCACAGTGTATAGATTGGGTGTTTTCCAACATCGTGGTTTGGCTTCCAGTAACCAGCAGCTGGATGAAGTCTTGTTTCCACGGTGCCTGTACGTCCCTCCACAAGGCTCTGCAACCAGCCAATCAAAAGCAATCATTCCTAAACACTGGACTGGTGTGGAAGAATGGGGGTTGAAGGACCCGTATGAGTTTTTGTTTAATATATTCAAAGTCTTTTTTTTTCCTCTGCAAAATGAACAGTTGCTGAACCTTATTATATGGAAACAAAATATCTTCAACAACAACAATACTTGATTCGTCAACTTGGCCTAGAACGCAAAAACAGATTTTTAGCTACTTTGAGGTGCTGAATCAAGAAGTGGACAAAACACTGACATATCACCTTTAAAGCCTATACGGCATTGGCCGAGCAAACAATTATCTATTTACACACTCAGACACAGGCCAACATTAGTATTTATTTTCATCATGTTTTTGCCGTCCAATGTAGTCCAAGATTCCCTCTCCCTTAAGTTCTTTTAATACTTAAAATTCATATTTATGGATTTGTAGCTCGTAATATTAATATTCTTTGTTGATTTGGGGAATAATGATGATAATGATGCTCTAGGTTTTTCGAACTATAGTTCACATAATTTGGGGTTTTTGAGGATGTAAACAGGAAGTATAATGAGTCAACAGTATACTGCTGATTACAATGTGAGCCTCGTTTTTGTTTGTATGTTTGACATATTGTTAAAAGCATGCCGAACTAGCTATTATTGGGTCCTGTTTGCAATGTAGCAATGGATGTACAGACAACTATCACTGGATTACTGAGATACTGTGAAAACTTAAAATGTGGGTTTGGTTCTGCGGTTATAAAAAGCGTATTTTTGTTTTCTAAGGCGCTGATACTGGTTTCCTCAAAAACTTTAAGCCGTGCTGAATCAAAAAAAGTTATGACTCCGAGGAAGTGTAGGGAACATTTTTGACGCAATCTCGAAGTAAGGTTTTGAAGTAGTTTACCTTAATTGCCTTCATGCACCGTGTCGTGTGTCACATCTACCGAAGGCTACTGATGCTGCTCCAACTTCTAACCGTGTCAGGTCAAACTACAATACCAAATTTCTCATTGTTTTAACAACAGGGCATTCACCTGCCCTTTCACCCGCTTTCCCCTCAGGCAGTTTGTGTTTCTTCGTCGTGACACCCATTTACCTCTCCCGGTTTGAAAAGGTGAGCTCTACACCAAGTCCTGTGGGAAACGTCTGGCTTTATAGCTCCTTCATGTCCGACGGTGTTCACCAGCTTGTCACTGGTTCGTCTGTGTGTCTAGGTGACGGCCAGCTAGTGTACAGTGGATTTAACAGAGCTTTTTTTTTGCTGAGAAAGGTTGCTGGGACGGAACCAAAACAATTAAACTAAAGACTAAAATAACACAAGCTCTGGTCGAGAGTTGTCAGCCTATTCATAACTGTATTTGAATCCACATCAGCTAGTGGAACTATTTAAATGCTGCTCTTAATAAGAGGCGTTGGCACCACTTAAGTCTTTTTTTCTATGTACAACATTTGGCTATCAAAGAATGCCAATTTCTGGCTGTAAGGAAAGGACTCTGCTGGGTGGACCTGCAATAACATAAAAGACTATTTTGAAAATGTTTGAGTGACGTTGATCTATTGCCTTTTCCAGTGAATGTCCTTCTTCTGGGTAAGACTCAGAGAAAGAGTCGGCAGAGCAGCTGGATTTACATTTGCAGTAATTTGTTTGGTCTCAGACACATAATGCCATAACAAGTCACTGTCAAGTGGTGTTCTGGCAAAACCTCATGGTGTAGATCAGTGGAGCCCCAACTGCAAAGATATCCAAGTGGTAAGTGTGTAATGAGTGGAAGGTGCAGGGTGGGGGTGTGTAAGCATGTGTGCATTTTTGAGCTTATAGGCCTCATCGTGCCTGCGTGTTGCCCACGTGCACATGCGTAAAGCCGATAGGGAGAGCAGCATGTCTGGAATCATTTAAACCGAGTGAGAACACATTCTCACATGTGGAAATATTCCTCCCAATAGGAGTGTCATTGTTTCCAAAGACAGCTTTGCTTTCACCATGAATCAGGTAGCATTTTTTCCGACATATTACATTTTTCCTGTCGGCTATACACGTCTTCACAAAAATGCTGGGAATTAATCAATGCCGATAGAAGTTATGACTGTTCTCTTCTAAGAATTGCGGGGGACTGAGAACACAGTACTTTCTGTGAAGATCATGCATTGGGAGGGACATAAAGGAACAACAGCACTACATAATCAACAAATCAGATACAGGGTGAATTGAGGGTTATTGGACCAGTTTTTCCAACTTGTGCAAGTTTTAGTGCCATGAATTAATTATCCCCCCAAAAAAGCCACTTGATACATTTGTAATACTGAAGATGAGATGGAAAGAAGGTTATATCTTATTCGAAGGAGGTGGGGCATAACCTTTTGTGTAAACTGACCCAAACCCTTTTTGGGTGAATAGGAATTTTGAATGATTGAGGCAGTGAAAGGCAAGTTTATGCTAGTGCAAGCAAATGTGTTGCACACATTAATTCACACTATGATATCATTTCACATATTTTTTTTTCCTGTTGGTCATTATGAATTACGATTTATATAAATTAATAGCTATTAATTTCAGTTAAACTGTATTTCTGAAGGTTTAAAAGTATTTAACAGCTGTAAAACAGCTAGCAAAACAGCTTACAAAATCAAGCGCATGCATCCAGCATTGTTGTAGTCGATTATGGCTTCGCAACCATAATGTTGTTTCAAAGCTCGAGCTCAAACAATTTATTTTTATTTTTACTCATCAGGAGAGAAAACATACATTTTACCATTTGTCCCAATCACGCTTAATAACCCTCGATAAATCTAGAACTCTTTTGGATTATTTAACATTTAGATCTGCAGTACACCTTTGAGCCACACAAGAGAGCCTTAATGTTCGTATTGTTCTGTTAGATGTATGTATTTTTTGTCATGTATTATCATACATGAAAGTTATGTTTATACCATAGGTTTGTTTTAAAGATGATAAGAAATGAAAGTAATGAGATGCCATGTTAACATGTGTCAATGGTTTGCAAAATAATATAAGGTGATGTAGAAATGGCAGTGAAAATGGTCAGGACCGTTCATTTACGCACACAATTGCTCTTCTAATCATGTATAGATAAGGACTATGGTGAATTGGCTTGTTAGTTTTTAAATGTGGGCTCCAAGCACCAACGTTTGTAAAACACTGGTTTATAAGACACCACAGCATACACAAGCGTCTGCTCAGTGAATCCCAAGATGGTCCGACATGTCATCATTCAGCAATATTATATTATACAATCTGAATTTGATTTAAAACTCTGTTTATAATTTCTTCTGAAACTCAAAGCTACTTTGAAGCCTGACAACTTGATGCACCACTGCAGGGCCCTGTGTGTGAGCGCTGTAGTAACGGTAGTGGTGACTCATAGCAGTCTCAAATGTATGGCTCCTCTTGTGGTGGCACGGGCGGGCAGCCACATAGTTGCCTGTGGTGAAGGCCGCTGCACAGGCAGCACTGGAATAGAAGTTTATTACTGGCTATCAAGTCAAGCCCTGCTCACCAAATTGATACCTTGGAACAAATATAACATAGAAAATCACATATACACATAAACTGTGAGGCAAACGCACACCCATGCACAAATACACTCATGGATGGAGATGTGCGTGCACAACACACACAGACACACAAAGTTAAAGGCTGTACTTTGAAAGTTCCTGTTTAGGTGCAAGTGGGTGAGAAATGTGGGCACATTGTTCAGTGTCTAAGAAAAGTGGCAATAGTTCAGTTAGGAGAGAAGCCTAAAATAAGAGATTGACGGTTTTCTTAAAGATTGAGAAGAATTAGACAGAGGCATACCAGACACAAGTGATCTATATGTGAAGTAATATGTGTATAATCCCTTCTGGGGAAACCATCTGATCTATCTTTCAGGGAGAAAAATAAGTCAAAGGTTTCATCGAAAGCTCTTACTCCTTTGACAAATGTTCAAGTGTCCCAATTAAGCCGCGATCATCAGTGTAATTGAATCAATGCCTGACAGCAGCTATGTTACAGACACCACTGTTACCCACATTTCCCAATACTGGGTGGATTTGTCAGACAAGCTACAGATATTTGCTACACACACTTAATAATGGTCTGGACTTAGGTTTGGCTCCAGACGTTTGGCCGAAGCCAGATTACACTCAATAAAGAAGTAATAAAGATTGATGTGACATTTGGACAGTGGCGGGCCGTGGATTTTCTACCTGCGCATTCAGTGCCGTCTGAGTCATAGTCTCGATCAGCTGTTTAACAACTGGACCACTGACCAATCACAGCGCACGTTAATGCTCACGCTGGGCCCTGTGGCGAAACACATGTCCATACTGCTAGCAGGCCTCCCCATATAGTTGAACCCGCTAATCTACCATAGAGAAACAGAGGTGAAATGTGATTGGATGAACGCTCTTAACCAGATCCTTAACCAGCGGCTGCGCTGCGCCGAGCTGCAGGCTGGAAGCTGAGGAACAGAGGAAAACAGGAGCTGTGCAATGAGAAAATAAGCTAATAGGGAAAAATAAGTATAATACATGTAGTGTATTTGTCAAAAAAAAAAGAAATGAGAAAATAGCTATAACTTTTAATTATAAAAAAAAGAAGAAGAAAAAAAAGAAAGTAAAAAAAGACTTCCAATCTAGCGCCAGAATCAGGTCAAATTCTCAATGTATCCAATCCTCTGGTTCTTATCCAAACTAGTGACATTCCCTCAGCCTCAGCTATTTGCGCTTAATGCTAGTTAGCACATGTTACGCGCAAAAATGTTAAATTGATTTCTCAGCAGAATGGCAAAGGCTTTAAAAGCGGCACTGTCCTGAGAGAACCACGTATCTCTAAAAAGTTATATATATATATATATATATATATATATATATATATATATATATATATATATAACATTGTCAATGTTTTATATATATATATAGCAGCACCAAATAGAAGTACTTCAAAATTGTACTTAATAACACTAGTTTAGGAAACGTACTTAGTTGCACCCCAGGAGGACTGTGTGCAACAACAACAAGAAATAGACATTTGTAAACTCATCGTTTAAAAGATTTGTTAACAGAAGTGCACACATGTATGAATTGATAGAGAAATGGCACCCCAATGTAGTTTTTTCTTTCCTTTTTTCTTCGACTGCGTTTCTTCACTATATGCTTTGACAGCATATTTCAAATATTAATGCCAATAAGGAAAACTGAAATTGATACTGACACAAGTGTGAGAGAGAAGGAGAAATCTCAGGCCTCTCTCCTCTGCAAGCTTTAAGAGTTCATAAACTTGCTGCCCACTTCCAGGCTGCACTCATGGAGTCACTGGGCACACCATTACTTACTGGCCCTCCTCCTGCTTGATGAGGTGAGCTTAATTTGGAACCAAGGGGTTTTCTAATTGTGGGTTTGTTTGCAGGGGAATTTGGTTTAGACTCAGCAAGTCCTTAGAGAGACCCCTAGTGTTAGAAACCTAGAATGACACCCACAGGCCCAAAGCGTGGCGTTAATGGTGTGTGAAGGTCCTCTGTGACTGCAGTGTGTGTTGGGATGAGCAGATAATGGACAGAAAATAGACACCCAGGGACAGCTTGGACAGGGTGAATCTCATTCAGCTGCAAACTATGACAACTATGTTGGTCTTAATTGTATTTGGCTGGAAGGGGATTTTTCTAGAATGCCTCATGGAAGACCTCCAAAATTAACTTCCTGGATATTCTTCAGGGCCTCTATGTCTACATTCATTCTCATACCTAAATGCTCTGGCCAACTTCACGGTGGTGGTGTGTTTTTGTCAGGGTATTATAGAAATATAGAAAGTAAAGCAGAGAAAAGGTGTTAAGAAACAGTAGGGATAGATTGAGGAAAATACAAGCAAGAAAAACAAGTCACAATGATCTTCGATGATATTTTTAGTACCTTACTTGCAGGCAGACTTTTCTTTCTCATGAAAAATTGGGTTAAATGTTATACGATATGGAAAAGAGATGTAGTTTATTACTCCACCCCCTTTCTCCTTTCTCTTGTCTGTCCTTCAGTCTGTTTTTCTCCCTCTGTCTCTCTCCATTTCTGTCTCTGAGAAAGAGGCCATTGTTTCTTAGTTATTACGCCATGTGTTTGGAGCACACGTGACTGAAGGAGATGCAATGTATGAATGATTAATAGCACACAAAATCCTGCACATAGGCCATTAATTAGGAGTTACAAGTATCTATACTTTAGAAAATGTCCTGCGGTGTTCTGTGGGAATAACGGATTGCTAACATTATTTTGAAGTTGCGTGCTGAGTTTTTGTGACTAAGACATGGGCTGAAAGGAGGTACAATAATCTAAGATGTAGCAACTTTCTGTTGTTTAAATTCATTAGTTTAGCCCGATTTGAAATGATGAAAACTACATATTTAAATCTTAATTTTTTATTTATTTTGTACACCTCACAATCCCATAAATACATGTATTACATCATGTCAAGGTTGATTAATTCTGTCAAAAATGAGAATAACTATCTATTGACCCATCTGCTCCAAATCCACTGTGTGCGTGCGTGTGTGCGTGTGCGCGCGCGCGTGTCTATGCCAGTGCCTTGCACAGAGGTAGTTCTTGACTACTGTTATGGCAGCGGGTAAGGAGAAGTAGCCAGTTGAAGACAGGAACTTGGACAGATCAACCTTGGGCTACACAGTTTACGACTGAAAACAAATAAAGTCAGCAGAGAACAAACGGCGGGGTGCTCGCCACGTTTATACAAAAGCTCATTAGTGTGAGATCAAGTCAAGGTTTAAAGCCATCCTCTGCCCTCTCCGTGCCAACTATACAACCTGTGATTATTCCTCTTTAAGTATAACCCTGCAGAATGACAGTGCTGCCTTTAAAGACGTGTTGCTATTTTTTCTCGCGGGAGAGCATAGGAGTGTTTAAAGAGATGATTTCAGTGCTGTAATGCTACCTCCTGTGCCACAGACATACATCTGCCCTGCACATTGCTGCAGTTTGGCAAGGATCTTCATCATCTGGTTCATCAGTAAAACCCCTTTTATTTCCATTCAGCAAAATAGTTGATACTCTTACAGCAGTAGTCCCTCACACTCACTTTTGTGAGCCATGGTGTCTGATGAAATGACCAATCCAAAACAAACTAGAGATAACCAGCTATATGAGTGATAATGGAAGACATGTTTGGGCCGTTGTGGCCAATGATTTGGGGCAGGACTCCACAAAAGCAACCGTGGTATTGTGTTATTTGAAGGATTCCTGCCTGCTCTACCCCCCTCACCACGTCACCTCTCATCTTTCTCCCTACTCGCTCTAGAGGAGCAGAGCACTGCAAAACAAAGGAAGCTCTCTATATCTCAAAGCCAGCGGTGATATAATGGAAAAGGCTGACAGTCAGTCAGGTGTGGGAGAGACTCAAAGGGATTACTGCTGCTCTCTCAAGATTCGCAGATCTTTAGTACACGTGATTTATCTTGCAGATATATGGAATTTGTACCGAGCTTTCCACTTTTACATGCTGTTTCATTATAACTTCTTTCCTGGTGATTGCATTTCTGAGGAACATCGTGAAATCACAGAAAACGAAACAAAGGTGGATTCAATGGTTCCCAAAGGCCATGCAGCTGAAACTCTGCACCCTGCAATTCTCTGTTATTGTAGCATAAAAGGTAACAAATATCTAAGGAGGGCAAACATTTCAGAAGCAGTCAGTACAGGGGAGCTCGGGAACTTTCCTCACTGTAAATCTGTTGCTCAGCTTCGAACCATGAAAGCAAAGCTCTCATTTCCCGCTGACTACTGTGAAAGGGGATCATAAAATTGACTCCATCTGTAATTTTATGGTGAACTTTCCAGCCACCAGCAGCACGATGGCATTCCTTCTATTACGTTTTATTAAAATCCGCCGAAAGCATGGACATGCGTAGCACTAGTCGTGGAGAAATTTGGCTTTTTGTGAATAGCTGTTTAATATCATCATCATGTCTATTTTAAAGTTTGTGGCCATATTTCGCAGTGAAGAGAGAGTGAGTATATGCAACGTCATGGCATGTGTTGGATTTGAACACGCATTATTTGACTTGACCTTATGTTTCTGAAACTTTGAGACAGCTCTTTTAGTATAATTTTGATGATAATAATGATGTCATCCTCAGGATCCTCTGGACTTGGGCTTTGCAATGACACATTTATAACAGAATGGATGTGGTATTTAAATAATGGGGAGTTTAGTAGGTACTGTCTAAGGTTGTATTATACAAAATATATATTATTATTTCAAATTAAAAGTCAGTTTCTCAGTTTCTGTCAAACCACTTTCTGGAGGGTCAATACTAACTTCCTGGATTAACCATGAGAGGATACAATCAATCAAGCCTTGAGTTGGACATTTTAGTCGTTGCTATCTTAATTTTTTTGGTTGGAGCTAAGTTCAACCGATTGCAGAATAAGACACTTTCAGGCGAACGAAAAGGTTATAATTAACTTTCATGAACTGGAAACATTGAGTAAAGGGTTAAAGTTCTAAGATGAAAACACAGACAACATACAGACCGGACGCCACAGAGGTAGCGTCTCAAGCATATCCTGCTTTTGTTTATTTTACTCTAAATGAAACCATAATTGACTAAATGAACATCATGCTGTATTGGAGACTTGAAACTAGTGATTGAGAACATCAACTTGTGTTAAGAATGTTCACTGAGATAATAAATCAAGTCAGGAGTAGGTTAATTTCCTCATAGACTTCCTCATGTACAATCAGACTTCTTTTTGCAACCAGAGTCGCCCCCTTCTGGCCATTAAACATAATGCAAGTTTAAGGCACTTCCACATTGACTTCACTTTGTAGAGACAGAGGTTATTGCTTGGTTGAACCCACATATAATTCCCACCAAGAGTATTTTAGTGTTGTTTAGCTACATTACTTTAGGGTTTTACCACCTGCAACTTTACTGTTCTGGTTCACTACCGCCACTCTCTTCAGCCTCAGCTGCAGCAGGAAGCTGTTCCCAGCGAAAAGCTCTAAAAACCCACTATACAATTTCTACAGCTTGTTTTCACTGCCCCCAATTGGTAAATATATATATATATATATATATATATATATATATATTATAGGTGTAAGTAATCACATAGAAATTCCAGACATTTGTAGAGTCCAGCCTCTTCAGGGAAAGATTTTGCAACTTTTCTCACTCTTATAAAACATTTTAACGAAGGAAACAGTTTCAAAGTGTGAAATAATTAGATCATTTGAAAACATTGAAAAAAAATGCATTGATGAGGACATTCCAGTCTATTCCAGACTACTGCTTGAAGTGAAAACGCTCACTGACATGAATCATTTGGGAAACACTGTAATTGATATGGGCTTGATTACTAGCTTCATGTGTTTCTTCAATGTGAGTGTCAATGTGAGTGTCTTCTCTGAGTGGAAGGAGAGCATGAATGTGAGAGACAGAGATGGTGAGAAAGGGTCGGAGTCTCCCCATACGTGCGTGCGTGTGTGTGTGTGTGCGTGCGTGCGTGCGTGCGTGTGTGCATTAGCAAGTTTCAGAGCGTGAACCTTTCCTGGGGGACTTCCGCTGCTGCTGTTATTCTTTGCAGTGAGATGGAAAGCTTTTCCCAACATCTGCACAACATATCAAAGCAACAAAAAAAAGGAGGATACTGGGCTGAAACTTTCCTTTGAAAAAGCGTGTGGATTACACTTTATAGGACTTTTCTCCTCCCTGGAATGTTTGGTTTAACTGAGGAAACCTGAAAAGTTCCCAAAATGAGAATAATTTATTAAAACCGTATAGGGGGATAAATGTGGTGACACACTTCTTGTCGGAGCAAGACACACTCGTTTTCACAATTCATAGCATTCCTGGGATCATTAAAAAGCCATGCAGAGTTAAGGGCAGTATATTTTTGCAGTACCCAGTGAGGCGACAAATGCTTTGGACCAGACGTTTATCGGACAATAAATGTGGTTCGAGCTTTCATTCGACACCTCTTCGTCCAATATAGTGGATTCCAAAACCAGTGATTGATGAGTCGTGTGTTGAATAACCCTGGTTGCTCTGTGCTTGTGAAATCATTTACACTAGAAGGACCATTTTAACTCTGCACACGGTCATTGCTTTTATCCAGCATGCCGTGTGCTATCTGTTTGCTTGAGCTGTCTGTTCGAGCGACCCGAGGTGTAAGAAGACGAGGCACAGTTTCTTATCTTTACCCCAACTCTCTTTTTTCCCTTTATGGTTTAAACGCCCATTTCTCTTTTTCCACGCACTCCCTCTGTGTTTTTCCTCATTTGCTCTGAACTATACCGCAGCACCCCCCTTCTCCCTCTTACACGCTCTCTCTTCTTATTTTTCCTCATTTGTCTTCCACTAACATCCCACATGCACCTCTCATTCTTTTCCCTCTTCTTCCTTCTCTCTCTTAACCCGCTAACCCCCCATTCCTTCCCTTTTCTTTTCATCTCTCTCTCTTTCCTCCTCACTTTTTCTCCAGTCAACCCTCTGGCCTCCCCCCTTCACTATGACTCTTCCACTTTCCCATCACAGAACCAGGGGCGGGAATCAAATGACCGGCTTCTCTCCCTTCACCTGGTCTCAAAGCTCGAGCTGTGAAAGAAAGCTTTGTCCCCAAAAGCCTTCATCGCCTCCGGAGGTATGTCCTATGTTGTCCATACAGGAAAGGACTTTGGTCTGAGTGGAATTTTTGGGGCCCATGGGAAAATGTGAGTGAGTTTGGGCCCTAACTCTCTCTGACAACTCCTCCCATAGAGTGTGATGTGTCATCAGGGTGAAAACCTCATTCCAGTAAGTCATAAGAAAACTTAAGAGTCAATAACAAATTAAACAATGTGTTAAATGACTATCTGAAAACAATGTGGACAGGGTTGCTTGTAGTGATGAACACACAGAGAATGATCACCTGGTTCTGTAGCGTCCTTTGGCTTGATAGAACTTTGTAGAGTTTCAGTCCATTGTTTTGCAGTCCCGCCTTCAACTTTACTGCTTTGGTTCACTCTCACTGCTCTCGTAGTGCCGTTATCGGCCGCAGCGGGGAGCTTTTTACTTGGTGGCGCATTAGTGGAGCATTTAGTAGCTAAAGAGCCAGATGTGTCCTGCAGAAGTACATTGTGACCAAAAACATATGTACGATAATATAGTTCTGTAACCGCGGGACGTAAACAGGCCACTACCCCATATATCACCTCATAAGGGGATGACATGTCAATGTTGTGCCAACTTAAAAAACAATTTTGAAAAGAACACAGTTTCACCTCAACACACACATTTAGAAATCACATAATTTCTTATTTCTTAATTAAAAGGTGCTCAATACAAAATTCAGAGTACGCCTCTGAATACGCCTTTGAATGAGGCCATATCAGCTGTGACCGCCATTAGAGCACAGTGCAGAGCGCTGACCATGAGCTAGCCAGTGAGGCACGCTCACATGCACTAACATGCAGCCTCGCTATGTCAACAAAGCAAGGAGAAGCTCTGTTTAGGTAGACAACACTCCTCTAACTTTTTTATCTTTACACAGCAAATATTGATTTGATGCTGTATTAATGCTCTGAATATTGTATGGAGAACCTTTAATCCATCTACCGGTATGTGGATTTAACTTTTACCACTCAGATAATAATAATAATTCAATTTTAAAAGTGTCTGTACTACTGTGAACAAGAGAAAATCCTGCACTTTAAAAGGAGATCTTTATACCTTTAGTCCTTATTTGTCAACACTTACAGTCTGCACTGAGATGAGTTATTAGTGAGTGTTTCCACCACAAACATGTTGGGGCCCCTTCACTATTACATGCTTGTGACCCGCAGACTCACTGGGCTGGGAGGAATGACCCGAAACAAAACCCAGTAAGGCAGGTCAGATGTCTGCTTGACACACTCTCCGCAGGGGGGTGTGGGAGGAGCAGGAGCTGGGTCAGATAGTAAGCAGGTGGGATGAGGCATGAGGAGGCCCACCAGGCTTTATTAAAGTCGTTTGTCCATACAGAAACAACTTCCATCAGGTGATTCAAGTCATTTTGAGGATTAATCCTATGCAGAAGCGTTACGATATGTATTTCCCTCCTGAGCTCACGAGCAGCAGGACCCTTTCCCCAGATACAGTAAACAAGCCAGGGTCACATGTGAACCCTCTTGTGGGAAGATGTGTTTTGTCAGGGCTGGTTGTTTTTTTACGTAATATACCCTCCAACATGTATGTATGTGATCAAATCAGATGTTAATGAACAGATCATTACAACTCAATTTGATAGAAACAATCTTTCAAAATGATATCACAACATAAGAAAACATTTCAATATCTTGACAGAAATCAAAGGTATATTTCAAAATTCCAAATTCAGAATTAGAATAAAATGTGATATTGCTGTTTCCCTCTTGGACAGAAGCTGACTGTTATTCAATTCCTAATTCATGTCAAGAACAGATAAACATTCACATGTTTGATGAGGTAAGAATGTCAACAATGCTTTGCTCAAAATAGATTTGTGTTCTAAATCAAAGTTGTGTAACTCAGGGAAAGTTTGAACTTGTGCAACATTATCTGGTTATTGAATTTAGCAGAAAAAGGTACTGACGCACGATACCTCAAACCTGGTCAACACATTTGTACATGTCTTTATATTTGAATCAGTGCAAGATTAATCTAAAAAACAAAACAACCTGAGATATGTTATTATGGTAATGTTTAACCCTGTAAGACCCAGACATAGAAATAATATCAAAATCTTTTTTTTTTTTAAGTCAGATGATGTTGTAAGAGTCTTCTAATGCAGATAATGAAGGATTAATTTAAAAAAAAATGTTTTTGTAAGTTTTTAGGGAAACGTTGTAATATTGCAACGTTGGGCCTAGTTGGTAGCAGAATTTCAGCATTTGCTCTCAAACTGTCAGAACAAATACACAAAACAACTAATGGTTAATTTGGAGTGTGTATTGCTTACATAGCACTACAGTACATTTCATTAATAATAATCACCCAACAGTCATATTTTTATGAATCATAATTTATTTTAAAAAGATAAAAACTGGATAAAATGTTATACAAAACAGAATGAAAACTTCAAAGAATCAGTGTCCATTGTTTACTTGCAATGGTAGTCCCAAAAGCAGTCCCTTTCCTCTGAAAAGCAGAGACGGAGATTGCACTTTCTGCAGAGCGTATTGGAATATCCTTTCACGCAATGTCTGCAGCTTCCTCTTGTTGTCTTCCCCGGGAAATGTGCGACCATGTCCCTGCGCACATCGGTTGGTGGTTTACATGCCCTCTTGCCTGGGACATAATGAATTCCACGATCAGGGAGCTGAACTACTAATGGGACACGTGAAGAAGTTGTCTGCATAGACCTTGTAGTTCTGACCTCCTGGAAGCGTGGAGGTGAGCTTCATCACAACGTCACCTGACATTCCAAGTTCAGATTTGGCTCGTTTTCCATCAACACTGCCTTGGTACACATCAAAGTCACAGATCATGCCAGAGATTCCAGTTCTGACCCACAATTTCAATCAAGTATAACTAATTCCAATGCAAATTAATCCTATTCAGGCAATACACTCCACTGATGGCACACAATACTGTCTGGCTAGCCTAATGTGCTCTCTACTTACATTTACAAAAGGAAAATACAACCCCCCCAGAACTCTTAGATCCCCATATTCCAGAACATTTACACCTCTTCCTGAACAATGCACCATACATGCAACCCCCACATTCCAAAACATTTACACTTGTCCCTGAACAACCATCCTCCAAAGCATTCTACAAACATTATCTGGCTTGTGTAACAAGGAGATATTGGGGTAAACCAACAAAGTCCAGATAAAAAAAACAGTTGACTATATCTCACTGCGAACATAGAAATAACATAGGGTTTGGGTTACCCAAACCCATTTAGAATTATTCAAATCTGGTCTAAACTTAAAATTATAACAAATAACCCATTTGTAAAGTGTGAATCATCAAATACATTATATTTCTGTAAGTATTTATCCTGTATCTGAACATCCGAGAAGTGGAATGTCTCCATGTAGTGTGCAAGGTGCACATGCTATTTTAGCTACCATTTTCACCCAACGTTGTAAAATTACAACAATGACATAACAACCTGAAAATCTAATGTGATGCATTAATTCCACAATAACTTAGTATTTACATGAACTACATATTCTAATAATCACCCAAAAAAATATTTCATGGAATGTACTTACTTCAATGTTGATATATTCAGTTGAATGAAACAAGGAGATGTGCTTCCAGGAAAGTTTACAGGTAGAGTGAGTTCATGGCCTTATGGCCAGACCTATATACACATTTACAATCCAATGGCGTTGCAAGGCAAGACAATAGGACCCATTGACTATGTAAATATGGTCTTTCCCCAAAAAACGTTTTTGCAAATGTGTTTTTTAGAGAGATAAAAGTGACGTTGTAATATTACAACCAGGGGTCTTATAGGGTTAAAGCCAAGAAAGGCTGTTTTTGGTTTAGTTTCCATCCTGTATGTGCCTCTAAAGTATTATTTCTTCTACTAGTTTTGAAACAACATAGGAAGCCGTGAGAAAGAAGCACCTGTTTAACCTCCGCCCTGATATTTGCCAGTTGCTCATTGGTCCAGGACAGGACCAAATGAGTATAAATACTAACAGTGCGGCAGCAGGCGAGTGTGGAAAGCATGAAGTTGTTCATTCTGGTGGCTCTGTTCGGGCTTGGCCTTGCCCAGCACAACCCCCATATCAAGCATGGCAGGACTGCCATTGTGCACCTGTTTGAGTGGCGCTGGGCAGACATCGCTGCAGAGTGTGAGCGCTTCTTGGGTCCTAATGGCTTTGGTGGAGTTCAGGTATGTATGACTGAACACGGGATAGCCTCTAAGTCTAGAGAAGCAGGACAATCCCTTTTGTTTCTATTTTGAAATAAGATGTCCATATTCAAGCTTGATGTTGAAGATAGACTAGGTATACGGGTAGATATATGGGGCAGTAAAACTTTGTCAGCATATAGACATTCATTTTGTCCTAAACTCCAAATCATAAAGCTGCAATTGCAAAAGAGCTTATCACTTTCATCACTTTAAATCAACAGGTAACAGGTGATTCCAAGTTAATTACAAAGAAAATATTCTATTTGCCTATGAAAATAGCTAATTTCAAACAAAACTTTAATTTGGAAAAATATAGAAAATCAGCATTGGTGGGGAAGATGAAAGCTAATATAGTCGGTCTCTGTCTCTCTCTAATTTAAATCTAAAGAGGTACTTCAGTGATTTAGTATTGAACTTCCATAAAGTTGGAGGACTCACAAGAAACATATTTATGAAAAGTTAAAACTGAAGCATTAGAAACCTATTATGACCTTATTTTTTATTTTTTTATGAATCAAGCTCTAAAATTACTGTCCCATGATGCACCTCTTTAGCGTCTTTTAATACCCCTGCCTAAAATAACCCTGTGTAACAACCTGTTAAATGTGTATGTGTGGCTCCTGATTGTTTCATTCCCTTCACCTGCTCTCAGCCACTCCTGTGTGTGTCCTGATTGTTCATGCCCTACACATGTGTTTCCCCTTCATTTATTTATTTATATATATATATATATATATATATATATATATATATATATATATTTTTTTTTTCCCCCTCTAACATGCCTCCTGTTTTGTCTCCTCTGCACCTGAGTCTGTCTCGCCACACCCGCTGTGACACCCTGATGTATATACACTCACCTAAAGGATTATTAGGAACACCTGTTCAATTTCTCATTAATGCAATTATCTAATCAACCAATCACATGGCAGTTGCTTCAATGCATTTAGGGGTGTGGTCCTGGTCAAGACAATCTCCTGAACTCCAAACTGAATGTCAGAATGGGAAAGAAAGGTGATTTAAGCAATTTTGAGCGTGGCATGGTTGTTGGTGCCAGACGGGCCGGTCTGAGTATTTCACAATCTGCTCAGTTATTGGGATTTTCTCGCACAACCATTTCTAGGGTTTACAAAGAATGGTGTGAAAAGGGAAAAACATCCAGTATGCGGCAGTCCTGTGGGGGCGAAAATGCCTTGTTGATGCTAGAGGTCAGAGGAGAATGGGCCGACTGATTCAAGCTGATAGAAGAGCAACTTTGACTGAAATAACCACTCGTTACAACCGAGGTATGCAGCAAAGCATTTGTGAAGCCACAACACGCACAACCTTGAGGCGGATGGGCTACAACAGCAGAAGACCCCACCGGGTACCACTCATCTCCACTACAAATAGGAAAAAAAGGCTACAATTTGCAAGAGCTCACCAAAATTGGACAGTTGAAGACTGGAAAAATGTTGCCTGGTCTGATGAGTCTCGATTTCTGTTGAGACATTCAGATGGTAGAGTCAGAATTTGGCGTAAACAGAATGAGAACATGGATCCATCATGCCTTGTTACCACTGTGCAGGCTGGTGGTGGTGGTGTAATGGTGTGGGGGATGTTTTCTTGGCACACTTTAGGCCCCTTAGTGCCAATTGGGCATCGTTTAAATGCCACGGCCTACCTGAGCATTGTTTCTGGCCATGTCCATCCCTTTATGGCCATCATGTACCCATCCTCGGATGGCTACTTCCAGCAGGATAATGCACCATGTCACAAAGCTCGAATCATTTCAAATTGGTTTCTTGAACATGACAATGAGTTCACTGTACTAAAAGGGCCCCCACAGTCACCAGATCTCAACCCAATAGAGCATCTTTGGGATGTGGTGGAACGGGAGCTTCGTGCCCTGGGTGTGCATCCCACAAATCTCCATCAACTGCAAGATGCTATCCTATCAATATGGGCCAACATTTCTAAAGAATGCTTTCAGCACCTTGTTGAATCAATGCCACGTAGAATTAAGGCAGTTCTGAAGGCGAAAGGGGGTCAAACACAGTATTAGTATGGTGTTCCTAATAATCCTTTAGGTGAGTGTGTGTATATATGTGTGTGTGTGTGTGTGTATATATATATATATATATATATATATATATATATATATATATATAAACGTGGACAGTACACGAAAGGCACAGGAAGCGGATACGTGAGATAGAGGAGGAAAAAAAACAACCTCCGGCCGACTTTTTCAGGTACTAATAGGGGGTTTATAAGGATTTTAGACTCCCACAAGCCCGGTGATGTGTTTGTTAGTGAAATCCGACTTTGTAAGGGGTACTTATCACGAGTTTAGTGAAGTAAGTACTTAGACTTAACAGTTACTTTATTTTTTGTTGAAACCATAGGTCTCTTCTCACAAGGGTTACAGCATTTACTGTAGTTAGTAGTTACAGCAATTTAAAATAAGTTAATAAACGTTGTGGTTGTGGCGATAATTACGTTTTAAACGTAACGTGGGGCTAAGATTAAAAGGTTAATAACTGTATAGTACAATATCTAGAACACTCTATAATAGTGATCTTCCCTCTGCAGACAATTTCTGTGGTAAAGACGATAATTACTTTCATGTGTTTTCTCCATGTTGCTCAGATTTCCCCTCCAAATGAGCACATAGTGCTGAATAGTCCCTGGAGGCCGTGGTGGCAGAGATACCAACCAGTCGGCTACAACCTGTGCTCCAGATCAGGCAATGAGAGCGAGCTGAGAGACATGATCACCAAATGCAACAACGTTGGGGTAATGAGTGATTTAGTGAAAGACATTCGGAAAACAATGTTCTCGTGGGTTTGAAAGCACCTCGTAAATCTACAGCCTTGTACAACACGACAAATTCTTACCAGATGCAGCATTATCAAACTGTTTAGTAACAACAGGCAGCTGGAATTCTAGAATATAAAACATTTTTAAACAAAAAGCAACACTAATAAATGAATGCCTCTGTCTTCACGATTTATTTTAGACATTTAACCAGTGCAATTTCGTACATATTGTTATGTTCGTAATAAACAAATAGTGAGCAGCGCAGCTTTGACATTTTTCTGTCCCTGAGAATGAACTGAATGTATTGAGAGACAAAGTGAAAGTTAAGAGATAGAAGGGAGGTGTTTATGTTTGGTTGCACCTTCAATCCTATATTCATCCACCCCAGGTCAATATCTATGTGGATGCTGTCATCAACCACATGTGCGGCGCCGGCGCTGGAGAGGGAACCCACTCTTCATGTGGAAGCTGGTTCAGTGCTGGCAGGAAGGACTTCCCCAGTATCCCCTTTACCCAGTCTGACTTCAATGACCACAAATGCAGGACTGGAAGTGGCGATATTGAGAACTATAGCGATGCCAATCAGGTAATGAATGACACTCAGAAACAATGTAACAGCCTCATTGGCAGCTTGTTACATTTCACAGCACTTTTTCACCCCATTTAAAGGATACATACAAGGAACTGTTAAGTCAAAAGCCTCCACATTGACTTGTTGGACTTGGAGAAGTTTTAAAATGAGAATAAATAAATTGCAATGTAAATGCTTATTTGTTGCTACAGGTGCGTGACTGTCGGCTGGTTAGTCTATTGGACCTCGCCTTGGAGAAAGATTATGTCAGGAGCAAAGTGGCCGACTTCATGAACAAGCTGATTGACATGGGTGTGGCTGGATTCAGAGTTGATGCCTGCAAGCACATGTGGCCAGGTGACCTGTCTGCTGTCTACGGTCGTCTGCACAACCTCAACACCAAGTGGTTCTCTGGTGGCTCCAGACCCTTCATCTTCCAGGAGGTAAGTTAAATGGACCATCAACCCCAACAACTTCCATTTTACTGTAGCATTAAGAACATATACTGTAGATGCAGATATCATCATGTTGAGTGGCTTCAGCTCGCCTCTGTTTTTGATAGTTGTGTGCTTTCATGGTATAATTATAAAAAATCAAAGGCTGGATGAATTTATATTAACTTGGAAAACATGTTACCAGCAAACACAATTTGCTGTCAATATAACTTATTTGCATTCAAGTAAATAGTTGACTGCTGAAATCCACATAACATGATGTTATTTGATGAGTACTAACTGCCCCCACATGACCAATGTGTATGACTGGTAGTGCAAAACAGCAGTCAACAGAGCCGTGGGAAAATAAGCGCAGAAGTCAAGATGACAAACAAAAACACATTGGGAGCAGATGTTTATATCCAAGAATACATAACTAGCTGACAAGCGCCTGCATAAATACAGCTAATATAGTATAAAAGGATAAAGCAGAATGTGCTAAACAAAGTTAGCTACAAAACCAGCCTGTGATCTAAAAAAATAAGTGTGCTCTGTCTTCACTAACAACATAAACACACAGCAGAAATATGTTTCTTGTTACTGCTGAGTACCAACAAATTGTTGAATTACATTTTGTCAATCCATAAATCACTGATGCGGTGCAGTTCATCTAAATGTTTAGATTTTCCCTATAGGTTATTGATTTGGGAGGTGAGCCCATCACGTCTAGAGAGTACTTCCATCTGGGAAGAGTGACTGAGTTCAAATATGGTGCCAAACTGGGAACTGTCTTCAGAAAGTGGAATGGCGAGAAGCTGTCTTACACCAAGTATGTTTGTTAGTGTGCCTCAAACCACTTATCAAAGTAATATATTAGAATATGTATTTAACCATGAAATGGGTATACATGTATGGATTGGACAGATGTTTTCTTACTTACTAATTGTGTTTCAAGAGACAAAACCATTTTTCATTCATAGAACCGGAATGAAATATATATATATATTATTTTGTCCAAACGTGGGTGTTTTAGAAGCGAACGCCTCATTAGTATAATTGTATTCTTGATCGCAGGAACTGGGGAGAGGGATGGGGTTTCATGCCCAACGGCAATGCTCTCGTCTTCGTTGACAACCACGACAACCAGAGAGGCCATGGTGCTGGTGGTGCAGCCATCGTTACCTTCTGGGACTCCAGGCTCCACAAGATGGCTGTCAGCTACATGCTGGCCCACCCTTACGGTGTAACCAGGGTGATGTCTAGCTTCCATTGGAACCGCCACATTGTCAATGGAAAGGTAGATTAGAAGGGTCTTTTAACTAGGAAAAAATATTAAATGTGATGCATAGTGTAATTTTTTTTTTTTCTTAAACTCATTGATCTGTCTTTATTTTGTAGGATCAGAATGACTGGATGGGCCCTCCCAGCCATGGCGATGGATCCACAAAGTCTGTCCCCATCAACGCTGACCAGACTTGTGGAGATGGTTGGGTGTGTGAGCACAGATGGCGTCAGATCAAGTGAGTATTTAGAAAGCTAGACAGGGAACTGTTGAAATATACACACAGAACACAAGTCTCTTCTGCTTGGTCATATGGAACTATTTACATTATATGTTATGATTGGATTTATCCATATCGCTCCTTTAGGAACATGGTTATTTTCCGCAATGTGGTCAATGGACAGCCTCATTCCAACTGGTGGGACAATGAGAGCAACCAGGTTGCCTTTGGACGTGGTAATCGTGGTTTCATCGTCTTCAACAATGATGACTGGTAAGCATTATTTGCTAAGCACTCTTATTTAGCCCTGACAAAATACTAATTCCTCACTTCAGAATCAGTACTAGCCATATTAAACAAATGTATACGCTTGGATACGATAAAATGAAATATAACTGTCATGAATAATCAACCATCAGTAACCACAGTTCATTGGAATTGTATGTCTTTAATGTACTGTTGGCTTTAAAATCCCAATGCTTATCCTACTTAAAATTTGTCAACCAACTAGGTGAACATAACACTTCCAACAAAATAATATAACACAACTTGTTTGGTTTCTTCATCACATAAAACTGCCTCTCTTCCTAAGTCATGTGCTATTGGCTTACACTTCCTGTTTGCATCCAGTTTTAATAGAAAATACAGTAAGATAAGGCGGCAAGATCCTCTCAGTTTCATTGTGATGGTTTAAAAAACAACATTTACCTTGTCTTCACCTTCAGGGAGCTGGATGTGACCCTGAACACTGGCATGCCTGGTGGCACCTACTGTGATGTCATTTCTGGTCAGAAGGAGGGAAGCGGGTGCACGGGGAAACAGATCCATGTTGGCGGTGATGGAAGTGCTCACTTCAAGATCAGCAACAGAGATGAGGACCCCTTCGTTGCTATTCACGCTGACTCCAAGCTGTAAAAAAAATCATGTACAACGTAAAAATCTGACTATAATATAAGGCTTATCTTTTGGCATAGATTTTTAGTTCATGACAAACGTGCTGATGGATAGATGCATTTCAAGTCTAAAGTTTTGTCTGGACCACAGCAAAGCAGGTGCCATACAAAAATTAATAAGCATGACAGTTTCAGCTGGTACTATCTTTGCCTGTGCAATCAATAATCTGATTCACTTTCTCAATTAATTTAGGGGGAGCTCTAAAATATTGCAATTTGTGTTGCTACTGCTATTCTTCTGTGTACATTTTTATGTTCCTGTACATGTGTTTCAATCCTATTTGTGTAGGGCGTTGACAGTCTGAAGCATATGTTATGATAGAAGCGCAGTGTGTGGTCGAGGAAGAGACAGTGAGTGATGGTGGATAACCTCAGAGCAGACCAGAAATTAAAATGTACACTTTAAAATAGTAAATGCACAGTATGTTTCAGTTTGTCCATGAATAAACACGGCAGTGCCTCAAGACCCAAGTCAAGTTCTCATGTCTGTTCATAAAAGTCATGGGGTGCAACCTAGGTCTGGTCTGTTAAACAAAGTAGCAAAAATAATTGCCTTACCACTGTGCATTGGCAATAGGCCATTGATAGAGTAATCCCAAAACATTTATGATTGAAAACTGCATGACTATATTGTTGAATTTATTAAATTAAAGCAGTCCTCAATTATTTGATTAAGACATATCTTTACCATGTCATATGATCGTCTACTTCAGTACAATAAGACATATTACTGGGACCACTGTAGTAAATTGGAGATTAACATTGAATATTGCTGCTGCTAAGTATTTCTGTCACAATTTGGCCTCAATAAAGCACATTGATCATAGACACGGTCCAGCCATATACTAGGTTTAGACCGAGTCTTGTTTACGAAAAATGTGCTGCATTAAAGTTTCTCTTTAAACTGACTGTAGTATCACTTTGGTGGAAAACTAATATGTTTTTGTAGTTTACCTTTCTATGGGGGTATGCGCGTGACATCACCATATGTGGAGATGACCAGTCACTCCCTGAGTGGGGAAAAAAACAAAAAATGTGCAGCTGCCATCGACGCAAATTCACACAGAGAAAGGTTAAATATAAAAAACCTGATCAAATCTAAAAGGCTTGTTGTGCAATCAACAATTGTATCGGCAACATTATCACTGACCTAATTTGCCAAATTAAAGGGCAAAATACATGAATCACCCATATGCAAGAAATCTGTCTCTCTGTTTGTCAAACCTGCTCAGATCAGGCTTTCTGATGATTCGGTTTGACAATCACTGTTGAAAAGTTGCGTCTCTCAAACTTCAGTATCTTAAAGCCCTTGCGTGGACAACTGTTATGCTGCCATCTTTATATGTAATAGGCTGTCAGAAACCTTGAACACTGAAGGACAGGTTAAAAAAAAGATACAGCATAAACTCTAATAATGACCAGAACAGTCACGCTGACAGTAAATTGAAATATGGGAATACTTTGTCACAAACTGTTTGGTAAACCGTATCCCCTTAGTTAACAGTAAACTGGGCTAAGTAGGCCTCCATGATATTTGATCTCTTCATGTGACCCTTAGCATTATTAAAGCACCCAGGGAGGGTTCAATGGCCATGGGATTAATAACCCACATCACTAACCCCTGAGCCTAAACTGAACAGTACTGTTTAGTAGCTTTCAGATTAACCACCTGAACTTTGAAACTTTTTCTGACAATGTCTTCAATGACACACAGAAGCAAAAAAATGCTGCCATTTATTTCTAGAAACTGTGGGTCTTTGATTTCACAAGGAAGTAAACAAAAGCAGCTCCTCATTTCTAGCCAACAACCACGGATTTTGTTGGCTGAGAAGACAACTGTCGCTAGCAGATTCGATAAACTAAAGCTCATGTAATGCGAATGTGAATTTATTTGTATTGAAAAGCTGTTTCAAAGTGACTTTAATGTTTCTCTACAAATGTAATTTAGTTGCACAGCTTACACTAGAGTACATACACAGTGATTTACCTACTCCTTACATTTTCTCATGGTTTTGGTTTTGTAAAAGCTTAAAAATCAGAGCCACATGCACACCGCTTCAAGTTATGATTGGACAGCCGCTGGTCGGGGAGTGGTCTAGTAAACTGTCTGTTGATATAGGCTATGATGACAAAGAAATGGCTAAATAATTGAATAATCAGGTTTTTCAAAAGCTGTTTATTCAGACAGTTAAAGTGAGTGTCCTGAACAAGACCTGTGATGCCTGTAAATGTTCTTCCTGCATTGTGTACTTCTCCTCCACTAGGACGACTCTTTGCCATCACACTGCAGCCATTTGCAGTTTGACCTGAGGGCGACGCCGCCAGTGTTGGGGCCCAGGGGGGCCATAAGCGAACTCTCCATCCTACCTTCCTCCCTCTATCTACCCGTCTCCCTACCATCGCCCTCACTTTCTCCCTGTCTCCACATTCCCAGCCCACCTGCTGAGTCCCAGTTGTCAGCAGCTCTGGACCAGTGACACTGGAGTGCCAGCCACCAGTGGTGAGACAGCAAAGATGATGCCTGCCGGGATATTCAGCTATTCTCGATTGTCATGCCAACGAGACCTATGAGGCAAAGCAAAGGTGGTAAATTCTTTACTGCCTCATAGAAAGGGTAAGACGAGGCGATGAAAGAAAAATAGTCTGAGGAACGAAACACCTGCATTCCCCTCACTGCTGTCTCATACGCTTCCTCTAAAGGTTTAAATTGCTCTTTAATTTAATTTTACAGCACTGCACGGCAGGTGATGAATCTTTGCTCGCAAAGATGTGCGAGCATGAATGTCAAAGTGACAGAGAGTGCAGGAGAAGGATGGAAGGAGACCTTAATGTTGGACTAGGCTCAACATATTGCGACTGTTAAATTATTGACCTTCTCTCCATCTTTTGGTCCGGCTGCTGTGAGGGCCTGTACCTTCCGATTAGCTGCAGAGATGTCAGTGTAGCAGACCAGGGTCTTGGGTCCTGTCATCCTCACTGATGCTTTGTGACATGGCTGTCTATGGTGTTCCCATCCTGTTTCATATTTCATATGGTGCACCAGACCTGCCTGTCACCCAAGGAGAAAGACAGTCATCAACTTAAATACGAAGCAACTGAGTTTTGGGATGTATTCAGCTGTCTCTCACACGGCTCCGAGAAAGCCAAACAAACTGTGAAGGTGAGGTTCATAAAGTGGTATCTGATAAAGACAAGGAATAGGGACCTTTCAACATTGTCAAATAAGCTATAATAAAGGCTATAATAAATTACAACATTCATGTTCAATCCTTAATAGTTACATTGCTGTTGGAACATTGGCTTCGGATGGTTGTCTGATTGGTGCTGACGTGTTTGTTTGTGATTGCAGTAATCTTGAACTGAACATGCCATGACTCCAATAAGCAATGTGGTAACCTGGGTAACATTCAGCTTCATATCACATGGGGGCAGTATTGATGCAAGAACTATGAAACAGAAGCTTTTCCTAAAGAGATTTTAAAAGGTCCATGAGACATTTTGCTCTCAGTGATATTTATTTCCTAACTGCTTGAAATTCAATGCAGAATTATTCAAGATGCGAAAATAATTCATGATTGATGTTTGATTGAGCATGAATTATATATATTGTCAATGACAGTGTAAATGAAGTGAATGATGTATGACCGTATTGCTCATACAAACGTAATACATGCAAAACTGCATACTGTTCTGCTGTCAGTGTTTACTCCTGATACAGACCCAGCTTTCCTCGTCCACTAATGGGAGCAGTCCATTGTTTCTTTGAATGATATTAATATAAAAAATTTCAAAGAATCATTCTGACAAAGTGCAGAAAGGTATTGATCCCAAGCTCTCAACAGGAATCTGAATCCATTTTCTGGTCACAGGCGAGTTCCAGCTTCCTCGCCCTATAGCTGTCACTCCATATCTCCATGTGTCGTAGCCCTTTCAAAATGGCAACATGTTGGCAAACTTGTAGAAATAAGCCTGTTCGTCTTGACTGAATATTATACATACTGTTGTATAGCAGGTGAGCATTGTTTTAGCCTGTTTATATTGTTTTTATTGTATTTTAAATATTGTCATACTGCCCTTTTGGCCAGGTATCTAAAAAAAAAAGGTATTTAAATGTCAATGACATGAATTTTACCTGTTTATATGAAGGAAACTGAAATTAAATGAGGACATGATCACTTGTATGGATGCAAAATTAGGATATGATGAGCTTTAAGAAGTATATTTTCAAGAAGTGACAGTTGGTCAATAATAAACTGTGCATCATCCCCCAAATGACATGTAATCAGCACATTCCCAAAGAAACTGGAGTATCATATATGTTACATACACTGAACTGAACACCTCTCCATTTTTTATTTTTTTTACAATCACATACCATTAAATACAATGAATTCTAATAATTTAGACAAATGACTAGAATATGTTTAGAAATAGAATTATTTTGAATATTATTTTTCACTTTCCAATGTAATCAAATGAAATAGAGAAGAAAATAGCACGACATTCTAATGATACATTAGTACATTGGTCTGTGTCACATTTACCCTTTCCCAACACCTTTGCTGTCCTTGCAGTGAGCTTATTCATACCCCCCACCAACAGATTATACAGCAGCACACCGAGCAACGTGAAGGTTGGCCTTTTGTGTCCTCATACATTTCTCTGCTTAAGTCTTTAATGATATAATTTCCTGGCTAAGTCATCTTTTCTAGCTAACACCCCACAGGGTGGCCACTATTTAGTCTATGGTGTGTGTGTGTGTGTGTGTGTGTGTGTGGTCTGTACCCCAGGCTTCCAAAATTTAGAGTGTGACAAGCCGTACTTAGCCTTAAATCTTATACCCAGACTCTAATATTAAACTAAAATACCACTATGTGATATGAGCGCCCAGCACAACTTTGAAATTGATAATTGAGACAAACTCATTCAGTCGCGGCTCATTTAATGTAATGAGCAAAGTGAGCTGTTCAATTTGCATACTGATAAGATGCCTCCATCAGGATACATAGTCCCCTCTCATAGATATTCACTGTGGATATTACATCTAATCAGAGCACGGATTTACTTTACAAACACACTCTGAGGAGTGCAAACTAAGGCTTTCAATTAGGCCATTGCCAGGTCTTAATCACCTCAAAGACAAAGTGGGCAGTGGGTCAACAGCTTCCTGAGTCCTGTTGCCAATAGAAGTGCCCTAGATACCTAGATACGGGGTTTAATACGGATCGCAAAAGAAAAGCACATTTGGTCTTGGGAAATTTCTTCCTAAAGGAAATCCTGTCTATTTCAGCACCATTTATATTTCATGTGTTGGCTTTGGGATCTTATGTGATGACCCCTTTCAGCTGTTGCCCTTGTGCTTTCTTTATTGTTCCCTGTTATTGCAGTGGAAGTCCCCCATTGCCAATGTTTGCTCCCTTAAATTCTCTCCCCGTTCCAGCAGATTTCCAATTGCACAGGTGCTCTGCCTGGGTGTTTGTATTGCACATGGGAGTAAAGCAGAGACCAAAACAGTGATGGCAGCAGGGCTGGCTGGTCTAAATCACATGTTTGTGCAGAGGCTACAAGCACCGGTGGAAGAATTGGACCAGGGACGCAGCCCACGGCCCGGTTCCAGAGCCGACAGGCCTGTGGAGCAAGACTTTTTGAAAGGGAGCAGATGGTGACATGAATAGTGCAGCAGGTCCCGTCCACCCCCGCCCATTGCCTTGCGTGCTGCACATTACTTCAACAAACGCTTCTCATAATTGATGTGTTGGAATGGCCCCATCATCACTGGGTTTTGCCGAGTGGCAGAATCATCAAGGTCATTACTGCTGCTCTGACATTTGTAGGGTCTGGGACTTCTTCAAGAGGAGGGGACTTCCAGAAACTTCTTGGCGACGACTACACATACTGGATTTGTCTGTCCCTGTGAGTATATACTGTAGCAGTGCTGGAAAATAAGGAGAGTATAATCTATATTGCTTAACTGACAAATTGTAGGTGTAGTTCATATCTCATTAAGGCTTCATTTTTATATCACATTTTCAGTTCATAATATTTGTACCTCATGCGAGCGATTCAGAATCACTTTTCCCACCTAATTCCCCATCTGTCTACCAGGCGTTGGAGGGGGTGCACATACACTTTAATTATACATGGCAGCCCTGGGCAACACATAACATTAAAGTTGCATGGCTTGGTTTAGACGGGGTATGTTAAAATCTGTTTCGTGACCCAGGTAGCCCAGTGCTCTGCTACTGTATTTCCAGTTTAATTTATACAAACACAGAGTGTAGCTGTTTTCTGTTCAAACCATTTGGAAATGATGAATCTTAAATCAATTCTTATATTCCCTGACCAGATATTTAACAGCAAGTGTCTGTGCAGCCCACCCACTACGACTATATACACTGCATATGTTCACTGAAAAAGTTTAATGGCTGAGAGAAAAATTTGCCACCTGTCAACAGTAGCTCAGAGAATGTTAGTGATAATTTAAATATTATGTGTTTAAAAAGGATAACAAATGGATATCAGATAGAACAGAGTTTATGAGAAAAATAATATTGACACTGCAGTTAGCAAAATAATAATATTACACATGCTGTAGTGGCATACATTGCAAATGTGTGTTATAAAACATGTTTTGTTGATGTCAATAACATAAATGTGTATAGCAGGTTCAGCCAAGATGGATGGCTGTTTGGTCTAATTTTACAGCATACAGAAATGAAAATGTCTCTATTTTGATGGATTGCCACAACATGTGGTACATACATCCATGTCCCTCTTAGGATTCATGGCAATAACTTCAGTGATACCTTCACTTTGAATCAAGTTCCACCATGAGGTTAAAAAAAAAGGTAATCCATGACTAAATACCTGCATTAAATAATGACATTCCCATCAGCCTCAGCTTTACTTTGTGTTTATCTTCATATTAACTGTACAGCTATGACAGTGATATCCTCTCATGTAACTATCGGCTCAAAGGCAAATAAATGTTCTTACACTATACTTCTCCTTTTGTTTATAATTTACTCTGCCACCCCATGTCCTCCTCAACTTCTATGTGCAGGTTGTAACAAGTTGGGTCCATTGGTTACCACATTTGTTATGACTGCTGTATACTGTAAGACTGTACTTTGTTTCCTGTATGCTTGCCATGAAAATTGAATTAGCATGCGTCCCTGCCATCGTAGTTCATTATAAGTTGTTGATGCACCACCCCCAAACAATGACCAAACTATGGGCTGCAAAAATGTAAACCCAAGGGAAGATGTCACGTTTCCAAGGGATATTAATGCACTTTTCTGGATTTTAATCTGCATAGAGGAAAACAACAACAGGCAACCGTCCTCTCCAAGGTGAAACACAAGTGTTATTTTATTTATACCCTACCCATCTCCCACCATCCCCTCCTTCTTTGTCTCCTCTCCCTGGGGAGCCAGACCGCTGTGCCCCAGAAAGCTGACATGACCAGGGTAAGGGGAGCGGGAGCAAGCGGGGAGATAGGCAGCTTCATGGTCACCCAGACAGAGGCGGCAGTGAACACATGCAGGAATTCTCCTCCTCTGCACCAACACTCAATTTCTCCAAGCACTTGCTTGACCTTCAGAGACAGCAAGAGGGTTTGGTGGGTGAGTACCGACTGTGGCTAAAGCCGTTTTTTTTATTTGTGTATATGTTCATGATTATGGTTATTGAAAGGGCCAGGAGCTTAAATTCAGGTTCTTCTGATTGCGCTTTAAAAAGTGAAGATAAAAAGTATGTCATTTTAAAATTGATGTTGTTCAAAATATATATTACGGAATAAGTATTTTCCTCCCTTCTTTCTGTGAGTCGCTAATCATTCTGCCGAAGAGTGATTGGCCGAGAGCAAGATTGATATGTCAACGACAGCTGTCCGGCATACTAACCCTGTTAGGTCAATGCACCCTGACAGCTAGCTGACACCCCAATTTCCGGATGAGCTGCCTGCTGTGCGCTGTCTTTTAAGGTAAGCTTAAGACATCTTCTTCACCACTCTCCCCATTCCTCCTGCTTAATTTCTTTCCATCACTTGTCATCTGATTATGCGGTTGTTCACGTTGTTGTGTCAGCAGATGAAGAGGGGGTTAATGACTGGGGGCTGAGAGTGCCTCGGTGCACCCCCGCCTTGCAGGACATGTAACTTCAGAGTAGCTAATGGATTAAATGAAGAGGGATGGAGAGAGTGGTACATGTCTTTGCATGTGTGAAAGCCATTTGCAGGTTCTTCAAACTGTTGACATGCATGTTTTCTGTATCTTCTTTCCTTCATACTACTGTATGGTGAGAGCAAGGTTATATCTAAAAAAAAATAGTTTTATGTTAGTATTTATACACGAAAGGCATTCAAAATCTATTTTCAAGTATATCTAAAGATATAATTAATGTGAATGTGACATATTACAAATACAATATTATGATATGCCTTGACCATGCATAGTAACGCCTCTTTACCTCACTCAGAGGCCAACCTAACCACAATAACACTACTTTAGGAAACACTACAGTGGTAATTTAAAAAATGTGAAAGGCTCTCGTTCCCTATGTAGATATGAGGGGCTCCTTCTAAGATAGCGGAAATACAATGACTCTTAGTTTCAGGTGATTATACACGAATACATATACATATACATATATATATATATATATATATATATATATATATATATATATATATATATATATTAATATTACATTCTATTGACAAATGAATCACCCGCAAGGCCGCACACAAGGCCACACATGCAAGGCTTATATAATCAGTGCCAAAATGTCAGAGCCTTCAAGGTATTTCAGAGATCGCCCTGTGATCCTCAGATTTAAAATATATATATATATATATTTGATTAATTCTATAAATAAAATAATAATAATTGTATAAAGACAAGCTCACAAAACCTAGCTTAGTGTTAATTAGCGATTGATTGCCGAAAATGACAAAAGGTGGATGCAGCCGGTGGAGATGATATTGCCGCAGGTGGAGATGATATAGCGGATGTATTATTACTTCCCTTTTCAAGATGACCATACAATGAAAAGATGAACATTGTTAAAAAAAAGGTCAACACCTTGAGCTCAATAAACCTGCAAAAGCTAAGGCTATGGTCGCCATTTTCAGGCTGGCAACTGGGAACAATACACTTGGCTTACGGGCTCAGTGTTACACAAGAGGTAGTGCTTGTTGTTCTGGACCAAATAGGATGCTTGGAATTGGAAAGGCTATGAGAATCTTAGCGGTTTAACTAAGGCTGCACACAAACACCAAAACACAGCAGGTCATCTTTAGGCGATTACCATGAAAACTTTTTGGAGACACAAGGATTGAGCTACAGCTGGACGAAGAGCGAAATGGCAATGCACAACGAAAAGGTAAAAAAAAAATGTTTCAGGGACCATGACAAGGGCCATGACATAGGGCAGAGAATCGGCGGATCGTGGTTATTACCTGGTGCTACTACTACTAATATGATTCAGACTTGCTCTACCATCTGTTCACTTCCAAAGTGTTTATTGGAACCTCAAGTCAAATACAGAACAACTTGATAAGTGCGGTTGCCGATGTGATGGGTGAGACGATGAAAGAAGAAATAAGGAAAGCCCACTTTGTAGCTGTAATGCTGGATGAAACATTAGATGTAAGCAATACTGCACTTGTTCTTCGTTTTGTTACAGACAGTGGCGTAAAAGAGACATACATCAAATTTGAGGATGTGGCAGGAAACAAATGGGTGGAGGACATAACAGCCCCTGGCCCTTGAGTTCTTGGAGGCATATGGATGCATGGAAAAACTTGTAGCCCAGTGCTATGACGGCGCTGCCATTATGGCCTCTAGGTTGAATGGTGTCCAAGCCAAGATAAAGGAAAATATCCCAAAGGCCCTCTTCATACACTGTTATGCACATGCCTTCAATGGTTTTATCTGAAGGTGGAGCAAAAATTGGAGAATGCAAAATGGTCACGTCGATTCCTTTCCCTTCTGGACCCCCAACAGTTCACCAGCTTTAAGATTACATTCTGCACAACTTATATACAAAAGATCATGTCATAATGGCACATACAATATATCGCCACGGGTAACAAAAACTCTCACAATATTCAATCTATTTAAACACCCATGACTGACTGCCCAAATGATTTATGGCCAAACAAGTTTAATGAGTAAATATGTTGTTACCTGCTGCTTCAACTGCAGTAAAAGTACAGCATGTGTGATTGGCTGATTGGCTCATCTATATTGAAATGTCCTTATGTCCTTATGACCATATCAGACCAAATACATTGGTTTACACAATTATGCTATTTTGCTGGAATTTGCACTCCCACTGCAAACCATGATAACAGATTCAGTAAAAGTAGTAATACTGGGATACACTGATCATAGTTAGTGTGTGTGGCCCTAGTGACAGGTAATGGAACTGTTCTCACCTCTCAATAAGCCCTTATATCATCCATGATTTAATGAGACAGCATAACAGCCTTTTCCCAACCAGAGATCTGATTATTAACATGCCACCCTGAACATGCAAACACTTTTGGGCCCTCCTTGTCTTCCCTCCTTGTCTTCCCGGGAATGAATTTAGTTCATGCTGTATAATTAGAGTCGGTATGGGGTCCATATGGTTTCAGCAGGGATGGGTAGGAGCGGAGAAAAGAACACAGGAAGGGGTAATGCACCTTTTTAATGAGATGTGAGTCTCTGTGGCACACCTGCACTCTAGCAATCTGTGAGGATTGCTCACTAGAGCCTAGAGAGGTATAAGACCTGAGTAAAGTGCAATAGAAGAGTCTTAGAGTGCCTTAAATGTGGAAAACTGTATTAAATGCATTAGCCTGGCTGATTAGGACAAGTGCAGCCCTGCTTGATGTTTACCTTGTCAATGAGCAACACAGTTAATCAGGTATTCCTTGGAAATCTTTTTAGCATGTATTTGATGGTCATCAGGCTCTCTGTAGGTTTCCGTACACATTGGATATAACCCTGAGTGGTATTGTGACTCAAAGCCTCAATGACTCAGTCTCAGTCTATGCCATCTCTCTCTCTCTGTGGCAGCTAGTTGGGCATTTGCCCACCACATGGCTGACTCCGTGCGATTCATTTGCAGCTTGGCATAGCTGTCTTTGTATCGTCTGTTTCACATGACAATGATGTGATTTTGAGAATGAGCCATTGATGATGATAGCTGGGTTTAACGGTTCAGATGGAAATTTTATCTGCCCAGCAAATGTTAATAAAGTCATCTATGTCTCATCATAGATACTAATGCATTCAATCGGTGGATACAAGCACACACACAGCACCACATTGTATCTATAGTTGTTTTGACCTTGACGTCTTGAAAGAAAAAGATCTTAGTTCCTATGTGGTATCATGGCCAACAGTGCACAATGCATTAGTACCATGTATTGCCATACAACACAGCTCTATGATTTCATGTTGCAGACTGACTGGGCTAAATTATTGTGGTTTGACTGGGAAATAGCTGCTCAAGGACAAACTAAAACAAACGGCGTGTTATCCTGAGCCAGAGGGGGGCCGAGACGACTGGTCTTTCACAAGAAGACCACACTAAGACCTCTAGGGGCCTATTAGGGGCTACAGATTGTAGGGCCTTGTCATGCTTTTACTCTTTTTATGCCTCTCAGTTATCTTTTAAATAATGCATCTCTGTTTAAGCAGAGTCCTGCTTTTTTAAACGCAGCACCTGGCACGCTTTGGTATTCCGCAGTTTGCTCCCTCCCGGGGCACCGATTTTTCTTTATAAAGCTTTGTGAGGGGGCTTTGGTTCGGAGATGTGAGGGGAGAATATGACTGAACTGAGAGCTGCTGCATGACAATGATGCTCGTTGGAGGAATCGCTGGTTTGTATTGTGTAGTAGCTGCAACGCACAATGCATAAAGAAATAGGAGAGACGAGGATAGAGCAATAAAAGCAATATTACCAAAATACACACTTTAAAAATGCAGGCTTAGATATTTAGTAATATGAGTTATACATTTTATCATCGTTATTGCTCCTTTTAGTTATTTTACTATTTATATTTCAATGTACTGAATATTACCAAAATCAGGAGAACAAGGGCTTATATATAAGTGTGTGTGTGTGTGTGTGTGTGTGTGTGTGTGTGTGTGTGTGTGTGTTTGTGTGTGTGTGTGCTTTTTCAAAATTTGGTTTACAGTATATGTGCAAGATTGCAATTCATTGCACAATCATTTGCATTTCTTGTTTGTGTGCATTCGTGATGGAGTATTTTTCAATTTGAAGTTTGTTACTTGTTACATATCTTGGATAACATGTGCGTGGCTAATGAGGCCTCTCAAAGGCCTATTAGAGAAAGTGTTCTGGCCACTCTGATCTGGGTGGTTAGCACTCTTTCCCCAATGGACCTTTGATTCTGACCCAGTTTATAGAAGAAGCATAATGAGCTGAATGCTCCTGGGTTTATTCTCTCATTAGTTCTGACCAGCGCTCAACAGTATTCTGTTGTCCTCTGCAATACAGTTTAAGTATTCTATATTTGTTTGCAGCAAACTTACCACTTCTAAGGTGATACCACAATTTCAAAGATAAATCGGTAATTTGAATCAAGGTAACGATCCATTTCATTTTGTGCGGCTGTGGCTCAGAGATAGAGTGGCTTCTCCACCAAACAGAAAGTTGATGGTTCTATTCTCGTTCTTCATGTTGAAGGGTCCTTGAGCAACATTCTGCACCCCAAATTGCTCCTGAAGGCTGCGCCATCGGTGTGTGAATGTGTTTAGATCCTGATGGGCAGGTGGCACCTTGCATCAGTGTATAAATGTGTGTGTAAATGTTGGCATGTGCGCTTTGAGTGGTCTGAAGACTAGAAAGACGCTATATAAATGCAAGTTAATTTACCATGTGGTCTCCTGTCAATGGGATCATATTCCCTTTTCACATGTGTCTGGTTGTCTGCCAGAATAGTTGTGTTTGCCAGAGTTTCTATCCAGTTTTAAATCACATTTAAACACTTTCTAGATCTTGATCGTTTTTAACTAATACATTTAACCTGAATAAAGGATTTTGGAGAGAAAAAAGTTGAGCAAACGTAGTCGTAATCTGCAGAAGCTGACTTTAAGGATGTTAATGGTGGTGGAGACAGCAACTGTCACGATCCCACACTACTTCACAACGTCATCAAACTCTTGTTTTGTTGTCACAAAAGACACCCCCTAAAGGCAGAAAATGGCATATTGTGCATTTAAAGCTGCAGTTTGTAACTTCTAAACCGCAAATTATGGGTGATTGGTGCTTGTCAGGTTTGTTGTTGGTCTGTGGTGAAAATTTGTAAAACTGCAATTAGTGTCTCCTCTTCACCCTCAGTAATGTGCAGTATTGGGCAGTACCTTGTTACTCAACTGACATCACCAAGTTGTTTGACAGAAAGCCTATCTTACAGAATGAGGATGTGGAGTTAGATGTGTAGAAATGTGGGTTTAGGATTCAAAGGGAATATAATACAAGAAGTTCCAGCCTCACCTACACCAACTTCAGCTAATTTTTGTAGTGGCTGGAGTACTTCTTGTTTCACCACGTTTATCCACATACAAGGATAAAAACCATCATAACAATTTACTGAAAAGTTTGCAGATGATAAGTGATTCATTGTAATTTGCTGGAAGATGGCTGTTTGACTAATGTGCACAACTAATCACAAACTCTGACAGTAACTTTCACATTTAAGCAAACAGTAGGGGGTTCATCCAAAAGATCTGAAAACCTGCATTTGTCTGCACTCTAATTCTGAGAATCGAAAAAAGAAACTTCTACATTTCTTCCTGCCAGGGAGGCCCACAGCATTGCTACAGTATGATTGGTTATCAAATGCATGTCTTCTCAATCACAGAAGGCCACACAGTTTGGGGGCATCTCACTCTGCAGTGGAACAAAAATCCTGAGACGGGCCTTGGATGAGAATAGAGGCAATTAAACAGCGTTTTACAGTCATTCCATCTCACACTGCTGGAACCTGAGGAATATGTTCCCTCAGACTTCAGAGTAATGACAGGCTGTAGACTCATGGGCACTCAGGTCAACAGGATAAGGTTCAACATCAAATACGGACAAGGTACCCTACAGGGTTTGTGGCTGGTGGAATAAATCCGGTTTGTTGAAATACAAGGCTGTCGAAAACCAAAAGGAACTCAAATATGGACTGCCGAAACTTGTTCTCTGTTGTTTTGCTCAAGGCCCTTTGACATGATGTGTATGACAGGATAGATAGTTGGGCACAAATCAGCTGGGATTTGGCAAACTTTTGCTTTTGTACTCCTAACCACCCTTCTTTACTCAGTGAAGTTTCCCCCAAACTCAACACCAGCAGATGTCACCAGAAGCAAAAGTCTTTACACAGAAGGAGCTCCAGATGGAAAATGAGTTTAAAAGGAAGTTGTTTGGGAAAAAAGATGCCTTGATTAGACAATTAAACCATATTATTTAACATGAAAAAAAGATTACAAACATTATATGCCACATAATTACAAGACTGTTTTAGGTTTATAGAGAACGTTATAGAGAAAGAAAAAGCAGAAAGTTTTACTCCTATACGAGTTTGTACATACACACAAGCATACATATGAGACTGTGCACACACATCTTCCCAATGAGGAGATTGCATTTCTAAGCTGGAAAAGCCATTCTGAAACCTGCTCAGTACAAAAGCAAACATCAATAATAAAGGTATTAAGATGTTTAATCAAGGACTTATTTAACATTATTCTGCATCCTTTATTAGCAGTGTAATGTATCGCAGTCACCTACAGATTCACTCCAGGTATTCTGGGGAGGTAGCATCACTGATTTTCAAAGCGCCTCTGTCAGACAAATGTTTAGCATATTCAACATCCCAAGATCAATATGTTGTCCGGGAATAGCGTCTCTCACGCTCCACAATTAATTCACTGATGTCGACCTCTGGCTTGAGTTTTAGTGAAGCCAACATCATCCGCCTGCTGATGGGACAAAGAGGGACATAAAGCGAATGACCTGTTTTAATACTCATCAAAGCCCACAATAAAAGATCAAATGGGGCAGGAACAACCAGGATCTCTCACAATGACCTTAAAGTAAGACGCTGAATGTCGTGTAGGTTGTGACAAAGGTCAACTAGCTATTGATGTTTATACTGCAAGTCTTAGCAACATTCCTGTCATGCCTTGATGGGTGGCTATGTAGGTATAAAAGCATACCATACCATTGCAAGGGAATATTTAAACAGGCTATTAAGGGTGGACTGCATGTAAAGAATACATGGATTTTGACTGGCCAATCAATGGCCAATCAAAAGTGCATTATCGCATATTTTATTCCGCCAAATACAATTAAAAAATGTGGTTGACAATTTATACAAGCAAGAATAGATCCAGATCTTCTCAAAAAGGAAAGGAACCCAAAAATATAAGATAATATACATATTAAATCCGAGGTGCTCATTACAAGATTGGAAGCATTTATGTTGCCTCCACATGGCTCTCAACATGGCGAGGGCTGAGTCGGTGGCTCGCAGCTAAGAGCACAAACAGCGCTAACACAGCAATAGTGTTTACCTGAGGAGGAATCGGAGGGTGGCTGTTACACTTCCGCAACAACACCGGTATCAGCTGTGGCCGTTGTAGGAGAACAATGCAGAGCGGGCGCCATGAGCTAGCTAGTGGGGCCCACTCACATGCACAAACATGCAATACAAGCGCACACGGCCAGTGCGGCTTTGTCAACAAAGCTAGGAGAAGCTCGGATTACAACACACACAGAGGAAGAGCGACTACATTCTCTGCTCAGGCAGTCAAGTCTACACTGTATCTATACACATAGAAAATAGTTGTTTGCTGCTATATTAATGATCTGAATATAGAAAAAAAACACATTTATGTTTAGCAAAGCATACATTTCAGAGATGCTCCAGGGTTCAGTAGCAAAATAAGCATGACAGTGAATCATGCTTTATTGTTGCTAATCATTAAAAATCCAGTTTAATCAAGAGTAAGACAGTACAGTTTAAATAATGTTCTCCTTTGCCAGCAAGGTCTCTTCTATCAGCAGCAAAGGCAACACCAAAGAAGAGTATGTATCGCACTTTAAATACAATATAACCGTAAAGATTTACCGACCGTCATCAGCGCCCATTACTATGTGTTGCTTTCATTTACAACCACCAATCACTGCAATATGTTTCAGTATTTTTGCAATGGATTATAATAACAACGCAATAAAGTTGTTATGGTGTGGTGTGTTCACGGACCCAAATGCAGCGACAGGACAGCAGAGTTCTTATTTAGACCAGGTTTTTATTGCACGGGTGAGAAACAGGAACAAACAAACAAGGTCCGGGTGCAGACAGTACAGACAGCGAGCTGGTGGAATGTTAAATGGAGACGCGTGCCCGCGCTCCGCTCCGGGCCGGAAGGTGGCCGTGAAGAGTCCGCAAACTCTTTACCGATCCGAGCCGGAAGGTGGCTGTAGAACGTCCGCGAACTCCTTACTGATCCGAGCCGGAAGGTGGCTGTAGAACCTCCGCGAACTCCTTACTGATCCGAGCCGGAAGGTGGCTGTAGAACGTCCGCGAACTCCTCTCCGCTCCAAGCCGGAAAGTGGCTGTTAATGACGGGTAGACTGGCAGCCAGGGTCCTCAAGCCTCACAGCTGATCTCCGTGGACCGAGCGGAAGGCTCTCTTCGTGCAGGTGAAACCCGAGGCTCGACACTGGCAGGAAGGTAAAAGCAAACAGAGTAACAAGCGGGGAATAACTCACAGGAAACTAAGGACTACTCACGGGCGGAGATGCCAGGTTGGCAAACGGACGGACTGACACCAGAGGTGAGGAAGACCGGAGTATTTGTCAGCAGGAGGTAATCACGGCAAACGAGAATGAGCTGTGAAACAGCTGATCAGGGAAAGAGGCGCAGCTGTGGGCAGAACTCACCCGGTTAGGCACAAATCCTCACAGTACCCCCCCTCAACGGGAGCCTCCTGGCGAACCGCCAGGTTTATTGGGGTGCAGGCGATAGAACGTGCGAAGTAGCTCCGGATCCACTATCCGGGAGCGCGGGACCCAGGACCGTTCCTCCGGACCATACCCCTCCCAATCAACGAGGTATTGGTAGCCTCTCCCTCGTGGACGGACATCCAGAAGACGGTCGACTGTGTATACCGGGCCGCCCTCGATGAGACGGGGGGGTGGAGGGGGTTCGGCCGGAGGGTTCAGCGGACTGTAGTGTACGGGTTTGAGAAGGGACACATGAAAAACAGGGTGGATCTTCAAGGATTGCGGGAGCCTTAGCTTCATCGAGACCGGGTTGATAACAGAAACGATGGGGAACGGGCCAATGTATCTGGGGGAGAGCTTCTTGGATTGAGTCCGTAAAGCTATGTCCCTGGTGGAAAGCCAGACTTGTTGGCCGGCGAGATAGGCTGGGGCAGGTGTGCGACGGTGGTCAGCCAGACGTTTGTTCTGTTCGGAAGACCGAAGTAGAGCGGCGCGAGTCTGTCTCCAGACCCTCCTGCATCGCCGATGGTAACTCTGGACAGACGGGACGGCAATCTCGGCCTCTTGGCTAGGTAGGAGGGGAGGTTGGTAGCCCATGGAAGCCTCGAAGGGGGAGAGACCCGTTGCCGTGGAGGTATGGCTGTTGTGTGCGTACTCAATCCAGGCCAGGTGACGACTCCAGGAGGAGGGATTGGCCGCCGTTAAACAACAGAGCATGGCTTCTAGCTCCTGGTTAAGCCTCTCAGTTTGCCCATTGGTTTGAGGATGAAAGCCGGAGGAGAGGCTAGCTGTGGCTCCGAGGCTGCGGCAGAACGCCCTCCATACTTGAGAGGTGAACTGGGGGCCCCTATCAGAAACAATGTCCACCGGGATGCCGTGGAGCCTAAACACATGCTGGACCAACAAGTCTGCGGTCTCGCGTGCAGATGGGAGCTTCGGAAGGGGAATGAAGTGAGCCGCCTTGGAAAACCGGTCCACGATAGTCAGGATAACCGTATTGTTCTCGGAGGGGGGAAAGCCAGTGACGAAGTCCAAGGCCATATGTGACCAAGGTCTGTGGGGGATAGGCAGAGGCCGCAACAGACCGACGGGGGCTCTGTGCGAGGCCTTGTTACGCGCACAAGTGGTACAGGCTAGGACGTAGGCTCGGGTGTCATTGTCCAGAGAGGGCCACCAGAAGGAGCGCCGAAGCCAGTTAATAGTAAGTCTTATTCCTGGGTGGCCAGAGAGTCGGGAGTCGTGGGCCCACTGCAGAACACGGGAACGGGCGGAAAGGGGAACAAACAGGCGACCAGGAGGACCACCTCCAGGATCCGTCTGGGCCTGCTGAGCCTCCCGTACTGTGGACTCAATCTCCCAGGTGAGGACCCCTAGGACACAGGCGGGTGGCACAATCGTGTCAGGGGCTGGGTCTACCTCGTCCCCGGAAAACTGACGAGACAGGGCGTCGGGCTTGACGTTCCTACTTCCTGGGCGGTAGGTGATAGAGAAATTAAAACGGGCAAAAAACAGAGCCCAACGGGCTTGGCGGGAGTTGAGTCGCCGGGCAGAATGGATGTACTCAAGATTCCGGTGGTCGGTCCATACGATGAACGGGTGGACTGACCCCTCTAACCAATGTCTCCACTCCTCCAGAGCCAGTTTGACGGCTAGTAACTCCCGGTTGCCGACATCATAGTTCCGCTCAGCCGGGGAAAGGCGGCGGGAGAAAAAGGCGCACGGACGAAGCCTAGAGTCAGTGGCTGAGCGTTGGGACAACACTGCTCCAATTCCAGTGTCGGAGGCGTCCACCTCGACCACGAACTGGCGGGTCTCGTCTGGTTGGGCAAGTATGGGGGCTGAAGTGAACAGTTCCTTGAGTGTTAAACGCACGGTTGGCCTCGGGGGACCAGGAAAAATTCACCTTAGAGGAAGTGAGTCTGGTTAGAGGTGACGCCGTCTGGCTGAAGTTCCGAATGAACCGACGGTAAAAATTTGCAAAACCGAGGAACTGCTGGAGCTTCTTCCGGTTATGGGGCACCGGCCACTCGGCGACCGCTCTAACCTTCTCCGGGTCCTTGCGAATCTGACCCTCCTCAATGATAAACCCAAGGAACTGCACGGAGGTCACATGAAATTCACACTTCTCGGCCTTGAGGAAGAGCTGGTTCTCCAGAAGACGCTGAAGAACCTGACGGACGTGGAGCTGATGTTCCTGAAGAGTCGAGGAGTATATCAGAATATCGTCGATGTAGACAAACACAAACCGGTTGAGGAAGTCCCTGAGCACATCATTCACTAAAGCCTGGAAAACGGCAGGGGCGTTGGTAAGACCGAATGGCATGACTAGGTACTCAAAATGCCCCAGGGGAGTGTTGAACGCCGTCTTCCACTCGTCCCCCTCTCATATGCGAACCAGGTGGTAAGCATTACGGAAGTCCAGTTTGGTAAAGACCGTGGCCCCGGGTAGGGATTCAAAAGCTGAGTCGAGCAGGGGCAGAGGGTACTTGTTCCGGGTTGTGATCTGGTTTAACCCTCGGTAGTCAATGCACGGACGAAGACTCTTGTCCTTTTTGGTCACGAAGAAGAACCCCGCTCCTACCGGGGAGGATGACGGGCGGATGATTCCGGCAGCGAGGGAGTCGGTGATATAGGTCTCCATTGCCACGCGTTCCGGACGGGAAAGGTTGTATAGACGACTGGAGGGTAGGGTGGCGCCAGGGAGCAGTTCAATGGCGCAGTCGTAGGACCGGTGGGGTGGCAGGGAAAGGGCTCGCTTCTTACTGAACGCCTCGCCGAGATCCGCATACTCGACGGGGACAGAGGTGAGATTGGTTCCGGAAGTTGCCGTGCTGGGGGACGGAGTCTGCCGGGGCACGGCGGACCTGAGGCACCTTGAGAGACAAGTGGGGCTCCAACCAATTATTCTATTCCCCGCCCAGTCGATCTGAGGGTTGTGATCCCGGAGCCAGGGGTGACCCAGGACCAGCGGAGTCTGGGGCATCGGGAAGATGTAGAGACGGATCTCCTGCCGGTGGTTTCCAGACACGAGCAGGGTAATGGGACAAGTCCGGTGAGTGATGCTTGTCAGGGGGCTTCCACCCAGAGCGTTTGCCCGAAGGGGGCATTCCAACTCCTCCAACGGAATCCTATGGGCGGAAGCAAAGGAGGAGTCCAAAAAACTCTGTTCTGCTCCAGAGTCAATGAGCGCCAAGACCGGCAGAGAACCGAACGGTAGGCAGAGTTTAGCCGGGATTGTGAGACGGGGCTCTGGGGGGGAGACCGGGGTGGAGTTGCTCGCCAGTATTCCCACTCCTACTGACGAGCCCCCTCTTTTGGGCGCACGGGGCAAACAGAGATACGGTGACCCGACTCGCCGCAGTAAAAGCAGGCACCGGAACGGAGTCGGCGCTCTCGCTCTCCCTGGGACAGGCGGAAACGGCCCAACTGCATGGGTTCACCCCGATCCTCGGAGGGGGGACCCGAGAGAGGAGAGTGCTGGGCACCGGGGCTGCGGCGACGTGGGGGACCTGGAGACCGGAGACTGGAAACGGTTGAGGGCTGGTGAACGGGTGCCGAAAATCTGCTGCTCCGCTCTCCCCGACGTTCCCGCAACCGAGTATCCCAGCGGATGGAGAGAGCAATCAGGTCCGCCAGCGTCTTGGACTCCTCAAGAACGATAAGTTCGTCCTTTAAAGCGTTCGAAAGGCTGCTGAGGTAAACCCCCTTCAGCGATCTCTCCTCCCAACCGGACTCAGCAGCCAGGATCCGAAAGTCAATGGAGTGTTCCGCGGCGCTAGAAGCGCCCTGGCGGAGGCGGAGAAGGTGTTGAACAGCATCCTGAGAATATGACGGAAGGTCAAAAGCGCACTTAAACGCGGCCAGGAATTGTTCGAAGGTAACCGTGTCCAACGGGTTCTGAGTGAACCAGGCCTGGGCCCAGTCGAGCGCTCGGCCATGTAACAACCCGGTCAGATAGGCCATCCTAGAACTGTCTGATGCATATGTGCGGGGCTGTTGGCTGAACACAAACGACGTTTGCAGGAGGAAACCCCTACACCCCCTTGTGTCTCCATGGAAAGGTGCAGGAGACGGGACGAAAGACTCACGGACTGGTTGCTCGGTCCCCGCCGTCTGATCTTGGGGGGAGGGGCGGGGTTGCGAGAGGCCTTGCACCATGCCACCGATCTCGGCGACCTCTCTCCTGAGGGCTTGGTGTGAGCCTCCAAGATCTTGCAGCAGGTGGGCTTGCTGTCCCAGCAGAACTCCTTGGTGGGTAATCGCCGTCCGTAGAGGCTCTGTAGGAGTCGATCCTGCTGCGGCTGCTGGGTCCATATTTGGTCAGTCCGTTCTGTTATGGTGTGGTGTGTTCACGGACCCAAATGCAGCGACAGGACAGCAGAGTTCTTATTTAGACCAGGTTTTTATTGCACGGGTGAGAAACAGGAACAAACAAACAAACAAGGTCCGGGTGCAGACAGTACAGACAGCGAGCTGGTGGAATGTTAAATGGAGACGCGCGCCCGCGCTCCGCTCCGGGCCGGAAGGTGGCCGTGAAGAGTCCGCAAACTCTTTACCGATCCGAGCCGGAAGGTGGCTGTAGAACGTCCGCGAACTCCTTACTGATCCGAGCCGGAAGGTGGCTGTAGAACCTCCGCGAACTCCTCTGATCCGAGCCGGAAGGTGGCTGTAGAACGTCCGCGAACTCCTCTCCGCTCCAAGCCGGAAAGTGGCTGTTAATGACGGGTAGACTGGCAGCCAGGGTCCTCAAGCCTCACAGCTGATCTCCGTGGACCGAGCGGAAGGCTCTCTTCGTGCAGGTGAAACCCGAGGCTCGACACTGGCAGGAAGGTAAAAGCAAACAGAGTAACAAGCGGGGAATAACTCACAGGAAACTAAGGACTACTCACGGGCAGAGATGCCAGGTTGGCAAACGGACGGACTGACACCAGAGGTGAGGAAGACCGGAGTATTTGTCAGCAGGAGGTAATCACGGCAAACGAGAATCAGCTGTGAAACAGCTGATCAGGGAAAGAGGCGCAGCTGTGGGCAGAACTCACCCGGTTAGGCACAAATCCTCACAAAAGTACTTGTATGATATGTAAATCCCATCCTTAAAAATCACATTCCTGCCACTTTGATATCAAAGAAAAGTTGGACTCACCCACCATTACATACCATCATAATGTTTCCCAGACATTTTCACAAATTAGTTTGTTCCAGTTCCAGTGCCACGTTGACAGCTGAATATAAGACTTCCTGTTGATGTAATCACAAGTCTGACTTGTTGCACAGTTTTTTGCTCTAATGTTATCAAATGAATGATTCCTTCATTGTCACTTCTGTTTCATGAGGAATTGTTTTTTCCAAATCTTCCTTTTTGCCCCATCTGGCTGGATCTTTTGCGTTTTCTCAAAGTGTAGGGGAAATGAATGCACATTCTCTGAACACATCTCTTTCTACAGAATCAGTCGTTATCCGTATCTACTATGTGGGCATCCAAGTGGGAACGTTTGCTGCGTTTTTCTTTTGCAACTGCATTCAAATCTTTTTGTATTAGTTTGCGTCCACAGGTTTTTCAGCAAATCGTCGGTTGGCATGATGCTGTCAATATCAGTGTTTGTTTTGAAGCTGAAATCGTGGTTTTTCTGAACTCTAATTTTGATTGTTGCGTTCCATGATAAACCAAATGTACAAATTTAAAAAATTTCGAATGTTTTCATAAAATCAGTGGTAACTAAATAGTGTAACAATATAATGACAAATAAGTAGTAGATAATAAACATGGGGTGTGATTATAATACGATAAAAGAAGTAGTATTTTCCTTTAACACTTGAGAATAAGACCCTTGAGTAGTAAACCCATCCTGACCACCACCTCTAGTCACGAAGGATCCGGGGATTAGCCTCTACTTGTTATCTGTAGCCACTGATGACAAAGATAGAGAGAACTAGGCATATTAGATGAGTGCTATATTTTTATACTCTGTGATCGGGTGAAGGAAATGATGGATGGACTAATACCTGCCAGCGTCTTCCTCCTCTCCTGGCTCAGGCTTTATTGAGGTCTTTAGATTCACTTATCTGCAGGCCCCCAGGTTATCTCTCTCTATTCCTTCAATGACAAGTGCCACCTCAGAGAAGCCCTGCAGTCGCTCTTTTCCCTAAACAAAGGAATTCACACTCCTGCTTTATCTGTCTTTCATGATTCAGATCAAGCATGAAGTGGATGTTTTGCCCACTTTCACAACCAGCGGATTCATTTTGTTGTATTAAGGAGTTAGCTAATTGATCACAAATTGCAATGTAACCTAGTTGTTAACACTTTGTTGATTAAACCTCCTAAACGGGGATGTTTCGCAAGTAGGAAACTCATTGCATTTTGCGAGAGCCTGTTGAAAACTTCACTCGTTTCGACCATGACTGATCGTCATTTTCAGTTTTAGTTTTCTTATCTAGTTCTGCACATTGGACCACAACCAAATAAGGAGCAATACCTATGCATGGGTTTGAACATCTGTGTTTGATGATTGTCAATATTGTGCCAGTTGTCCTTGTTTTCTGCTGCCAGCACAAACACACAAACGGTGGAAACTGAGGTGGCAATTCAGTTCCGTTTGATTTGAGTTTATCCTTTTGACCAGGCTGTATTTAAACAAATGGTGTAATCTCACTGACTGGCATCTGTAAGGGGTGACCCAACACAATTACTGGTGCTTACATTCCAGCTGTACTTCAGATAGAATTTGTGTTTTGTTTTGAGGAGCCTATTTTTGGTCTCTATTTGAGGAAGTTGAGAGACATACACATTTTGCAAACCAAATTTGTAAATCCATATTAATTTTACAAGCACATACAAGTAAAATCTCTGTCTTTGCATGACATTCTCAATTGCATTAAGGGCTTTTAGTCTCTATTTGCATCTAAAAACCTCCTAATAACACCCACAGTTTCCTTGGTCATCCTATTCAGTCAGATGGAAGCCACAGAGGGGATGCTTATCTACCTCTCCTCCCACTGCCCCGAGGGAAAGTAGCTCCACTCTTCCCCATATGAAGCTGGATGGTGTCATTATCCAGGATCAAGTCCAGATCCCCACTACCCTCACCACCACCAGGCATGACTCGATTGAGTATTGACAGCATGGACTGCTGTCTCTCCTCAATGATGACAAACCAACTGGTAAGTACCATCTGGTGATGAATCAGTTAATATGGCCCCACCATGCAACACACATACACACCTAAATAGAGGATATAAACTTGTTTATATCAATTTAACCAGTAAAAATACAAATAAAATGCTGTCTTTTCTAATAATTAGTGTGGGCGTACAGAGAAATAATGTACTGCTGTGTGGGTTATACAGATGAAATGCAAACAGAGGGCCATTTACAGTATATGGGCAGATATCATAACATAACATGTAAGCTTGCATACTACAGCTAAGCCTTCCACTCCAGTAGCAGTGACATTTATATAAGAATCCATGTCAAGAAGTTGCTGAAAAGTTTGCCAGACAGTTGGCAAGTGTGACACTTTGCAAGGAGAAGACAGGAACACCATGATGTCACCTGGCCCGCTTGCTTCAGATGTCCCGGCTTCTCTTCCTCAGATGGGAAGTTGTTTCAAGGGACGCCCCAGGGCTACGGCGCCTCAAAGAACTCCAAGAAATACCCTTGACCGTCTTGAGAGCACTTCCTCTTCAAAGTGCAAGTGCATTCAAACAAAGAACAATTACTTAGCCGACTGTGCCTCGTCCACAATAATGTTAAATATTTATAACGAAATTTTATGTCTGTACATTGACAAATGTGATGTTACATTTTCAAGAGGTGGAGGCCTTAAAAATATATCAGATAGGTATAAAAGTTATTTTTCACCCTATTAACCTTGGAAATATATATCGTAAAATACATTTCCAAAGGCTGTTTTCTATTATTTAATTAAATGTTCTAATACTCTGAGTCAGAAATCTCCAGCTCAGTAGTACTTACTTACACCAAACTTCCAGCTTTATTAATATTCAATGTTCTGAAGGTTTTCACAGAGGGGTTTGTTCATATATTATTCATCGGCTGATTTATACAACATTTTATCCTGAAAAAATAGGCAAAACCGTTTTTTTTTTTTTATGGAGTGTTAAAAAGAGATGTTGATTATTCCCTCTGTAAAAACTTTGACTCTAACATGTTGACAAAATGTGACAAGAATTTTGAACCTGGCTGTATCCAAAATGTGTATACTTAAACAAAATTAAAGAAAAATTGTAATACAAAAAATGGTTGTCCTAATGTCAATAATCAACTAGTGAAGTTTCATGAAAATATCCCAAAGTTAAAATCATTTCTTTTTTTTGCGTGCATTTACATCTGCTATACATACTCATATTGATGTTAATGTTAAAATGTACATACATTTTGGTAATAAAAACCTTTCCAGACAAAATGCGGAAAGTCATATAGATTTAAATTTTATGGTGCAGTATGACAACATCTTCTGTACTGCTTTTGTATTATTTGTGTACTAGAATCTCGATTACCTGTTATATAAGAAAACAAATCTGACGAGGATGAAGCATTTTTCGGACCCATCCTACACAACAGGATCCACAAGAAATGCATCACAGTAATGAAAAATAATGCCACTGATGCAATGCTGAAGGTGGAGAGGGATGAATAAGAGTTTGCACTTTGTAGTTTAGAACATCTTAAAATAAATGTTTGATAGATATCTGGGTATGAATATATATTCAGCTCTCATTGTTGAAGTTGATAGTTTTGTGAAAAATATTTGTCTATAAGTAAGGTAAAACTACTGGATCAGCACTGTCATGCATTTTGAAGATTAAACTCTCAAAGAGGAGCCTTTTTTAATAAAAGTATCTGCCAACTTACATCAACGCTTTCCCTGAATCCAATCTAGAGCGAGAAGCTATGGTGACAGTCACTGAGCAAAGGAGAAACAATCGGCTTAAACTCCGGGAAGAATGCAGCCTCATTCCACAGGAATGGATGTAATTCGTTTAACAGAGCAGGTGTTAGACAAAACAATTATTTCCTAAAGATATTTTTTGACGATAAATACACACAAGACACTGATATCCTAGTGATTCCTGTGTGCCACCGCGCCTTTAAAGCTTCTTCAAATTCCCAGTCTGCAAATTTCAACCTTAAATTCATCAAGAGTTGAAGGACAATGGCAGATGAAACATTATCCATCTGCTCTGTGTCCACTTGCACCGTTCCCTCTGCCTCTCTCCTTCCCTCCCCCAGTGAGGCTGTGGCGACCTGCGCATTATAAGTAGAAGCTGATGATTACATTGTTGGACTGAGAGCGATGCTCGTGGTGTTGTAATCCCAGCAGTAATCAATATCTCTGGCCGCTTTCGCCGTCCCATCCCTTCTACTGCATGTAAAATATCCCCAAGCAACACTCAGCCCACACTTTAATTATTCTCTCAAAGTCATCAGAGGCTGGAACCAACACTGGTCCTGGGCATACTACAAATGAATCACAGCTTTTGTTTAGGGTTGCTTTACGACACCAGGGACTGCGACAACAAATGATAGTGGAAGTTTTTATATTGGAAGCATTTAGTGAACATTTGGAAATCAGTGTGCATTTGAGAAAACAAAGATGCCTCAATTATGATAAACATATCCAAGTCCAAATGCAATGAAATAGCGTTTTCAGAAAGGTATCTGCTCTGTATGTTACATTATGTGTTCTCTCTCTTGTTTCGTGACTGCGATGTAACCTTTTCAGGCCAAAGTCGCCAACCGCATATCTGTCTTAGACATTACCCTGTAATATACTCAGGAGATGATGATGATGATGAGTCCAAGAGACCTTTTTTAAGCACAAAACTTAGAAAGTGATGATGGAAAAGCTGGGAGCTAAAATTAGACAACTGCCTGCTACATATTTTATCTCTGCTCATCGTGTAGAGACAAGCTAGTGAGAGGTCAGCAGTCCAGCACCGAGAACACTTCCCTACCTCCATGTAGCACGGTAATCACCATCAAATGTTCCACGCAGGTCGAGATTGCACTTCTTTTGTTCACTTTGCACCTGACTGCCTTGGATTAGTTTCTGTGTGTTTTCTTTAACACAACGCATTGTGCACGAGAGCATAACTTACAGACTTTGAATGCCGTATTGTTTGCACTCAATCTTTTCTGTCCTCTGCATTGCTATCTTTTCGTTTTATTTTCCCAGCATGCACTCTGATTTAATTCCACGAACCTGCAAAAGCTTCGTTTATTTGGCCTCGGTGCCCTAACTAAACACAATGTCTTTTCTTTGAGCATTTATTTATGTTGATGCAGCTATTGATCATGCTCACAAGGAAATTATGTCTCTAGGCTTCAATGCTAGTTGGTGGGCCAGGACATTAATCAGGAAATCAATTGTCCTGTCGATTGGCCTGGCCTGTGTTTGGAAAAGGATTGCAATCTTAAGACTCAGTTGGATTAGAGTGAAGAGCTATCCTGCAATTACACAGCAATATTACAGTTGGTAAGGAATGTGAAGTATCAGTAAATTGCTACAGGGCTATACTATGTTGTGCTCTTTCTTAGTATTTATTTGCAAAATACTGAATTGACCATTGTATTTTTAGATTGCCGTCAATGCAATAAAATGGCACAATAACCTCAATATGTACGTAGCAAACATACAGTAGTTCCTTTTTCCAGTTATTTGCTCGACAAGCAAATCTATGCCACTGGCTTTTTGTTGTTACAAATTGAGATGTGAGGTTCACTAGTTCAAACATTTACACCACGTCACATCAAAATGCAGACCCCATGTAGTTGGAATAATGAACAAGAGAACAACAAAACCACTGTTCCAGGGGTGAGATCGAGGGTCTCTTCCCCCCCCCCCTCACGATCACAAGGCTCTTTGACATGCTATGAATCACTGGTGTCTCTCATTCCATCTGTCATTCTGTCTCTTTGTTTTATCTCTCCTTGCCTGGGTTTCTGTCTTCCTTTGGACAACTTCAAACATTCCGGCTACATCTGTCTGAGGGCTGATCATCAGAAAAACATAAAAATAAAACCAAATGGACAGAAATCACAATTTGATCCTTAACTCTGATATAGTTTTTAAACTGGGAGGTAACTTATTAAAAAGTCTCCTTCAAAATGAAGTTTCTCAATTCATTCTCAATTATTTTGTGTTTTTTTAAACACATGGTTATACCTCATAAATAAATATAACCACAAAAAACTAATTGGTTAGGTTTAATAAAAAACATAATGGTTTGCCTTAAATTAAGTAAGATTGCTATATTATTTAGGTTTGGATGTACATTTTAATTAGTAACTTTTGGCTTCACATGGGACACAAACAGTCGTCTCCTAGGTGACTTCCTCTCTGCGTGGACTTCCCAAGACTATCATTAGAAACGTATTGTGATCTGTCAAAAACAAACGTAATCCGGGAAAAAATGAGTTTCCCTCGAAACATAATTGAAAATGCAATTTTGTTTTATGGGGACGTAATTTTTCGGAGACCCGGCTGACATTTCAAGTGTACTGCCTCTTTCAGAAGTACTTCAGTAATTTCACAAACGCATGGCAATCCCACCGCGTTATCAACATTTTAAACTTACTCTTGGACACACAAGCTTTTTCCTATAATTGCACACCGTCTCACTTCTTAGCTTTGAAAATGTCCTTGTTATGGTGGAGTATGCGCAATGAAAAAGAACCTGCAGAAACAAGTTTGATTGCACCAAATCTGTCAGGGAGGATCATTATCTCTAGAAAGTTTCCCACAGTGAACAGCTGGGAAATTGTCAAAAACCATCTTGTTGTGGATGCAAATGAACCCCTTTGAACTCCACTTTATGTATGTAGGTGTTTATGGCTGTCAATCACCATCAGGATTTTGAGAGTCTAGCAAATAGTGCACAAATTATTTTTTCTGTTCACTTTCTGTTGTGTGGATAGTGCAAATGCTGGAGAAAAAATGTCTTTTAAACTGTGCTCAATATTATGATAAGGAGATCTGTGCATATGATTCCACATGTTGAACAACTTAGAGAAGAACACAATCGTATTGATGTCAATTGGTAACAAACTGCTCTTTGAACTAGATTTCCTGGATTGTATTTAATTGTCAAACCAGTAACTTGTTTGATAATGTGGAAAAATATAAAATACCACCAGCCTGATTACAGCATTGGCTTTAGTAACTACCTTTTGTAACGTAATAAGCTACTAACCACCATTTGAATAGTGTAATGTATTATCAAACACATGGTAAAGAAGAATCGTTACATTTGAAACTATATAGTGATTTAGGAATGTATCATTCAAGTTGTAAAGATTTTTAGCTTAAGTTACTTACAATCACAAATTGCCAGCGTGGTCTCATGAGACCATATAAATAACTTGTAAGGACATTCCGCAAGTCATGACATGCATTTCAAGCTTTTCCAGTGTCATTTCAAGCCAAGGCGTTATTGTTGTGAAACGGTTTTCGACGTGTAATGTTGTTGTCTATGAGAAATGGTTGTGGTTATGTTTCGGGTAACAGTTACAGTTAGGTTGAGGTAACAAAACCATTTAGTTAGTACATAAACTAAGTAAAATACTTACGTCAAAAATGTAACATACGTAGAGATAATACAAACGTTACTTCAATACAACAACACAGGATACAAAAACACTGTTCTCCTGAGTAAAAGTCCTGTGTTTGACCAATCACCTCTCCTCCCACCCACTATAAGTGGTCTTTCTAACTTTTTATATTACTTAAATTGTTAACTTTTCGGAACTAAACACGGTCTGTTTACAGGCAAATGTTAAATATCATTAAAAGTTAATGTAATTTAATATATTTTGCGGATGCGCTCAACGTATCCCCCCACCAGCGGGAGAGCAGGGAATTTGTAACATGGAGGGAATCCAAACTTTGTTCATTTGTACATTCCTTCCACATTGCAACAAGACAATACAAAGGCGGTTGAGGATCATCAAAGTCACCTTTTTTAAACACCCCAAATTATTAACATTTTGGTGCATATTTATTTAGCAGCATCTTCGAATTATAAACTTAAGGCTGCAGAAATAAAGCACCGATGCTCTCCTGCACAGTTGACTCCATCTAGTCTGAGTGCATATGTTTTATTTGCGAACCTCACCTCACGAGTGTCAGAGTAAACACATGGGCACAAATGTTTCCTGCTAAATCGTAGACTGGCAGTTTCCAAGGCTCTCTTTCTCCAAACCTTTAGGATCACTTTACAAAAGATGGTTTATCTTTCATACAATCATTCATCATCATGCATTCTTCCAATGAAAAATTCTGTTTCTGTCTCTCATACATTGACAATTTTACAAAGCCTCCCTGCAGTTAGGTTGACTCCTGTGTGGGAGATGGATGTGAAGGTGGCTCCCTGATGTTTTGGTTGTGACATATTTGGAGCGCAAGAGATGTGAAGATTGGTGAACTCTGAATTTATAAATGATACATTTTAACAGCCTGCCAGTGACTCAACTGTGTAGGTCCCAGAGTCGAATAGCAAGCACACGGTTATATTTGAAACTTGATTAAAACACACATGTCCACATATTATATCCACTCACACCATGAAGAGTTGGTTTACTCTATAAATGCTGCTTTGAAAGAGTCCAACAAATATAATCATTCTCACTCTGATCCTTAAGTTGCAACATTGTCTCCTATAAATGCTATTGTGCAACTTTGACTAATGTTTTATATGTGACTATTTTGCCTTTGAAATACTTTGACAGAAACTGCAGAAAGCTAAAATAAAGATGTTACCTCAAATGTGTTTGAGTCTTTCAAGGTCCGCTTCTGACCACTTAAATCTGGTCAAGTTAATGAATGATTGAGGTGACACAACTAAAACCACTGTATATTTACAGGCGTAAAAGAAAATATGTTACCTCCTGGGAGCAGCAGAACAAGCTATACAGATGATGGTGACAATTTATCACTTTATAAAGTTGTTACGGCAAAGGTGTTGGCAAAGGGTTCCCCATTTACACATCCAGCAGAGACAGAGCAACTATTTGGAGTTTCATTTGTCAGTGCCATGTACCGTGCATTACCCAAAATGGCCCTCTGCTGCTGTATGCATGAAGAGTGACACTGGTCCTGTGCCTTAAGCTGGATCAGCTGGATGTCATCACACAGACGTATAAGCTTTTTGTTAGCACACTCAGGCAATCTGGAAATTATTCAAGATGTCTAGTCAATTAAAAAAGTTATTTTCTTCACAACATCATATGTTTGATCATATATTTGTCTAAGGTAATGGAATTACCCCTCAAGGGAAGGGAGCTCTACAAAAGGATTAACGTGGAGTTTTCTAGACGAATGAAAAAAGCTGATTTACTTTATAAGTTTCACCAAAGTAGAACATATGTATTGTCGGTGATTTCTCTGCTATGTTTCTCGCTTTCCATCCCATAAAAGCACTGAAAAGTCAAAGTTTGTATTGTTTCCATGTGTTTTTCAGCTGACTTGGATCACACACAACCTTCACCTGCTGGAAACATGTTCGTTTCCAGCAGGTGTAGGTTCCGGATGACAGCTCGAAGCAAATAAATAAATAAACAAATTAATAAATAAACAAACCTAGAATCCAAAATGCCCAACAGGTGCATTTAAAAAACCTACACAAGATAAGTCACAAGTTCCTGTCACCTGCATTTCAAATACGGTCTATGCTGGGCCTGCTGCTCTACAGATCAGTATTACTTGAACTATGCCGATGTCTTCGGTAAACAATTTATATGCGCTTTTACACTGTTGTTTTTGTTTTTAACGCTGCACCACCCGTAAACATGTGTCTCCTTCAACCATGGCCACGACCTTTTCTACTGAAGTTATGGTGCAGACAAAACAAAGCCAAATATCACACTTTCTGCTTGTGCTTGCCACATTGAGTTCAGTAGCTATCTGTGTTACAAGAGTTCTTTAGAAACATTCGAAGTTTCTCTGTGCAGCTGCAGCTAGAAATATTTGGTCGATTCCGAACTATAGTAAAACTAACTATAGCAAAATTAACTCAAATTACTTAAATATATATGCTGAGCCATAAGAGATAAGAGATGAGAGATCTCTGATTAACTTTTGAAAAAATCCTGATGCACGTCAAACACATAGGATGCAAACCCAATCCCCCTTCACTTAAATATATTAACAATCTTGTTGCCTGGAAAAGGGCAAGTTGCTGTACCCTGTGACTGTCCTTCAATAGAAATGTATCTACACAATTTTCAAAAACTCTCCAAATGATATTTATAGACCTGCAATGATGAGGACCTGATGTACAGTATGCGTCAATTTATTTGAAATGAAGGTGGATTACTGCTTTAATCTCCACACTGGATTAAAATGCCAGAGACAGTCTGGGCAAATCCACAGCTCTCTATTCACAGAGGAGAGCTGGCCCCTCCGCATATGTATAATCTGTTTAGTATGCCCAGGCAGGTCCAGTGCCTTTCCTTCAGATGCTCATCCCCTTTCTCTCCATCTATTGAATTGTAATACGATATTTACATTTTAAGAATGATGTTACACATTAGGGGGTGAAGAAACAATTCCTTATGCTGGCCATTACTCCACAGACTAATGGGGGAAACACCCTGCTGAGATAAACCTATAGCATAGTGTTGTCTGGTGATGTTTGTTTTATGCATGGTGGGTTTCACAAGCTGATGGTGGGTTTCACAAGCTGAAAAAACTGTCTATATGCTGCCCTCTCACGAATGTAAACTGAGCAGGTACAGAGAGTGTTTATTCTCAAAAATGTATTCACAGGAAAAAAAGAGGAACAAAGGAAAGAGTTGTTTCTGTAAACACGTTCCTAATTCTCTCAGTAACTGCAGTACGGTTTTTGCTTTTTGTCTTGACGTTCACCAGGTCTCGGATCACCAGGCTCCATGTCCGCGATGGATGGTTTAATTTCCCTCTGTTAATGTTTTAATTCAACTCGGTCATAGCTGTGCATCACTGCATAGTTGCTGCACTGTCCACGACTAAAAGACTACAGCAGCTGAATTGATCGAATTTGGGTTTAGTCTCGTTTTTTGGGGGACAAGGACCAGGACTGCCGTTGCACAGGTAATGTGAACTACAGCATGATTTCTGTTGCAGAGAAGAGAGTCCCATACATGGGCCAGTATTGCTTGGAGCATTCCTGATTTGGAGGTATTTTCCAAACATTTATTTTAAGATTTAGGGTAATGTCTGTCAGTTATTGGAAATTATTTGTGCAATATTTCTAAAGTAATGGACAGATTTGAACATGGGCCAAGGATGATGCTGAGAAAACATGGGGCCTAATTTGGGATGGAGAAAAAGTGCATGAGGAAACATATGACTGAGGGGAACAGAACCCTGGACCAATTTAGGTCCAATGTTCTGTATAGCGTGGCAGAAATAAGGGTTTGAATGTTGGGTTGGAGGAGTCAGACTTTCATAGAGACCAGAGGAAGCCCAATTCTAAAATGAATCTTTTCCAATCATTATGCAATTTTTTTCCTACAAAGTGTGCCCCCATTTCTAGTCATCTGACCAATGAATATGACAATTTTAAACATTTTAAATTGTAAAACTTAAAAACAATACACCACAGCCTACACCGTCAGACAACTAGCTTCTTTCTTTTTTTTATCCAAAATGACCACCTCAGGTTACCATGGCTAAAAGGTTCCTCACAGTTTCTTTTGACTTTTTTTACCCAACTTGTGCTCGCCATGGCGATGGTACTGTCTGTAGGAGATCAGCCATAAAATGTGATACTGTATTGATCAGTGTAGGAACATTGTCTTTTCACTTGTCCCCCGCACAGTGAGGTTAGAGCTTGAGGTCATCCAGAGAACAATACACTTGGAGGGAGTCTTGATCTCACTAAAACACACTTCGGCAGCGACTTGACCGAGGCAGCAATATCCATCCATCCATCTATTTTGATTTGCATTTTGCAATGCATGTGAATGTGAAAAGGTCATAAAGTATATTCTTCACTCTCTGCCAAAAGGACACTATGGGGTAAATATTTCCTATGTGATAGCCTCAGGCAGTCAGGATCTTACTGCTATCAGCATGCTCCATCTTTATAATCCAGCCTTATTCAAATGGAGACTGTTTGGCAAATGTTGGTATGTTTTATTAAATCCTAATGTCTTTGGATCCACTTGGCTGGATCATGGAACTGGATGAGACACCGCCACAAAAAACTCACAATTTTAGACTCATAAAAGTCGACTTGAATTAGACTTTAACCAATTTCAGCTAATCTCATTTTTGATTTTTAATAATATAAGTCATAATACATCTGAATATATTGTAAATAGTCCAAGAAGTGTTTGGGAAGAATTACAAAAACGTGCCTTTGCTAAAATATTCATGCATAAATGATTGTGGAAAGGGAAGCATCAGAGTTTAAGTGCTGCATTAAACATTTATTTAATAATGATCATCAGCGCATTGGGATATATTTGCATTCTTTCATGGCCTCCTTATAGAAAATAACCAAGTGCAGTTGTGCATATATTGTTGACACTTTATAGATTGTTGCCCTTATCATTACTTTTAAGAGTAACAAAATGTTTTGCATAAAATGAGCTGGCTTTTCTATTCAAGTTAATGCTTTTTCATCAGCATGGCAATAAAGATGATACATATTTCATCCATGCTCAGTATTTTATTATATTCTTTCACAGTATTAAATTAATGAATTCATCCAGTCTTAATCCAATATATCACTATAAAGTTAAAGCCAGTGGTGGGCTTAACTTGCAAACATAATAAACTGGATCTTTAGAATTTAGGTCACGCTTCATTTTTCACCTGATACTGAATACCTGATACATTTGTGTGTATATATATATATATATACACACACATAGCCTCTGTAGTTTATGTGTGTATGGCTTGGATCCCTTTTCTACGTCTTAAGTGGACATCTTTTTTCTGTGTGCCATCTTCAGCTCAGAGGAAAGCCAACAGTCAGGAAAAGCCAAGACGGCAAAGTTTTCAAGAGGATTACAGGCAGACTTTGTCAAACAACCCAGGACAAGGAAATCACTTTCACTAATCCCACTCTCTGATGTCCGACCCACAAAATGTCCCTTTCATCAGCAATAATTGAACATTGAGCAGACGACCATTGTGCTGGAGTCATTTCCTTTGCCCTTAGCCTCTTGACTTTCAAAGTATCTTGTCTCTCTGTCCCGTCTCAGATTTGGAAAATGTTCCATCAGTGCTCTGATATTGTATGTTGAGTAATTCACTTACAGTATAGCTTACAATTTCCGGTATGCATCTAAATGAGCCATTTAAATGTCAGTTCCTTAAATCCCTGACATTGTTGACAGTTTGCTAAGCACTGCCCCTTAATTACTGTTGCTACACCGATCAATATTTTTCTTCTGCACATGCAGTTTACAGTGATAGGTTTACCTCTTGAAATAGAGTATTTTTCTAAAACAGTGGGTTCTGTATTCAGACAGAGTAAGACAAATTCAGGTGTCTTCTTTCTCGGAGCTTACTGTTGATTTTGCCATCTAAAATAATGACAATCTTGAGCAGATTTAATTAGCTGTAGCTAGAAAGCTAATTCCTCAAACACTAGCTCATGGGAGTTGGTTGAAAATGTGATTTCTAGCTGACTTTTAAATGATTTTCCTTTATATTTCCAACTGAGTTGTTTTCCAATTTCAATCTTATTTTTTCTCCTTCTTCCAGCTGTTCCTTGTTTGGGGTCGCCACAGGGATGATCTGTTTCCATCTAGTTGGTCACCGAAGCTTTGATCGATCTGGTGTGGAAATCTGATTTTATGATCCGAATTGTTTGATTTGGCAACACAACAATGACACCTTACGTTAGAGCAAACACACTTCTACTCTTGTGTTTTTGGTATCTTACAACAGCCCTGTGGAGAAATCCAACGCTTGACGGACGTGCTTTCTAGTTACGGTTGCTAAACTATGATTGGACAATTGCTGATTGGGGAAGAGGTTTAGCAGATGGTCAGTTCTCATTCCCAGTGTACAATTCAGCAAGATATTTCGGTTTAACCAAGGGTCTCAATTCAGCAGTACCTGCATGTGAACCACAATTTCAAAGTGCTCTATCCAAAACGGAGTTTGTGAAATGTCAAACTGGGCTTTGGGTATTGCTCATGCATTTACAAGGAAGGACAGGGTGTTAAAGTTTATACATCTGGGCTTGTTGTTTTGTCAGCAGCAGGGAGTTCTCAGGCCCTGCCATCTCCACACGTGGTTTGGCTCGGAGCACTTTAAACCCCCTCCACGACAACCACACATACACTCACTCCTCTCCCTCTCGGTCTCTCTTTTTCTGTGTCCGTCACTCTCCCGCTGTCTCTCTCTTTGTCTGTCTGTCCTTCTCTCTCTCTCTCTCTCTCTCTCTCTCTCTCTCTCTCTCTCTCACCTGATTTCTTCCTCTGTTCAGTGCTCAGCTAGTGAATCCCTCAAGTCTATACTGGACCACTTCCTTTGACACACACACACAGCAAAAGGCTGTCTGTCAGCCCCTGCACTGACAGGATGAGGCCAAGCTTCCCCCAAAAGTTGTGTGGGTGTACTTGAGCATATGCAAGATTGAGCTGTGTGAATACAGTACATTCTTGCACACTTTTGCATGCATGCAATGTCACATAATCAAGGATGAAATCCTGTGTCATATTTGATTTGAGGTCTGTATTGGCTTTAACTGAAGTCATCCCTCTCGGTTGGAGTTCCTGATGTTTTTCGTCATTTTACATCAGCTTGATATTGAAGTCACAAAAAAAATTTGGCTGTGGTGGGTTTGTATTTTGAGTGTGTTTCATAGTATACTGAATGGACACAATGGGACGACAGCTATTGTAAAAGAAGCTTCTTAATCCTTAATCAGAGCCGTAGACTGTGTAGAAGAAATTAACATGATCACTGTGACGTCACCCATTGGTTTGGGGGCTCCAGTTTATTTGGGCCATTTTCACAATTTTTTTTAAACCAGAAGTGAGAAGTAGGGTCATTTTCTCATAGACTTTATTTGACTATTTCTGTGTATGTACAGTACGTTGAGAGCAAGGAAAAATCCTGAGTAAAATTCCTTGTATGTGTGCGTTTACATGGCCAATAAAGCTGATTCTGACACAATCAGAACTATTTTTGCATCCAGAGGAGTCACCCTGCTGGCTATAAGAAAGAATACCGGTTTAAAGCACTTCCACTTCATTGGCTTCACTTCTCAGACCCAGAGGTCGCTGCATGGTTTAAACCTTAATTGTCATGACCATGTTTTTATCATAACTATTTCTGGTTTCCCTCTTTGATTGTAATGTATTCCTCATTTAAAAAAAAAAAATCTGTTAGGTAGGATGTACACACATTTGCATTCAGCAGCCCTGTATGTGAGTGGCAGCATGGCTGGGTGGTACACAGCAGTTTCCAATGTGAGTTCCAAATAATATATATTCACAAACAGCAGTATTCACTAAGCAATGGCATTCACATGTAATTGTCAAAGACAGAACTATGCAGATGATCAATTCATTCTTTATCAAAGTCAAAGTGGATTAAAGCAGTCGACATTGCTTTCTACCACGGGTGGGTATTTCTAAAAGCAACTGAGATCAGTTCTCCTAAAACAGCCATTGCATGACTATCCTCTCGCTTTGACAATATACAAGTCGGCAGTGCGAGATCATATACTGGAAGGACAGAGAGGGTTTACAAATGAGTCACAAGGTGATTGTCTACTACTGTACTGTTGCACTTTCGTGACAAAATACTTGAGAAAAAGACGCTACTGGACATATTGCCTGTTTGACTTTGCTATTCTCTTGAAGGGCATTACTCCATCTTTACCTCTTCGTCTCTGCAAGCATGACTAGTGCAATGGAACAAAAACGTTGACACCTTGTTTCAACAAATGAGAAATGACAAATGCATAAATCATTCAGGCTCTGCCGCATAGAGATTTCAGTTTGACACAGTCACAGGATGTCTGATGCTCCACTGATGAAAACGTCCATGGAAGCCCATGGAGGGCTAAAATGGTCACCCTTGTTAAATCTATATCATCATAACTATATCATCAATGTAAGATGCCAGTGTGACCATTTTTGTTGCTTTAGCAAGGTTGGGGGTCAAGTCTGTATACAGACTTGACCCCCAACTTGCAATTGTACAAACTTAATCAATCATGCATCTTACTTAAGGATATACTCAGCCTGTTTAATATAATTAAAAAATAAATACCGTGAATCCTTGGACTAATGCAAGAATAATTCAGTTTACACCCGCATCGTGACTTTATTGCACCTATAGTGTGCTTGACCTCAATAGCGAAAGACTCCTTTCTCTGTCAGAGGTTAGTATTCCTGTGTGAACTGAAACAATATGTGATATTTCCAGGGAGAGTCCCTCTTATTGAATGAAGATATATAGTAGTACTGCAGCTTAGGTAACACTCCAAAGTAGGTCAATGTTTGCTCTTTGCCAAGACAACACTGAAAATATAGAATATTTAAACACAGTGCTGAATATATATTTAAAAAAAGCCATTTATACTGGTTTCATCGAGTTGCAAATGAAGCATAATTTCAATTATTCTCAAAGTATGAGTATAGAACACAATTACAGTAAATCCAATTGCTTGCATGTCAGTTACTGTATTTCCCAACAAGACCAATATCCCAGTGATGCCATTCAATTGTCTATTTAGACAAACGTATAATTACTCGTCTGTAGGCCGAGAGTTTTAATTAAGATTCCTTACACACAATTTAAATTGCCCCATAAACAATTTGTAGGAACCATTAGAGCATCTCATGGAGTGATTCACTTAATGAGGGGGCGGGATGGGAATGTTGAGATGATGAGACGGGAGGTTGTAGCGAATAAGCACCATCCAGTGACTTTGGGGAAATAGACAATTAGATCATGGCAAGCTAAACTGCCATACAATATCATGATGGCTTGTTTGAAATAAATATAATGAGCTACATGAAGAGTGTTGTAACATTTTTCTTTTTACAGAAACAGATGGAAATAACCCCTCCCTTGTGCTATTTATGAATGAGTGCTTGTATTGAAGGCTGAGTTGGATTTGAAAGCAAAACACAGAGCCCACTGTATCTCAGTGGTGTTATATCAAGTGGGAATCTTCCCGTCACTGATGGGTTGAAGTTGGTTCATGACGCCTCCAGAAGGCTAAACAGTGTATGTGTGAGTGGGATTAATTAATCTGTGTAGCAGCTGACCCACATTTATGATGGTTTATTCACTCACAACTCGGCAGTTGTAGATCAGCATCACAGAATACATATTTAGAATAACCCAATCAGTGTAGGATACTTTACTTGAGAGAAAAAAGAACATTAGTATCGCAAAATGTTCTTAAAAGTATTAAAAGTAATTGGTTTACATAAAACTAATATTATTACAGAATATATGAAATACAATAAGGTGTAAGCATTTGTAATGCTGTAGCTGGTCAGGTTGGTTCTAATACGCTGTGTTGTAGCTATTAAAAATGTGATGCACATTGTATATAACACACAAGATCAATTTGTATGCAATCCACGTAAACGTGAACCAGGATCCGAGTGACAAACTTGAGGTCGGGTTGGATGGATTGGTCGAAAAACACCAGACATGAAACCAGAAGTCCATGTAGATTTATTTGTCAGGTAACAACACTTGTTTTAAACCAACCATGGACATATTTGTCATGTAACCTCTCTATTTAAGCAATGACACTTCTGTAGTTGATATCCCAAACAAAGATATATTCCAAAACTTAACAAAGTCTAACCAAGTTGTTCCCTGTCGGAGAACGAATGAGGAATAACTATTCCTAATAAGAAACCATTTGAACCGTTGTATGAAGATAAGTTGAATGGAACCAGGTGGAGCTGGTTTTTACTACTCAATACACAGAAAGGTAATTTAGTCCAGTGGTTCCCAACCCAGAGTCCAGCACCCTTTAACAGGTTACAAAATAGGGAAGAGAAATGTCTCTTTGTGGAACTGTCAACAACTCAAACTCAAAAAGTGAATTATTGTTATTATAGTTCTAATATTTAAATTGAATGCCATCATGCAATTTCAAGTGAAAAACAAGTGCAGTATGTCTTTTGAACTTCCAAACAAACCTTGAAGAATCAAACTTTGACCACAAGAGGTACTGTCATAACTTATTCACCAGCAAGCTAGGACTTGTGTTTTGACACCTCACTTCAAAGTATCTGAATTCTATTTCATGTCGGCATTGGAGGAAAGTCAAAAGGATGCCAAATGCAAAATCCGTCACCGAGGTCAAAGCTGCTTCCCAAGATGACAGAGGGGTCGACAGATTCATTGTTAGTGCAGAGATACAATGCCACCTGTCCTTGAAATCCTGTTCCAAGCATTAGCTTTGTCTTTTTTATCCAGCGTGACCAGCTCTCTTTTCTCTTTAGCTGCTCTTTCATCTGTTATTTAATGGAGGGATTGCCAAGATGAAAGACGTGACCACTTTGCCTTTCATCACAATTACATCATCTATCTGGCTACACCTGAGAATTTGTCTCATTAAAATGGAATGTTCTAAGTTAGGATGGAATCCTACATATCACTATTATTGTAGAGAAGAGTTTATTCAAAAGAAACATATGGGTTTGGAGTATCATCAGGGGTCCTGAAGATGTATTTTTCTCAACTTATATAGACTTATAACTTATCTCTTATTCGATTATAAAAAAAAAATCCATTGTGTAGGTATTTTGTGAAAGCATCAATGGTCAAACCTATAATTTAATTGAAATATCGATCTAAAAAATTGTGTGGTATTTCATTTTCTTCATATCAGCGGCCCTAGTCGACGGGGAGTGAGTCTCGTGAGTTTTCCCATATTATCAGGACTTGTGGGTTGCCTTCTAGACACAACTCATATTTGCCCATACACCAAAGAATACAGAGGAGACCGCTCAGGGGCTTGCCAGATGTGTTCATACCAGAGTCAGACAGTACACACTGGGCTTGTCGGCCTGTGGATACTTTGTATGGCTGCCTGCAGGCTACAGTTTGGTTAATAGTTAAACTACTTTGTTGAGCTTTTAGTGTTGTGCTTTCTGATTTAAATTGTCTCCAGTTCTACTGTCATGATGCAACATACACAGAAGTTGAAAAGTTAATTTTCTGTAAAAAATAATACACATGTAGCATCAACAAAATTACTACAGTAAGCTCATTCGAAATACTACTTGATTTCATAAGTTAGCAGTCTTATGTAGCCTACAGCAGAATGTTTTGGGAGGTTAATGACGCATATTGCCTTACTTCCACTTCCGCATGTTATGTTACTGTGCCTTGCACTCTAGTGGTCTGAAAGATGTGCAACACCCAAAACCGTTTTCTATACTAGTCAGTTTGTGAGTGTTCACGGCATCTTCCTCAGCTTCTCCGCTGTTATCTGCTGTTCCCTCAGTATCACAGTCTCAGAGTCAGAACCAAGTAGTTTTTTTATGAGATCGTTATCCCAACTTTGCAGTACTCTTATCTGGATCCAGATAAGAGCTTTAGGATCTGTCTATTTGTAATGGTCTCTAAGCACTACAGGGAAAAATACATCTCTGAGGCATAACAAAAAATGTATAGGTCATTCGTATTTATTTTGGAGCATCTACCTTTTGAAAACCAACCTATTTTTAGGCCCTTTCCTCGAAAATTGCATACCAAACTAAAAAGGGTGTATCTCTGCAACCACTAGGGCTATTCAAATAATTTGGGTTATAATAAAAGGCTACCCATGTGAGATTTTGTTCAGATGTGTAAATATCAGTCTATATGTTACTGGTTAAGAGTAAATGAAGATGACACACAGAAAAAAATTAAAAGGTTTCAGGTCCACCTAGAAAAAAAGCACTTTCAGGATGATTATTTCTTTGAAATGATGCAGCTGTAAGGTCTAACTCTAACCCAAATCATAGCACAATATGTGAACATTCTCTCTGCAAAGGTTGACTTTGATAAAGTGAAGCAGAACAAAGTTAGAGAGGGTTTAGTACAGAGAAAATTTGTATCATTTGAATTTCTGTGACATTTGAATTTTTTCATGTACCAAACCATATATTTCACTTGTATATTACTCATTGTGTTCAATACATCCAAATACAGCAGTTTTGGTACAAGCTATGATTTACAGTTTTATATAACAATCGCTCTGTCTGGTTAATGCCAATAATTGCAATGCTCGGACATGCAGTAACATCAGTAGTTTCCCTTTAGATTTGAGCTAAACAGTTATTAAAGATAACCCCTTGAACCGCTGCACTGATTTTAAAAGTAACTTTCTCCTTTTCATTGAAGTATAAATGTTTCGCTGTACTTGGGTCCCAGGAGACTGTAAAGACATCTTCAAAAGAACACCTGCCCTTATCGGTGTGCTTGACCTATTTCCCCAGCTTCTTTGCTCCCACCCTCCCCTCCCTCTGTACAGCTCTGGCTACAGAGGACAGGTAATCCCATTGACACCAGCAGAGACTGATGTAGTGCACCTGTGATCTGGTTATCTTGCCCTATCTCGATCGCAGATAAATCTGGCAACAAACCAGTGAGGTTCTTCCGAGAGTTATAGGGTTGTCACACACCATTGACTGGTGTTTAACTAAGTCAGCACTAAACAGGATGTTACTAGGGATGACATTGCATGCCAGAGTTAAATCATGCTGGTGATAATGGCTACAGTCGTGGTGTGCTGTCTGAGAAGCAACAGGAATTCATAAGTGCTGTTAGCATTTATGGAATCACTGTTCAAGAGATCAGAAGAACACCTTGACATACACTTCCGCAGCACAGTACAGATCATATTATATAAATAAGAGTTCTGCAAAGAACAACACACAAATCTGACTGGTGAGGGCTGCTGCATTATGAAAACAAAGATAAGTAGAGAAAATGTAAAAGTAGCCTGGGTATGGTCAATGAAGTGGAACAGCTAAACATAAACAAACTTAAATATTGATGGAGAATGCGAGTCTCCTGGGAGGAAAAGCAAAGGCGTCTTCTGGTGCCTCTGCGTCTGTCTGGGCGGCAGCGAACACGGGGAGCTTCTGCAGCTATAAAAGATGTGAAGTAGTGAATGCAGTCCCTATCATTGCTGGGCATCGAGGAGCTTAACTCATTTTTTACTCATTTTAAAACATAATGTGCACTTTGTTTTATCACAGCCGTGCAACTTAATCCGTGCGAGAGTTGTCCACTCATTCAATTAATTGATTTTGCTGTCATCAGCCACTCTCTCCCGTGTGCTCTCTCTATCCTGTGCAGTCTCTCTTCCTCTCCGACCTCTCTGCGGGCTCTTGATGGCAGGCGAACGGTCATGGCGAGGCCCAGCAGGTATTTAGGCTTTCACCGGCTCAGGATAATGTGCATCTAGTGCATGAAGCTAAAAATGTAGCTACTCAGGCCTCCCTAATTCATTTAGCGAAGCCCAAGGAGGCTGTGCTTGTGATATGCAAAAGCCATCAGCTGGCGGAAAGATTTCAGGCGGGAGCACACAGAACAAACTGCTTCCAAGAAGCTGAGTTGAGTGTGTGGAAGAGTTTTAATCTACTGCCACAATGGCTGCTTCCCCTCAGATCAGGCCTGATAAGTCACATACGAACGTACATAACAAAAAAGGCAGGGGTGATGATTAGTGTCACTATCAGATCAGATATATTTTGTTTGGCTTTGGTGGTGAATTTCACTGGTTTGGGAGCTTTTTCTGGTGGTAGTTTTTTTCTCTCTGCTACAATCAAGCAGGTTGCATCTCCTGCAAAAAAAAGCCTCTGGGGTCGTGCAAGAGATGCTCATCTTTTTTGTGAAGGAAACCAGGGCAACCACCTTCTGACAAGTCCCTCGACTCCCCTGGCTTATAGAGTCAGACAGTGAACACATGCAGCCACACAGACGCACGCCAACACATACTGTAGGTGGTGAGAGAGCAGCACACATGCATAAAGATGCTTGCAGACGGATGGATAGGGAGTTCGCAAGACACAAACACATGCGCTCTAAGTGTAATTCATATCTTGCCGTTTGTTATTACTCACACAGTCCTATTACCTTTAAACCTCTCTGTCAATGTGACAAATCTCTGTACCATTTAATATATATATAGCAATGTTTTATACCCAACTTTAAGTTATTCAATTCACAACTTCTAGCACGGTGGGTTTTATTAAACATTGATTGAGGCTCGTCCACCCAGATGTATTTGCTCTACATTAAAGAAAAATGTCATCTTTAAAGTTTTTTATGTATTCACAATCTCACACCAAATGTTCTCTCGTGGCGACAGAGGTATTGAAGCCTGTCTTTGACTGATGTGCTGTGGCACGGGTTGTCTTCGGCTGAGATGCGGACTGCAGAGGGTTTTGACAGTGTTCTTTCCAAATATCCTGCTCCGAGAAGAGCTGATCAGAATAGACGCCTCTCTCAGCATTGCTAAGCGAGCTCCACATCACAGTCTGTCACCACTGTCAAAAAGTGGGGACTGCAGTTGGATGCTCACTTTACGACATGGCGATGGCCTGTAACATACTGTTGTACTCTCAAATATGTCCGTTTTTCTTTTCATGCTTAAAGTATGGCTATGGACTTGTTATATACTAAATAAAATATTAACTGGATGGGAATGGCCAAAAAGATATCAAGAAATAGAGAGAATTCTGAATGATTTCTAAGAAACTTGTATCTTTATTTCAAGTAGAGAATATCACACGTATCCTTCCGTGAGAAGCAAAGTGGAACATACTTGTGAGCGTGTGTGTGTTATTACTTATTGGTTCATCCAGCCAATTATTAGTAGTTCTAGTTTTTGTGAAGTGAAAAGTTATGATCACTATGCTTGCAGGTATTAAAGTATAGTTATTAAATAATCCCCCCGAACATATGATAGTGTTCACCTGAAGTCCTTGACTAAGTGTTTCTTCAATAAAAGGTTTTCTGTCTTGACCTCAATACATAATGGACTGGAGTTCGTCAGATTATATTTAACATTTGCTTCAGTTCCTTTGAAGTATTGTTACATCCCTCACAGACATGGAATGTCTCTTTAAATCCTATATATAAATATAAGTTTTACTCCACTGTGAAGAAATATCAGAGAAATCAAGCAGACACAAGTGCAAAAAACTGCCATTCCTCAAATGGCCACTTCAGGCTGGCTGCCGATCTGTTACAGCAGAAATAAACATGTTTACAGCCTGGCACAATGGTTTCGGCCCTATAGCTAATATGCCTATTCATGATAACTGTAGGGTGTTTAATTTTTTATAAAACTCACCCATTTAAATTATATTAAGCTTTAAAGTTGTGCATCTAGGGATTGGACGCTTTGAGTGCCATACAAATATCTGAGTTATGGCCAAACACATATTTTATGAAGTCACAGTAACCTTGACCTTTGACCACCAAAATATAATAAGTTCATCCTTGAGTCCAAGTGGACGTTTGTACCAAATTTGAAGAAATTCCCTCTCAGTGTTCCTGAGATGTCGCGTTCACAAGAATGGACTCGACAGACAACTGATAATATTCTGCCCTCCAGCCACAGCTGTCGCCAACATGGAGGCATAAAAACAGTAATTCTCTTCATTTATCTGTGCTTGCAGATTGATTGAGCTACTGTGAAAATGTGAAAAATGTGCCAAGATGCAAAGTATGATTAAAAAAAGTGTATATGTTGACTCCAAGTAAAACACTAATAGCTTCTCTGCAAGCTCTGTTTGGAACAGACTTTATTGGACTTGTAAACAAGGACAACAAGGACCTGACAGGCCGATCGGTCTTTATAAATTGCAGAGTGCATGTATTAGACCATTGGTAAATGAGAACGCTTGTTTGTTTAACAATATTCAACCATAAGATGGATATCTCCACAAATGGATACTGCTGCCATTTAGACTGCTGCCATTGGACTGCTGCCATTTAGGTGATGTTGTGTTTTTGCAAGCATCCTTTGCATATTATCTTCATTTCTGTCTTGTCTTTGGTCACTTAATTTTTTTCCCCCCTAAAATCTCAAATTCACAATATGTCCTCACAACCTTTTCTGTTGCCATTTCAGTCTCATTTTTCTAAAGACAGCCAGAAGGTAACTCACATGCTGCATTCCTGCTGGGCCCTCTGGTGATAATAGCCTCCCAACTTTCAGGTGATAACAATAGATGGTGTGAATTAGTAAAAGTTAAGGAAGGCAAGAAAGAGTCATTGGGGTAATTTGGACCTTGTAATAATCTCATTAAAAGGAGGGAGATGAGCACAGGGACGAGACCGTTATCCCACTCCCTTCCCTACATAAGTGATATTTATTACTTAAGTCACGCAGTGATTTTCTCATCAGCACCTTGATTGGGACTCAGTGTTTGGCTGCTGGGCAGAATGGCCGGCGAGAGCTCCCATCAACACTCAGCTGAAGTGAAATCTCAGACTGACGGAGCTTTCCCTGGTGACTCGGCGACACAGCTAATGGCCCTGCTCGGGGCCTCCCTCGGCTTGCTTGTCCATACAATTCTCTAAAGTTTTGCCACTTGCCAGTTCCCATCTGGAGCCAATTCATGAACTGAGATGGTGTGTACCTTTCCCACGAGGTCACAGCCTGTCTCCACATAACACTTAGCCCAGCCCTTCCTTGTACATCCCCCTCTGGTCCACTCTCCTCTCGCTCCACTGAGCTTCTGTTCATTGTGACAGGCCATACAGTGCAGTGCATTACAGTGAGTCAACTTCCTCTTTACTGCAAAGGATTTTAGTTTTTGACTTAGTTTAGTTATTACTAAACGAAGAATGTGAACACATGTGAGCACAGCTTTGATGAAGTGTTATATTGTGTTTTTTATTCCTGCATTTATTATTCACATGTATTTTGGTATAATTCAAGTATTTAATTTAATTTATCAAGATCCTTGTCTTTTTTCCTACTATAAAACATTCAAATAAATAAATTGACGACTCAAGGTGCAGTCACACTCGATTTGAGTCCCCATTCATTTCCAAAAGGAATGGGGATTAGACAGATTTGTGGATTAAGTGACCCGTCTCTTTCGCTCAACATTTCTTGCAACTTTCTCTGTCCTCCACCCCATGACATCCCCAGTATCTCAACATTACACCCCACTTAAATATTTCACTTTACTTGGAAATGCACGTCAGATTACAGAAGCGACAGATTTTTCAAATCTAGTTTAATACAAGACTCACTTGTATGTGCTGAAATACTTGCTCCCTGTAATCATTTATCCCCCTGCTATTTTGCCTAATCTAAAATAAGCATCTTTAAAAAATGTACATTTCCAAAAAGTATTTGACCATGGTTTATAGTGTACTGTCTGTACAAACAGCGTTCCTGTCAGTTCTGCAAATAATAAAGCAGTCAAGGGGTCTGAGTGGCCTTAATTTAATCAAAAAAAAAAAAAAAGTTTTGCTCATCTCATTTCATAGTGGTTTAGCTTGTGATCCACCAAAACATACCATCCATGATCAAAATTAAAAACAATTGTAAGCTGCCACAAGTCAAGTGGGGAATAGCAGGAGGCTGTCAGACAACCCGGCTGAGGGGGTTATGGTTTCCACTCACCCAGTCAAAGTGCATATTCATTAACGCTGCTCCGCTCTGGTTCAGCGCTGAACTGTTCAACTGTGTCTCGAGGGTGACTATCAGACAGGCATAATTTCAAGGCCATGCACTGTTGCTCTTATTACTATGCTGCGCCATATTTACCTGTTTAGCAGAGGAAAGACAGGGTGAACAGGTAAGACTGAAATAACGTTTGATCAATTTAAACAGCGCAGACTTTTTCTTCTTCTTTTTTTTATTAGAACCTTGAAATCATAATCTGTAATTTTTGACTGAAAATAAATAATGTATGACTGATATCTTTTTCAAGCCCACTCAATGATCTTTTTAGAGTCCACAGGCCTGAGCATATGCCAGGATATATTGGGCAGAACATATGGAGACACCCAGGACAGTTCATCGCAAGTGCTAAAACACACACACACACACACACACACACACACACACACACACACACACACACACACACACACACACACACACACACTATGTGTGTATGGAGAGACACGAGTAGCACAGGGAACACACATGCAAACACACGGAGAACCCACAAAAAGATTTACCGCTACATTTTGAGATCCTGGTTCTTTGAACTCAGGCGTTGCTCTGCCTATTCAACCATGTGTCATCATTACTCAGGATTCTGAAAATGTGCATGTGCTCATTTTTCCACAGCCTCAAACATGTGTGGGAACTGGTTCTTTTGTCTTGAGCTCGAGGAGTAGTGGAAAAGCTGAGAGCATGTAGCGGGCTTTGACTCGAGAATTTCCCTTCAAGTGCACAATATTCATTCTGACACAAAAACTGTAAGTGTACCCCACGCTGTAATACTGACACAGATACCTCTCTTTAAAACTGGACACATAACGCTACCACTCTAGAACACTCCAAACCCTTTAGGCCTGTGGTCCGTTTCATGTAAAAGCTGAGCTTACTTGACAGCCCTTCCTATTGCTTGTGAGGAACAATTAACTGTCACGTATATTTGTTTAAATACATTTTCGAGGCTCAACAAAGTCAAATTAACCATTCATTGATAAAATTGAAAAAAAGATTGTGGTAATATGTGACCCCATAGATCAACATATTATGGCTTCCAACTCTTAGAAAACAACCCATGGTCGGTTCAATCTTTGATACTCTAGATACCCCACGAGCATCAGTTTTGGACTCATAAATGCCATGTCAGGTTTAGCTTGTTAAATGCATTTAGTGTCTCTTCAAAATAAACTCCAACACATGTTTTATTCAGCGTTTGGTTGTACTTAGCTCCATCCTCTTATGTCACTTCTGGTTGCAAAACACCACAATGGTGACGGCCAAAAACCAAGATGCCAAACTCAAGGCTTCAATGGGTGACGTTACGGTGACCACGTCCACTTCTTATACGGTTTGTGCTCTTTATATAACCTCTAATACTGACAAAGATTGATCTTATATAGACACTAATGCAGTGATTGTCAACCACTGTGCCGCGGCACACCAGTGTGCCGTGAGAGATCGTCAGGTGTGCCGTGGGAAAATGTCCAATTTCACTTAATTGGTCCCAAAAAATATTATTTAGTTGCCGCAAATTATTTTTCATTGTTGAGCGTCTGAGCTGCAATATAGTGGCTGGCAGAGTAATATAGAACAGGTCTGCACCTTGTTCTGCTATTAAACAAACTAAATGGCCGTATGTTATTGAACGTATCTACACAGCATGTCATTTCTGGGTCGCGTCTACAACTCTGCTCTGCTCTGTGTCGCGCACGCAGAGTTCCACCCGATGCGCGCAGGTGAGACACAGCGGAGAGAGAGAGCGGCGAAAAATATGTCGCGTGCCTTTCACAATGGGATTTGCTGCTGAAGCCTATCACTATGTTAAGCTATGAGCTCTCACTGTTAAAGCCCAACAGTTCATGTATTTGCAGGTCAAGACAAACAGCCTGGAGCTCCATCAATGACGTTTCTGACTCAGAGAGGCTCTGGAAATATTCTTCCAAAAGCCTGAAAAACACCCTGCAGTGATAAAGCCTGCACACTTTGTGGCCGTCATTAAAATAAATGAACACCATGTTTCCTTTAAGTCAGTATTTATCAAACTGGGCGGTATTTATTACAGGTGGGGCGCAAGAGGAAATGCTGATTTTAAATGTTCACCATCCGCCGTTAACCGGTTACGCTTGCGCATGCGCCGATTCTTGGCATTTCGCCAAAAGCCGATCTTTATGAGATCTCTGTGAGCTCGGCTTTCTGCTGTTGTGTCTCTCATCATGGAGCATGAATTGAGAGTCGTATCAAATCTACAACCCCGTTTTAAAAAGATTTGTAGAGGAAAGCAGTTCACTGCAGCCCCTAATGCTGATACAACCTGATGCTCACTCATCTGCACTCATTCCGTTTGTTTTGCAATAGCTTATTGTTTTCCACAATAAACTATTTAGTAATAACTAAATATTAGTTATTTTTTGCATAACTTTATTTTCATTTTTCTAACAAAGTGATAACACATTTTTTTTGTCTGATGGAGCGATCTGGTTTACTTGAAACACTGAATACTCTTCCATGCCAGTAGGTAGTGCAATAATGACCTACCATATATGCTGTATTATGCTACAATGTGACATTAATAATAATGACCTACCATATATGCTGTATTATGCTACAATGTGACATTTTGTAACTTTTTAGGTTGTTGGTGTGCCGCGGGATTTTTTTATTGTAGAAAATGTGCCACGGCTCAAAAAAGGTTGAAAAACACTGCACTAATGGATGCCTTTGTGCATCAGGGTCACTGCCAACAGGCACTGAACAAGCGTCAGTATTTCACGAGGTGGGTATGAGACCAGGTTGCTCAGATCTATAGACCATAGATGTATTACAGTATGTAGATAGATGTATGATAACTGGATACAAGACAACAGGACGACACCCGTTCATTCTCATGAAAGTTGCTTTTCCATTGCTCTCAATTTTTTTTTTTTAGCTTTGCCTGCTCAAGTTATATGCTTGAAAGATGTTCATGGTCTATAATTAATAATGATATAATAATAAGTTTGTGTCCTGTCAACAGTTTTCTTGTCTCTGTTCCAAAGGAATTCAACTGTATGGGCACCGTGCATTTTGGACTGTAGTGGATTACTTAACTCTTACAGTAATACATCAATGCTGTAGACCCAAAGTGCTGCTCGGCAGAGGGCAAGAGGGCAGCACTGTTTTGCTTCAAGCACACAGCTCAATAACTGTCACTTTACAGGAAGTGTACCAGAATAATGATCACATCCCATATTTTCCTACCGCCATGCAGAAAGTGGCAGGCAACCCAGAAGACACCTCTGGGGTCAGTGCCCCACAATGTAAAAGACACCGCACTCGTCTTCCATGCCCACAGGTCTCTCCCCAGAGCAGAGCAGAGCGTACTGTGCCAACCATCGGGGAAATATGCCACCTCCCACGTAGTTCCGCCTCTCTGCAAAGCTGGTGGAAACATACAGTACATCACACAAGGTTTGACTCAGTGTGCAGCATTGTAGGCCCAGGCATCTGCCTCTCACACCCACAGGTCTCTTCTCGGTCCACAGGTCTCTTCCACATCCACCGCAAATGCCACCCACCAGCAATCCCAGCTGCCAAACAGTAGGTGGTGGGAAGCAAAATAGGCCGGTGTACGAAGTACAACAACATCTCAAAACACAAACCACAGTCTCACAGACGCAAAGGTCTCCTCCTGGTGCTAAGCAAGGACACAGGGAGAGGCCTTGAGTGTCATTTGTAAGCATTACTTACAATCTGTACATGCACAATGTGTGTAATACAACAGGCTTAGTAAACTAATATGCACAGTTTCATGCAATTATTGGCCAATAAAAAGTCCTTCCAAACTAATACAAATTACATTGCAGTTTCCAAAGTAGTGCAAATTACATAGCCATCTAATAAATATATACCATGCCTTAGAGAATAAACAGACCTAAACACTCTTTGTTTTGTTTCATATTCTAGAAGCCGTATTAAAAAATGAAAACTGCCTGTGTGGAGCTCTTTACACAAACGAGAGCAATGGACCATTAATATCACCCGCAGGCAAATCCTTTGCCAGATCTGTGTCTCCTTCCTGCTGTGGAACAACACCATTTATGATGCAGTATCCAATTATAGAAGGCAGAAGCTTGTCAAGGTTAATGAGCCCTAGTGACCTCTGACCCTACAGCTGATTTGTCTGTGTCTCCGTCCTAATATCCAGAATGCTGCTGCAGATCACCGCTGCGATGAGATTCTGCCAATCAACCTATTTTCTCTCACTAAGAAAAAGTTCATCTCCCTCACACTGTCAGCAATGACTATCAGAAAAACAATGGTTCAGTCATTTGTCAGGCATCATCTACTTTGTGTAATATTAGACTATTTTGATTATTTATTGTAGCTTATTTTCTAAAAAGTAACGGATTTCTGTCCATGCCTTTATCAACCATGAGGTTAGAGATTCTCATCACCATGTACCACCATGTTTCCGTCATCCATTGAGGAAAAGAGAGTAAGTGGTGGGTTGTCAGGGAGGCACTGCTGTCACTATCATGCAGCTCATTGAGGGAGATGCAGCTAAAATAACACTAGTGGGTCCTCCATGCCGGTGGTGGCGACGTGCTGAGCACCAAGTCAGATCAGGCAGATTGGGTGGAGTGATGGTTTTAAAAAGAGACATCGTGAAGTTATGAGATCTTTGTCTGGGTGTAAGAGAAGATATAAAGAGGCAACCCTGTCTCCTTGTACTAAATTATTTTCCTTGCTTTCCCCATTAGTCACCAAGCCCTGCCAGTGTTTAAGTATACAAAAGTTTAATAATGCTTGTAAGATTGTGTAAGATCGGAAGGCCTATTTGGGAAGAAGACAAATTAATTACTGATATAATTAACATTTCTTCATTATGTTAATAGAAAACAGAATCTGGTCTGCATTACGTTTCCTTTAAAACCTATTTGGTGTTGGCAATTACGTGTATATAAATGCAATTTCTAGGAGACAGGGTTAAAAATAGCACGCCTCTTATTTACACTATATATTTTTGCACTATAAGCAACAGGGTCCTACATGAACACACAATGATTTTTTTCTTTATGAATTATTTCTTTGTTATTACGTTGCTAGACCACTGTCAATCAAATCAGATCAAACTACAGTGGCTTCCAAAATGTTCTGAAATGTTGTCATCCACCACAGTGGTCCACAGATGCCTAACAAGCCATGCAGACATACACCCTGGCTTTTCATGTAAAATGAAAAGGGTAATTCAGTGTATCCCTCCGTACCTGGTAGTGCCGCTACTGTCTACCCACCAGGCTATCGGAGATATAGAGGGACTATTACATGACTCTTTTTTTATGTTCTCTGTAAATCCTGTGGGGAAATTACCCGAGCCCGGTCACCACCGTTTGTGACAGATGGAAAACCTTTCCAAAGGGATTATAATGCCCTAGACTTGCTCTCATTTCTCATTTCTTTTAAAGCCCAGGTATCAGTTATCTGTCAGCCGAGCTCTGAATTGCCTTGACAGAGGTGCACATGTCTCTGCTCACCCCTCGCCGGAGAGCGGAAGAAATTCCCCGTTATGACCTCTCTGTCTCTGCCATTCACAGCTGTCAGGCAACACAATGACACAACGCCGACATTTGAAATGCACCCTAATAGTGCCCTGTTGGGCCTTGTTACCACTATCACCAAGGCTTTATAGCCTTTTACTAGAGTGCCACATCCAACAATTGCCCTTCTCTTGGGATTAACTTTAAAGTACACATCTAGGAAACAGTTAGAGGGGAAATGGACGGACTGAACTATTACAGGGGATATTGCTGACTTTTCTTTTATTGAGGTTTGATGTAGTGATGTGGGTAAGGCTATTGTCAGCATGTCAGGGGGATTTGTTCATTGTCTTTTATCGAAGAACATTATCATAAAAACATGCTTAATAACATCTGATTGGGTATTATATTATCATATAACAAAACATAAAAAATATTCATGATATAAAACTGAATTTGATACCAATTAGACGTCACTTAAGTTTCGGATGACTCACTGAAACAAACACAGCGCAAGGTTTACATATTGTATTTGTCCACATTGATACGGCATGTTATTCTGACAAACCTGATGGTTTCACACAGAACCATCTGAGAAGCCTTAGTTGGAAAGTGTACGGAAAAGGGCAAGCACTTTGCGAAAAATACCTGGCATGTGATTGGTTGAACCATCTGTCAATCAAACTCTTGCCAGTCCACATCGGGAGAAGAGCGAAAACATATTTTCCTTCAGTTTCGTTCTTTGCTCTTCTTTTAATGAAAAAATACTCTCTGGTTCCAATATAACTGATGCTATTGCAGCATCATTGCCAACCTCTTTAGTAGCCGCCATTGTTGTTTAATGAAACAGTGTCATCACACACACACCTAAACCAAGCCCTCGTCAACTGCAAGTAGCTCCTCCCAGGACGCTGATTGGTCTCAACCGCTGTGGTTCGGACACAAATGCATCAGTTGAAGCCGGGCAAGATGGAGTTTCGTATAATCTTGTGATCCTGCGCTTCTCATGTGATCTTGTGATATCGGGAGAATCCAGCTGCGGTGCAAGGAAAACTCCATGTTGACATTGACAGAAAGTACGAACAAAGTGCCTTGCACTGAGGGACTGGAGAGAGATTCGACTCCAACGACATAAAGGTAGCACAACTGCTTCTCTAACTCCCCACAATGCCTCTGTCCCGTTGTTATTTTTTCCCTTTTCAAGTGTTTGAACGAATCCATATAGTGGTAAAAAATCCATTATTTAACACAAGACATAGAGGATACACTTAACAACATGAACACTTACCCTTGACACAAGGGGTTAGGAGACACAATTCAATGCTTGATTGGGAAAAAAATATCTTTCAAGGAAGCCGCATTTTCTTTTCTTCCAAGCATTCACTTTTTGTACATGAGACTCCCACTGGTTTGCCAAACACTTATTCAAGACTACCCAAGATATTAGAAGAAATAAAGCCTGAAGGAAGCTCATTTCCATATGTTGTCCCTTTCGTCCCAGCACTGGCCAGACAGTGCACTTTACATTGTCTCCAGCTTCACCAGGGGTATGGATAGAAATCCTTACATCTTTGACATACATATAAATGACATTCACTGTTTCAGTTGCATCAAACCTCCCAGGTCAGTTATTTTCTGAGAAGTATCCACGAGGAACTGTTTAAATAACTCATTTAAAATCATTTGAGGAAAAGGGAAATGACTGAATGCACAAAGGATCATTTGCAAGTCTGCTCTGTTGAACTATATATGTAATACGGTAAATGCTAGTTCAAACAGAAAACAGCAGAATCAAACCACATCCCTTCTCTCCTGAGGAGAACCTAAGGCCACATATTGTTCTGGCTCCAGCTCTGTACTCAACACAGACTTGAGCGTGGTGTTGATGCTCTTGTCTCGCCATAAGCAAGAAAACCAATATGCACATTTCACAAAATTCTTTTGTTTGGTCACTTTTGTCAAAATGAAACGCAGAGAAAAATTCCAAACTGTTTTTTAAACAGCTGTAGCAGTAAGTGAGTTCTCTCTCCAGAGAAAACTTGAAACCGGAATCATAAGAACATACTCCTCCTTTGGACATCTGGGTGTTGAGGTCTTAAATATTTTAACTAAACTCTTGCTTTCATTTGAAACAACCACCTTGTGGACATTTTGTTATATATGTTTAATTCATTTTCATAATTGTTTATCTCTAGATATGACCAACATATATGACCATGTGTCTGAATCAAATATATTCTTTTATCTGACTGGCAAACAGCATGATGTACATTTTTACAATTTCATCCTATTAATAAACACAATAATTACGATTAAAAAGAAGAGTCTCATTATCTTGTGAGAGCACATAAAGCTCTTATTTTGAATTGACGTCTAAAATTAAGACTTTTAACTGACCAAACCTCAGATCTAGGGGGGGGGGGGGGGGGTAAAACAGCAGGGATGGTAATCTTTGGAGACAGGGTTGTAATTTTGCTAAGTGAGTCATCAAAGATAGTCATTTAATTCCAGATCTGTCCCGGGCAGCAAGAGAGAGGTCTTTTGATCATGGAATGAGGCCGACACTGGGACTCCAGAGAAATACTCAAACCATTTTGGGGATTGAAGTCAATTCTAGGAATGACAATTTTATTTGTAAAATATCAAAAGTGGAGTCAGCAATTATGAAGAAAGGTTGTTATATGTGCTGAATTTGACAAAAAGAAGTGCTGTATTGGTTAAGAATCACTGACTCCATGTGTAAGACTGCAGTTAGTCGCAAGGAGGAATTCTTTAGAAATTAACATTTTAGCTATCAGAAGATAAAAAAATAAGTAAAAAAAAACCTGAGAAGCGTTTATGATATAAGGGATCTATGTCATAAGGGATCTATGTCCTAGTAACTACATCGACACATTGGCTGGTTAGTGCACGTGCTGGTTTTGTTGTAAACATGCATTGTATCATTCTGTTATGCAGCTCTCTACACACACGCTCTCCTACTCTCTAACACACAGAAATATCACAGCTTCGACGGCTTTCCTCTATTATTGAATAGAAAGAGAGGGTGGAAAACTGCAGGTGGTTGGCGTTTAATATTTAAGAGCTTTCTCTGGATTCCAGCACCTGCCTCGCATAGTGAAGAAGAAATGAGGATTTCTCTGCAGAACCTGGCCTGCGGACCCTGTGGCCTCTACACCACCCTCCATCCCACAGCACCCCTTTCCCACCCATCCACCCACCAACACGTCTCCCAACCCATCCCTGTCTTCTCCAGAAAGCCTGGTCTGCACCCAAATGCTTCGCCTTCATACTTTATTCATGTTCTATAACATAAACATCACGAGTAAATCTGTCTATCAGGCACTCTTCAGATTGCGAGATTAACGTTAATCCCAACAAACAAAGAAGATCCAGTGGTGGATGATAATGAATAAGTGACATTTGCATTGCATTATGAATTCACTAGATCTGTCTATATCCAAGCGACAGCTGTCTATTTAAGCGCTGATGTGACATTTTGCTTCTGCGGAAGACAATGCTTCCTCCAGATGGGGGGTGTAGATAGAGGTGTCCTTGTTCATCTGGGGAAATGTTTATCATGATTCCTACACACTTACTTTCTTTTCTGACAAATCAGCTGCAACACTTTTAAACCAACATTTGGGTGAGATTTGCTGGCACGCTCCCGTAGGACTCCCAATTTTGAAGCTTCTCGTTTTCGTCCTCTCCGAGGCACTCGGCATGGGCGGATACAATGTTTTATGTTTAAAATGAAAAGAGGTGTCATGAGGCATCACTAAATGCACAGGAGCTGTGTTTGATTGCTTCGCTCTGGTATGAGGGGCTGTTCTCATGTCTGTTTGGTGCCTTTCACTTCCTGCTGGTTTGCCTCATCATAAATAATGCAGTCTCCACCCTGCCCACCTAACAAACACCCAAATGAAGACAGCCTGCATTGCAGAATCTCAGAATGAGAAAGGTTACTTCAAGGAGCAAACCAAATCGGAAAATCTACAGGAAACATTTGACGAGGACGCCGTGTTTCAGAGCGTTGTTTACAAATATGTGTATTTTTGTTGGAATCGTGCTTGTGTGTACATGTGTGTGTTAGTGTGGGGGGAATACATAACGGTACCATATTAGGGCTAGTGTAGAGGGAGAACAGAGAACTCTATAGGTGGCTACGTGAGCCTGTAAAGTACAGTAGCTCTATCTCCAAAAATATCATGTTTTGGGGGGAGATAAGATTGGCAGAAAAGATATGTGATGACAGTTATCTTCCACATAAAAGTCTGCTCAAGCAATGCTCCAGAAAACTTGTGGCTGAGACATTCCAACTATCCGAAAATGTGCTTCCCCTCCACTTTTAATCACTTGAGTTTCTGATGAAATGCCGTAGCTTGAGGCACGTCAATGCCTGTTAATACCGGGAGAAAAGAAAAATCAACTGTTCTCTGACTGCAGCATGGCAATGAATGGCTGAATGTATAAACAGATGCAGTAATACATGTTGGAAATCAATTATTAAATAATCATTGGTCACATGTATACATGTTAGTAAGTCAATATTAACTGCAATGAGTATAACTATCTAATAAACCATTGATTCGGTAGGTATAATTGTTCACAAAGTCATTAATAAAAGCTCATAGGGCTTCTTTCTTTCTAATAAGTCATCAGGCAGTCATCATTTATTAAAAAGTGGTTATGGATAAAACACTATGTTATTTTATATTGAAATAGATATAAATATCCTAAAATAGTACATTGTCGTAAAAAAAATATAAAAAAACGTTACACTTTACAGATAAAATAAGCAGACAGTATTTTTCTTATATTTGACCAATCCAGTGAATGACATACCTGGCAAATTGAGATATGTCATCATATTGATGTCAAAATCATATAGAATATTGACAAAAAAGGAGAGGTGCTAATCCACAATGGCTTCATACAGCCAGATATACACAGTATAGCAAAATCTATTTATTTTTATCATCTCACGGAATACTAAATATTGTCAAACATGCAGCAGGATAAAACTCATATGGTGAAGTACTGGTCTTCATTTTCTGCATTTAGTCCCAGCGACAGATGAAAGCTTACTTGAAAAACATATTTCATCTTCTCTCCTAATTTACAAACATTTCACTTCTGGAAATATTTACATGCAATTTACATCCAAAGTCATTGAATTGATTTGTCAGTTCCTTTATACTGACTAGCTGGAAGTAAAACATTTGTTTGCATTATTAGGGAATGGAAAGGGAACTTTATACTAAAAAGACTAACTTTGAAAGGAGTATCATCAACTTGATTTGACTAAGTTAAGCTGCTGAAGCCTCATAAAAACCTTGGCTGAACTTTAGAATTCATTTTTCCAAGAAATGAAATTCTTACTTTATATGGGAATCACTTAATGGCCATTACAGAGAGCAATTTTAGCATCTGATAAATGTGAACCCATCCGGCTGGTGGTGTTTTTAACATTGGAAATTACTTTAATGTATTGGTATGGACTAGATATTTATCTCACATCTAAATAATCTGAATTGTGGTTAACTCTGGACCTGAGGGGGTCCATAAAGGAAATTCAACAGTCAGGCTTTTAACTCGGTTAAAAAAGCCTAACACCATGACAGTGGTTATCAACTATTTGTGTTAACCCAGGTTTTCCTCTTCAGGCTCTAGTCTACACACTTTCCTATAAAATGGGGCGGGGCGTTTGGCTCGTCATCCGACTCCTCTAGCACACAAAATGGATCGATCGCACAAAGCCTACGTCCTCCTTTAAATCAATTTTTTTAATTACACCAAAAAGCAACAATGTTGCTGCAAATGAGGCAAGAGTGGGATGCAGAAAATTACTAATCATGTAAATTCACAAGTTAATATATTTATTTTACCTCTCAATGCGCTCGCAATGCCTACCGTTTACTATTAATCAGAATCAGAATCAGAAACTGTTTATTGCCAGGAATGTTTTCACAAACGAGGAATTTTTCGAGGCGGAAGGTGTATACATTGGACATGGGACATTAGACGAGACAAACAACAATCAACAATCAACGACAACAACAGTGCAATAGGTATTAAAATAAGTGTAAGATAAGATAACGTGCTCAGACAACAGATACGTTAATGTGAGTGTACGTTAAAGTGACGTGTGTTTAAGTTAAAGTGTATGTTAAAGTGACGAGTGTTTAAGTTAAAAGTGTATGTTAAGTGGCATGAGTGTTTAAATATGAAGTGTGCAGAGGAGTGACCGGTAAGGAGAAAGAAAGAAGAGAAAAATAAAAATGAAAATAAGAATAAAAATAAAAATAAAAATAGTCCTGGGGGAGACAGAGTCAGTCAGTGGGGGACCCGAGCCCTGTTGATGAGCCCGACTGCCGACGGGAAGAAACTGTTTGTGTGGCGTGAGGTGTTGGTCCTGATGGACCTCAGCCTCCTGCCAGAGGGGAGGGACTCGAACAGGTTATGTCCAGGGTGAGAGGGGTCAGCTGCAATCTTCCTAGCTCGCCTCAGAGTCCTGGAGGCGAACAAGTCTTGGAGGGATGGCAGATTACAGCCAATCACCCTCTCAGCAGAGCGGATGATGCGCCGCAGCCTGGCCTTGTCCTTGGCAGTGGCTGCGGTGTGCCAGACGGTGATGGAGGAGCAGAGGATGGACTCAATGATGGCAGTGTAGAAGTGCACCATCATTTTCTTCGGCAGGTTGAATTTCTTCAGCTGCCTCAGGAAGAACATCCTCTGCTGGGCCTTCTTGGTGATGGAGCTGATGTTCAGCTCCCACTTGAGGTCCTGGGAAATGATGGAGCCCAGGAAGCGGAAGGACTCCACAGCGTTGATGGGGGAGTCACACAGGGTGAGAGGGGCGGGTGGGGCTGCGTTCTTCCTGAAGTCCACAACCATCTCCACTGTCTTCAGAGCGTTGAGCTCCAGGTTGTTCTGGCTGCACCAGGTCTCCAGGTGGTCAGTCTCCCACCTGTAGGCGGACTCGTCCCCACCAGAGATGAGTCCAATGAGGGTGGTGTCATCCGCAAACTTCAGGAGCTTGACGGACTGGTGACTGGAGGTGCAGCTGTTGGTGTACAGCGAGAAGAGCAGAGGGGAAAGAACGCAGCCTTGGGGGGAACCGGTGCTAACACGAAAACAACAAAAAACAATGAGCACCTACATACCGTGACATTCTAAACATTCTGCTCTTAAACTTTAAACTTGATGCAGTAGATATATTTCTAGTAAATCGAGACTTTATGGTATGAAGGAATTATACCGCATTTCATATAGTAAACATCACTCTGATCAATAATATTAAACTTATATACTTTCTGTATATCTTTATGGTTCCTTTTATTATCTTGTTTCTTTGTTTTCTTCTTCTTATTTTTTCATATCATTTATCAACCAGCTAAATTTTAATGTATGTTTCCTACGCCTAAACAGATGAGGAACAACCTTGCAAATACAATAAAACTGTATTTTTGCATAGATTTTACACTAATGACATTAATGCTAAAAGTTCCCTTGGCAAAAAAAAAACATGCAAAAAAAGCATACAGTTTGTTCTACTGTAATTGTTCGGCTTCGTTCTGTGGTATTACTATCGTAACATTACAGATCAACACGTTTGCATTCATAACGTGTTTCCTGAGATTCCTTGAAAGGCGATTTTAAGCTGATTTAAATCCAAAACTCAGAAACAGCATGAACTGGTCTGGCCCAGGTTATGTCTGCAGTTTAAGTTGTCATGGCGATCTAGCCAGGTTAAAAGAGATCCACCATTGTGACATTGAAAATTCAACATCCCTTGCTAACCCACTAATCTCACTTCGTGGCACACCCCTCTGGTCTCACCTCAAACTCAACTGGATTCGCTCTGAGAATCGACTTGACATCGAAGGTTGTCTGGTCTCTGTCCCGGAGGCTGCAGAATTCATGCTGGGTAATTCGTGACCACTATATAACGTGCAGTAGGTGATGTTTCTTGGTTCAAGTGTATTCAGAAATAATATCTTGCCATGTTTAGTGACTAAAAACGAGATGGATAATAATCTCAGAACCAGTCAATTTCTCTACTATTCCAGTTTCAAAGTGAAATGCGTGCAGTTCAGGTGGGCCAGTTGGAGCGAGAGGCTTGTTATCCGTGAGTCTGGTTGGAGTTTTTGAAGATGTGATCTCTTTCCTCCTGATACTACAGCAGCTTCAGCAGTTGAGTTCAGTTTATGAGCAGCACAAGTCCCTGTGGTTTTTAACATCCCAGCAGGTTAACCTCAATGAAAAGTGGATTAGACATGGGAGAGTAAATGCTTAGTCAAGCATTTACACACTCACACACACAAATCAAGATAGTGGACTTTATTTTACAACGTATGCGTAATGCGTGTAACGCTCTGAATCAATATTCTCTAAGTGCACCTTAACATTAGCAGGCAGTCTCCCCATCCAAATGTGTTACCCTCAATCAAAAGTAGATTAGGTAGAGGTCAATGACTACCTTGTCGTCTGCCAATGGTCCATGTTGGAAATAATGAACCGCTCAGAACATGACAGACACAAATAGCATGATATATGAGAGTAACGCGCTCAGCACAGGACCGGCTTAATCGCTAGTCAGGTGATTAATAAGGACAAACACAAGAAGACTCCTCTCCATTAATAGTGTTGTGTGTGTGTGTGTGTGTGTGTGTGTGTGTGTGTGTGTGTGTGTGTGTGTGTGTGTGTGTGTGTGTGTGTGTGTGTGTGTGTGTGAGACAGCACTGCCTGCAGAAGAGAGAGAGAGAGAGAGATGCATGTAACAGCAACAAAGAATAGTGAATGGCTGCTTGGAATTTTTAATTAATGACAGTGGCAACGTTTGTGTGTGCTAAACCATGTTAACACGTGCCCAGCATTGGTTGGTTACACTCTGTTGACTGTCTTCTGAGTGCCTCTATTAGACGTATTCAGCGCTATTGCTCTCTGTAATACAATCCAATTTATAGATAATTGATTCTGGGATGTATTCCATCTAAGTCTGTCTTCTGGGAAGTAGACTAGTGGTCACACAAATACCGAAAAGCTTTGAGACATAAATGTCGAGCCAAGTATTACTATCTTTGACCGATTCATTCTAGTGATTTTCTTTTTTATTCCCTCTGAGAAAGAGATGTGATTTAATACATTTTACAATCTGCTCCAAAAACTGGCGCCACAGTTTCCCAGTAAATGAGGCTTTAAACCACATGCAATGTCATCCTGGTAAAGATCAAGCCACAGAGCAATTAACATGTTGTGTTATTACACATTTGCAATCTGAAATACAAACCCACCGTACTGTAGCCTGCAGAGTGTTTATCAGCATGCCAATCCACCAGGAATCTTGCAAAGAAATCACAGCTCTCCTCTGCATCACATAACAAGTCTAAACTTTGTCAAGACAAAGCAAAATAACCTCAAGGAATATGTGGACTTTTTGACATGCCGTACCTAATACATGTCAAGAGGCTCACATGGGTTTGTAGATATGTGAATCAAAACTTAGAGCTGTCGGAACCAACGCTTTACCGCAAAAAAAATTAAAAAAAGACATACAACATCTCCTTCAGTCTATTACCTAAGATGTCATTTTTCACCTCCAAAACCAGCAATGATTCGTTTCCATACTTTTCAGCTTTTTCTGACAACCAAAGTCCTCTGATTGGGTCATTATGAATGCCATTTTTATTAAAAATCATCTTGTCTTGAAAATGTGAACAAGCCTGTGGCAAGTATGAGCCAATTACAGGAGATACTGTCGCAATTAGACACTCAATAGCATCATGTCATCTGTCTCTTGAAAAGGACAGGACATAATCTGAATGTGTCAATTGGCCGATCGCTCAGATGGGAATAGTTCACATTTATCACCTCATTGGAGTGTTAATTTCAGCTTTTATCCTAAAAGGAAATTTTTTATCTTGTCTCAAATATTAGGGAGGACTGTTGATGAACTGATTTGTTATTACGTTTAAAAACGACTAGTGCCATCCATCATGTAGTGAAATATAGCACAGCTCCCAGAGAGGTTGGCATGTTGCCCGCTTCGCTCAAGGTAAGAGATGCCGGGTTCCAGCTGCTTACATGCCCTGGTTTCGGTGCAGCTGAGGTGCCACCCATTGACTCTCTCATACCTGGTAAGGAAGTGTGCCACCCACTCAACAAGCAACAATATTTTTGATTCAAGATTCCAGGAGTGCAAAGAGTACAGCCTCATCTAGCATTCTTGAATGTCATAGTTTGCAGTAGTAGACTTATGATGATGTATACCAATAACAAAATGAATCCCCATGAGTCATTTAAAATGTTTCAGGAGTGAATACTCTACTCAATGTTCCATTTTACTCTGACTTTGTTTACAAATTGGATTTGGTTCCATCAATGGCTCCTTCCTTTGGAATTCCTTTGCCTTCTTTGTAACAAAGCCCAGCTACGATCAGTGCATTGTAATAGGGGGTTGATGTGTATAGACTGGAAATGTTGTCAGTGTTCAAACGCTGTGTTGTTTGATGTAAGTATAGAGTGACCCATATGTTTCCCCTTCGGCTCAAAGGTACATTAAAGTACTATCATGAAATTTTTTCACTTTGTTTAAAACAGTCTCAGTATTCTCTAAACTACGTGCAAAAGTCACAATTGTTTCATGGTACATCACAACTGTTGTTTCGTCGTCGTGTGAGCTGGTCGAAATGTTTAGAGGTTTTTTCACTATGGCAGTCAGCCATGGACATTTCTCTTATAGCCAATATCTGTTTTATCTGTTTTATCGTTTTACTATGAAAGTAAATAAGGATGTTTACAAACCAACTTAATGAATACATGTTATGCTTAGTGTCTCAAATCCGCCTTTCCACAGCGCACACATACACACACACACACACACACACACACACACACACACACACACACACACACACACACACACACACACACACTGCAGTGCTTGAACTAATTTCAAAGAATGTTTTTTTACTCTCCCACCTCCTTCCTTACCCTGATCACTTCCTGTTCTAAGCTGCACTGCAGTGGCTTTGGCATACTCTCCCAAAAAATGTCACATATTCCTTGAACACAGAGACTTTTATGTGTGGTAACAACCAACTCAAATTCATAACTATGTCTCACTTGGAGAAAAGATACACTGTCATATGCCACCACACTGTTGCTCGACTTGTCACTTTAAAGGTGAAGTTTCACACAAATTATCGGTAGACTTCTGGTGACGCAATCAGCAAAAGTAAACAGTCATAACAGCCTCCTCAACCAATCTCTACAATAGATGAGTGATGTTTGTCACCGCTATGTGAATGTTGCTTTATTTAAAGCCTGGAGCACTCTAAGATCTTTATGTAAATCACCCATACCTGAAAAAAAACAAAAAAAACATTTGGGGTAACTTTCATTGGGAATTGGGAAGTTATCTAATATTTATACCCCCTCTAATTGCATGCCATAATTACAACCTTGGCCGTAAGAAAGGCTTTGGAATAAATTTAATTAATTTGGCAGCCATAAATTGTTCCTGCATGCTGATTCACTCTGCTCCACCTCTGGAGAAAAATCTGATTGAATACACCAATAATACATTTAAACCAGATAGAAATGCTTCATGAGAAAGAAAAAAAGAAGAAACCTGGAGCTGGATGGAATACAAATAGTGTTATTTCCAACTGCAACGTGTAGTTAAAACCTCAACCCATACGTGATGGCAACAACGGGGTGGAGAAGTGGCTGGACAGACTCATTCATTCTCCCTATCTTATGTCTTTAAGTCTCTTCGCCCGTTCTCTAGAGCCGTCTCTCCTTCTACTTTTTCCTCTTTCTCTTGACTACTCACACACAAAGGCACACGCGCACAGGGCGGCTGATCCCGTCCCCTTGTGCGGTCTTCCAACACGCAGCTGGGGTCACGGATGATTAAAGCAGTGGCAGGTGGACTTCACTTTGAAACTATCAATAGACCCCCGAGAGCTGAATCAAACAGCGAACCCTCCATCTCTGTCAGCGCGAGCTCTCGGTGGCATCGAGGGAGAGGACATGCTGAGGGTGAGAGGGCAGACTCCACCTCTGTATCCTCATCGTGCACCGTAGCACGCTGCTGAAAGAAACATGGAGCAGCTATGGAGGAATTCCTGACTGTCTGATGTGATTTCAAGCTGGCTTTGTGGATTAATTCAGATGACCCTGCAGCCTTTGACCCGTGCGGGCTGCGGGGGAGTCATCTTCTGCAGCCTTTTTCTGTGGTCCAATACTTGTTCTACTGTTTATGAAATCGAAATAAGGAAAGCAAAGACAGAAACCCATAGTGCCATTGGGATTGTTTGAATTTATCATGTGGATGTGTCTTTAAACATTGGGGCTTTGGACATTTATATTTAGGCAATCTAGCATCTCGGTAAGTTAGATGGTCCGCCACTTTGGTCCAGACTGAAATAACACATCATCTGTTACATTGATTGCCATGATATTTTATCGGGCATTTAAGGTCCCCAGAGGATGATTCCTTCTGACATTGGTGGTCCTCTGACTTTTCTTCTTTGTGTGATTTGTGGTTTTGAGTGAAATGATCAAAAGCTTTTGTAATGAGATGTGGTATAGATGTAAATATAATCACTTTGATGTTTAGCAGACTTTTCATTGAGCGCCATCATCAGGTCAGCATTCTCAGTGGTCTCACATTTGGTTTATGAGAGCAAAACTAATGGCACGCCTCAGATGCATCGTCTGTTTAATGCTTATTAACACATGTTAGCATGCTAACACAATAAACTATGGCTCAGCATGTTAGCATCATCATCGTGAACATGTTAGCATGTCAACAATGCACACTTTTGGAGAATTTGGCATATACAGATCTATCCATCCACCCATCATTATGTCTATCTACACTGCTTATAATCAAAATGACTGAGCACAGTCATGTGTGTGGCTGTCAGAGCGGCATGGTAGTATTTCCAGGAGGAATGATTTAATGGAAATGTCAAGAGCAGCAGTCGCTCCAAGCAAAGGCTGAACCCTCTGATTCAATGTGAGCCACTTTACCTCAGTGGGGATGAGAGCCTTGTTGTCATGCAGCTCCGGTCCCGACCAAAATCTGCTTTTATCAGAACAGAAATGGCTTTGTCGCTTTTTAATGGGATTACATCTCTTTCATTGCATATTAATTTGCCAGAAATCAATACAGGCTGTGGTTCTATTTGGGGCATTTTAAACACTTAGCTGCTCAGATACATTCTGCAGAAAGAGGGATGAAGAGCTAAGAAAAGAGGTTTGGAAATTAGACCTGTATATTCTGATTTTTTAAACGAGATGGAATGAACAAAACGAAGGTCAAACTGACCCCTTGAAACGAGATGGTTCATTCCAACGGGTTTATTTGTACATTATGAAAAGTAATGGATGAGTGGATGTAAAGAAAGGAGGAAAAAAGGATAGCTGAATGACTAAATGTAAGAAAAAAAAGGAGGATAGAGGGAAGAGAGGGACCCATTAGATCCTCAAATTAGATTTTACGAACATGAACGGTATTCATCAGAAACTCCTCTACTAAACAAATGTTACAAAGTGTGTTAAAGCATAATTTTAATTAATAATAAACTACTATTGTCATTAAAAATCCACTTCAGCATGTGATGAAGTTGTCTACAGGGCACAAGAGCTATCCAGGGCACTGAACCTGCATGCGAGTATTACTTCAGACAGTGAAAACAGTGGAATGCAAGAAAACTGAGCTTTCAGAGGAGCACCTTTGAATGTATTTTCTTTTACAAACAACGACAGAAAAATATGGCCCAGTCACACACATTTTACACAGCTCTAAAAAATATGAATGGAGAATATAAGAGCTGTTCTACAACTCAGTAGTTTTGAGGCTTTTATTGCACCAGCATGGGATGCGGTCCACTCAATTACTGTGGTGACCTTCAGATGGGCGCGGTTGTTCTTATCGTGCAATCTCCACCAGTTGGCATTACACCACAATTAAAATGCGTGTTCAGAGCGACCTGTCACCGCGGCTGCTCGCCGTGCTGTTTGGCACCCTGTAGTCGAGAGTGTGACATCGAGGACTCCTCGCCAAGGGAGCCCGGCAGACGCACCTAACTGTAGTTATTCTTGCAGCTCTGCCGAATAATTACACCAACAACTCCGGCCAGAGGAGTTTTTTCTACCTTTCCCTTTCCTCTTTTTTAGCAAACGCAGCTTCAATCCATATATATATTCTTAGAATGGAAGGTAAGATTACATTTTTTTGTTTTCCGAACGCATCGAGTCCTGAAGCGGTGTCGGAGTGGAAATTATACGCGTCTGTGACCTCGAGTCGGATATTTAGACAACAACGACCAAATAATGTTCCATTTTCATGTAGAGTTATTTTGTATTAATGTTTCTTCAAGGATCCAACTCTTGCAATTTAGGCTGAATTCTTATTGTATTGTACTTCGATTTTCTGCCACGAGGACTTGCCTCTTAAGTTTCGGTGGATTTACTCTCCATATTCATCGCCCATCATGTTAGTGCTTCTAAATTGTGATAATAAAAGTAATTACTCGTAGATCTGCACGGTGAAAGGTATATGTGATACACCTTATCACGAGTGATGGATGTTATATGTATTACTGTATGCTGTAGTCCGTTTAGGCTTGCAGCTGTTTGAGTTGGACAATGCCGTAAACAGCGATGCAGCCCGCCGCTATGTAATTATCGGGCAACTTTAAATATAAGACTCCACTTTAGTGCCACTGCGGAGGTGTCTATTTACAAGTGGATTAGTATAATGCATTTTTTTATTTTATTCTCTTCAAAGAAAACAGAAGGGAGAAACTCAATTCTCGGGGATTTTAGAAAAGCATCACAGCGAGATAAAATCACTTGCTTTGTTTAATTCTGGCAACGAGTTGTGTTTGAAACACAATATCAGCCACAATAGAAATACAGATCCGGAGGCTGAATCTCCCATTAGAATAAATGACTCAATTGGAAGGCTGATCGTTTTGCGCAGTTGCTCAACAACTGCGCAAAACATCCATTGAAGTTGGGATTTACAAACAAGTCGCTATTATCTTTAGGACCCGGCGGAGCGGTCGTATGTAACTGGACATAGTGGCTCCATTTGAGGAAGATCGCTTATCTCGCCCCTGCTCTCTCGTCCACAAGTCGGCTGGGCTCGGACATCTATCCAAACAACTCCAAGAGCGGCTCTCCAACGGGATGTTTTAATGCACGTTGATGGACTTTAGTGAATTTGCGACTGTGAATCACCTGAACGGCTACTTGAAGTATTTCTCGTGCGCCATTCCGATGAATGCTGCGCCAAGAGCCGCGCTGCGTAAAGCTCGAAAGCTTGTGTGGACACCGGTCGATTCTCGGCGGCGTTTGTAAGCGCGAAAGAAAAAAGTCTAAATGTGAGCGAGTCTCGGACTTTATTTGGAAGGAATAGTTGCATTAGTGGGACGCAAAAGTTGAAAGAAAAGTTGAAAGAAATAGAAAACATTGTGTTCTCCATGTGAATGCGCGCTTTCTCCGCATACGATCTCCTTTATTGATCCATCTGGTCAAATTAGAGCGAGAAGAATCAGTCAAAGGCGCATGAACATCTTTCTGCAACAACCCTGGCTGTAAATAACTTGTTGAATGAGCAGCTCGTCCCAGGAGCGAATTTGAATGTGAGTATTGCTGTGTTTTGAGCATTCAGGTTGCATACCGTTACGTGTATGATGATGACAATCGCAACTAAATGGGCAATTACAGGGCAATTACAGTGGGCTGTTTCATGGGCGGAACGTTAACTGTTATCAGGTGTGAAGTGGATTAAATGAATAAGGAATGAGCGGCTCATAACATAGAATAAACCCATTCTACTTTCCTCTTTCAAAAGTTTGATTGTATTGAGATGGTGTTCTTTGTTTTTGCAAGATATGGGAGCTTATGGATCTGGATTTTCATTGTATACACCTCATCTAAAGCTGCTGTTATTCTAAACGTATCCCCATTATCCTTAGTCGTTTTAAAAATGTAATAATGTGTCTTTAACCTGTTGAGCAGCAGGTCAGTAAAGTCAGATCTAGGTGTGCCTCTGCGCCAAATCTGACCCAGAACATACTGAGCACAGCTTCTTTTAAGTGTTGAAGTTTCGACAAATGTTTGCTTCCTTTGCATCTTGATTTAAAATGTGTATATGACCTGACAAAATATAACATGATTGGACTTTTCCCTTGATCCCTGTCCTGTTCATCTGATTGCATGAACGCTACATGTTCTGGATTTTAAAGATATTTGCAACATGCAACTGCGTTTTTGCATGTTAGTGGTTCAGGAGAAGAACTTTGAATAATGCATAGCATCATATTTCATGTGTGGCAGTTGTGCAGGCGGGCTGGCTCTCTGGCTGGTATCCACACCGAAGGGACCCTCAAATTGTCTCCACGTCAACCGTATCTACTCAGGGAGAAATATATTTGCATGAAAGCACAGTTACTCCTTGTTTAAATAAAAAGTGAGTCCAATTGCAGAGGCTAAAGGCGCAGCAGCCCTTCTACGTTAATTCCAATGTTTTATATTCGAATGCATCTAGTGCAGCAAGGAAGCTGTTAGGAGACAAATAAATGGAGAGGGATTGACGAGAGAAAGCAGGACTGAGATACTGAATGAGAACCCCATAGAGAGAGAGAACGAAGGAGTGAAAGACAATAAGAAGACAAATACATGCCAGTACAGACATGCTGCTGCTTGCCAGTCGATCCCACTGGGACTCGTATGGAAGGGTTGGTTCTTGGCACAGAGAGCGTTGGAAGCATTAACCCGTTTATTGTTGCGCTCATCAGCCAGCCACAAAGCATCAGTCTGCTCAAACTGGCTGTGGATCAGAAGTTACTGGTTGGAAGTCAGCAAAATCAATAACCACAATGAGGCGGTATTGTATCGGTGCACATCCAAAATCCTGACCAGGTGCTCGATACAGAAACAAAATAGCAATTGTTGCAGGATAAACCACATAAGGAGCATCTGTTGAGGCTGTCAGAGGCTTTTCTTGTTTGTTTTTATTCTGAAATCAATAAAAGTGTCATCTTGAAATCATACAGATCAATGTTCAAAGGCACTGGCCGTCCAATGTAGAGCATAGGAGTATGTTGTGTGTCCCCTATTTCAAAACCATGGACAGCTCCCCTCCACTCTGCCCTGTATGGGAACTAAGAGGCGATGAGAAAGCCACAATCAGACAGAGAGCATAGCCACACGTTAGCAGGATTACTATAAAATGAATGGAATGCATCCGCCATGGTTTTTAAGAGACTGTCTGGGAGTTTGTAACCAATATAAGCCACGGGGCATGGCTACCTGCTGACTTTTAAAACACTCTGCCATGCTTGAGCTGCCCAGGGGATGGAATGCAAGCGGACACAAGGGGGTGTTTCAGAAGCTTCAAAAACAAGTGGAGGAAAAGAGGGGTGGGGGTGGGGTCACTCTAAGCTCTAGGCTCTTTCTCTCCCTGCATACGGAGAGCTGCTCAAATATTGATGCCATTTAATATAGAATCTGACCTCATATTTTTCTCAGTGAAATTATGACATTCCTGTGCTTCTCCTTGCATTCTGAGTGCCACTGAGTACGAGGCATGGATGCAGGGTCAGGGTAAGCAAGTGTAGAAGATCCTAATGTGGCTGTATATTACATTCACAGTTTCACCGTGTCATTTTAACAACATATTTGGCGTTGTTTGTTTGATGTTTTGACCCCTATAGTTTCTGGTGATACACCAGCTTTATAAATGGTGTCAGAATACTTATTCTAGGCAGAAATAATCTATTATGTGCAATACTGATTTTATATCATACGCTATTTTCTCTTTCCTCTGGCTCTGATGTTGAATGATATCTGCCAACGGAGGTTCATTGAGCATCCTGTCACCTTCCTTCTATTTCTAGAGATTTCATTACTGGATTAAATCCAATATTCCCGTAGTCAGCTCTATTTGCTGTCGCTTATTAGCTATGAATGTTCCCTATTAAATAAAAATAAGATAAGTGCCCTCTAGGATATGACAGCTGGCAGCTAATTTTACTGTCTTTACAATGAAAGTCAACCTCAGTATTATGAAAAAGGGTACGTCTAGGTGTGTGTGAGTGCATGTGTGTGGCCATGGGAGTTGGGAAGGGCCCATCCCATTACACATCTCTGATCTGGGACTGACATTTACATTTCTGAATTTTGCGCCACACATCCCCGGTGAAAGAAATGGCCCTCAGGCCTCCAGCTATGTTATCAAATTTGTAATTGGCCTTTTCTTAGGAGTCTTGCTGATTGACGTGAGCACATTTAAAGTGTTTGGGTTTTCTTCTACCAGTTTCTTTCTCTCAGTCCCACCAGAGGTCTGTCAAATGAAGCCTGCCATCCATACCTCCTGACATGGCTCACTTTGAAGAGTGTGCCGAGCCTGAATGGCAGTGCAGATCACTTTTCTGGCTCAGATGAACATCTGTCATTACAGTTTGAATCTATTCAAGCCTGTAGTCATTTTGTAAAATGGGCATTAGGTTAGGAGAAGGGAAGCAGTAATTGCCTGAAAGGTCAAAATGCTCAGTGCAAGACAAGATGGCCAAGTTAAAATGCTGAATTATAATGCCTCCGTATACTAGCAGGGAGCACAGAAATCAGCCTCCATTTGTGAGCGGTAGCAACTCATTCGGAGGAATTTCTAATTCCCAAATATGATCTGAGTCTTTCTCCTTTCACATGATAAACTTTATCTCCTTTTATATTTAATTTGACTAGATAATCTCTTGATAAAAACTGTAATCTCATGACACAAATACAAAAGTAGCGAACCACATATTACCTACAACTTTTTATTTCAGCAATGACTGTGGGTCACAGCCTTAGCCTAAAGGGTAGAGAGTAAAGCTGTTCACTGGAAAGTTACTGGCTCAACTTCATGTACCAAACTGTTTTTTGTAAGTCTGAATATGCGGTATAAATGTGATGTGACATTGCAAACCTGTAATGGCCATTTAAAGAGAATAACTCTACATGCTCGTTGAAATTGTGCCCTCAGTGGGAAAGTCAATTTTTCACTCATGGCAACATGGACTTCTTTTCACAAAGGCAAACCTAAGGCCACCTCAGAACATTGACAGTCAACAGTAACTTAACTCCTATTTTCACTGTCATTACTCTATTGCATGCAGCTGAATAGAGCAGCTCAATTGTATTTTCTCCACTACCGCACACACGTTATACCTGAGACATTGAGATCGTGTGGGTCTCTGCGGACTGCTGCCAGGCTCCATTACCTGATGAGTAAGGCCATCTGACTGATGGCTTGTGATAGCTCAGAGAAACAAACTATCCCTCAAATAGACCATTTCTGTCTCCCAATTTTACTTTAATATTTCCCAAATGCCTCATTGGTACAAACGCAACTCTACATTCAGCTATAAAGGAGCAAGAGAATCTGAAAAAGCAATAACTTAAATGTTGTGACCTGACACATGGAAATAAGCCTTTTTGTATGAAAATCAAATGGAGATTAGGTTTTGCAGAACAAGCTCGATTTGAATACAATACAGTGATTTTGGCAAGGTTATTATTGAGGGATACATATACACAGTGGACTGCTTTGTGTTTGTGTATACACTGTGTGTGTGTGTGTGTGTGTGTGTGTGTGTGTGTGTGTGTGTGTGTGTGTGTGTGTGTGTGTGTGTGTGTGTGTGTGTGTGTGTGTGTGTGTGTGTGTGTGAGAGTAGTAGTGGGTAGTGTGATGCACTGCTTTTCCACCTCAGTGCCCTTAAACCATGTAAAACGTCTGTTAATATTACAGATTTGTGGTCGGTGTAATTCATCAAACTGTTTTTTTCTCCTTTCTTTTAGGATGCTGCAGAAACCACAATTGGCAGGAGATCAAGCTAAGATATCTGACAGCCACTGACTTATGAGGAGTGTCACTCCTCTCTGCACATCACATCTGACCATTGGTTGACCCTTTCATCACCGCTCAACACTTGTGAAGAAGCTCCCCTGTTGACACGTCTCATCAGCCAGGCAGAAGTGGCAGCAATCAAACACAAAACAACTGAATGGTGGCTAATCGTTGCCTGAAGCTGCTCACACAAAAGTAGCAGCATGCTGCCACAGTTCCCAAATGCGCTGTTGCACCGCTCAAAGCTGCAGTTAAATTAGAAAGTTCTCAAGAGATATTGTCCTTTTTGTGATGAAGCAGCAGCTGTAAAGACAAAAGTAAGAAGTTCCACAGAAACCACGCAGAACGAGATCAGCGATGATTTGGCCTGTATTGTTCACTCTGCAAGCTCTGTGCACCAGCATGTCACATGCCATGCAACATTACCCGGCGGCCTGGGGACACTATGACGTGTGCAAGTCCCAGATCTATACAGAGGAGGGCCTGGCGTGGGACTACATGGCCTGTCAGCCAGAAGCCACCGACATGACAAAGTACCTGCGAGTGGCCCTCGACCCCCCAAATATCACGTGTGGAGATCCGCCTGAAACGTACTGCGCTTTGGTGAGTCGTAACCTCGCCTGTCCTGTGATGGAGACAAATGAGGCTGTAGGCAGGATCACACAGCATACTGGGTCAGGGATAGAGAGCAGTGCATACAAGGCAACATGCTGCCACTGCAGCGGAGATTCATTTGCACAGAGTCTTGTGCATTAGGACACAAGTGCTAACATGCAGCAGTGCAGTCACAAGTCAATATATGAGAAGCAGGTGTAAAGATACACGCACATGCATACATGATGAGGTACAGTTCAAATACGCAACAGGTCACAGAGAATAAATAACAATAACACCACATTTCTGAGCTCATCTGTCTGGTCTAGCTAAGATAAATGTGAAGTCATATTTACGATAGTACTGAGGTGCATCTATATATCTATACATCTACAGTATACAGTGGCGGCTGGTGGCAATTTTTTTTTGGTGGGGCCATCTAATCCCAGTATGATTCAATAAAAAAAAAAAGGTATCACACATTACTACTTTGCATTTTACAAATATTACTGGGTATATTCCATAGCTCAAAAACACAAATATTGACAATGTGTATCATTTATTAATATTATTATATTTTTTATAATTAATAATATTATAAATGTTTTTTTTGGTGGCTCAAGGTGGGTGGGGCCAAGCCCCGTTGCCCTCTATTGGCCGGCCGCCAATGGCAGTATACAGTATATATATATCTTGTAAATTCTATGGAGCAACTGACAGGACAATTTTATAGATGGGAGAAAAACGTTCTTTTGCAATCTCTTTGCGCTCCCTTGATAGATGTTGTACTCTCTAGCAAAATGCTGCATACAATTGCAGAACTTAAGTGTTGTTCCTTTGTCCTACTCCTCAAATATACAGCATACTGTAATAACAATATTGTGATATTGTATTTTGCCAACCAGTCCAACATTCATGAGAACACACAGGCATGCATGCATTGTACATATGAGTACACATGCACAGTCAAACACCACACACACACACACAACGGTGACAGGGTAATTGTACTGATCTGGGTTATTATGCACTACAGGCTCACCTAAATGTTCAGCGCTGTGGTTCAATTTCCCCTTATCAACCATTATCAACAGTTCAACCCCAGGTTGCTTTTGTTTAGAATCACACTCAAAGTAACAGCAAGAGCCCATAGGCTTTAAAGTGCTTCAGTAAAAGCTGTGTGTGTGCCCGCAGAGAGCTCCTAGAGTAAATATTTACCAATTAAAATGGGCATCTTTAAAAGGAGAGTTTTTATCCTCGCAGCTCCAGATGGCATTGGGACATTTAACACCACTGTAGGATGAAAAAGGAGCCGGCCGGCAGTCGTGTGTGACGTTCTGTGAAGCTTTATATCAAAACGAAGAGTGAAATCTCTATCAGCCCAGTAGATTATCCTAAATACGCAACATTAACATAACACAGAGAGTATGAAGAGCAAAACAGAGACATAGGGAGTCAAATTGGTAAGACTGGTACTTAATTTAACTGCATAAACTGTTGGTAGTTAAAGATGCTTTGTCACAACTTTGTCCATGTTTCTTTGGAGTTATAATTTCATATTTGGTATATGGCATACACATTGCTTTATTTATTTTCATACCGACTCTATTTCTTTTGTATATTTCTTTGTCAGGATATGGTGTATAGTTATTGTTCCACAATTTAAATATTACATTTATAGATAAAACTACTACTAGTGAATATTTAATAAATAAATAAATAAATTTAGTGGTTTAGCTGGACATTTGTTGAATCATTAGATTATGGAAACAAAACAAGAAGGTTGAGTCTACTTTAATGTTGAAAGAGAGCTAAACTACAGGAGCAAAAGTCTACCAAATCATGTTCTTCTCGACATTGGTGGATGATGTGGTTATCGTCATTATTCCAGCACTAGAACAATGTCACTAACAGGAATAGCTGATGCTACAGACCCAGTAAGGTGCTGTGGGACTATTCTGCATCTTTTGTTTCCACCTCAACAAGGAGAGCACATTTGGACAAGATTAACATTGTGTGCTTATGATGGTGTACATGGTAAACATGACCTGTTAAATGTTAGCATTGCAATTGGCAGCATGTTATGATACTGCCGTTAACATGTAGCTCACTGAAACACAGTGTCCTTAGCTAAGCCCCGCCCCCTGCTGCTACATCATGGATCCAACTGTCAATAACTGCACTCTCTCCCTAAACATTATCTAATTGAATTTAATTGAACCACATCACTTAGCAAACAAAACAGAAGACAATGAAATGACGCAACACCAATGTTCCTGTAAAGCCGGGTAGGTTTTTATTCACTGTTCACGATCATTAAAAAGCAAAAGCAGCATGTGTATACATTCAGTATACCTTCAGTAGCTACGGTGTCATAGCCGTGCTAATGCTACTTAATGATGAGCTAACATACTCTGCTAATGTTAGCCCGGCAGGTCTTTACATAGAAACATAACGTTTTAAAAACATATATCTCCTTCAGACCTCTTTGGGTAACGAGTATCACTATTGCACAACGTTTAACTGTGAATAGATGGAGATCCACAAAACCACCCGGAAAATCTGAAACAATGTGCAATAATTGTCTATGGAGCAGAGCACAGAGTTGTAATTAGCTATGTTAGCATGGTTATACACTTAAATAAGATGGTGAATATTAAAAAACATTCTCTATTAAGTGTCAGCATTGTCAATTTTAGCATGTTAATCTAATAATGTTAACGTTTTTCTCACAGCAATACTGTGCCTTAATTCAGCCTCAACGATTCACTATATGACTATTGCCAGTCTTATTTTTAAATATGCTGTACTTCATTTTTTTTCAGACGGTTGGCCAAAATTATCTCACCTCTTGGAACCACCAAGCCATATCAAATAATACAATGTGATTGTATTAACCCCCCCCCCCCCCCCCCCAAAAGTGCATCATATAGTACTGTCATAACAGTCAACAAACAACATTCTAATTCCAATTGCACTCTTTGCGTTTTAGAGGAAGATTATCCACCTGCCATAATTAGACATAGGTGTTCCTGTTCACAAGGATAGAATATAACATTTGCCTTGACTTGACTAAAAGGTTATGGTTATGTGACTGTTCTGACGTCTCTATATCTGACTGTCTGGATGCCAGGATCACCTCTGACATAAATCTGAGGTCATCATTGTCCAGATGATCAAATACACAGGCTCCTCCAGCATTCGCTTAAACGGCTGTTGTGCGTTTGATCTGTTTACATTCTCGGCTGGCACAAAGGCAGACTGACACTGGTGACCTTATCCACCGGTGCTTCCTGAGAGTTTGTTGGAGATGAGAGCAGCATGCAAATGAGCTCTTTTAGTCAATCACCAAGTTGCCTGCAGTGAGCCTAGTCTAATCACTTTCCCCAGGAGTTGGTTTCCCTCATAGCGGATGGTCAAAGAATCCTGGATGGCTCATTCCCCGTCCCTTCTCTCTGCCTCGTGCTTATGATTCCCATCTTTGTTGCTCAAGGATGTTTTTTATTTTGCTCATGAAAAGTGCATTAATCATTCAAGAGTGGATCATTTTTACATTAAAGTTTTAGGTTGTTTATCTTTTGGATGAAATAGTAAACCCTTTTGGTTTTGATTCTAATACCAGGTCTGTTTTCTCTAGAATAGTGATAAAGGAGTCCAGAATAAACAGTGTCTGGGACAGGTGCTTTGCATCAGGGAGTTAGCCCTGTTTATATTTTTAGCTGCAGGCCTTCAGGGGTTCTTCCCAATGTGTTGGTATTAAGGCTGTTCTCCTGTGGTGCACTGTGGCATTGTCACTCACTATCACTCAACAATGTTTCCAGGTCTTTTTCAACAAAGAGGAAGTGTGCAAGCTAAAACATTAAAATAAATATGCTGTAATAAAAAATAAAAAAAGGAATAATTGCCATTACGTTACCTGATTTGTATAATATTATATTATAAGTCCTACATTTTGTTGTAACTAATGGAGACATAATTTTTTCCATATTCAGCATTTTCATGGATTAATACAAATGATCCAATTAGACCCATTTGAATGGTTGTAGAGGAGACAATTAATACACTATCTCACCAAACCCACCCTAATGACCAATAGCGGTTAATGCAAGGAACGCCTGCTGAACGTCTGCATCTGAAACCTCCCATAATCATTGTTGATAGGTTAACAGACATGAGTGTGCATTTCATTTCAGCACTTCTCCGCCTCTCAAATCCAAATCAGGTTGGCTTTGGTGGATTTAATGGCAATCCACAAAAGTAGCAGGCCATTACATCGTCTTCTTTGAGAGAGGAGGTTTAATTTGTATGCAATTCAGAGTTAAACCAAATCCTTTGTGATTGCAAAGTAATGGGCACGGGCGTGTTTATTCCACAACATGTAAATAAGCGTTTGGCAGATGGCTGCCGCAGCATCTTAAAATTTTCACAATCTGAATCTGCTGGGTAAATACATTCTGTTTTGTTAAGCAGACCACCCTGACAAGCATTTCTAACTGAGACTGCCATGGTGGAGTAGTGTTTGGATTACCACCCAGCTCATTAGAGAACTTTTCACCCAGTGGTTTGAAATGTGGCAGGGAAAATCCACATTTGAGAGACACTCTGCTCTCCAACGACATGTACAGTGATCTGGCAGGAGATCTAAATGAATGAATGTGTCTTTTGCGTTCGCTGTCATCGGCCCACACGCTCCACCGTATCTGCAGCCATGCTGATTCAGCCGCGTCACGTTGGCAATTGCATAAACATTTGAGAGACACATTTAGTAATGGTGCTTATTCCAGAAACTCTGAGTCTAACTGGGTAGATTGTTGTAATTCATCTGAACTTTATAGAATGGATGAAAGGAGTTGCGGCTGCCAGTTCACCACACGGCCCCCTCTGAGGCTTAGGAAGGAAGACGAGACGAGAGCTCCCACTAAGCTGCTCGGAGACTGCCACGTTATTGACAGTCAATGCAGCCGACTTATCTTTGCTGGCAATGACGGGTCATTGTGAACTTTTAATCTGTGTCTTACATGCCCACAATAATTCACGTAATAGACTTAAAATAAATTGATTATAGACAAGAGAAAGGAAAGGAACCGTTGCTTCATTCAGTGGGAGGTCATTGACAGAAATAGTGTGTCTGCTAGTGTGCCGGCTAGTGCCTCAACTCTATCTCCTACAAAATATGTTTAAATACTCTACTAACTGGCTTTGCCAGTTACATTTTGGAGGAAACGTAATTGCTGCCTGGATTAAGACAAACGTTTGTATCCTACTTCCCACATCTAAACTGGGCGGTTTGCCAAAGATCCTCTATCACATTATAGGCCGTTCATACCTCGATAGACATATATGACAACATAGCATGTTTTCTGGTATTTCAAAAGATAGTTTACACCGCGTTCCACATTATTAGGCAAATTGTATTTAAGGGTCATAAACATTCATTTTTTGGTTTTTCAATGAAACTCATGGATGGTATTGTGTCTCAGGGCTATTTGGATGATTGAAATCATCCAAATAGTAATAATAATAATTAGTTTGCCAGGTGAGCCCAATCAAAGGAAAACTACTTAAGAAGGATGTTCCACATTATTAAGCAAGCTACATGTTTCAGGCAAAATGGGGAAGAAAAAGGATCTCTCTGCTACTGAAAAGCGGCAAATAGTGCAATACCTTGGTCAAGGTATCACAACATTGGATATTTCCAAAAGAATTGCGCGTGATCATCGGACGGTGAAGAAATTTGTCACCGATTCACAGCACAAGCGGGTTCATTCAGACAAAGGCAAAATAAGGAAGATTTCTGCCAAACAAATGCGTAGGGTTAAGAGAGCAGCCACTAAAATGCCATTGAATAGCAGCAAACAGGTGTTTGAAGCCGCTGGTGCCTCTGGAGTCTCGCGAACTTCAAGATGTAGGATGCTCAAGAGGTTTGCAAGTGTCGTTAAACCTGTTATTCGGCCACCCCTAAACCAAGCTCACAAGCAAAAAAGGTTGCAGTGGGCTCAGGACTACATGAAGACTAACTTTCAAACTGTTTTGTTTACGGATGAGTGCCGTGCAACCCTTGATGGTCCTGATGGATGGAGTAGTGGATGGTTGGTGAATGGCCACCATGTCCCAACAAGGCTGAGACGTCAACAAGGAGGTGGCGGAGTCATGTTTTGGGCCGGAATCATGGGGAGAGAGCTGGTAGGCCCCTTCAGGGTCCCTGACGATGTGAAAATGACCACGGCAAAGTATGTAGAGTTTCTGACTGACCACTTTCTTCTGTGGTACAAAAAGAAGAACCGTGCCTTCCGTAGCAAAATCATATTCATGCATGACAATGCACCATGTCATGCTGCAAAGAATACCTCTGGGGCATTGGCTGCTATGGGCATAAAAGGAGAGAAACTCATGGTGTGGCCCCCATCTTCCCCTGACCTTAACCCTATTGAGAACCTTTGGAGCATCATCAAGCAAAAGATCTATGTGGGTGGAAGGCAGTTCACATCCAAGCAGGTGCTCTGGGAGGCTATTATGGCATCCTGCAAAGACATTAAAGCAGAAACTATCAAAGAACTCACAAGTTCAATGGATGCAAGAATTGTGAAGTTGATATCAAAGAAGGGGTCCTATGTTAACATGTAACTTGACCTGTTAAGATGTTTTTGATTCAAACTTTTCTTGATTTCAGTAAATATGACCTCCTAATGCTGCAAATTCAACAAATGACAATTTTTTGTTCTTTACAACCTATAAAATATCTTGAAATTCTGAAATTCTGCATAATAGTTTGGAACACTGCATTTTGAGTTTTTTATTTTTATCATTAGGAGGTTTGTTCAATAGAATTTGACTTATACTCTAACAGTTGATGACTTGAAAATGATACTGACTGACTGTGCATTACTATTTAGGAAAATCTGAGCAAAGTGTAATTTGCATAATAATGTGGAACGCGGTGTATATGAAATAACCACATGGTCCTGTACACCCCTGTGTTAACCTCTTTAAGCCCAGAGCCCCGCGGCGCCTATTATCGGACAGGAAAGAGAAAAATAAGTCAAGTGACGTTTCTTAAAGTATTTCCGGAACCACAACGTTGATTAACTTAATTTAAATTGCTGAAATACAGTAAAGCCTTGTGGGAAGAGTTATTGACGAACAGACAAAATGTAACTTATCGTTAAGTTTATGTAATTACATAAACCCCGTAACATTGCCGTCATTTTCGGCGCCGGCTGTAACGTTTTACAAAAGCGTTCATAAGTACACTTTACAAAGTCGGATTTCAATAAACGACACCTCTTTGTAACCTTACAAGCTTGTAGGAGTCTAAAAAAAAATATCTAAAAAAATATCCATTCATCTCTGTATATTAGTCCCTGAAAAATCTGTGTGCACCCGGACTGTTTTTTTTTTCCTACCCCCTTGTTGCGTTTTCGACTCTGGAGGCTTCTGTGAAGGTGGGAGGTTTCTTAGACTGCGCCACGCGTCTTCGTCAGAGCTTCCTGGAAATGTTATTACCCAGCATGCCACAAACATATGGTGAGAAGGCAAAAAGCTTATAACTTTTAAATGTTTTAACCGAATGACACAGTTTTTTGACAAAAACGCCACGGTAACTCCCCAATGCTTCGTTTTATTGTGATTCTGATTCTTTAGGTCATTATCTTTACAAAGAGGGGTCTTACAACTCTGCAGGTTGTTGTTTAGGCCTTGAACCATGGAGTTGGAAAAACTCAGGGACAGCTCAAAAAGGCATTTTTGGGGAATCTTGATCAAATTATGCTCAGATCATGCTGGATGTTCATAGTTATGATAAAAATATGGTATAAAAGTGAGTTATTTGAAAATATATTTTTTTCCACAACTAAATTCAGAAAAATGATATAAAATAACACAACTATTAGAACTCATAGGGGGTTCATACGACGACTTGAAGAATGGGTAGAGGGAACCCCAGAGCACCTGACCCCCCCACGTATTGGGTCGCTGGGGGGTAAATTAAGCAAACACTTGACAAAAGAAGAGTATTTTCTGATTTAACTAAGAACTTTGGAGCAAAATTACAAGATTTCTTTGAGAAATGTGTGGTTATTATCAATTTAGACAACTTAATTGTGTATCATGATATAATTCCATTGGATGATGATACATTATCATATTGAATTATTACCCAGCCCTTTCCCACATTTAAGTTAATAAGACATGGGTAAGGTTAGGTAAAAGTTGGGGTTTAGGTTAAATAGTGAAAATGCGTTCCATATTGTGCGTCTAGTCATTGTTGACTTTTTTTAACATTAACCAAGAACACAATCTCTCCCTCACCTTAAAGCTGCCCTAATAATTTATTTATATCGACAATGGAAAAATGACTACTGGAAAGTGGTATTTTTACGTCTATTAATTTATTTTAAACCTGATATTTCCGCACAGTTGTGGATAAATATTAGCCTACACTAATATTATTAGTATTATTCTATTCGTAGAATTAGATTCCGGTGATGGCTTCCCAGGATTGTTTCCAACCAGTACCAACGAAGTGTACAAAATTACATTTGGTACAGCCTACAGAAAGTGGTAATTTGTTGTGATTAACCCACTTTGAGGTTTCTCTCAGCTCTATGAAGTTGTAAAGCATCTTTCAGCTCATTGTTTAGGTTTACTTTACTATAATTGTACTATGTTGGTTCCCTCTGGAGTTAGTGGAGCAAAAAGGAGAGTGAATATTGGACTTAAATTCATTGGATAGTCAGTAACACAACTGCACATATGCGTTACCGTTGCGCTGTGTCAGCTGGATGCCACTGTTTGCTGATCATATTTATCATGTTAATAATTAGTCTTTGTTATGTTCTGCTTTTTTACTATACTTGGTATACTTGCAGATGTGTTTAATTTATAAATGTCGGGCACCCCCGTAGCTCAACTGGCAACCACATATCAAAGCTGAGTCTCCCCTGCCTCACCAGGAAATGGCAACAAAACCTTTAAAATGCTATGTGATTGACATTGAATATCCTATAAAATATATTTGCTATTGCAAACTGGTCACGTGCACTTTTAGGATACAGGTTTGAGTTCCCTCACTATACTAAAAGTGAGGTGTAATAACTGAAACTGCATCTTTGATCCCTATACCCTTCCTTCTCTTATTTGTTTGGGGACAGGAAACAGTTGGAGCGTTTAGCTTCCTGTCAACTGTGTGCCCTTGACTGTGTTCTGAACTGGCCCTGCCCAGCACATCATCACCGCACCACTGCGTACCAAGACACCAAGATGACATGCAACATGTCCCCTGACTCCAGAAGAGGGGGGGCGGGGGGGCGGGGGGGGAGTCATCATTTATTCTTTGACTCGCCTGCCACCTCTTTTGTCTCCTGGCTTTTTAATTTCCCTGTCCCTTGTTTTCTGTCAGCTGATGATGCATAATATCAATGCCTTGTTTGAACATGTGGGGGTAGGATGCTCCATACGAGGCGAGCACCTAACAGATAGAGATATGTTGCCATACTTCCCTGGGATCTGTGACATGTTAATTCTTAGAGGGTTGTAAATACAAACACAGATGAATTATGCACGTCTTAAATAGAGCCCCTATATGCATTCATTCTTGAAAAAAAAGTCTAAGCAGACATAATACTTCGAAAATCCAGTTTGGAATATTTTATTTTATGTAGGAATATAATTGCATTCTTAGCACAAATGATAATAACAACTGGTTTATTTTTACTAATACAAATTGAGGCGGACATACATATACAGTACATTATCTAACCTATTCAAATTTTCGATTATCCATAATGAGAGATATTTTTTATTAACATTCTGTGAAACAGATTGTACAATTGCATATTGTATTTACGACTTTCACTGACGTATGATTAAACCAAGCTGCATGGCAGACTGTCAAACCTTTGTAGAATTTAATGTTCTGTTTGCTCACGGTATTTGATATGATGCAGTGAAACTTGTTTCATATGTTTCCATTTAACACAGCTGGGGTCGAGGCACATTTAGTCCAAGTGAGGCAAAAATAACGGAACACATTTTGGCATTATGGCATTGTAAAAACGACGTCAATTTATTTTAGTTTCAGAGCCATGAAACCTCCCCTAACATCAGAAGAAAGGTTCCGATTTTTCTTTTTAGACTAAAGAACTTTTTTTTTATATTTAAGGAAAACGAGCAGAAACATAACATTGCATATCAAAGGAATCATATTCATATTTGCGTATGAGTGAGATTATTGTTTAAACCGTCTAGAAAAAACAATGATAGCAAGATGATGAACCAGATCTGTACATGTGTTGTACGGTCACTTGGCTTTGTTTAGGCATCTTGTGAATATTGTATTTTGAATTAAATAAATATAATATTATAAAATACAGATTCTGTCTTTTGGCAGCTTCACCTGATTGAAAAGTAAACATTGTATGCTCACTTCAAAGTAAGGTCATATTGTATTATTTGAGAGACCGGCCTTCTCTTTAGAGCTCTCTTTAGGTAGTTTCAATTTGTTTACTTCCTGTGGAAGAAAAAAAAACTTGGTCTTGACAAAATTACCTGAAATAAGGATTTTCAAATAACATAGATCAAATATTTAAATACAGAAAATAAAAAAAAATAAAAAAATGATTTTGACAGTTGTATTTTTACACACAAATGTAGTTTTAAGTTTCCATGTGAAAATCAGTCAACTGAAAGTGAATTGACTGCATCCCTGTCATCTCTTTTAACATTCTAGATCAACAAACTTTACTCAGGAAAAATACATCTTTTTTTTCCCTTTAGGTTTGAATTTTTAAACAGGATGACAAAGTTGAATTTCATTAGCCTCGGGGACCCAAATAGCAGGAGATAAGATGCTATTTGGGAATGATTCAAAGGATATTCTCTTACTTCACGCTATGACTCAGCTTCCTTTCATTCAGTAGTCCCAGCCACATTTAACTAATTTGTTGTAGACTCACATGCCAACACATTTTTGCCGCTTGCCTGGCAAAGGCAAGCATAAATGTTTCATTGGTGAATCAGCGTGTTTGTCTTACACCTCAGTACACGAGAAACTATTTGTTATTTCAGCGTGTCTCAATACCAGCAAGGCAGTAGTTTTTTGAGAGCTTTGGATGAAGTTCTTTCCCACTGATTACATTGATGTGGTGACCCGTGGGCCTCGGCTGGTTTGAGATGGACTCCCCAGCTCAGAGAGCTTGCTGTCCCTCCAGTTTTGCCATGTCCATCTCAACTCTGCGACCTTTTATAAAGAAATCAGTGGAAAACAAGACTGTCCAAACTGTATTTTTTTATTTTTTTAAAGGGAATTCCTTCACCATTTAATTGAATACGTTGAGTCCTCCCAGCCTTCAATGCTTGTGCACCCATTCAGCATCATGTTATGCCTGACAAGCTGAATGGGATTCTTGTAAGAGATACAGTAATTTAATTACTCCAAAGCTATTTGGCAGGCTGGCTCTCAGCTGCTGCCCAAGAAAAACTCAACTTGTTTCACCCATCTGTCAAAGGTGTTTTTCTTCAAAGTGTATGTGCATGTGAAGGACTTCCTCTTACGCAATACACGGCCAGGGGCGGTTTTGGGCACGGGCGACCCGGGCAGCCGCCCGGGGCGGCACTTTTTCATGACACATGGGGGGCGGCACGACCACTTAAAAATATATATATATATATCATCTGGGCCGCGAAGCGGTTTTCCATTATCTATCATATCACTGTGTGGGGAATTGGCATTGGCGCCCCCTGCAGCTGCAGGCGCCCCTGCTTGCTAAGAAGGTGCCGTCTACTAGTGATGTGTCGGTCGCGAACGAAACGGCTCTGAGAGCTCTTTGACGTGAACCACGGGGCCGGCTTTTTTTTCTTTTCTCTCTCTCTCGCTCTCTCAAGCCGCATTTGATTGGTCAATATGTGTGGCGTCGTCTCTGTGCCTGCGATGAGCAGAGGGGCGGGAGTTACACAGTTCATGTGACGTCACGAGACTGTGCATTGTAGCAACTTCAGTCCCCTCAGAGAGAATGTTCTCCAAACAGGGCAGATCATTACGGAGAGAAGAAACAGGATCAGCCCTCAAAGCTGAGGCACTTGGTCTTTCTCAATGTAAATCTTCACTGAAGGACAAAACTCTGGATGCTGATTTTTTTCTTTTTGTTTTACACATTTTAATTTATATTTTGTTGTGTGATTCTGTAAGTTGTTTCACTTTAAATCTGTTAAGTATTAAAAAGCTAAAAGTTTAAAATAGTTAAAAGTTAGTTAAGTTCATTTGTAAATAGTTAAACGTTTGTTTTTGCACTTTCTAATTTTTTTTTATCACTCTGTAGAGTGTATAAATAAAAGTGTATTTATATAATAAACATTTGATATAGTGCATGTTTTTTTTTTACATTAGTAATTCATATTGCGCATAATTTTACATTATTGTTGGTAATAAATTAATTTAAGCACCAAAAAATCTGAAGAGCCATTTGGGAGCCGAAAGAGTCGGCTCTTTTTAGTGAGCCGAGCCAAAAGAGCCGGTTCTCTAAAAAGAGACGGAATTCCCATCACTACAGATCATGTGTGAGAAGGGGGAAGGGGAAGGGGAGGGGGCGCGGGGGGAAAGTTCACCTCTGGGTCTCCCAAATGGAACGGACAAGGGGGGAACGGGGGGATCCACTGTAGGCTATAGAGCAATACTCTAATGCAATTAGTGGGCTTAAGTCAGTTATGTTGTAACTTATACTGTGTTGTGCAGAATTGTGTGCATTGATTCTCTTAAGTGTGTTATTCAAATGTTCTATTGAATGATTTGTGCAATTGAGGAATTTAAGTTTATAATAAAAAAAATAAAAAATAAAAATGTTCCCGGCGGGGGCTGGGGGGGGCGCTCGGAGGGGGTCTCGCCCGGGGCGTAATTACATGTAGAACCGCCACTGTACACGGCCTATCATTTTGGCCAGACTGAGAAGTGTCAAGCCATCAAGCAGTTCTCTCATGGGAGAGGAACGCTTTGAAAGCTTTAACCTCAAAGTCTGTGTTGGTGGGAATGCAGCTGTGTTAAAACGACAGCATTTTGAAAAAGGACACATTCACCTATTTAACATGAAACACAGCAGAACCTCTTCCTGAATGTAAAACATGAGCTAGAATACGATATTGACGAGGATACTGCAACACAAATCTGTAGTGTCTCTTGCACTGGCCAAGTGTTACGTAGGGAAATGTAAGGCTCTGAAAACAGATAGAAACTCGATTCACAGTCTATCAAGGATGGCATGTAAAAAACATATTTCATGACACAGATAATCACAATCTTAAACAAAGTTTTCCTCTTATTTTTACATGTAAAGGCAAAGTTCAAAAATGTTTCTGATGTGCAAATTATCTTTCTTTTCAAGACTTGACAATGAGTTGAAGCCGAGGCGGAGTTTAAAACATACCTGAACAGAAATGTCAAATTGACAATAGTGATTTATATTGGAATAATTGAGTGCTTCTGTGCAGTGTCTCCAGCAGTAGAGTGCCAAAGTGAAAGCAGAAGTTGCTTCAAAAACATCTGTAAAACTCACATTGACATTTCATTGCTGATAAAAAATTTAGAGAAATATTGTAATCAATTTAAAATGTGTGTGTATGTACCATTAATCACTTATTCATTCCCCCTTTTTTCTCTCATTACTTTTGTAATTTTATTAAAATGTTATTACGTTTTATTAAAATTATTATAATTGTATTATTATTTTAGTTACTGTTACTATTATTAGTACTACTATGATTACTATTATTAGTACCAATATTATTATTATTATTTGTGTTGTTATTATTATTTCTAGTTAGTATCAGTATTACTACTATGATAATTATTATCATTATAATCATTATTAATATTAGAACTATTCTAAGTATTATTAACCAACACTATTGCCCCTCTCCACTTACATGCACATGCACACTTACACACAAGAGAATCACACAATAGACTCCATGGCACTTTCTCTAACACACACGCCTGACACAAGGATCAAACCTTTGCTCTTCCTCTTTTACACTGCACCCAATGTATGTTTTGCCCTGTAGTGTTAATCCTGTCATGTCGCCCATACTAGGTCTTGTTTCATTGAATATTGATGTATTGAAGAAAAAAAAGGAAGAAAGAAAATAATCCAGTCTTGGAACATTATGTTACCCAATAGTCTGTTGTGTGGTTCACTTTATGAATCTAGGATGGTAGTTCTTTAAATGTGTAATATTTATATTCAGAGCTTCCTATTTTTAGTGGCTGAAGACTATTGAACAAACACAAGGCCAAACATCATAACTCAACACATTTGTAGTTGGGCAGCAGTTAATTTAGACATCTATCCATGTATGTTAACAAATTGTTTAACTTTCTTGACGAAGCTTACATTTTCAGATAGCAAGTGCTGCAGTAGAGGCTAATTTATCTCAGATTATGGATGGTAAACCACAGGAACACATTATATATATTCTGAATGGCTGATGAAAGAAATACTCAATGGATGGATATCTTTGGACAGAGCCAAGTTATCTCCTTCCCATTTCCAGTCTTTATGCTAAGCTATGCTAAATTCATCCCAGCTGCAGCTCTATACTTAACACACAGCTATGAGATTGATCTCATCTTAATCTTGGAAAGAAAGCAAATATGCGTATTTCCAAAACTGTTGAAGTAACCCTTAAGGTGTTACTGTAATGTGTGCAGCACATCAACTTTGCACCGTGTTCTCTATAGAATTCCCAGAGAAGTCGGGAAGACTGGCTGTGTTTTTATCAAAAGGACAAGCCTGGCAGATTTTTGTGTTTTTGTATTCATTTTTTATTTTAATATTTTGAGAAATCATGAGCTGAGTCGAGGGGGCAAGACTTGAAATAGAGAAATAATGGCGAGGTGACAGGGAACTGTTATGACCCACCTCCCCTTAGGAAATGCAGTCATCATGTTGTCAAGCCGTATCGATCTCTGAGAAAGACTTAAAGAGGCGGTGCTGTAGTTCGGGAGAGGGAGAGGGAGAGGGAGAGGGAGAGAGGCAGGGATGAAAGTGCAGATGGGAAGAATGCCCAGTTCCAAAAGTGACTGGTGGGATTTTATCATGCTCAGTGAAAGGGTGACATTTCAGTAATGCTTTATTCCTCACTTTGGCATTTCAAATTAATAAAAGCCTCTAATAACTATGCAGATTGAAAAGATGGAGGACGAGTTGACACACTATGAGCTAACACACTGATGAACAATGCCACAATTTCACTCTCGCTGTCTCTTGTTCTTTCTTTCGTTCTCTCAATTTCTTCCCAGTTTTCTATAAATTTCTCTGCGATGACCCCTGAATCTCATTGTAAAAGTGTGTCCTCTGATTTTCTTCTTACTGAGAGAGCATTTAGAATCCCTCAGCGGCAGATTGATGTATTTTAAAGCTGCATATATGAAACTAGCAAGAGTCAAAATCAATAATGAAATGATTTTAGAATAGTTTATTTTTGTATTTTTGTTGTTAGGAAGGAGGCATTCGGTTAACAAATGGATTACACTTTAATTTTCTGTTTGGCCTAATAGGAGCGAAAAAGAAGAATCAAGAAAGTTGGGTTTGTGTAATTAAGGCTGTGCTGCATAATATATCGTTACTCTTCATGTGGTCAATGACAATCAAGATCTAGTAAACACGGGACTCTGCTTACCAAGCAAAGGGCAGCTTCTTATGCTAAGGACTTGGCCATTTCTATCAACAACAAAAATAAGGCTTTCACATATGACATTGGCCATGATGCTATTGTGTATGTAAAGTATTTATGTAAATAAATGTACTTGTATTATTAATATCAACCACGCAAGATGTGTTTGTAAACAGATAATGAGACTAAGAAAAGAAATTCAAATTTTCTAGCATTCAATATTACAATTACATAGAAAATTTGAATTTCTTTTCTATAAAATGTGTTGTTTGTCAAAACTTACAGCCAATCAGCTCTTTGATTAGGGGGCAGCCAGGCGATTCCCATCATGCCCTGCGTCTTGCGGTCTGCAACGCCTGGCTCTACAAACTGTGGCCATCAAGTCAGACACATATCCAACTGTCATGCATTATGCAGCGATCGCCAGTGATGAATTCTGCACAGGCCTGACTCATCTCGAACGAGTCCATTGCCGAAGTGCATTCTGGCTCCAGCCTATTTTGGACTAGACCATTGTGCAGGAGTTAGGTAAACCTGTGAGGTTAATTCCCACTGAAACCTGTTCCTAACAAGAACATAACAAACATTTGAATGCCAGCAATATTTCTAGGTGAGAAACTTTTCCACCTGGGATGAATTCTCGGCTCCCTTTACTAACCAACAGTGTTTGTTCTAACACACAAAGAGCTACTACCGCTTCAGCCAAGATCGCCAATGACCACAATGAAGCAAGGAAAAAGGAAAATCCCTATAAGCAAACATCACCAATGTTAAGACACACTGCACAGACAAAGACATAAACCTGGTTAAGGAAAATCCATTTCATATCTTATTATCTTCCAAATAAATAAACTAAACTAACAGGTGGCCTGACTCAGCCTGATGACAGTGACTGCTGTAGGAAATGTAGGAATCTAGGCATGTGAAAAGGCATGCAGGGAACCTTTTCACAGCCATTATGTTAGACAACATACTCAAAGACTGTGCAGCATGATCACATCCAAAAATGTTACCCTTAATATGTCTCACATAGGAATCTTGTCAAATGGGGGGGGGGGCATCTTTATCAAAAGATTTTAAAAAACAAATATTTCTAGAACAGCTAAAGCCAATGAGACACACACCTACAACCCTGGCATTGTTAGTGGCATGCTCTATCTCTACAGGATCAAAAGAGATGCTTGTAAAATTCATCTGATGTGTTTATTTTACACACATATCTGCCCGTGTTAACTATTCTCTCTAAAGTATCTTGACAAGAGAGAGATATCATTTTTTACCGCACAAGCAGGCAGTGTTTCATCCAGAGGCTGCTTTGGAATACAGAGCGCCGCAAAGAGAGGGAGAGATGAAGCAAAGAGAATTAAACATCCTCTTATTATAGCAATGTTAAAGCGTTTTATTGAATCCTGACATCAGAGGGAATCTAATCCCACATATAACCAGGCTCACACATGAAGAGACGTGCAGCCACACACACACATACACACACAAACTAATACAGAGGAAAATATGCAGGTATGCTCACATGCAGATAAATACAAATACACACAAACAACAAATACACATATAAGCATGGCTTTGATTCAGTTCTCCGTGGATCTTCACACATGTAGACACACACATGAAAGTCCACCACCCTACCCCATGATAATAGGGCAGTGTTAAATTTACCCCAGTGGGACAGATAATGAAGCCAGGGGTTAATTCATGTGGAGTGTGTTTCCCCTCGTCTACTGACGTCCTGTGAATCCCAATCAAGGCTGGATCGCGGCACGGCTAATTTGCCAAGCAGCCCACTTCAAAAGCCCAGACTGGCTGTACTGGAGTCCTGAAAAGGACTGCTTTGGCGAGGGCTACGTTCCAAAAGGCAGAGTACATTTGGCATATCAAAACACGAGCATCAGGAGAAGTTTGTGTTTTGATAAGACATCGGCGCCGATAGCAGTTACCGCCATCACCTCTGCACCCTCTGATGTGCAGTTTACTGAACCACTAGATGTGTGTGTTTTTATGTTGCCTCACACGGGTCACTTACATACTGATGCAAGTTTTACTTCACAAAAATCACAAATTTAGCATTTGATATGATGATACATCGCAACAAGGTCAAAGTTTGAACCTTACTAGAGAATAAAGTTGGGATATACTGACTCTTTAGCACCGACATGTGAACTGATTTTACGACCGTTTATGAGTAGTTTAACGAGTGTTTTTCCTCCTCTGATTGTTTTAGTTTTCAGAGGCTTGAAACGTTTAATGTATCCAAGATCTCACAAGATAAAATTTAAAATAAAGATAAAATGAGAAGATAAAAGGTTTAATTCTCATATTTTGTCACAATTCAAAACTACCCAGGTGGGTATTCACTGGATTCAACGTACCCTCAAACAACAGTTCATATGCTCCCTGACAAAAAGTGTGTTATTTTTTTGTGCGTTTTCCTCTCAATGTCCAGCAACATAAGCAATCAGTGTCCTTGTGCAAGCCTACGGAAGTGGCGTTACTTAAGTACAGAAGTTACATGACTAATAAGGAAACGTTGACTTTTGTTTTTTACAAAGGACACGAACAGAGGCCTCATGGGTGAAAGTCCTGGGCTTTTTGTCAATCTTTATACTACTCTTAATGCTACATAACCTGCCCGGGCTCATGATTACGTGGATATATATACATTTATTACGTAGGTTATATATAAATTAGAGTGCTTTACTTTTTATTGCTAGTAATAGTGTTTGAGCCAGCTTGATTGCATTACTCAAGCGAGTTTGGGCTAATTTATTTTCACACTATACAGGAATGAGTGTAAGCCAATGGTTGCCTAGAATGGTAGAAAAGTGCACACTAGTGTTTTTAGCCTGTACATGCATGATATTGATTTGCCAATATCTGTTGTCAGGTCTCAGACGTTCATAACCCTTGAACCACAGATGTGATATGATGGTGCACTCACAGGTCATCTGAGCAATCCTCCTGCCCTTCATTCCTCTGAAGGTCAGAAGAATGAAAAGCCTGGCTCTGTTGTGAGCCACTGCTGGCCCTGACTGCAGGTCATTAAAGCTCTATTGAGTTTCTGCCAAAGCTCTGACTCTCCCAATATCTCACCATGGCTCATCTCAGCTGTCTCTTCCGTCAGGGCTTATACCGGAGCCCTGAAAGGATCAACACCCAGTCCCTGTGTTTGCTGTACACTTGAGCATTCCCTTTTCTAAAAAGCCAAACGAGATCTACCTTGATATCATCTTTTTTTGGAATGGCTTCTGTGCATCACCACAAACGTATCATCCTCAGTTATGTGTGAGTGCAGGACATAGAGAGCTTGCTTTTTTTGCACTGTTCAAAGGTTGAGATTTTATTGTGGTCTTAAAATGGGCTTGTGGTGCTTCAGCTCAAATAAACGTCATTTGTGTTGTCCTGGATCAACTCCCTGAACACTGAATCACAGACGAGTGATATCACCAAGCTGTCATTTGTCAAATTCTCCTCTGGTGCACCCCGTGAATGAGGATAGGCATCCGGAGGTGTGATAGAGTGAGTTTGAACCAGCGACAGGTCTGCAGGTGTCATGCGGCAGGTTAGGAGGTGTAAGGCCGAGCAGGATGATGGGCTGATTAATCCAGCAACACCTCGAGTCCAGTGGGAATGACTTCTCTCTCACAGCCACAGAGGCTCTGCAGCCAGGAAGTTACTCAGCACAAATAAGTAAAGTGCAAACAGGTCACTCGTTAATGTTATAATACTGCATGTTTCACTGTAGCCGGGTTTTAATTCAATCGTTAAGTGAATTTTAAGATAAAGAAAGAAAGAAATCCGAAGTAGTGTGTTTCCATTAACTGGTTTGGAGCCGTTACAGCCCGTCTAATGGCTGCAACAATAATGGAAGACCAGACAAGTGAAAAGTAATAAATAACCCCATTTATGTAAACAATAACATTAAAAGTAAACAAACATGGTAGAGTCAGTAATCACTAATATCAGCATGTGTGGATGTGTGTGGAGCAAACTAAACTAAACAGAAGCCGTGTCAGCCAAGGACGAGAGATGTTCAAGGGGTGCACATAAAGTCAAGCTAAATAAATTTTTAAGCATTTCCAGAGCAAAAATGTGAGTCTCAAAGTCACTTACAGAGAAACAAAGCAGTGAGAACATATCAAACTTGAAAATGTCACAATGGTGAAATAACAAGCTTGCCTTAAAAAGATGCCTCGAGTTGAAAACTGTGGTGAGTTCAATCTGTGATCTGAGCTTCAAGTCCAGAAATCTGTCAACTAAACTGATTGGTTGGATTGCCTGCACACATCCTTCAACTGTAGCTGTCGTTGGCCAGAGAATTTATCTCCCGAGCCACATCTCGTGTCAAAAGGCACATCAACGAGAGGTTGAGCTTTGTCAGTCTCACAGGCCATATGTCACTCAATTAAACATCTGCTTTACACCACATGTGTGTATGTGTGCCTGTTTAGTGATTGCATGGATTTTTGTATGATGTGTGTGTGTATATATATATATGCACAAACTTGGAGGTTCTGTGTTGTCAGTGCAGCCCATTTAGGAGAGAAAACATCAATCGCTGTACTTTCAGTAAATTTGTCTGTCAATATCTCAAAGATTCTATTGATATAATCAGTGTGCAACAGATATATTCTGTTTGTGTTGTTTGTTCTGTCACGGTTCATTAATTACTATAGTGGAAACCTTCAAACTATTGAACACAACCGTCAAATTACATCTAAACATCCACTGAGCCTTCGTCACAATCTGACAGCCGGAATGTCCTGCATGCTTTATATTCCGGTGAATGACATTTGGATGCACATTCCCAGCTCAAGTCTCTGTCTCTCCCTCGCTCTTGTCCCTTGTTCTTGTGTGGCACCCTCATATTGGATTGACCTTATAGGCCGCAGAGATCAGGACATCATTAGATGTGACCAGCCACAGACTTGCTGCTCAGGCCTCCTGCACTAAGCCACTGCCCTTGGACAGATAATATAGCACCGATAGAAACCAGCTTGGCTCTGTTACACAACAGCCATGGTGGCAATAGAGATGTCAGCCATACCAAGAAGAGACAGGCCATTAGAAGCCCTTCAGCATTGTATGTAATGTCAATATGTGTAGCCTAAGGAGACTATTTGACTGACATGACATAATGTTTATCTTTTAAACTTATAAACCTAGAGCAGAATTTGAAAAAGTATTATGATGAGTAGAATATGGAGCATACAACATCTTGTGTGGTGTTGAAACAAAAAATATTGGAGAGGTGACACATGTAATACAAAAGATATATCATATTATCCCAGTTTTTAACATATACCTTGTTATAAATGTGTAGTTCAGGTTGAGTTAACCCTGTTGACATCAGCATGACATCATCAGGGTTATTTTCTGTAGAAAGCCCCTCTGTGTGGGACTCCTCATAACAACATAATGGATCTTTATTCATATGCATTGGAGATGAGCTCATTTATCACGCAACATATAGTACGAAATAAAGTTGCATGGCATAATAATAATATGCCATACAGATATTATCATACAGTTAGATATATACCGAATATTATGTTATATGGTACTAGCATTAGTAATTATAATAAAATGCATGTCTATGCACATCAGCAAGCCGCTTTCATCAAAACAGATCATATACAATTCAAAATTACAATATAACCTTTACCTTTAAATATAATCCATGCTAAATTATACTTTCATGGCAGCAATTCTTCTGTTGGTCGATATCTCATTTTGGTACAAAACTCTAGTTTCTTTCTAATTCTCTGCAGACTATTTCCCTCTTCCACAGCCATGATCACAGGTAAAGGATCAAGCTGAGAGAGCTTATTGTTTTTCAATAGCTGCCCCGCAGCAGAATACTGAAGCCCTGGGTCTTAAATGACCACAGAAGGTATTGATCTTCATAAGGCACTGTTTTTGTTGTTAAATAAGCACCACAGGAAATCCAATGAAAGGTCTTCACCTTTGCTTTGTCTCCATCATTCCACCTTCACTGGGCTGTTTGAAAGCGTTCCAGTATTTATTTGGGGGGAAAGTAAATACTCTACATGCCACTTCATGTTAAATTGGAAAAGTGCCTTCGCATTATTGAGCTTTATTAATGATGAAAGAAGCATTTATGAAAGGTTTGTGCCCAGCCAGCTCCCATATATGAACAGTTAGAATGATCACTTTCGTGAAGGCCCGAAGTCGAGGCAGGCAATGAGAGAATGATTTGGGATTGAATGTATGACTTGTATTTCACTGGTCTCTGAACACTTCTTCTGCTGGCATCACGAAGCAAATTTCTCTCTTTTCAAAACTTCTATTTACTGTGGTTATCACCGTTTAGGCAAGCAATTTTTTTTTTCCCATTAGCTTCCGACGCTGCGGTCTGGGTTCTTTATATCGTCTGTGAATAAGGCAGCCACCCCGCTACTACCTCAAACCGAACCGTGACAGCAAATGAAATAACTACTAAGTGAAATTCATGCTCTTGAATGACAACAGCGAAATCACTCTCTCTTACACAGCCTGTGTCTCTTTCCCTGTCTTGCTCTCCATGTACTGTCAAGGTGTGGGCTCTGATCAGACCTCCGGGTAGTCCAAGCCCAAGTGCGGAATATAAGAAGCCTCATCACACATCATTGGCAAACAGCCGATACTGGTACACTCTGCGAAATAAAGGTGCAAACTAGAACCACATAGGGTTCTTTGGAATGTCCTCATAGGAGAACCATTATTGGTTTTGCTTGTATAACAGTATCATCTAGAACCCCCCTTTTGGGTTCTGCTGATAACCCTTTTATATTCTAAGGGTGATGTGGTGCAGTGCAACCCACAACAATCCTGGTTCATAATCACAGTGATATAATTCATTGTCCCTGTGGTCAAACTCAGGCAGCCAACGTTCATTCTATAACCCCTTAACTCTCTCTTTCGGATCTCTCTTTATGAGTTTCTGCTTTCAGCTTCATGTTGGCTTTGCTCATGTGTGGGTGTGCATGGGCGTGAGAGGAGAATACTTCTTTCAAAGAAACACAAACGGTGTACTTGTTTTATATTCTCTCTACATCCCACTCTCTGTTATGCTCTCACTCCGTTTTAGCAGCATAACACTTTATGTCCCTCCTAATTGGATCATGCAACGCTCCTTTGAGTCTTCTGAGCAGGTCTAGTGACCCACAATCCCTCAGTCTTGTTTTACTTCAACCCATAGTTATCGCTTCTGCTGTAGCTGAGGCGCCGATAGCATATCAGAGTCCCACAGGAAATAAAACGGGCCGAGGAGATCTGTATCTAAAAACAGGGAAGTCATACAAACGAACTGTGAAGAAGATAAAACATAAAACATATTCTTTGCTGGGTGACAAAAAACGACAAAGACAAAAAGAGTCCTTTTCCAAGTAATAAAATATAATGGCGTCTGCTTATCAGTATTCCTGCCAGTGATCTTCACCCGACAAAGTGGCAGTCTCCGTTGAATGCACTGCAATACCAGAGAGATAAGCGAGTAATGTTGCAGATAGCACTCTTCTCACCTTTAGATAATTTCGCGTGTAGAGTGTCGGATGATTGCTGATTATCGAACCGCTTTACAGTTGATCTGAATCTCATCTGCACTTAACCTCATTGTTCCTGGAGCAGAGGTGAGAGGAATGTCAATTGGAGTGTGTCTTGTGCTCTCTGGCTCCGTTTCAGCTCTCTCTCTCTCTCTCTCTCTCTCTCTCTCTCTCTCGCTCTCGCTCTCTTTCTCTCTCTCTCCCCATTCACTCACTCACACATGGATATATGCAGCATGTGCACACACAAGCAAACACATTCAGAGCTCTCTAACCCTCTCACAAACAAACACAAACACATCAAGAGCTCCTCTTTCTCCTCACTAACACTCACAAAAACATCCAGACTTGGTGGATGTCTATAGAGCAGACACAGGCCCATGAAAAATGCATGTCCTTTTGCGTGTTTCATAAGAAACACTCATCGGGATTCCATTCCCATCTCAGCTGAAACACCACACAGGAATATAAATTACACTGACAATTTGGGTGGCATCACAGGCTGGAATGGCGCTGAACACAAATTTTGGGATCCACGGTGTCATCGTAACGAGAGGGTCACAGTCTCCTGCAGCTCTAGAACCAACATTGCTTCCGCAGATTATAAAATACAAGTTAGCCTGAACGTGATTGAAGTGCTATTGAGTATGGTGTGGAATCATGAGAGGACGATGAGCGAAAGAGGCACTGGAAAAACAAATAACCTTTCGAGGCAACGTGTACAGCTGACCTGGGAGGTGCTTTAGGGTTTGTAATCGTTAGGTTGGGACTATTACAGCAAGCAGCTTGATAACTAACAAGTGTTCTAGGATTCCACTTTTCCTGTGAATCTTTTATGCCAAACTAAATATTTGGTATACCTTTTTCGACATTTCAGTTGCTTAAGTTCCAGTTTCCAGAGTGCAGTTTGTCCCCTTTTTCATTTGTCATTTTTACTGGACAAAACACTTCCTGCATAACGATAAAATGGTTATTATTTCAGATATTTTCCAATTGCACCATACTACATATTACATATATATTGTATACCCTGCCTGCAATGTGCACTTACATGTGTGCTCTTTTCTTTACAGGAGAATCCTTATATGTGCAACAATGAGTGTGACGCCGCCACTGAGGAGCTCGCTCATCCTCCAGAGTTGATGTTTGACTTTGAGGGTCGCAACCCCACAACGTTTTGGCAGTCCAGCGCATGGAAGAAATACCCAAAGCCCCTCCAGGTTAACCTCACGCTGTCATGGAACAAAACCATCGAGCTGACTGATGACATCGTATTGACCTTTGAGTCAGGCCGACCAGAGCAGATGGTCCTGGAAAAGTCCCTTGACTACGGCAGGACCTGGACCCCGTACCAGTTCTATGCCACCGACTGCCTTGACGCATTCACCATGGAACCCAAGACAGCCAACGACCTCACCCAGCGCACCCTGCTGGATATCATCTGCACTGAGGACTACTCCCGAGGCTATGTGTGGAAGAACGACAAGACGGTACGTTTTGAGATCAAGGATCGCTTTGCCCTCTTTGCCGGGCCTCGGCTACACAACATGGCCTCGCTGTACGGCCAGCTGGATACCACCAAGAACCTGAGGGACTTCTTCACCATCACTGATCTGAGGATTAAGCTGCTGAAGCCAGCCACTGGAGCCACCATGGTGGATGAGAATAACCTCTCCAGATACTTCTACGCCATATCTGACATCAAAGTGCAGGGCAGGTAAGACCCACTTATATTTCTTACTAGTTTTCTAGTAAACTGAAAGTCTGATTGTACCATCATATCGTTTAGGCGCTTTCTTTAAAACAGCATCTTCAGTTTGTAGATTGGTACTATTTATACATTTTGAGTTTGGTGGTAAACAAACTAAATATGTTGACCTGCAGTGGGTGTCTCCTCAAAGTCTAAACATGTTGAGGTCAAATTCTTCCTCATAAAACATTTTGAGAGATGATTTTACTTTACTTGCTTACCATCTTCTTCTTCACTGCCTTTATTGTTGCATTTCTGTGCTTCTTGATTTTTTCGCAATTTGAACACCAATGTGGAAGTCTTTCTCAAAAAGAGCCTCACATGTTTCTGTGAACTAAAACTGGCCTTTGTCAGAGGAATTACTTTTTAGTAGGAGTTCTGTCATGAGGAACTGTATCAACTCCTTAATTGCCTGTAGTCCTCAGCATTGCAAAGAGCCAGATCCATGTTGACGAATGTTATGGATGGATTGATATCATTTACAGTTTGTAGATTGTTATTCCCTACAAAGACACCACACACTCATTAGCACTACTTCAAGTAGAAGGGTAGAGCTCATCCATGAAATCCCCTGCTGAGGTGATCAGCTGGGATGCAACCTGACAGACTGTGGCCTCTCCGTGGTACATGGCACCACCCCGGGTTTAGACCAGCCTACTTGCCCCTTCTTGGAGTTGTTCTGATGGGCCATTTCCACAAAGGGTCATCACAAATGCTGCTTATTATGATTTTAGCAGGCACCATAAACTGAACAGAAAAGTTAACTGCCACAGTCGAAATATGAATGGAAGTCAATGGCCAAATCACAATGTGCTCCCAAAGGCTCTGAACCCTCAGGGGCTTAACATATGTTACTTGTGTAAGAGGCTGCAAGGGCTCACGTTTATTTAATAATGTGGGTAGGAGAGCACTTTACGACGCCAAAACATGGCATGTACAATTGAGGGATTTTACTTGGAAACATTTGTTATTGCCTGATTTGTAAGTCTTCCAGGATCGTGCCTTACAAGACGAGAGGTAATTGAAAAACAAACAATTTACTTGTTTTTGTCAATACAAAACACTTCAATAAGCAATTTTAAAAGAAAATGGTTGATGAATAAAACATGTGTATTATAGTCTATGCTTGCATTCTTCAGATTTTCGGTTTTATTTGTGTTTCATTTTAATCCTTAATGTTAAGGTGGTGTTTCTGTGTAATCTAAAATGCTGAACATCAATATGCAGTCCTCTAACATTTTCTTATTTATTTTTTAACTTCCCCTGGTAACATTGTGTTTAACATCACAAATCTATGAATTGTGGGTAATTCCCTCGAGGGAAGTCTTAAGAAATGCGGACTTACTGAAAGTGTGCATGAAGGGACAGTGGACAATGGGACAGCCCTTACAGACTTTGCAGAAACATACTTCCAAGTCTGAGTCTGTGAGAGTCCACATTTGTTTTGGGCCTGTGAATGCATTTTGATTAGGGGGATTCCTAATTAAGTGAATTAACACATTACTGAACTTTGAAATGCAAAGGAAAGAAGCGTCAATGCTTCCCTTTCTTTTGCCTAAGTCTTGCACAAGTTGCCCTTTTAGACTCAGAGCAGCCAAAGTGTTTTCGTGGACCAGACAGAGTAAGTTCCTGCCCAAAATTCTGTTTCTAAAATAAGTCTGAATTAGGAAAAAAAGGAGCAGCCTGAGGAGATGCTGAACTCTACTCTCCTAAATTACTTATTATAACCCTAACTTGACAAGGACAGAGGGCTGAGATTTCCGAGGTGAAGAGAAGAGTTTTAATGCATGTCTCACTGCATTTTTTATTACAGACACACATTAAGATTCCACAGACATCTCATAACCCCTTACATGATATTACAATTATTAGGTCAGGTAGCGCAAACATTCTGGGGAGCTGAATTTTTTTTTGTTTTAAAACATTGTCAGTTTAATAAGAAACAACATAGATATTTTCATTTTCTTATTTCTATTACTTTCTTAAACGTTTTTCACTTAACTTCAGATAGTTAACTTAGTGACACAAAGTTAATCATTGTAATCAATTAACCTTTCCAAGATGTATTACACCTACATATATGTCCATCCACAATTCAAACACATATTTCCAATTGCCAGCTGCTACGGTTGTAAACAGTCATATGATGAAATGGGCACTGTGTTTTTTGTTAAGTTTTGTTCTTGCCCAATTTAAAGCAGTTTGGTGTAATATTTGTCTTCAAACAATACAGGGGACAGAGACGGCAGAGAAAAGCTACTAGATACAATACATGGACAACATAGAAATATGTAGAGCCCTAAGTGGAGCAGAATTTAACGAAGACATATCATGAAAAAACTCACTTGTTCAGTGCTTGTGCACATACAATTGGGTATCCGGAGTGCCTTCCAACACACAAACAGTGAAATAAGACAATCCAGTCAGTTGTGGGCTGCCTAAATAAGAAAGCATGTGATTCAACGAGCCTTTCGGAGTTGGCTCCTCTTTCTATGTCACATGCAGGCTCATGAGAGTATACTGCAACCCCACGTGAATATTTCCATCCACGGCTTGAGAACTTCCTTTGCATTATGTCTCCTTTATGTCAAAAAGTCAAACATCCATTATGTTCAGGTACTTTACCATTAGCTATAGAAACAGGCAGCTTTACTGGTCTCCCTGAAGAGAAATGACTTCATGTGATTTACGTGTGACTGGAGACGAAGTCAATTTCAAGTTTCATTGCTCATCATATGATGATTTAAGGGCTCTTTAAGTGAAATGTTCGTAGTTTCTGAGCTCTTCTGGATGAATGATTATAAGAAAACGTGAGTTGTGTAACACAAAAGGAAGGGATCCTTTTCTGTTAAACATTTTAACTCTATAGCCCTTTGCTTCACAATGTTCACCAGATAATCGCTAACTTTGTCTGTCTGCCATGTGGTGCACAGTGCGGTTATCAGATTTTATCGACGGAAACAAGGATGATTGTAGAGCTGAGGGCGACTGTTGGGTCGGGGTGATTTGTGTGGATTTGTTACAAGCACATCCCGTTCACGTCACACATGCTAGTTTGGTCTATTGTGAAAATAATATGGATTAGTGATGCTTTTAAGAGAGACTATTTTAATTTACATTATTCTTATTGTAAAACCTTAATTTTCAGTCAAATTATACAGACCTCCCCTGCAACGTATATTATACACATCAGTGACTCATCAGAATACCTCTGTGATTTTCCCAGAATGGAAACATTGTCATTTCATGATGCATGAAAATGGCCCACATGATGGTCGTAAAGGCTCTACAGCTGCTCTGCAAATGGGACCTGTGTTGCTTGCTGCAGTTGGTTTATATGAGGATAACTAGGTTGGTAATGACCCATCAGATGGGCCCTCGGTGAATTGAAACAGTTAGTCCCTAATTAGAATTCAGTCGACTTCAATGGCAGATTAGAACCATTAGCACGTTGGCTAATTGGTAGGAGACTAATCTTGTAATTAAGAGCATTTGCAGCTGATTAAATGGTAATCATCAGAGACACATCAGTGAAACATGGAGACATTCAGAATTGGCAGGCTGTGGTTCCAATTTTAGCCATGCCCCGTTTAATAATGAGAAGATTTGTGAGGTTTCCTTTTTGAGCAATCTACAGTTTATGCTTTAAATGACACACATTTTCAGACACCACAAGTATGTTTTAATGATCTTTGACTGCTGGTTCGAACAAATCAAATCAGTCACTGAAGACGAGCTGTCATAACGGGCAAAACATCTGAAAACACTTCATGATGTTTGATTTCTTTGATCACATGCCACAGGTTTTTCAGAATGATGAAGAGTGATACTTGCAATTCAACCCAATCAGAGAGATATACATGTTCTGCAGTCAGACACACTATTCAATATTCAAACTAACACTGTAAACATGAATTGATGAGTTCTGCATTGCAAGGCTTGTTTTCCAAGTACAGAATAGCGTCTCCCACAGATATCTTATTTTGCCATTCATTAGAAAGAGTACAAGGTTGGATGGAAGGAAAATAAGCTATTTTGCCCAATTTTCCATTCTGCCCCTGGGCATCAAATTCAATTTTCCACCAAAAGTTTGCAATGAGAAAGAAAAGAAAATAAACATACGATTTCTGTCCAGAGGTGGATCAGTAACTCACTTGAAAGAGGGTGATAGAGACGGGTGGAGAGAGACTTATTAGAGTTCCCACCAGACTCAGCAGCCTTCTGGCTAAAACCAAACGTGAAAGCCTTATCACAGAATGGCAATCCTGTCCCAGAATTCCCAGGATACTCCACAAATGCTGATTAACTTACACTCATAAGTTGATTGTGTGCAGTGTAACCTGTGGATACCTGTGTCATTTCACACTTATACAGAAATAAAAAACAAAAACAAAGACAACAAGATAATATACAAATTATTAAATTTGGGAAATTTTAGAAGAAAAATTAGCTACTAGCAACAACTCTTTTTTTTGAAGATCAATTTGTCACTTACTTACTTCAGATCACCTTTAAATACTTCCAGATGCAATAGAGTTGCATAGGATAGCAGAAAACCTGCAGTACGTCATAACATCACCAGTAGAAGATACACCAGAGTGAAAGGAATTACATTCATACTAGATGAATCTGCACCACAAGATGTACGTCCAATTCCTTCAGTCAGTACCACTGAAGGAAGTGATAAACCCTTTATGTCGTCTAATAGAATGTGAGGGGGTTGAGGTCAAGAGGGTGGAGTCTGTGAACCGCCACGCTTTTTCTTCTCCTTTATAGGAACACACATATAGCAAAGTCTTGCACTGCAAACCTGCTCGCTGACACCCCCGCTCTCGTTCACAGCACATAATGCAACAGAAGTATGGTGAGTGATCACATATGTCATATCCGTCTAGTGTTCTGATAGTGTTATCAGTAAGGAGAAAGCCCATCCTGAACGATACAAACTTCAATTAAACCCTTGAATCAACAATATATCAAGTTTCCCCTTAACCTTAATCTCAATCTTCCCCCACCGTAACCATACCGTAGTGTAAATAACAAGCTCACATACTACAGGAACACATTTTGTATGGTGGTAATGCAATGAATCCACCCAAAACTACAAAATGTGTGGAAGTAAATAAAAAAGCATACAAATCTTTAATGAATGATAAAATACGATAAAATAAGATATTCCTTTATTAATCCCGGGGAAATTGCAGGATTACAGCAGCAGACAGGTAAAGTGCACACAAGAGACACATAGTAAAATTAAAATAAAAAACAAGTAACATAAATAAACAGTAATAAAAACAGTAAAGGAGCCACAATAGGAATATTATATATACAGACAGAATAACGTGTATTAAAAAAAATATTTATATTGCACCGGTTGAAGTGATTAAAGTGTTTTAAGTGTTTTTGTGGTCTACTGCGAGCTCAGCTGGTTGTGCAGCCTGACAGCAGCAGGAAGGAAGGACTTGTGAGTGTCCTGCATGGGGTGGGAGATATTGTTCATCAGGGATGATAGTTTAGCCATCATCCTCCTGTCTCCCACCACCTCCACCGCATCCAGTGGACACCCCTGATGAGGCTCGTGACCTGGAGGCTCTTCAAAGCCATTGCAAGAAACATAAAGAAATACCAAACGTAGAACTGAGAAGCTTGAGATGCCGCACATGACAACATAAAAGAACCAGAGTAGATTTCTCTTTTAATGATCTAAGAATTATAACAGAGCACAAGTTTGTAAAACTGGCTTTACAAGGTTCAGTATCACATTGCACCGAAAATACTGTGACCAATCTTCCTGTACAATGGTCTTGTATGATAGAAAAAGTATGGCTAAAAGAAGACATGAGGAAAAGGCAGATGGGGAATTATTTTGTACCTATCCTGAGTAGAAGGTAGTGTGTGGCGCGATTGATTTCTAAAGTTATTCCACATAAACGGAAAACAAAAACCTTGAACCGTGCAGGCTGTTCCACCTTTCACGTCTCCCTCTCCATCGTTCTTCACTTATTGATCAGATGTCTACTCGTTAATTAAGACATGACCACTACCGGCTGGCTGCGCGGTCAGAGCTGCACATCTGCAGGGCTGCAGCGGGGGCCTGGGAATGAGAGGCAGCTAATCCATAAGTGCTAATGTGCTATTTCTCTCATCCCCCCTTTTTCATTCTCTATGTTTCTCTCTATTTTCTTTCTTACCTCCCTTTTCAACAGGGCCACAAGTCACACTCTCACTACACTACAATATATATATATATGTATATATGTGTATGTACATACATACACACACACGTATATAACATAGTATGTATATATGCATACACACACTCACGCACACATACGCACACATATATAAATTGTGAAATTAAAAAGAGAAATTATATAGTCCCTTCGGAGTTTCTATGCTGACAAATATTAAACAAAGACAAAACATACATCTTGAATCTTATCCCTTCGAGGTATACATGAGTTATTCAAAGGCAATTTAAACACAAACGAATAATAGTTTTAGAGAAGATATGACACATTTTACTAATATTATACGCTCCCCAATGTTCCCCTCAAGCTATAGACAAACTCCATATCCTCCTCTCCCGGTGGGAATCGTGAGCTCATGAAAGAACCGAATCACACACTTCAACTGTATTGTGCACTTAAAAAAAGAGCTAAATGTAGATCCTCCACAGAGCATTCACAGGACGGGCTTCACACCCCATATTGAAGATCTAAACCCGGACGATATCTATAATATGCCTTCCAATTCAAGAAAAAGTGTCATGATATTACACTATATCGACTACTGTAATATGCCAGGACATTCCCCTCCCTCATTTATCTCCTAAGCTGAAGAAGTAGCCTTGCTTACTATGTTTGTGTGTCTCTCTCCCTCTTTCTCTCTATAGCGTGTAAGGTATATATAGGTGTATAAGGTAGGACAGGATGCAGCAGGAGGAAATAGATCAATATTCTTCTGGAGTGTTTGCGTAAAGGATGTTGTTGAGCAGGTCGATAGAATTTGTCTTTGATTTTTCGCTCAGTGGGGGTAAACTAATTATTTTATATTTTTTGACAGCAGAGCATCCACAGTTGCACAGTGTGTTGCTGGGTTACTTTTTTTCCCTCCTTCAGTACTTTCACAGAGAAAAGGTGTTTGAACCCAAATCCACCCTCATCTTTGAGCAATTGTTTCTCTGCCTTTTGGAATATTGTCTGCCTCAGATGGATGCTCCATCTGTTCAGGTTTCATGAAGACAGTGTTAAAGTGTGCCAATTATTTGAGTCACCCAGTTCAACTGTTGATCCACTATTTTCCATAAAATCATGGCCAGACAGTTCTCACTACATGGTTAAGTAGCAGACAGTAATGGGCTTAAAGCAATAGTTTACCTTTAGCTAATCAACCTCTACAGGTGACGACAATATATTGCATTTAATCCTGATGAGCCACACCAGACTGCCAGCCAAAAGTCAACATTGAGTAAAGCCTATTACAAGCCTATTTTTTTGTGTCTTTTTTAGTCTAGACTTACATCTTCCTTTAAATGGCTACTTGCACACACACACACACACACACACACACACACACACACACACACGCGCGCGCATATGCCTCCAATCGTCCACGCTCGTGCCCTGTGAACCATGACAGCTTTAGCCAGTTTGATTGACAGAGTTTGAGAGTCAGGCTCAAGTGCAGGTTCACACACGACCCCCAGCGATACTCCACTACCACCGTAAGGCTCTACCCGGCTCTGCCGATGCCGGCTATCTTATCTTCCACCAGATGTCTGTCACATGCTGCAGTGTTTTCTGCCAGTCATCCCCCCATCTCCAGCGTTTAATTAGTGCTCATTAAGGCCCAGGCTTTCTTTGTAAATAATATATGGAGAGAAAGTACATCAACATAAGCTGTCTCTGGTGGGCCAGCAGCCATGAATAGTAAAATCATCAACATGTCCTTTTGCTATACTTCTTGTAGGATCAAGCTTGACTAGTAGTGGCACAGACAAGGTTGTCGTGGCTTCATGAGTTCAAATTGTGTATGTTTACGTTTATATGTGCGTGTGTCTTCATTTATATAAAGCAAGGCCAAAGCATTTTTTTTTCTTCTTTTTTTTTCTCATCACATTCAAGTATTAACAGTACTTTTCTGAGAGCACATTTTTTTCTATTTGTACTTTCAACCTTCACACTATAGTAGGTGAATGCATGCAGTTTGCACCGCTTGCATGCTTCTATGCTCACACACACACACACACACACACACACACACACAGAACACACAAACACATACAACATGCAGCCGGCCTCTGATTTCCATATTAATGTCTCCCCAATGCTGATTTCTTCATGGCTTCCTCCTTGTCTCAGTGGCTTACATCACATGAATGAGACGGCCCTCCTAGGGATGAGGTGGGTAGACATTACCATACTGTATGTCTACATCAATGCACAACCTCAATAATAGGCCCTGTCATTGAAACAAATCACAAGCTTTCAGTGGCAGTAGCCCAAGCCACATAAATTTGAATTTCATTTTGCCTCGGCAGAAAATTGAAGCCGGGGGAATTAACTTGTGATCCATTCCTAATATTTCTCCAACAATTTGGAGAGCCCTGACGTAGCTACTTTATATTTCGACGGGGGACGCAAACAATTTGCTTGAGATGTATTACATTACACCCCGAAGAATGACAAAATTGGCCACAGCACAGAGCGACGAAAACAAGCCTAATCGGACTCTTCAATTTCACGGTGACACAGCCTAGCGTAATGAGGTGCCTCTGTGACTCCCATCGTCTCCTTGTGGAAGAGTTCAATGCCCTCCGAAATGTAAAAGGAGTTAATGTAAAGCAACAATGTCAAACTCATTATGTTAGCTGGATTTGCCTCGTTCTTGCTCAAATTGTTGTTTTGTTATTGTTTTCCCTGACCCTGCAACTGTATGTTATGGAGTTTTCTAAAGACAGCCTGGATGTAAACACTTTAGGTTCGGCCTTATGCTGGTTAATTAAAATGGATAATATTGCATTTAATTCACCAAAATGAACCTACAAATCTAAATCAAGTTCCCTTTTTACCTTTAGGTAAACCTTTGTAAATTGTAGACCCGCAAAGCAATTCAAAGGGCTTCACATGAGACGTAAGAGATGCATTAAGACAGGATTTAAAAGGAACAAAATCAAATAGAGAATACAAATAAACAACAATTGAATCAACATATTAAAAAGAAGGATAACAATTACAGTGCAGAGCAAGATTCAGTATGAGTGAATAACGCCAAATTTAATTCAATAACAGGCAGTAACAAAGGATTTAAGCGTCTTTTCCTAGATCATCTGAGAGGTCTGGATGTTCATAATATAGCAGTTGACCACTGACTTTTGCTCCAAAAATAAATATGCCGGTTGTATCTTTGTTTAGCTGGACCTACTATTCATACAAGACAGTAAGAGACAGGATCATGTTGTAATAGGATCAACTTCCAGATTTTCAGAAATTCTCCCATTTTGGTCCCTGTGTAGCTGGCATGTTTCACAGCATTGCTTCCGCTTGTGTAAAAGACATCCAACAGCCTCTCTTTACTTGTAAGGTGCTGGCAGGTTATTCTGGTTTGTCCAGGTAACACATTGACATTCATCTAAAACTTTCAGCAAGGCCAAAGTTTCCCCTCAGCAGCCGCCATCTCTCCATATCTGTCAGAGCTATCACTAGGCAGGATATGTGAGGCTCTCAAAGTGTCTTGTCGAAGAAAGTTTTAGCAAACCTCAGTATGTATTTATACAGCATGGAGGCACATTACAAGCTCTGACCATGGGCAACTTGTGTGAGGGAACAGGTGAGGTATCGAGCTGAGGGAAACTGGTTTGCTCCGTCAGTCTTAACAGTCAGAGTGGCGGTCATGGGTTAAATCTCTAAAGGAAAAAAAGACAGAAAAGGGTCTGAAAATACTGTATCAACTAATTTATAAAATTCTAATGTCTGCGTTTGGAAAAGTTATTTTGTGTAGGAGCTGCTGCCACAATTTTTTTTAAACGTAGAGGTATGTGATTGTTAAGGCCTTTAAAAAAATGCTAAATACTGCCTGCAAATATTTTTGCATCAAAACTATTCATATTTGCAACAGTTGCAACACTTTTTCAATAAAAGCTTTGAATAGATTGGTGCAGTCAGAGGACTATAACAGGGATCCTATTTTGTGTGTGTGTGTGCATTAATAACATTATTAACATCATTATTTTTAATAACACAGGTATTGTCAATTTTAGTCTATCGCAACACCCCTGCTGAGAATTATGAAAGGTCACCAACCTCAATCCACCAAGAGGCCTTTTTTTACAGCAGTCTTGTCATAATGAAAATGCACAGGTGTTACTTATAACATGGCTCCGTTCCATCGACGTCTCCCATGATACAACGAAGCCATCATTAAGTGTATAATTAACGCTTGAGCGCTCCCTACTGTGACGTGTCAAAATGTTTTCTGTGAAAAAGGCATGTGCAAATATCGGGTAGAGAGGTGTCAATCAAGCACAGTCTGTACACGCCCACACCGACTGGAGGTCTAATGAGGCAAATAAGATGCAACACCTGTGTGAGTGGACGTGTAGGGCATGAAACCACATATGTAGGAAGGTATCTGCTCAAATAAATCCACCTTGTTTCAAAGCCAAATAAATCCCTATATTGTTCATGCAGATTTGCAAACAATGATGTCACCGGTTAACAGGACATCTTTTTTTCAGTATTTTTTTTATTCTGTTACATTCTTTATCTGCTCTTTCGGCAATTAGACTCATTATGGCTTTTAGAAGCATGCTTTCTCCCTATTCAAACATTTCTATTGCTTGACACCAAGTTTACTGTAATTTATCTGTTGTGTCGTTGTGCCTTTGTCTGAGAGGCAATGCGGTTAATGGAAGTTATATCATGCTCTTCACAGTCTTCAGCAACTACGTCAGGGCTGTGTAATATACAGTGACAAAGATTGGCACTCTTTGGCAAAAATGCAGTTTAATGGAAACCTACATTTACAGTAATAACCAAAACATGCACTTGAAATCAGTGGCTTTAATGTCCTTTCTTGGTGAAAAGGTTCAACTTGAAAATGTGTGAAACAATGAAAGTTTCCTTAGCCTGTCTGTTCAGCTCTTCTACTTTGAGGTTCTAATTTAACACGTTCTGTGCTCCTCCTTTGTCTGGAATCAGAGATGCTACAGCAGAAGCTGTCACAAGGAAGGAAAGCGGTGTTAGACATAGTGAGCCTGTCAACACAGTGCCGAGCAGCCAGGAGAAGCCAAGGTTAGGCAGCACACAGTGCTGCTGTCTGCTTCAGAATATCAGCGTATACGAGGTGCTCGCCTCACCTTTACTTCACAGTGGAGATTTGTTCTTTGTTACGTTAAGCATGCCCACGCACAGGCTCCAATTTTAGTCCTGAGTCTGTATCACATTATTCACCAGGGGCAGCATGTTTTTTATAATGTGAGGATTAAAGAAGGTAATTTTAATGAAATTAGAAGGTCATGCAACAGTCGTAATTTGATGACTCCCAAGTCTACCCTGATTAATGTCAAAGCTTTGGTCTGCTCAAACTACAAAAACAGATGCAAATATTTTCTTCCTCTCCCCGAATATAATTTAACCCTGCAGATAGTTTTGATTCTCTTTGCCCAGGTTTCTTTCTATTATATTTCTTCCTCCACACCAGTTACAATAAAGTACAGGAATATAGTTTGTGGTGTTCACAATCATTAATTTAATTTCTCAAATTCAACAGCAATAAACTACGTCTTTCCAGAGTTAATGACCTGGTTACTCTGGACATTTTACAGACCTCGCTGTGAAGACGCTTGATGATCTCCAGCGTCTCCAAAGGGAGGGTTACTTGACTTGATAATGGATAATACTGATTGTTATTGTGCTGTACAATAAATAATACATAAATGGTCATTAAAACGTTATGAAATGTGTCTTTCAAAAGATCCCTGTTGAAAATATGTACATATGGGGGTGCCTCTTGTGGCCCAAACTGATGACAGAAAACTCTCTGATTTCAATATGACAATGCCAGCGGCAAAAGCATCGCATCCCAGAGCTCCCTTGAGTGAACTACGTGCACCGGTTGGGCTCGATGATCCAGATTTTGCTGGGTTTTAATTAAGTGGAAGGTCAAATCTCATCGCTCTTGACTTGAGGGAGCTGCCGCTGTCTGCATGGCAGAAGTGCTACACCCAGTCATTAATTTTATGGAGCAGGGACTTTAATTGATTAAAAAGTTAAGGGCTATGGGGAATGCGGGGTAAGAGGCAGTAGCATTTAGTTGCTGTGAATGTTACCTGATATTCGGTATAGCATCCATTATGGCTGCTGATGTTGTGAGACAATATATAACCTGAGGAAAGATGTGTATTTTACCTTACAGACAGACTTAAGTTGTTTTGAACTTTAATGTGCTTCTAACTGTGGAAATCTGTGTTACTGCAAATGACCAAGCTGATCTCATCCAGCATTTTTAGCTATACCTTAAAAAATAATGTGGCAACATTTGTAGATAACCCAGGATTTGTTTAAAATATGTTATCCACGTAATCATGAATGAGGAAGTATAAAGACCGCAAAAGCCCACTCAGGGCAGGTGGAAGGGGAGGTGGATCGTTCCAACAAACACCGATCTGTCAGCCAAGAGATGGCTGTTGGTTTCCCATGTGAAGATTTATTTGTCTCATAACTTGCATACTTCAGCAGCAGCATTTCATAGGTATTTTAACCCAAACAGCAATCTTTTCCAAAACCTAACTAAGTAGTTGTGTTGCCTAAACCTGACTTCCTGGCATCCTCTGAAGATGGAAATTTACTTTGGAAATACTGTATGCATGTAACAAGCGGATATGTATACATGTTGCTGTCTTTTGTAGGAAAACGCAGATAAATTGAGGATTAACTTTTCATAAGATATCATGTGTGAGGATACGTTGAAATGACAATTACTTTTTTCTGGTTTAAACTGAAAGGTTAGAAAATCGTATGCTGTTAAATACACTTTACTATTCATATGTGTGAACAATTCAAACCATTCAAACAATTCAAAAGTAATTTTAGACATTTTAACACAAACCCCTGGAGACGGGTAGAGTGTCAGATCCACCTCCCCCGATGGTGCCCCCCTCCAACTGATTCTGTATTCACCCCCAAATCTCTCAAGAAGATGGGGTCCCTAGTTGTAACCTTTTACCCTCTTAGGAGTAAAATTAAATAAAGGATAATTATAGTTTATTCATATAGGCGTGGAATAGGAAACTGTAATATCTCATGTGACAACAAACACTGCCTGTTCTGCCTCTGACAGAGATGTGAGCAAACACGACTCTCACTACAATAAAAAAGGGTAATTTACTCACTGCTCATTCAGGTTGTTAAAAACACAGTGAGACTGAAACAAACTTCTTTTTTTTTTTTTTTTTAACATGCTAGGAAATACGAGCAAGCTTGTTCCATGTGGTCAGAAGAGGGGGTGGATTTGAGTGTGCAAGCCGTCATGCCTTCTCTTCTCTCCAGTCGGCAGCGTCTGTCAGCTCTGCCACTGTTCTGTCTAATAAAGCAGCTCTGTCGACCGGTTGGATTTCCTGCCTGAAGGCTCCCTTGGCAAATAACAGAGAGACTTTGAAGAAAAAGAGAATTCTCAGGCTACACGGCTTCTCTTTGTGCTCTCATCTCTCTATCAGATCCTGGTTTTGTGCTCAATTAGCGAATCTTACAGAGTGCCTTTTATTTAGCTCTCAGAGAGGCAAAAGTGACTTCTTTGCATTGCTGTTCTCTCCACAGAGGCAACGACAAATGAGGACTTGTTTTTCTTTAAAAAAAGGAGAAAATAATTAAGCTTAGTGAAGACAAGATCCAAGTCAGATAACCCACCAGGATTTCAATTCAAATTTGAAAGGCACAAATACACACCGCAGCAAGGTCAGACTTTGTGTATTCTGCCCAGAGGGTATTGATTCAATGGTAGCAGAATTATGCTTATTCACGTTGTCTGTCTTTTGTTGTTATCTTTCTGTCCCAGGTGCAAGTGTAACCTGCATGCCAACAGCTGTGTGTTTGACAAGGGGAAGCTGGGCTGTGAGTGTGAGCACAACACCACAGGGCCAGACTGCAGCCGCTGTAAGAGGCACTACCATGGAAGAGCCTGGAGTGTGGGCTCCTACCTCCCTATACCCAAGGGAACAGCAAATATATGTAAGTAGATCAGTATTTCTTATGTTTGGAAGATAAAGAGTGGCCACGCAGACTGTTGGTGCTGGTAGTAACACCATTTCCAGTCTGGCTACAGCAGACACTGGTATCTGATACAATAATGGAACATTGTTCCATTTAAGTTTTACTCTTTGCTCTTGAGAGATTGATGTGCCTCTTTATCATATCACCTCCTTACTTCTGGGCTGCACCTCTGAATGTTTTTATATTTTTTATAATGAGATAATTTTTTATAATGAGATAATACCATTTATTTTTGGTGGTGGATTTAGGAATCTTCCTACAGTGCAAAAAGTGTGATTTATATTGTAAAGTATATCAGACAGACAAACTTGAAATACTGCCTCGCGGTTGTATGCCTCCTCCAACCATCATTTTATCCAATTAAACGTTTGGGTTTTGTTGAATTATGTCCAAAAAGGTGTTTTGTGAGGTCAAAGCGACCTTTGACCAGTTCATAAGGTTCGTGTCAAATTTGAAGAAATCACTAAAGGGATTCCCGAGATGTTGCGCTCACGAAAATGGGATGGACGTGAGGTCACGGTGACCTCGGCCTTTAACCCCAAAAATCTAATCAGTTCATCCTTGAGTCCCAGTGGATGTTTCTGTCCAATTCTCGTTCATGAGAATGTGACAGACGGACATCCTGAAAACATAACGCCTCCGGACACTGCTGGCGCTGGCGCGGAGGCGTGAAAACAACTTTGGCCATTTGTTCAAACTCTTGATGTCAAACTCCCTCTTTTCTTAATGTCTTATGTCTCTACCAACTCAGAAGCAAATATGGAACTACTACTACTCATGAAATCTCTTTAAGTCTGTTAAGACATAAAGTGAAATGAATATTTGCCTTGCATCATTTGCATGGATTTGACCGATGGACCATTTGTATATGTGCCCAAAAACAGCCAATTTACAAACTGTACAGACCTAGCTGTAAGCTAGATAGCAGCAAACTCACAGCTTGTGACTGTTGGAGTGTGTCTGCGTTCAGCTCGGCCGTCTGGCCATCCACTGACTCCTCGTTGATCATTTGTGACCCCTTTCATCTCCTCGCATCCAAAGCTCAAGCCCATCCTTGAGCAGACACAGTGTTTTCAGTAAGACAGTAAGATACAGTTTTAAAGCTCTGAAAAAGGCTTGAAAGCAAACCTTCAGCTAACATCATTTTGTCAAACAGGTCGTTTTAGCTGTCTAAATGTAACCTATACTTGAACCATGGCAGATCCTAAATCCCTGATGAGTCATTTTCAGAAGGCAGTGATGACAAATGACCAATTCTGTTATTTAGATATGGGCACTTGTTGAATATGTTAGGTTTGTTTTCTATGGATTTAACAATTGACCAAGTCATGGTGATTTATTTATTCAGTAAGTGAACATAACTTCTTTCCATACATTAGCATTGAATTGACTTTGTGTGACCCGATGCTTGATATTTTTCTGCCTGTTCACATGGTAGTTCTGGGGCACAAGGTGCTCCTTTGCATTATCCCCATTATAATCTTGGACGGGAGTTGAGTCACATTTATCAAATCCCATGCCTGAGGCAGGGGGCTCATTGCCTCAATAAATCTAATACAGCCACACAGGGATGTAGTGGTGGATGGCCAGGCGAGGCCAGATGGTGGAAGATCTAGCCCTCTGTTCCTCCGTTCACACTGATTCAGCATTCAGTCGCAAACTCTCATGGCAGCAGTCTGCTGAGATTGACAGCAGTTTTTTTTTCTCGCGATTGTCTGTCTTGAATTCTCAGACATGGTGCTCTGATTAGATTTGTACAGAGATGTGATATTGGTTCACGTATTTCGTGTATATTTGTCAGTAAAGTGCTCTTCTATGGACTATTTGTTGATGATGAATTAGAGTATTTACACTGTCATTTGTATGAGTCTTATGTATGTTATGAGTCTGTGGTTGTGTATGCATGTATGTGCACAACACTGTGTGGGTGTGAAGCACATTTGATTGTGATTGGGAGTTTGTCTTTGGGAACGTCTGTGGACTCTTAGGAGATATTGCTGGATTTACCCCTGCGCCTCTTCTGTTATGAGTCTCCCTGCAGTGTGGGGCTCACTGTGAGATTGACAGGCCGTTATTAAAATATCCAACACTTGGCCGCATCTGTGCTGAACTGATGAAACCAAGGTCTAGCCATATCAAAAGCAATATTAGCACTTGTTTGGCAGTGGCATAAAATGCAATAATGTCGCACATGGAAGTGACGTAACAATATTGGTCCCCCAGGTGTTGAATGAACACACTTTTGTCTTGAATTATTCTTATTTCTCTCATAAATAAAGCCCAGGCCTCGTAAAACATGCCTTTATCCATTATGTGAAGCTCATATTTCCTATGAGGATATTAAACATACAGTCCTCGTATCAAGACAAATATGCTGAACGTGCAAAATGTAATTATAGTCTAATAGCTTTCATCTGTCACCGAGTCTTCCTCTTTAATCGTGGAAGTCATTTATCTCACAGGTAGGAACAGGGCGAGGTCTATTACATATTCATATCCCTGCACATGCAGATATATGGACATACATGACCCTTCATCTGATAAATTAGAGCTCAAAATGGAGCTCTGCGTTGTTATGGGCCATAGCTGTCAGCAGCAGAGTGACTGAGAGTGATTCAAATCCAAGGCTTCCCAAAAAGAAGGAGAAAAATCTGTAAGTAGCCTGGAGAGCCAGAGAGGAATCACTTCAAGAATTATGTTGACAGTCCACTTTGCAGAAAGTGTCAACTCATCTGGTGTTCAAAAGCAGGTTCGCAGGTTAAGAGGGGTTGGGGCTGAGAGTTTGATCAGACTGTAGAATGTGCTTTGGCTTCAAAGGGCAATATTGCTTGCCCTCCATTTCTCACACAGAACAACTATTGGTTAGGAATTGCCATTTGCTTGCTTTCTTGCAAATAGCAGCATAAGATCTGTGCTTTTCCTGCTGCCTCAGTGCTGTGACTGAAGTGAATGAAGTGAATGAAGTGAATGAAGTGATGATTAGGGTACAAAAAATATGAAACCCCACTGAAACCTAATCACAGAAGGACAAAGTGATAAAGCATGAGAAAATTATCAGAAGTTACGTTAATTGTGGGGTAGGAATTCCCTGCTGATTACATTACAGTAACACAAAGATGGTGAATCCACAGCCAGCTACTGATAACACAAAGGCTTTCAGACAAAGCCTGCAACAGGGTTGGCAACGTCAGCTCCAGCTCACAGGCGGGACCTATTTCAATGCTTGGAAATGTAATTAATTTTGCAGCATATTGTCTTCAATTTACAGTCAATCATAGGCAAATGTTTCAAAGCATTTGTGCCATTCTTACGTTTCTTTGATTGGCTAAGCTTCATCTCCGTTTTCCATAAACTGCTAATAACACTAACCTGACAATTAAAGTAGATTACAGCAGACTGTATTAACTATTTGCAGATGCTGTATGACTGATTTGATTCAAAGATTTGTTGATTTAAAGATGATACAGAAAATTGCATTTGTTAAAAGCTAATAGCAGATAAGGAAGACAAACTGTCCAACACAAGATTATTTGAAACAATGCTGATGAAAAGACTTTTTCTGCATCTAGATTTATTATTCTGTTGACATTTTGTCATTGGCAGACCTGTTATTATCATCAGAAGTAGGCGGGTGTTGGACCATGCAGTGATCCGGTTCTCTGCAGAGTTAATATGATATGGCCGCTGTTAATCAGTGGACACAGAGGAGATCAATTTGTTGATGGGCTTTGAATTATTCAAGAAAAACAATGATGTTTTCTCTTGCAGTAAAGTTTGAAGAGTTGCATTACATGAGTCTATGCTTTCATGAAACACTGTTTCTTTGCTCTTTACGCAGGTATCCCCAGTAATCATGGACCAGTACGTAAGTTGATCAAGCTTTTTCAATTGGCATGCTGACTAATTTCTTCCTCCCTCAGTGATGACTAACTCTCGTCTGACTGATGATGTTGGTGTGAGAAATTGTTCTGTACATTACCATTATCATTCATCAGTATGTTTTTCAAGGCGTTGATGTAGAATTAATATCCTACTTTTATGAATGGAAGTAAACCTTTGCATGGTTCAAAACATACTTTCTCCAATGCAGTTTGAATAGTGAAAATTATTCCTGGAAGACTTTAAATATAAAAGAAACTGGTACTAGTTTTGTTATACCATTAAAACATTTTCCATTTGCTTTAAGAAAAAAAAAACTTGAATGTATATTGTATCACAAATCACATATACTTATACTCATGCCCATAGTTTTGCAAACCATGTTGGCTATTTTGGAAATGTATACCTGCCTTTCTGGGAAATTAATGGCTGGTTTTCATATATTTCCATGTACTGTAGCATCAAAATCCATGAGTAGGTAACTTAATGACCATGGAGCTTTGTAAACGTTGTGTTCATTTTTATACTGTACAGAAATGAATGAAAATGAACCAATGTAAAACACTCAATTCCTTTCCAGGCATCCGTTGTTTTAAGGGAGGAAATACCATAACACTCTGCAGCATGCTTTGCAAAATGGTCAGGAGTAATATAATGTGTACAATAAGTAGTTAATAAGCAAAAACTTTAAACAATAGTATGATTTAAGATTAAATGACTCACTTGACTCACTGCATGTTTGGGCCAGTGAATCAGCAGGCACTATGAATAATTATTCTCTCCCTTCCACACTAGAATATTTGCTCCAAGTTGGTTTTAACAGAAAGATACACAATGGCTCCCACCATGCATCCGTAAGCATGTTGATGCCTGATGGCGACGCCTCATACTGGATAACAAAAGCAGCTTCCATATGTACATGTCTCTGCATTTGTCTTGTGGAAGATTCACTCATTTAAGCTGCATGCACACAATTTTACATGAGTCCCTTTACTACCCCAAAACACGTGGCAGAAACTCTCTAATAATTCTGAGGCAAACCAGCCCAGATAACTCAGATTACTGTGTAAAAAAAATACAAAATAAGAATCTATGCATGCTGTCCCTGTGCTTTAACTACATAACAGCATGAAAAAGATGACAAATCAGTGTAATATATAACCTTTCCCATCTTTACACAGATCGAGCAAATGCTTCATCTCTTGGTGTTGCAAATCGTAACCAAGGTAGGCTTATAGGCTTTGTAACTTCAGCATGACACTAACAATACTCAGAAAGTACTGACTGCTTATTGATTGGCAATTAGCACAACAACAAAACAAGTGTAATGTAGAATTTGCAAATAGGTTGTTTCCCCAGAGCCGAGATGCTTTCATCCTGCATGCACACAAACACGCGCTGGTCCTTACAAGGCAGACTTTCTGTTGTGAGAATACTATAGGGAATAGACCACATGCCTCATGATCACCAGGTCCACAGCCTCCTAACCCCTTTGATCATGCCCTCTTTTTAATTACCAAGAATGCTCTCTGGGGGTGCACCCTCTATGCTATGTTCACAAGGGGGAAAAAAGGATAGAAGAGGAGGAGAGGGAAGGAGAGAAGAGGCTTCAGGGGGGTTTATGTAGATTGATCTTGAGCCATCTCCGGCTAATCCTCAGACCCAGATATCCTGTGTAGTGAGAGTTAAGTTGCATCCGCACCAATGCTCTCACAGCCAGGAGAGAGAAAAAATTAAAGAGGACTTTCAGGATTTCCACGATCGAGACTGGGTGTTTCCTTCTCCTCTCTGGATTCACAAAGCTGGGAACGAGTCTTAGCTGCAGAGGTGAAAAGAAACGGTTACTGCACTGGAGTGGATTACAAACAATTCTGCTTTTCTGTGTAATCTGCATCATTTCTACATAAAGCGTCACAACACAGTATCAATCTGACCTATATCAAATCAAATGAAAAGCTTTTACATGTACATGTACATGTACTCCATTTTGTCCATTCTGCACTTTTCTGAATGACCCACAGCAGCAAAGAGAGGTGACATTTTATTTAGCGTTTTACTTCAAATGCTCTTCAAATGTCCCAGTTCTTGGTGTCTACAATTATATAAAAACAAAGAAAATAGAGATAAATGTTCATATTTGTGAAGCTGGAGGCAAATAATGATTAGACTTTTTTGTATTATTGATTGATTTGATGATGTAAAAATAAAGATTAAAAAAGTAATCATTACATGCGTGAACCAGTGTGGACTTACATAATGAATATTCTGTAAGTATTTTTAAATTATCTTAAAAAGTAGCAATATTTCAAAAGACATCTTGGGAAATATGCATAACTTAGCATAAAAACTGAACTTTATTTAAAAAATATGCCAAACAGCAACTCTAAACCTAACTAAGAAATGTGTTAGGTCTTATTTCTTGACAAAAAAAACAGCCACGAAGAACCAGCAGAGACTCCAGGAACTCACTGCATCCAGGTGCTGTTTTCCAATAAATAGTAATGACATGTAGCTACATGTCATTAAATGTAGCTACATGTCATTACTACAACTTCTCATTTTTACATTTCTGTTTGTGTACGAATTAAACAAACACATTTAACTTGTAAATGTGTGAGCTTTATTTGTGCTGGTAGGCGTATTTTTCAACAAAGTCAAACTAGCCTGCTTCCACTCTGTGCTACGCTAAACTAACAGCCTGCTGGTGGTGGCTTCACATTTTTGCATGAGCGTGGTACCAATATTCTCCAACTCTCAGCAAGAAAGAGAACACTTCCCCTTGTTTAACTATCCCTTCAATGGCACTTTCTTATCTTCCCATTCTGACTTGACAAGCATTTCAATCAGGCACATTTTATCTTCAGATGCAGTATTGTATCACTGCCACTGTCAAGTGCTACTCTGCAGCTGCCAACTTATATTGAACTTTAGAGCCTTAAGATTTGACTAATGATGAAGCCTTCGTGTTAATGTTATAACGGGAAGGCATGGCTGAATGCGGGTTTCAGCTTACCCTGACACCATGGCAAAAACACATTGATCCAATGTAATAGAAGCAATACAATTATGTCTCAAAGCATATAATTAGCAGATCCTGTGTCTGAAAACTGTCTCCAGTTATGGTTAAATGCGCTGGTAAATCTATAGTTATAAAGTTAGAAATATTAAATGGATCACTACCATAGTATAAATAACTACCATATTAACCAGTCAAACCAACTTCAACTTTAAAATATCACAGGACAAAATATGAGATTATGAGACTATGTAATTAAATGGAGATGATTTTCTTGAAAATAGAATTAAAGTTGTATGTCTCCGCCAACTAGTCAAGTTGCAATTAGCATCCATGTCTGTCCTAAATGTCATCACTTCATCATTTTATCCCATTAGACATTGATGTGAAATTACACATAAAAGACTGGCTATTCAGAACTTATTGCTAGAACATACAAAATAGATCTTCCACAAAACGCTGTTATCTCAGAGTACTGAGGAGATCAAGAGTTCTGATTATGCCCGATTATGATTATGAGAGTGATACTCAATTTACGGCTGCATGCCAAATCGAGTACTAGGTGGCCCGCTGACCATTTTCTAGTTCACAATGAAAATAAATTGAATCACAATGTGATTCTTTAAATTTGTTTGGGGTACTTTCAAATAAGGTGCCAGAGTGCAAAAAACAACAACATAAAAATAGACTAATAGAGCTTGTTTATGAATAAAAAGTCTAAGGGAGGTTGCCCTCGGTCCCGACAGCAGTACGGGCTAAACCCTCAATGTCTGTATGGTTCCCACGGCCCATGGCCTCCTGTCATTTAACATAAGTGTTCCCCGGGAAAAGCAAGTTCAGTATTCCTGGTTTTCGACAAAACCAGACTGCTCGAAAAAGCAAATATGTCCAATACCTCAGTATCATAGTCAATTAAATGTGCTCTAATTCACAACATAATCCAGTCTGTGGTGTGGAACAGAATGTGGCACAGCACGACAAGACAAAATCACATTTGAAAAAACTGACCTTTCAATGCCATTATGTTTCTAGTCACACAAACAGCAATATGAAATTTAATTCAGCTCTTGGTCCATCCTGTCTATCCCTGTTGTGTTGTTGCTGTGGTGACTTTTCTCCATGTTGCTTCGTGCAACACCAAGGCCCAAGGAATAGATCTGTCATAACAGTTATCCTTCTGACGGAGGTGCGAGGTGCACATATGTCCCATGAGTCCGCCGGTGCATAGCCTGGACTCAAATTGTTGCTTTCTCACTTGTTGCCAGCACAAGTCAAAGACTGTGTCAAACAGGGCTAGTTTGTCGACACCCCTATATAAAGATAGTTTTATGAAAGAGAAAAAAATTCAAACAGCATGATATTGTATTTCATAAATCGATGATTAAAGGAGCACTCTAATTCTGAAGATTCTTTTTTTAATCTCTCTCTTCCCTAAATCGACTAAATGCCCTTTTAACATGCTTTCTGTTTCCCTATACACATTTGGCTTTTTCATTAAATAGTTTTCACATTTTAGATTTCATTTCAAAATGTAAATGTTTAAATTGAATTGTTTAAATTAGTTTTACTCTGCACATGTGAATGCATATTATTGTACTATGTCACTATGTGAGTTTTTTTCTGAGCGACAGAGAATAATTGACTTATTTGTCTTTGTGTTGTGTCATGACAACAGGGCCCTGTGGCTCCACAAAGACCCTGCAGGCTTAAGCCTCGGCCTCTGCAAACTAATTGGGCTGCAGATGCTTTTAGAAAGACAATGGTCCTGAGGGTCTGCTGGAGGACACAGAGATTATCCTTTGGCCACAGGAAACAAAGTTAATGTGTAGACTAGACAATAGAGACTCGGCCGATCCCATGGTATTTTTGACCAAAACACAGAGAGCAGGTGTTTTCAATTCGCTGTAAAATAAGAACACTGCTTTGAAATGACTGATTGGGGTGTAGCCAGAAGGCCATTAAATGCACTGAGGACAGGAGAGCAGCTCACCGCCGTCCAGGGTCCATTCTTATGCATGCAAAGTTCAAATACAGATAATTTTGCACCAGTAAGTTGCTCATTTGTTGGGCATGATTGGACTGACTAGAACTCTTAATCCAGTCAAACTTGGACCAAGACTGTCAGGGTCTGAGACATATTTTGTCTGGATTTAGAGGAATACTTCACACAAAATGATTATTCGTATATCAATTACTCGCACTGGGATACTTTGAATTCTTAAAAGAAACATTGATTTCCTCGCATGCCTCCACACTGAACGAAGAATCAAAATCAGTCCCATGTATCCAGTTTCATGCTAACTAATTCCCAAACACATGGGTTTTTGGTAAAACCTTAATATGTAAAACACTGCTGAATAAACACGCGTTCTACTAAATCCATCAAGACTTTTCTTCTTTATTTAGATTCTTCATTTGTTGTGGAGGTATGTGAAAAAAAAGTAACTGATATACAAATGGTAATTTTGTAGTATTCCTTTAAGCTTGTATTGTATGTAGTGTTTTGGTTCAGGTTTGATTATAAACATTACAATTAAAGTAGTATTAAACCAGCAATACATGCTTTTTGGCCACTTGGGATCAGTGGAAACATATGGACACAATGCTGACATATTTTCACATTTTAAATTGATAATGCAAACAGTTGTTTATTTACACATCCCACAGACACATCAACGTTAACATTTTTCTGATAGGAGCTGAAAGACACGTAAATGTCCGTAGAGCTGACGGTACTACACGGTTCATTGTATGTATTGCAATTTAACCTATTGCTATTAAAAAATATATAGATTATAGCTACTTGAATTATTAAATCCTGCCTTGCATCACGAGGTAATTACAAAATATGTGTCCAAAATGTTGTGCCTTGTTAAATCTACAATACGGAAACAGTCAGTGGTCATGACAGAGACCCATGGCATGCCAGCCACTAATACATCCAATAATAATATCAGAATTATAATCTAACCCCTTTCACTGCTGCACTACTGCCTCTGATTATGAAAATGATCATGTTTAATGTATCCTTTGCCCTTTAAATTGACATTGAATGTAAAGAAACAGCTTATTCATGAGATGATCTGCAGATCAACGTCTGTTGTGTCTGTTTTTTGTGTTTCATCTAAACATACATATTATGATGTCATATTTCCAGCATTAATTGGAGTTTTGTGGATAAAAACTTGTAATCTATCTAAAACATGAATTGTAAATGTTAGGTTTTCTTGTCAGTCTCTGACTCAAAGAGCTGGGGCTTCTTGCCAGACTCATTACTTTTTCACCAGTGTTCAACAATCACACAAAGAGAAATCTATCATGCAACGCAGCCCCAAAACCTGCTGCATTTTAAGTAAGGAGTTTGATTGACTGTTAGAGCTGCTTTATATGCTCTTATAATGATATGATTATCAAGCTGCCTATAAAAACATACAAACAGTTTAACACAACAATCTCTCAGGGTTTCTGAAAGTAGAGGCAGACGAGGCAAGGAAAGTGGATTCACCAAAAGAGTCATTTACAGCACTTCATCAAAGAATTATTGAAAATCCCATGTTGATGATAAAAACCCTCTTTCCACACACGGGTGGACTTTCCATTTAAAGCGCATGACAGCAGTAGTGTCTGTGTGAAGGGGATCTTATTAAGTTAAATGCAATACCAATCCCGTTTTAATCACTTTTGGCAGGAGCAATGATGAGGCTATTTGTTGCGTTTATGCTGATGCATGAGCCACATTACAGAAAACCCCAAATGTGATTAGTATTTATGCAAGTATAGATATCCAATTACACTGAAATCTCTTGGCAAATATTACCTCTTCCAGGATTTCACCTCTGCCAGCCAGAGGCTTCCTGGAATAATTGAGTCGTGAGTTTTTGTCTGTAAATGTGAATATTGGCGTATGTAGTCCTAAGCAATCTTTATGAAAACAAATAAATGTTTGGTGGCCACGAGAACAATGCAGTCCTGGATTTTACATACTGTTCCTCTTACAGGAATTGTATGGTTTGCTGTAAGGTTAACCACAGAGAATAAAACTGAAACAATTGGTGAATTACTAAAAAGGCCTATTTGCATATCAAAGGCAGTGGTGGTGCAGGTGGAGCGAGGTATCAATCCCATGTCTTCTCATCTTTCTGTTCTTTGAGTGTCATTGTGCCAGAGGGAACACAACATGTATTCTCCTGTCCTGCACAAGGGGTCTGTTTCACCATACTCCAGCATCCTTTGATTCACTAATCATTAATTTCACCTCCTCGCTGCCATGGTGCCATGGTTTGTTTGCTCCTTTGTTTTGCCTGGCTTATTTGTCCCTCTGGTGCTCCTAAAAATAACCACAAATCCATAAAATGTCTGTCTGTGTTCTTTTGTAATAAACAATCATTCATGGAGAGGGTTGTCACAGGCTGTAGGCTGCATTCTAGTATTCATACAGTATGTGCCCTGGTTATCCGTCTCCTCGTCCTCTGCCCACTCCTCCATTAAAGTCCTTGGCTTCACCCTCCCTAATGTGTCAGCTGTGCTCTAAGGACACAGAGTGATGCAGACAGGACAAGAAGAGGCAGCTTGTGCCCTGTGAACTTGCCTGTTTATGTTCTCTGCTGCCCTATCACTGAGTGATCTATTAATCACCCCTTCCTGTCCCCCCTGCCCTTTTTGCTTTGTCTCCGCAGCTCGGGTGTGTGACAACGCGATGCTGCGCTGTCAGAACGGGGGCTCTTGCCACCACCATCAGCGTTGCCATTGTTCCCCCGGCTTCACGGGTGTCCTGTGCGAGAGAGCTCGCTGCCAGGGCCCCGGGGAGTGTGATGACCAATTGTCAGGACGGGCCTCCTTCCATCATCCCCCTATCAGCCGCCAGCTCGCTCTTACCCTTGTAGTGCTCCCGCTATCGATTGTTTCCCTTTGCTGAGAGACCTGAACGACCTCCCATCCTTAACCAAAACCCTAAGACCACATATGTTGAGAATGAACTCTCAACCTTAAGGATGTAAAGGACAAAGGATGTGTGGACAATGTGCTCAGCATATAATATAAGTAACTCTTTTGTATATCAAAGGCCACAGTGGTGGAAGACAGATTGTGCGCTGATCGGCTATACTGAATGCTAGATGGATTTCTGAAAGGCTTGGTGATGTCACTGCTGTCTTATGTCACAGAGGAAGCGGTTGGAGCCCTCCCTTTGTGATTATGTCATTGACTGATACGCTATTAACTGCAGACTAGAGACTCAGACAGAGCTATCAACACTGAGAGCAAACTGTACAAAACTAGACACATGAGTTCTAAGTTTCAACTTATTAAAACAAAAAAATGTGGACGGGGCACATTTTATGACATCTTGCCTCCTTCTCTCCTTTCCTCACTCGTCCCTTTTTCCTTCATCTTCTCCTCCCTGTGCTTTGGTGACTCTGGTGATTTTACTTTGCTGAAAGGGTGTCTGTTGTTTTGCCAAATGCTGCACATGTATTATTATTAAGCCCCTTGACAAGAACCAATCGAGTACTTTTTTCTTTTTCAGAGGCTTTGTAGTCACGCTTGAGCTCACAAGTTGTAACATACTGTAACTGTATTTAATTTTTGTATAAAACAAATATTTTCATGACTAAGCAAAACAAAAATATGTATTACTTGTTTTCTATTGCTGCCGACCTGTCCTAGATGTGGACTACGAGTGCACAAAGAGTTTGGTTGTATAATTTTTTGCTTGTGTGGCACATGGTTCTCTTCATTTGAGAGCTGCTGTCAAAACTATGTTTACAGTACACACTTACACAATACACTTCCACCAAAGGGAAAAAGAAAATCATGTCTTTGTCTTGTTGTTGAACAGTAGTCATTTTATTAAGTAGTAGCATTTGAGACCAGATGTGTGGAGTGAAACAGTGTATTGTTTGTAGATACGTACAAGCCGATGACAATTGCTGAATGTCATTTTAAAGGGTTTTTGAAAGCTATAAATACCAATCGTTGACCTATTCACTGAAGCAACAGTTGCTGATAGCAATATATCAGTCAACAAATTAATTCCTAGTTGTACAACTACAGTTGTTGTTTTTCCTAACGTGTTGTAACTATCCTTGTTGTGCTCATGAAACATGGGAGAATCAGAAGAATCTCAAGCCGAAATCCCATCTGCTTTATGTAAATTTAACAAGAAGACTTGGAGGAAAAAATGGAGATTGCACGGCTGTCGCAAAGGTTGTCCAGCTCAAATCTGTAATCAAATCTAATCCTTGAATCAAATGGAAAGAGGAGAAGGTTTTCTGAGCTAGTACGGTTGAAAGCCTGCATCCTGCTGCGGGAACCTCCGAGAAGCGACACGTTCAGGAAATGAGCTTTAATTCATGAAGGGTCAATGAATCGAAATGAAGTCGCTTCCCACTGGGTGACATACTGATCACGGAGACCAATTTCATTTGAGAGATTAATTTCCTTACCAAGGTTGTCAAACACCTAATTGTGTTAGAGTCTACTGTAAGTGCCTCTCATTAAATGACACTGTCTATGAAAAGAGTGGCAAATGCCTTTTTTGACAGAGACACTTGCCTTGGAAAGCAACTTTTGGAATTTAAGATGAGCAAGTTGAAATGAGTTAATACAGTGTGTGAAATTACAAGAGAGTAATGAATGTAATGTATTTAGCAGATCAGACTTTTTACCAAACACCTCTATATATCAATAGTGCAACAACATTGTAGGGTTGGCCATTGGTGTCTTCACAAAATATTAACGCAATGAGATTTTTGAGAAATAATGATCAGTAATGTGGATATAATGACTAAGTTGGTAAAGGCAAATAATCGAACATCTGGAACAATTCATTAAGTTCAGAAAACTACATAACTTTACTGTTAAGCAGCCTTTAAAACCAGCGTAAATCTACTGGGGAAAAGACTAGAAGCCACCATGCAATGTCAATTTATTGTCAATTTATTTCAATTAGCAAAATATTTAAAGAATTAAACATTCGCTAAACATTCCAGAACAGCAATTGTAAAAATAAATAAAAATGTCTGTCATAAATTCCCCAGACGTTGAAGTCGTGAGCATTGGGCTGTATTAAGAGTGCTTGTGTAACATTTTAGTGGATGTAACACTTTGTTAACTGCTCTAATGTAAGCAGAACACATTAGCTGTCTGGCCAGCTGACTAACCTAGCATTGCTCCAAGGCCAAAAAGGCTTTCATACTTAAACTTTATTTATTTTCCACATGCACATACAGGAAATTTGACTTCTGCATTTAACCCACCCGAAGCATTTAGGAGCATTGGGCAGCTGTAAAGCCCCTGGGGAGCAACTTGGGGTGCAGTGTCTCGCTTAAGGACACCTTGGCATGTGAAGAGGGGGAGCCGGGGATGAAATTGTGCCTCTCTGTGGGGATGCATATGGAAGCCCATTTCCGACAGTAAATCGAAATTATGAGATAAACATGTTAAATTATGAGATAGTAAGTGTGCATGCGCTTCAGTGGCGCTGGCTTTTTTTCTTTTCTTGTTATCTGGTAAATTATCTCATAAATTTGACTTTCTATCTCATCATTTCGACTTTCTATCTCTCTGTAATTATTAGATTGTATCTATTTTTTTCTTTTACTGCCGTAAATGGGCTTCCATAGCTGTTGTTGCACCAAAAAAAGAAGAAAAAAAAGATGTGTTTACGATAACACATCCACTATGTGGAAGCCTAAATGCTACTATATCTGCATGCATGAAGGTGAGGTTCACTTCAGAGCTCATCACACTTGTAATGTCAGTCGGCCTACGAACTAGCTGTTATTTTCATGTCCTCTGCGTGGGTCCTGAACTGGTAAAAATGCAGACTGTTGCAGACACAGTACCATGTATGTAGCCATCAATTATATATAAGACCCGTTGATACTGTAGGCTGGAGACAGCGTTTTCAACCAACTCATGGAGTCAACGTTGGCTTCAATAGCCAGCTAGCTACAGCGAATAAAAGTCTGAAATCAAGGACCTGTTGTTTTGATTATCACTGTAAACAGCATACGCGGAAAACATGCTACTCGTACAGACATAACTAAGGGCCACAGGGGCTTAGCGAAAGGTCAATTGCTCTTTCAACCAAATAGCTACGCTCTGGCCCAAAGTACAGTGACAATTATATGGTCTTCAGTTATTTAATAGTTTTGTTCAAGGTTCCTGTCTCTGAATTGGCTCTGCTGAATGTGAGTGCACTCTTGAGATGGTTTGTGCTGACAGTTGGTGGAGGAAACAAAGCTTTAGAGCTGTGTTTAAGGGCCAGAGTGTGTGTGGGAAAGACAATTACCTTTATGACGTGTTAGTGCAGTAAAATTTATGTTTTATGACACTTGCTCCTGGCTTTGGGCTGCATTTAGCTATTAGCACAACAAGGTTTTAAGGTTAAAACCAAGTCTCCTCCACTTAAATGAAGGTTTTAGCACAAAAAGTTGACGATCAACTGAATTTAAACCATTGCTCTGCGTCTAGAGCAGTGGTTCTCAAACTGTGGGGCGCGACCCTCTAGTGGGGTACAGAGGTATTACAGGTGGGGCACTTTAAAAAAATTAAATATATAATCCTTTATTAATCCCACAGTGGAGAAATTATTCTCTGCATTTTACCCATCCTTAGTAATTAAGGAGCAGTGTGCTGCTGTGAAGCTCTGGGGCTTCAGTGTTTTGCTCAAGGACACTTCAACATGAAACTATGGAGAACAGAGATGAACCGCTACCTTGTGGTTTCAGGACGACCACTCTCCCCATGAACATGATAACTTTACATAGTACAAAAGTACAAAGTACACGGACATAAAACATCATTAATAAATACATGGAGAAATGCCTGTGAAATGTTTACGTTACGCCGTTAACAGGTTACCCTGTGCATGCACGACTCGGCAATTCTTGGCATTTTGCTAAAAGCCTCCGTGAGATCTCCGTGAGGTCTTTTCTGCTGTTGCGTCTCTCAAAACAGAAAATAGATCTAAGCTCAACATTGAGCATGAATTGAGAGCGGCCGTATAAAATCTACAACCCTGTTTTAAAAATATTTGAAGAGGAAAGCAACTCACTGCAGCCACTAATACCGATACAACCTGATGGCTCACACATCTGCACTCATTTTGTTTTGCACAGGTTGAACGTTATTGTTATTATCTTGCAAATATATTCAGTGCAAAACAGGTTATTTGCAGCCACAATAACTTTTTTTTTTTGCCCAATATTAGTTATTTTTTGCACAGATAGAACTTTATTTGCAATGTTCTAACAAAGTGTTTGCACATGTTATTAGTTTTTGTCTGATGGAGTAATCTGGTTTACTTGAAAGGGATTTACATTTTCTTTCTTCTATTATTTGAAAAAGCACGGATGGAGTCACAAAAAGTTGGACCATTTTGTTACAATTTTGTTGGGGCGGTGGGGCCCGAACATTTTTCTTCCTCCAAAGTGGGGCCTGACAGAAAAAGTTTGAGAGCCACTGGTCTAGAGCAACATTGCCAACACTAACTTAACACTAACACTTCATAGCCACGGAGAACAAACGAGGGAGATAATTCCTCTACGTGGCCCACTCATTGCTGGAGTACGGGCATGGAAATATCCAACTTTTGCTGCTTCCACACGAGATTTAGAGACAGAAAAAGTTGTGGCAACTCCAACTTTTTATTGCTTATTCTTTTTCTCATACTATAATGTTTCTTTGATATCATTTTGGAGTGCAGCATGAAGATTGTTTTTCAGGGGTTGGAATTCCGTGCAGAAAGAAAAGACCTGAGGATTTTGTTCGCTGGTTATGTTCCCCACTGTTTTGTGTCACAGCAACGCGGTGTCCTTCCTCCTTTCACTTCTAAGACTCAGGAGGGGGTATTAGGAGGACATTTTTAGACATGAGCAGAGCAGTCCTTGTGTTCTGCCACTGTCAGCACTGGTGGCACCAACATAAAGTTACATTACATAAGACAAGGGGTATTCGGTATCTAGGAAAGAATGGCTCAGCAACACCACTGGAGCTTATTAGTAATCCAATATCCATATTTAGCTCATCAATGACACTTTGAAATGCCCAGCAGTAGACCTCAAAACACAATTTAGCAGTGGCGGGCCATCAGGGCCCGCTAAGCCTTCTCTGCTGGCCCAAACAGAATTACAAAGTTATAGCTATTTTATAATTACATTTTTAAATTCTTTAATTCTTTTTTTATTTTCATTTTTATAATTAAAAGTTATATCTATTTTACATGTTTTTTTTTCACAAATACACTACATGTATTATAATTATTTTTCCCTATTAGCTTATTTTCTCATTGCTCAGCTCCTGTCTTGTCTGTTCCTCATCTTCTGGCTGCTCGCCGGCGGCTTCGCAGCTGGTTAAGCGCTCTGCTTAAGCGCTCTGCTTAATGCTCTTGTCCAATCAGATTTCACCTCTGTTTCTCTCTATGGTAGAAAAGTCGGTTAAACTACATGGTGAAGGCCAGCTAGATAGGGTTCTGTACGAGTGATTCTTAACAGGGACAAGGACCTCAGCAGCAGCAGCACCCTGAATCTGCACACTCCGGTACAGTAGGTGGCAGTATGCACCTAGTCAAGTTGGTTGTGATCCGCCATTTAAACTTAAAGAATAAGAACTTTCTGCAGACTTTCCCTGTGGACACTGTATAACACTTGGACCTGCTGTCCTCCCCGCTCCGCGGCACATCTCACCCTGCTTGGCCCGAGGCGCGATGGACAGCAGGTCTGCGCTAGCTCGCTGTTAGCTCGCGAGCTAACTAGCGCTCGCTGTTAGCTCGCGGGGAGGGTGCGCCACGCCCAGCTTGCACAGGTAGAAAATCCTTAATTTAGTGATGCTCAGGGACAGAAAGCTACATTTTTCAGCCAGTCAACATAAATGATTGCATGCATTCTTCCAAACCATTTGAATATTATGAATGCTTATGCTAAAAATGGGAATGCAAAATCCTGAATCCTATTTGTTCCCATGGCTGTTTTTAAATCCAAAGGTTATAAAAAGGTATAGCTCCTGCTCAAATCATGTCCATAATATATACAGTGATGTACAGCTCAGAATCCAGGTCCTACTTCACACAAATATAGTACAGAGTTTCTAACAATAAGTCGTCCTTGACCCGTCACTGAGCAAGCTTCAGCTGCTGGTCCAACTGTCACGTTAACAAAAGAAATGAAACTACTCGTGTGGCTCCATATGGAGAGTTACAGTTTACAGTCGGGCCATCGCATCACGGGGAGGAGAGCACTACTACTCACATTACATTACAGTGGCATTAGAAGCAAGACACAACTATCTGTAGTTTCAACCCATTAAAGCTGATTCTAATTTATCTTTTTTGTCAGTTTGTTTGTTCAGAAAGCTCTGTTTTGAAGAAAGGTTATTGCAAGTCATAATAATTACTGTACAGCACATACTTAGACATTGGGAAATGATGCGACTTTTAAACAGATTTTGAGATGGTGGATTTCACTTTTTGTATTTTCTTGTTACATTCTCTAATCTGTAAATCCATGTCACAGAAATCCCTTCAACTATAAAAGGTCTGGTCACAACATTAAGGGACACAGCAAACGTGATCTGCTTGTCTTCGTGAGATGTGTGCTTAGATTGGCTGCTTGGGGGTCAGCCTGCTTGGGGGTCAGCCTACAAAGCAAATGGCAAGTGAGCTAAACTCCAGCATGCCAGCCAGCTAGGAGCAATGGTACACAATGGTCACATTAGCTCCCCAAGCGTCATTCTATTTTGTCTACACTGGTGAAGTACTTGCTGGCATTTTGTTCTCATAAATATACCATATTTAATTAAATTAAGAATCATTGAAGAAAGCTTTCCACACTAGCAAGCTATTAGCGTTGCCTGTCAGTTAGCAAGCTCGTTAACCCGGCTGCTGACAGAAAAATAAGTTCAGTTTAAAATATGTATTTATACCATCGACTACCATCTGCAAAGCAATCCTTTGCAGTTTGTTCTCCGACAGAGGAGGATTACATCAAAGTTTATGGATTAGCAACACACCAAATAAACCATGGTAGCCTCTTCACCACTTCTCTGTTCGTTCAAAAGGACAGCATTGTCAAGTCTTCTTACCATTGATCAATGGCACAAATTTGACACAAACAATGTGTCCAGATGTGAACATTGTCCCCACGTGCGACTCGATTGATTGTAGCAATTCCTTTGACATTAACTGATTTGGCCGTAAAATGTTGTCCTTTTAACTAACGATGTGATTGGGCCTTACAACGACATAACTCACTCAATAACTTGCATATAAGCAAATCAGTAATCAATTTCAGATTTCTTCCCGTGAGATACAGCAAACTTATATTACGGAGATAAATCATCGATACAGGGTAGAATTTTTCAATTTACCCACCTTCTATGTACACTGTCTAACAGTTTTAATTAGTGTTTATAATTTAATAAAAATGCTAAAGGACATGACTAGAAATAATGGAAACGATGATGTCTTAGTGCAGAGAATAGGGATTACATTGATATTAGATTGTATAAACAAAAAGTAAAACCAGGTTACATGTGAGACCACCTGATGCACTAATAATGCAACAGTGCACCTCATTGGCTCGTATTTGTACAATATAGGCACAATAACTCACCAACATCTCTCCATCTTAATCAATTTGTCAGCTCCAGCAGTAGAAATTGTATCGACTACATTTATGTGGCAACACATCAGTAATGGCAGTTATGGAGGGGTGGGAGCAGCATGCCATCTGTGTCTTTATCAAACTCCTATTCACATCCCTGACATTGCAAGGACAGCTAGTGGGTGGTTCGCTGGCTTGGCACACAGAGCCAGAGTACACTAGAATCAATACACTGAACAAAGAGGAAGTTAAGCTGCCTCTGCTGGAACATAATGGAAATACCTTTCTTTCTCTCCACTGTTCTTTCACAGTTCTTGGAAATGACAAAGCAGGAAGCAATGCTTTCACGCCAACAACCATTAGCTCAAGAAAGATGTAGGGCTGTCCCAATTTTGAAGGTTAAGTGAAGAATATTGGACCGTATTCGAAGCTTCAACCAGGCAGAGGCCACTATACACATTATAGAAATTGCTTCACCAAAAAAGGTACAGGCCGGCTCACTGTAGGCCAACTGCATCAATCTCTCTTACACATAATGCATGCTTACACACTTACACAGAGAGGAAAAGAGAGTGAGCGAGAGCTCAGTCAGATATACAGCTCTGTGAAATAGTCGTTGTGCCATCGGGCTTGAGACCCGGTAGACCTGTGGATGGGGGTGAAGACGACAACACAAGCTGTCAAACTTTCCTCAAACTTGCAGTCATTATTTACTTATGTTGTACATTACTTTGTCATTAGTGTCTAATGATAAATGGACAAAAAAAAAGATCAAATAAATTACAGCAATAGCCCGTAAAAACAAATTTGCTCACACATTTATAAATAAATAGACTGAAGCTTTGACATATATAATTATGTCAAAGTATGTCAAATAAACATATATTATATTCAAGCGTCTTTGAGCATTTGGAAAAGCGCTATATAAATTAAAAGTATTATTATTATTATTATAAAAAACCTTTGCTCCAACTGCCTATCAAGCTCCTGGCCCGAGGCCATATATATATATATATATATATATATATATATATATATATATATATATATATATATTTATAATACGGGTAGATCAAATCAAGCATTCTGATTGGTTGAGAGTGAGTCACGGGGTGTATTTTATTCAGCCATAAAGTACTGTACAGCCTGTTTACATTTAGAGCGTTCCATATCAGTGCGCACTTAAAATAACAGGTAGATTTAAATTGCGCGACCGTTAGTTGTCATTTCAAGCTTGACAGTTAAGAACATGTTTCGTGTAAACTTTGATATTGTCACGTCCGAGGTAACGACTCGCAGACGTTGGTTTCCTTAACTTGCAGGTTTATTGCTTGAGTGTTCACAGTATTGCAACGGGGCTCTTTGCTAACAGTAGCTCAAACGGAACAGCTAACAAGCTCACTTAGCGTCCCCCACACTAGCATAACGAACAACAACACACACGTCACTTCCTCCCTAACCTAAAGATGAGGAATGAAAAGGGTTTGATCACAAAATCGTGATAATTTCCAGTGAGAGATAATTACGTCGGTAATTTCCCGACGCGAGGCAAGTTCTCTAAACATCATGGAGGAGAAAAATGACGGAGAAAAGACGGACAGAAGCAGCGAGAGCACTTTTTATGTGCGTCCCGTGCGTCCCGGGACTATTTTCTCTGCCGCTGAAATGCGATACACAACGTTTTGCCGGCTACAACTATTTTGTGCTGAAAGGGAGCTTACTATTACTATTTATAAAGTCGCAGGTACCCGTATTATAAAAGCGTACAAAGCGTAAAAATGTACAGTTCAAGGGTTTGCCGGCCCTCCGCTGCGCGTCGGGCCTAACAACTCCCTTGAACAGTACATTATTGCACGACACAGTACTGCCTCTCGTACCTTATTGCTTAAATATATATATATATATATATATATATATATATATATATATATATATATATATATATATATATATATATATATATACAGTGGTGTATAGTAACGAAGTAGAAATACTTCGTTACTGTACTTAAGTCGTTTTTTGGGATATCTGTACTCTACTTTACTATTTATATTTCTGTTTACTTTTACTTTTACTTCACTACATTTTGCAAAGAAAACCGGTACTTTTACTCCGATACATTTCCCCTGAAACCTTCGCTACTCGCTACAAAATCAAATCTATCTTTAGAAAAAAAAAAACACAGAACACAGACTCCACCAAGCAGGTTTTGCGAATCACAATATTATGCATTAGCCCTCTACATCCTCTCGTCCAGCACTCGCAAACCTTTATGCGTCACGGACCGGTTACGTGAAGACAATATTTTCACGGACCGGGTCCGACCTCGGAGAGACGGGAGACAACGACACCCAACGTGTGTTCGTTATGTCCAGTCTACTGACTCTACTGCTAACTAAACCTTTAGTCCAGTCTACTGCTTAACTTATAACCCGCTGCACAAAGACAGGATGTTGGAATGGAAGCAGGTTTTCCTGCTTTTTTGGCGATCTCAGGATACTCTGCCTTGGTTTTAATCCAGAACACTGGCAAAGTTAAACAGACTTTTAAGTTTCATTTTTAGAGTAACGGAACCTCTTGACATGTGTCAAGAGGTTCCGTCTGAGGTTACCACAGACGGATGTATGCGGTCTTTTTTCACAATAAAACATCGTTCCGGCCTTTTAAATTTTATTTTTTATTTTTATTTTTATTTTTCATTCATTCTTTCTGTGCGGCCCGGTACCAAGGGACCCACAGCCCGGTACCAAGGGCCCCACAGACCGGTACCGGGCGGAATGAGCATACTTATAACCACACTGTTACAACTCCTTAGTGTCATATTGCTTTTTGGAGAATTATGATGATAAGTTCATAGTAGATGCAAGAGTATACTTAGGTACAATATATTATGTTGAACATAATATATATTGATGGATCCCAGCCAACCCAGTTATTTTCAACACAACTCCTTGTCCTTGGTCATGGTGGCCACAGCACTTAAAAGAATAAACTTCATAATTCTCAAAATTCTGACCCTTTGCTTTTTTATTAAAAGCATGTACTTCTACTTTTACTTTCAATAGTTAAGTACATTTTATATCAGAAAAATACTTTTGATACTTAAGTACAGAAAATATCAGATACTTTAAGACTTTTACTCAAGTAGTATTTTATTAGGTGAGTAATTTTCCAGTAAGGTATCTTTACTTTTACTCAAGTACGGCTTTTGGGTACTTTATACACCACTGTATATATATATATATATATATATATATATATATATATATATATATATACACACACACACACACACATACATATATATATATATATATTTAAAAAAAACATTGCATACTGATTTGGGAATTCATTACCATGGCAACGGTTAAAGCTTCAAAACATTCGGGTCAGCCTTGTTTTTTTTTCAATATGGTACAGGTCACCTATTTCATTAGAAACTATCCTTTTATCGCTAAGGAATTATTCCATAAACGTTTTGTAGGATGGGATGGAGTCAATGTGGGTTTATGTAAAATAATCTGTACGACAATTATTGCAAAAATCTGGAATTGAAATTATTTATCTGTAATGCATAGGCCTCTTTAAGCATGACTGTTTAGAGGCACTAAGCGAAAGCTATAATAAAAAAAAAAAATCTGCTTTCTTGTCACGACCATAAACCAATCTGATGTCCCCTCATTTCAATACAATCTAGGACAGCAATCGGCTCTTCGGATGCAGATGGTAATCCTATTCAGTGTCACACATGACCACAGCTCTTGTCTATTTTTTCTCAATGCCAAATCCAGCACTTCTGGCCTTCAGTGCCACACCTAAATTGCAAATCAACCACGGCTGGGATTGGCAATGCAAGCTCTCGACACCCTGTTGAAGAAATTATTTATGTATCACACCGGTGCCGTCCATAAATAAAAGATACCATTCACAGTCTGTTCCAGAGTTCTCGGAGCTTGGATGAAAACGGTTTATCCTCATTTTTTCACACGCTGAGAGGGATGTGGGGTTTGTGTTGGCATACCTGTAGAATGTATAAATAAAAATTGCACACAAAGATACACACTGATATACATTTCTTGACAGGATGAGTCCTACAAATCACACAAAGGCAAACGTTTACATTTAGTTGTTTTTTTGCTCTATCATATTTAAAGTAGGCACCAGACCAGTTTGGTTTTCTCGATAGGACCGCACCCTGAGTACCAGAAGTATATGAGTTTAGACTCGAGCAAATCAAAATGTAAACAGTAGGGGACAGGAATACACCAAGCTAAAGCTGCAAGTTGCAATAAAAAAACTGCTTGATAAAAGTGAATAAATAAGGGAGGCAGCAGAAATGGATATCAAAAAAATAAATAAAATGTATACAATTACTATTATTGCTGCAAATCTGCAACATTCTGACAATATTTTAACAAGTGTGTTATTTTCACAAAGAGCATTTGTTCCACATTTGGAAGCAAACAATTTGTAGCAAACAAGTGTCGGCGATGGTATTGGTTATGCTAAGGACTGTGGTCTCGTGTATTAAAAGAAAGAGAGGCACAGGTGGTAGTGGTGGCAGAAAATCCTAAAACAAAGAGCTGGGACAAAGAAGCAGTTAGAGAAGAAACAGAGACACAGAAAGATAGTCAGAAATACAGACTGACAGGGACACAAGGAGCGGTAGTTTAGAGGCAGAGAACGGGCACACAAGAACAAAGAGATTCAAGTTACAGTGGTGAGAAATGAATGAGGGGAGACAGAAGCCTACATCACAGAAGTCCACCATGAAACAATGGCTCCCTGATGGAAAGAGGCAGCAGTAAACACTCCTGTTTGGCAGACCTGGAGGGAGGGAATGGAGAAACAGAGGGAGACCGAGGGGGGAGAGAAAAGCAGCAGGAGGGGTGAGAGACCAACAGGCCCTGCCAAAGTGGCCCCCATGACGAGCAGCGCCACCTCGTTAAACCTGTCCACAGGAGTCACAGGCAGATGCTCTGCTTTTTCTATGATAATGGCCGAGCTGCTAAGCAGCTAGCGGCGTCACGCTCCTTTGAGCAACTATTGACCTTAAAGCTGTCACTCGGTTTCATGCCAGCGCTGGTTCCAACTCGCCACACTCACAAGGGGCTTGTTGCACCAGGTTTAAATGCAGGCCGCGATGTAGGAGTATTGCTCGTCATCAACTGTTGTGCAAAAGATGCCTTTCTGGCGATTTGATATTCAAGTTTCTGTTCGGCGTCTGCGCTCCGCTGCGCTGCATGTGGGCATCAGATAGAGTGGCTAAAGATTCATGATCACCAATTATGTCTTAAGATCTTTAAAAACATGCTCCCCAGACTGTGCAAATTGGCATAAAAGGATATGAAAGTGTTACCCATTAATGCACATTTATTCACCCTTTTACATTTAGCAGACCCGCTGCTGTCAAGCATCAAAGCGCAGCCCATGGAGCCACGAGTCTTAAGGAAGTAACCAGGGTAAGGAAGAGATAGACGGAGAAGAGCGCAGCAGTTCTCTGAGGATTAGCTCATTTAGACTGCTTTGATCTGGGAGATCTTAATTGCTGGGTAGCTCTGATTGAGCCCTCACAGCAATTTAGCAATATCCAGCCGAGGAGGGAAGAGAGCGGTCTTGTCCTTACCTTCTCATCCTCATTTCTTTTCTTTCTTGAGAAAAACTAATCTCAATTCCTGGACATTATTATTTAATTGTATTTCTATTAATGAGAAAGAATAAGCGTCTCCAACCTTGCTTTAAATGAAGTTCTCAAAGCAGCATGCTAGAATGCGGATATCTAGCAAGTAATGTTGACCATTTAAAAAAAGCGCTATACATACTTAGAAAAGTGCTATATAACGTTAAAGTATTATTAGTTATTGTTTTAGCTTGCTAATATTTACTAAACACAATTGTGCAGGCTTGCAGGAAAACCCTTAGTTTGCAGATATTTATACTGTAAACCAAAGTATTGGAGAAAGTGAAACTTTGACCTGGTGATGATGATGGCAAAGGAAATGTTTCTCAGGTTTTTTATATTCCAAATTGTGTGCCTATGCATCTAGCAGATGCCGATATGTTTCACTGTATGATTGATACATTTGAAATACTGGTTGCATTAGATGAAAACCCTCATTCCTAATAAAACTCAAGCTAGTTCCAGAATGACTCATAACACTTTTCAAAAAATTATCTGATCTTCCACCCATATTGCTGATATACAGATGAGATTTGTCAGCTAATGATGCTTTGGAATTTCTGCTTTTTCTGCCACCTCGAACCTTATGTTCCAGCTTTACAGAGCTCCTCTCATTCATACATTCTTACATCATTGAATCTAGCAAATCATCATTCTTCCCAAATTCCATGAGCCAAGCCATCATTGGATGCTGCGCTTGAAATATCTTGTTGATCCTCTGCTCACCCCACACACATCCAACCACCACAGCCTTGAGGGAATCTCTATCTGTTTGAATTTTCATGAGGGCGCTTCACGGTGATGGAGTCTAAATATGTTGCCATCTAAAATAATACGGTGTACATTTCTAAATGATCTCTCCTCTTTAAACAGAAGCTTGTCGTTAAAAATAATAGCACAGTAATGGTATACGGTTGAGTCTCCCTTCAAGTAAAATCCTAATTGTAGCATCATATGGCCATTGAATAGTAAATGTCAGCTACAACAGCTTCTATGGGATATTGTTACTCTATACATTCTTCTCTGCAGTTGTAGTTTTATGATTTTGTAAGGGTTGATGGTCACAAGTCAGCAGTTGAATATAAATCCTACAGATAAAGTATTTTGGAGAGTCAAGCCCTTTTCAGAGGAACTGAGAGCTCACCGTATTTGAGGGGAGCTTCAGCTTCTGCTAAATCCCTGTTTAAACCCCATATAGAGATCCAGAGGGGCTGACTGGCAAAGACTAGGGGTTAAGGAGATCATTCAGACAGATGAAGATGATGCATGGCTTCCTCCCCTCTCTCTGTCTGCCTTTTGTCTCTCTCTCTCTCACATCCACACACATTCCCCTACATAGCATCCTCTTCCTCCCTGCACTTTATCTACTCCATGCAACCTTGTACACCCATTCCTCTCTCTCTGGCTGCTGTCCAACTTCTCTGTCGTTGTCTTTCATCTCTTTGGCTCAGACAGGAACAGGCAGATTAAAGAGAGGAAGAGTATTAAGGGAGCCATTCTTTCTGCCTCTTTGTGATGGGAGGGTTACGGTTAGCGCAGCAGAGCCCTCCCTCTGCTGAGGTTGGTCATTAGAGAGGCTGCAAAGCAGAGAGGGGAATGGAAGCCTGAGGGAGTGTTTATATTACCAGAATACCGAGATTGGGAGAACCTGGTTATATAAACTAACACATATATATATATACATATATACATATATATACACATATATATATATACACATATACATATATATATATATATATATATATATATATATATATATATATACATACATACATACATACATATATATTCTCATATTTGACAGTAAATATCTTATATTTTAAAATCCATAAAAAACAAAAAAGTTAATAAATTAAATGAATAAGTGTATTAAAACAGTAGAGAGAGCAACTGATAAATACATGTCGAGCAGCACTGATGAACAAAACAGGTCCAGAGCATCAGAACACTGCAGGAACATAGACATAAATTGACCATAACTGTAAACTAAGAATATAAATGGCTCAAAGGATCCTTAGCTGTATTCCAACAAACTTGATATCAATTGGAAAATATTATGGCAACACAAAAATACTTGCACAAATGCACTTGCTGACGTGTAGCACACGCTGGATAGAAATGATCTGTGGCAGTCTGAGGAAATTAAAAACCGGCTTCTAATAAAACAATGCTGTCACAGATGAATAGGCCGAGAACAAATTACTTGTTAGTTCCAATCTCATCAAACCCAATTTTTGGAAAAAGCTCTATTACTGTGAGTTGATTTATTCCTCAACAGGTGAATATTCCCTCCTAACAGATCAGGACAAATCATTATTGTTAAATAAGTTAAAATCTCACCTCACACCATTAATGAAAATACTAAAATACAGAAACAGGCCTACATAAAAGTATTCACACTGTTGTCTCTAAAACACAGGGGAGCCAATCAAAGACCGTGGCATTATTTTGATTACTGATCCTAATTTTGGAATTCACGTTCCCAATTTCACCAGAACAGCCTTTTATCACTTTAAAAAAACTCAAAAGTTCAAATTTAGAGCATTCGTATTTCAAACTGACTTATCAAAAACTGATCATGCATTCATCTCAAGCAGGTTAAACTACTGTAACATTCTATTTACAAGAGTATTATTTCAGTCAGTAGGACAGCTCCAGCTCATTCAAACTGCACGGAAATTTGAACACATTACTCCGGTACTGAACTCACTTCATTGGCTCCCGGTACAGTACAGACTCACCTTCAAAATCCTGCTAATTAAAAAAAAAAGGTTTTACATCCCTTATTAGTCCATTTTAACCCATCCTTAGTAATTAAGGAGCAGTAGGCAGCCGTGAAGCACCCAGGGTTCAGTGTTCAGTGTCTTGCTCAAGGACACTTTGACATGCAAACTATGGGGAGACCAGGGATCGAACCAGCTACCTTGAGGTCGTAGGACAACCACTCTCCTAATGTGCTACAGCCGCCCGTAATAGTTGATAAAGAACTCAATGGGTCAGGTCCTCTGTACATTTCTGACTTGCTCACCGACTATAACACGATCAGACCTCTCAGCTCTTCAGGTTCATGTCTTAATGCTTTACCCAGAATTAGTTTCAGGTCCAGTGAAGGTGCCGTCAGTTACTGTGGTCCCGCTCTCTCAACTGTGTCTACATTCAAAAGCAAACTCAGAACTTTACTATCACGGTTTGCGTGTTTATGTTTAGTGAAACGTACTATATAAACACATTTCATTGCCACGCCTCTAACAATATTCTCTATTTCTGCATGTCATAAGAGAGTGACCAATGCATGCAACAAATGCATCAAAAACTCTCTTACCTCGTTCGGAAAAAAAATTACTTCTGGCATGAGGTGAGATTTGAACTTCTACCCAATTTTAGATGAGCTGTTCTCAAGCAGAAGAAGAGGATCAGCAAGAAAAGCCTAAATACTTGATTCACAAAAGCAGAGATTCTTACTTGTTTGTCGGGCGACGTGGAAACTGTGTTTCCACGTCGCCCGACAAATGAGATGAATATGAGTGCTCCACCTGTATGGCACTTTGTCTAAACTAATGCACATTCATGCTCACTCACAGACCAATGGCACTGCACTCGGGAGTAATTTGATCAGTATCTTGCCCAAGGACACTTCGACATGAGGACTAGAGGAGCCAGGAATCAAACCGTCAATAATCCGATGAGATGACGACCTACTCTTCTTCTAAGACACAGACGATTGCATATGTATGCATTGGTCACAGGTGTGGTGTGCCGTTTGTTTTGATTAGTGAAATGTGTCAGAATTATCCAGAAAGTAATGTACTCATGTTGCAAATAGCAGCTTGCATATTGAAAATTTGGTGAAAGGGGGTGAAAGTTTCCAATTTTAATTATTCAAATTTAAAAAAGAAAAAAAGACCTTCACAGAGTTTACATTTTCTTGGACCACAACTGCTTTCTGGGGTTCGTCCTTTCTGTTCTGATTGCTTTGCCATTATTTGAGCGCTGCCAGTTCTCCACTGCACCTCAACAACGCTGACAGACACAACTATGTTTTGTGATGCAAGCACAACGCTTTTGCTCCTGCAATGTAACACATGTCTGAGGCAAAATAGCCGATCAAATTTCAAAAATACAATTCAAAGAGTATGCTTTTATTAAATATTGATGTCACACACATGGATAGCGGGATGTTAACGTTTGAAGGAAAACAGCTTCACTTAACGCCCTTGTGCTACCTTGCTCTACAGTGAACAGCTGTTACATCACCCTTGAATCATTCATTCTGAAAGCCACCCCTTCCCCCCAAAAAAGAAAGAGTTGAGGTAAAGGCAAAAACTGTGGAATGTAAAATGGCTCTGTGGTTTCTACAGTGAATGATCCAAAGATGATGCAGCACGCAGTAAAGTATTGATCTATACCTCCAATTGCACAATCTCCCCCACACACATGCCCTTTACATAAGTATTTGGCTTAGTTATTGCCTTTGTGCATATGTTTACTCTCTGAGGAGTTCACATGTGTGAAGCCAAACATTAGAACTGAGCCTCTTATTTTCCCTTTAGTGCCATTAAATGGGATCGATGTGAACTATCATCCAAGTGTGTGTTCCTTCTTCCTTTTGATGGTTCATTCTATTCACTTACAGTATCATCTCAGTATCGTCTTGGCCCGAGCTCGATAAGATGCCAGTGTGTCTGTCCATTCAGTATGGAGCTACAGACATCAGCCGGTTAGTTTTGTTCAGAGATGGAAAGTAATAGAATATTTTACTCAAGTAACATTAGACAGGCACTTTTACTAGACATTTTACTGGAGTACAAGATAACAGTAAAAAGCCATCAGTAATGGCATAAAAGTAGGCTATAGTTGTATCAAATACCCATTAAATTAAAACAACTTTAAATAAAATACAGTGCATGAGCATGTCACCATGTACTCATCACACCACAGAGCCCTTATGGCCAACAACCTCCTTTCCGATGGCTCTTTGCAGCCTGGCATACAGCCGATTGGGCAATCAATACAACCACCTATGTCCACCTATTTTTGGACTTAACCAGAAAAAATGACAACACAGACTTACACAAACAGTAGAAACTCCACAGTGGAAAAAAAAGGAGCTGCAGTTTTTTGCACAACCACTTCTCCCAAACACACCTCTCTGAAGGTACGGTTTAGTTACCGCTGTAAAAGCCACCGAGCATCTCGCATGTTAGCAGATCCAGAATGCTCACGCAACAACTTTGGTGCGTTTTGATGATTTTTGATTTTGGTCACTTGGCGTGCTGGCCGGGCGGGGACTCAAACCAGTGATTAATTAAAGAAGAAGCAACCTTAGTAGCAGTGTGTAGTAGTAGCAGTGTGTAGCATGCCGTGAACTTACATTTACGTTGAGATCGGTCGACCAATGACAGTTCTCTCTACAGTCAGAGCTTGCGCAAGAAGGTGGAACGTGAGGGAGATACCATTTCCAAAACTTGTAAGGGGGTAATAACTATTTTCCCGGACGTAGCAAAATCCCGGACGTTTTTGGAATCCCTGCCGGACACGTTTTTTTAGGTCTCGAAAAGAGGACATGTCCGGGAAAAAGAGGACGTCTGGTCACCCTAGCTAAGCTAATTAGCTGCTAGCTGTTGAACAGACAGTGGTATCAAACTTTTGGCAAAAGACCACATCTGTGAATTCCAAAGTGTTGAACTATTGCTTTACATTTGAGTTGGAGGGAACAATGGAAGGATGAAGAGGTTGAAGTCTTTTTTTTTTTTACATTTTGACACCACTCCAGCGTCTCATGAAGATGCTTCTTAAAGTTGAAGTGATTCAAATCAACAGTAACTTATAAGAAATGATAACAGAATAGGAATCAAAGCTTGGAGACATAGCTTTATCATCGATGGATTCAAACACGTTCCACAACATTATTCCACAACTACTGTGTCTGAAGATGTCTTGTTCTGTAATGATATGACCAAATCACTTGTGGCTCCACAAGACTAATAGTCATTAAGTTGCAAACACACCGCATGACAGATCCATCCTTCACGCTGTGGAACTGAAATCCTTTTTTCAAACAGTGTCGGATCGTTTCAGCGACTGCATTTAAATATCACATAGTTTATATCATTCCAGTGATTTAAACTGTTAAAAATACAAGTCTTCAACAGAAAGTTGAGTACAAAAATCTGAACAGCCAAGATGGCCATGTTCCAACAACAGCCAAAGCTCCTGAGCTCCTGCATTTCAATTTGGAGCGGTACCTGGGAGCTGCGCTGTCAGCAGGATCTGTGTTCCAGTTGGGTGACTGAGCCTTCCTGGTATTGAAACCGGATGACAGTGAAGGCAAGTCTCACACCAGCCAATGGAGTCATCAATAATAAGACAAGGTGAGCAGAAAGGGTGGGTGTAGGGTTATCTGGGTACAGCACACGCACTTCCCATGGTGCCGTGGGGCCAGACAGGGCCACAGAGAGGCGAGATATGGCTTGACGCTGCTGGAATCTGTGATTTGACATCTGCTCTGTGTGAGAGTCTGTCAGAGGGCAGGAGAAGGTTTTTGAGGGTATCACCGCATCCTCTTCAGTCTAAGTCTTTGGGCTTTATCAAAGAGATCTCACTTGCAGGGCACAGAGAGTGGGCGAGCAGCATGGCAGTCGCCGGAGGTGGTGGGCGTCGAATGGACGCTGAATCCCACAAAGTCAGTCCTCCTCTTCCACGTAGGTTGAAGGGAACCAGCCCATCTTAGAGGCAACCAAACAGGACACAATTCAGGCAGCATCACATACATTTTGCAGGACATATATTTGTCATGTCAGGTTGGTAATATTGAGAAAACAGCAAGAGTACACTAAAACAAAAAAAACAAAAAACAGCCCAATGTTGCCAACACTTTTCCAATAAAAGTAGCCAGCAGCACTAGCTCCACCAAAGCCACTCCCACAACGTTCTCACAATGATTGTAAACAAAGAACATTTGAAATATTGATTGCTGTCTGGATGTAATGAGAATTTCAGCAAATGTTGCAAAAAAACATGTCTTTGAAGAACATTACAAACCCTTGCTTTTAGCGGGTAGACATTAATAAGTTTCATTTAAATTAACTGACAGCAGAACATTGTGACAGCACACCGCGATTATATAGAATACATGTGTAAATAAATTATACAATAGCTACCACTGTATATGGTAAGACCAAAGATGGCACAAAACACCAAAGTGAAGATAACATCTATAAAATGTGTACAGACATTTGCCACAATGACAGGATCCAGCAGCAGACCTACCCTGCCGTCGATCTCTCCCTTCCACCACCCATTGGACATTTTGGTGTAGATCTTGATCATGTCTCCTTGCAGCAGGGAGAGCTCCCGTGTGTCTCTGGAGCAGAAGTCATAACGTGCCACTGCAACACCCACCACCCTGGGAGAAAACACTGAGACAGAGACATCGTGTGTCATTTTTGAGAAACATCTTCACTAAATTCTGCTCACTTCTCTCCTCGCATTGGTCCACCAATAATTACCATACTCACAAAATCAAAGAGTCATGCTCAATTCAACGGTTTAATCTGAATCTAAAAGTACAGTTTATAAAGGCTCTTTGGTTCATCACATTGGGGGCACTTGAAAGGGCAAGGCTGCTTGCTGACTAACTGGAAATGTTCCCTTGAATTGAGCTTATTTTGAAATTTAAATACAAGAAAAATGTTAAGTCAAGGTCCATACCAAGCTAACAACAAAATACGAACAAGCTTTTTGTGACTCCAGGAAGAGTACAGGGCAAACTCAGCTTCAGTTTCTTTACCTTTAGTGTACAGTAGTATATTACCATTATATTGCTTTTTGCATGTTTGTAGTTTGTACAAGGTTAACATTACAATGGCATGAAGCACATTTCTCACAGGTACTATCCACAGTAAATGGCCATCTCTTGAGGATGAAAAGCAAAACCACGGAGTCATTGATGAGGGAGAAATATAGAGAGCTGTCCAGCTTGGCGGTGACAAATGCACAGTAGATTAGACAGGTCATGGGTTATCATAGTCATGTATTGATCTCATTAAAGTTAATGTTGAGCGCAGCACTTATCAGGTTATACAAGGTTATTTCTACACATGCAGGTCGGGGCTCATATCACTTGGGAAAACAGGTGTTCCTCGGTCTGTTTACCTTATCTGTGAAAAATACAGATGACACAGCTGGGAAGATATGCTGGATGAAAGGAATACACCTACTCCCTCAAGCACACACATGCACATCATGCCAACACAGAAGCTCAAGCCCACACATACATGCATGCATGCATGTATATGCTTATACACAAAGACGGGGACAAAGATATCCTAACAGACTGTTGTGCTGGATATACTGTATGCCGTAAAATGAGAAGACCACCCACTAGTCCAATGTTGGAGCATTTGCTGACATTGTTAGCTTTATAGTTGCACCTATTTAAACATTTCAATTTGCTATTTTTATTGTTCATTCAGATTTGTTGTGGTAAAAACAAAAGTGGACCCATACAAACTAAACTGTATGATCACTTTTAATTAGCTAAAGTGATAATGACAATTGATGAATTTAAGTAAAATGTAAATGCCAGGAAAGGTAGCTTTGCAGTGCTTTGTTACTGGTTTGTTTACAGTCCTGCAGTTATCTTCACATAGTGGGAGACTTCAGAGCTGTCAGATATTCACAATATTTCCAATTTGGATTTACAAGAGGCTGACGTGAATGTTTTTCCCCCGCATGGCAACTCGTATGGTCCGTGCAATATGACGAAAAGCGGAATCATTAGACTACATTATTTAACAGAGACAGGAAAAACAAGACAGTTTGAAACCTGGAAATGTGGGCACACACAGCAAGGGAGGGACAAAGAGAGAAAAGATGTACCTGTACCTGACCAGAAAGGCGAGGAGGAGGGAGGAACAAAGCTGCAGCCGCCAAGAGGAACTACAGAGAAACAGAGCGAGTGATGGGTGGATTGGGGGGAGGGGGGTTCAGGCCGTAGTGGGAGTAAAGAGAACATAAGCAAAGTAAATATACGTTTGACAGAAAGAGAGTGAGAGAGAGAGAGAGAGAGAGAGAGAGAGAGAAAAGTTGTCAATGTCAAAGAACAAGCAAAAAGCAAGTATGGGTAGGAGAGAAGAGGGCAGAAACAGGGAAAAGCATCAGACAATTTTCAATACTGACCAATAGAAGGTGGGTATTGACTAGTTAACTTACTTTTATATGTGCAGAAGTATATGTTCACATACTTTGGTCTGGGGTAGTTTTTCATCATTTGGGCTTTGCCCTTACGGTTCAATTGAAGTCTTAATGCTAAAACATGACATGATATTTTCAGACAAGTGTGCCAGCATGAACACATCTGAAGTTACAGCAGCCTGATGGCACGCACACAGTGAATTATCTTTTCATAATTGTTTACTTTATGTTGTTTTTTATGTAGGGTTCGTGTTGTGAAACATACTGTAACAAAAGTGTTGCTGTCAATTCCATTTATATTACAGCAGATCCTTGAAATGTCTTAGATTAGATTTTCAGAAATATTTCCCTATAGGATTCTCTAGTTGTTCATTTAAATGTTTACTTAATACACCGTTTCTCGCCGCTGTAATAATATATGTATGTCCTCTGTAGATCCTTGTGAAGCTCAGAGAGTTGCAACACAAATATCAGTTAGCTGAGGGGCGTCCGTGTTTTACAGTAGTACTCTAGTACTCCCAGTGCCTCTAGAGTAGAGATGTAGAGACACATTTAGATCCAACATGCAATGGATTGCAGCAAGAATGTGCTTCCAACTCTTTTGGTCACAGTTTGGAGATGGCCCTTTCCTTTCTCCACATGACAATGAAGCCCCAACACATCCTAAACAGAGCAAAACCAGCAGAAAAGAGAAACTACAAGTAGAGGGTCTCTGTAGATACAGACATACACTGCTACACACTTGTAGTGGGGCATTGGTGATGATTGAGAGGAATTACTCTTGTAACTGTCTATACATTGTTTTTTTTTAAGGAAAATACTGCATAAAATACCTTTAGCTGACTTCACTGATGTTCTTGTGGCTGAACGGGAGTAAAACTCTGCAGCCAGGTTTCTAAACCTGATGCCCATGGTTTGGGATATCAGGTGTTCAACTGTCTACATTCCTTTGGCTAAGTCATGGAAGCCTCTATAATCTTTCCCCCGATCACACTGCAGAACACGGCAATAACAACTTTTTGAGCGAGCAAAAGCAGCAGTATGGGGGTAAGTATACGTTTGGGCACAGCACGGCGCCCTGACAAGGCAATCCACGCTGCAGAGCCAACGACTTCCGCTTCCATATGAAATCCCATCGAGCCAGCAAGCACTCACTCTCAGAAAACCACCTGCTGTCATCACAACAATATAGCTCCATGACTTCTTTCTGTCCCCCACGGGGATAATGCAAGCCAGTATACGTGTCAACTGTTTGTCTGACCAGAGGGCACGCAAACAACGATACACATACCTGCAGGAAGTATGTACAGTATCAACGAAGAGATGGATGTATGTACTGAATGTGTCCATGTATAAATAAACATGTACTGGACATACAACCATAAACTAGCATTAGGATTTGAAACTACAGCTAATACAGTTTAGTATGCTCAACCTAAATACCCTGCATTTTTTGTATCTTATTTTGGCTGATTTAGCATAATATTCACTTATATTAATTAATTGTATATCCTGACAACACTGATGCTTGACTAGAACATGGTTTTAGATTATTTTCAATCCTTAACATTCACACACGTACACAGACGGCAAGCAATCAGGCAGACTAAAATTAAAGATGCTGGCTTTGGTTTCTCCAAACAGACTCCAAAGTTTTGAGGGTTTTTCAATAGTTCTGCATCTTGTGATCGTTTGCTCAGCCTTGCCTTCTGTTTTCTTTGCTATGAGGTTTCTGTTTTGGGATTCAAACCATTTTGTGTGTGTGTATGTGTGTGTTTTTTGTTTTGTTTTGGCATGACATCTGTCTTTCCACGGAGGCTGTTTACCAGACAGAGAACGTGGTGCCCACACTAAGTCTGTCTATGGGGGGTGGACGACTTAAGGCAATAATAATCTATCCCAGAATGCATTGAGGATCTGTCAAGGCTTTCTCACAGAAGGAAGCGCGGTGAATGGCAGCGATACACAAACACACCTCTTGCAGAGCTGCTTTGAAGCTTGATGCGCTGGGAGACCGCCGCTGCCGAAGGAGGCAGAGGGACAAGGATGCAGCAGAATTTTACATCCGAACAGACACAAAAGGCTAACTTTGACTTTGTTCCAGCGTTCCTCTGCTTGCCTCTGCTGCGCCGGCTGTGGTTGTTTACACGTACGCCTCTCTTTAAGTTAAGACAGTTTACACTCCAGCTGCTTTCTGCTCTTTTACATCAGATCATATTTGCAAACTTTTCACAGTTTTTGGAAACAGGCGCAGTCCCTCAGTTGGACCAGGGGTATCCCCCAGGTGTGTGTCAGCGGCGGGCGGCTGTCACACCGTTATCTCCGCTGCCAGCCCAAGTGAAATGTCATGTCCTGTCAGGAAAATTGTGAAGCCATCTCTGAGCGGAGTAGCATGCGGAGTGTGACGTTTGGAGTAGCAGGCTCCCGGTGCTGGCCCGGGGGCACTGGGCCCTAACAGGGACCTCTCTGCCGAGGCTGGTGAGCTGCCGAGGCTCCTTTCCATTTCTTTCACACACTTTCTCGTTCACTCCTTCCTTTGTCTTTTGCTCACCTTTTGTTTCTCTCACCCCTACCCTTTGTACCCTCTGTCTCCCACTTGGTATTAACATGCCATCTGTATTTGGATATCGCATCTGGTTTAGGAAAAAACACTTTAATTCAAGGTGCAAATGCATGTGGAATACATTGCAATCTGAAGAGGACTGGACTGGCTAGATCTCATCTCCAGGTGGTCCAGCTTGTATTGGATCTCTCATAATGTAGTCTGTACAGTTTGGCCGCATTTTTTAAGAAATGGTTCAACATTTCTGGAAATATCCTTGTTTGCTTTCTTGCCAGGAATGATTGATACCACTCTTGTGTTTTGTATCTTAAATACGACACTAGAGCCCGGAAGTGATTCCTTAGTTTACCATAAAAACTACTTGTCATACTATCCCATAAATTTGGTTTAAATAAATTAGATAAAGTATTAATTTATGAGCTTTAGAGGTATAGAATGGGGCTAACTGCTAACTGTTAAAATAGCATAGGCAACAGACAAGAGAGTGCCATCAATCTTCTCATCAAACTCTTGGCTCCATGACAAAAAGTCACAGATAAGGACTATTTTCTTTTCCCTTGTAACCTTTCCTTTCCTTTACTCTCTCCCCACCTCCCATTTATCTCACTCTTTCCCTTTCTTACATCATTGTCTTTCTGACTTTCTACACCCTTTTTGCCTTTTTCTCAGGCTCTCAATTCCTAACGTGCCTCTTCCTCTATTCTGCTTCTTCAACAAGACCTTTCTCCTTCACATGCCTCCTCAGAGTGAATGAGCATCTGCTTCTGTCTCAGAGGGCCGGTCATGACGGAGGAACTTGTCGAACTTAAGCATACGTGTGCATTTATTCATGCCTGTTAATGCCGGCAGGCTGATATCAAAGATGCTGCTTTGCCTCTAATAGCCAATGATTACCTCTTAAACATGGTGACAGTACTTTAGCAGTACACTGCTGGGTGCATCTTTAATAACCCTATCAAAGCTTCTCATATTTGAGTCAAACAGTGTTTCCATATAACGGCTAATGTTAGTTTGACCCAGATGGAGGGGCTCTGGCACATAATATGCATATAGTGACTATCAGATAACCTAAAATAATGACACAGAGGGTCAGTACTGGTTAAATCACTTGTTTCTTTTCCTTTTTAATGAAAATAAATGTATTTCCTGTACAATTGTTTTATCTTGTTTGATTCAGATCAAGTTCAGATTTAGCAAAAAATCCACCTCCACTGAAATGACATAATTCATTTTTGTGTCTATATATTTAGTTATATTTAAATCATTATTGTATTATATTTTGTCATTTAAAAAAAACATAATAGATCACAATAAATTACATTTTGGAATAAATGAGAACTGGAATACAGCACACAAAACATATCAATGTCATGGAATCATTATAAAGCGAATTTGTAAAAAATATTTTGACAATATATACTGTATGTATATATATATATATATATATATATATATATATATATATATATATATATATATATATATATATATATATATTCAATGTTTTACATCTTACATCACCGGACTAAACTACAGTCAGCACTATTTACTAGTTTGAAAAAGCAATGGCAAACATTCTTAGTTGAGTTCAACCAAAGTTAATGACTAAAGAAGACTAATCAAGCAAAACTGCTGCTGACTTTCATACAACACTCCTCTGGGAGTCCTGTTAGCTCATTATACATGCTAAGTATTTCTAGCAGGTCTCAAATGTCAAAGATAGGACTGCCTCAAGTATTAAAATGCCATTTTAACTTAATAACCAAGGAAAAGCTCTGCCATCATGATTTTGTAATGTAAGGTGGGACATTTTTCTCCAGTTCTTAGAAGTCAGTATAGTACATCAGCTGGTCTAGTAACCAAATATAGCAGGTGATATTCTGATTTCAGCAAACTGTTTCTGTCCTTAGTTTGTTCTTTTGTTTCTATTTGATGAGCTGGAGAATATCCGTTTTCATTGAGTGTTTTTGTCATACAGAAGCAATACTACTTCCCAGGGGGAAAACACTTACTTTACTTTATCTGAACTGGACAGTTGTAGTGAAACTGTATCCCAAACAGGTCACAACAAAAGCTTAGAATTACTTTCAACTGTAACTGGATCAAGATCTGATCTGGTAGCATTTCCCTCTGTCATACACAGTCTCAGGGAAGGAAATGTGGATGTTTGTGAAGCAGACTCACCAGTGCCAGACCTGGTAATGGCCTTGGGTATGCTTCCATTGGACAGTTCCCGATAGGGGACCTGCAGAGTGGTGTCAAGACTGCTGAAACCCTCCTTCAATGAATGCTGCTTGTAGTATTCCACCAAGTCCTGTGTAAAACAAGCACAATGGAACAAAACATACCCGTACCAATGATAATCCAGTGTGAATCTAGATGGCTTTGTGTACAAACGGATAGAAATGAAACCAAAGACATGTGGGCAGGTTCGCTGAGGAGGAGCTGCTTGTTTCATCTTCAGTATACATCAGCTGCCATTACTGAGGAAGTGATTCTGAGAAGGGCAACTAACTGCAATGTATCTTTATATCTATCCATTTCAAGTTCAATACTGGAAACCAGTCAATATTAGCGACTGAGATCCAGCCAGTTTCTTAAAACATCCGCTCGTAGCTTTGTGAGTGTGTACACAAATGTAGAAATAAACCACGAGTCGACATATCTAACCATCGTACAATATAAATGCATGTGTTATCTCCAGTGCTGCAAAAGTGATGTATTGTCAAAATGATTATTATCAATAATGCCACAGTAGTTAATATCCATACAAAGTTAAAAACCTTTACCAGCACAGTCTTGAACAGCCGACTCTCAGCGATGTAAAAGCAGCCATCCTTGGTCAGAATCTTAATGTGCTTGACTTTATCGTTGAACCTGTGGAGGATGAATAAGACATGGGCTGCTAATCAACTATACATGCTTCCACATCAATCTAGTCTCTATGGTGAACCGTCACGAAGGTCTGTCCCGGCGGACTGCCGGTTACCACGATGAGCTGCGCCAAGCAACTTTGTTTGACAAGAGCACCTCAGGTGTTCCCTGCTGTGGAAATCAGATCCAATACACTCAAATCATATAATAATAGAAGCATCAAAGGATTACTGATTCTTACCCTGGGTGAGGAATTAATACTGTATGCCAGTGTCTGATTGTGAGCTTTCATCACAGGTAAAACAGAGGTTTTTCTGCTTTGTTTGATTTGAAATGTTTTAAGAGGCATTAGAGGCTAAAAGTATCAAGTAATTAACAAGCATCATCATCATCAATCATATTAAAAAGGTATTGATGCAAAACATATTGTTTTGTATGGTAACCCACTTAGTTCTTAAATATTGCAGTTTAAAGCAAAACTAATCAAGTATTATTGTTTTAAATGCCCCACAAAAGAAAAGCAAGAAAGTCCCCCAAATCAACAGCGACAATTTATTTTATAAAATAACTAAATTCATGATTTTAAGCCAAAAAATGGTTTCTTTGTGCTCCAGTCTCTGATTTCCGAGGTAAATGGAAAGCATACACTTCCATACCATGTATTAAATCTATCGTATGTACTATCTGACAATCTACTGAAGAATTACCATTTTGTACAGACACAAGATACAAATGGTGCTCTAAAAGACCGCAAAAAAGACAAATGTTTTCATTTAATTACCGTCATTAATATCAGGTATTTTTCACAACAGCACAAGAACGTGTCACATAATTAACGATAGCGTTAATCCATTTAGGTGTATTACTAAGCCCCGCTGGTGAGCCAGGATACACAGTGGCAGCGCTCTGAAAGCAGTAAATAGAAATGGAATGCAGCCCTTATTAATTCCACCTGTGGTTTTTCTGCTGTTAGTCAAAATGACTGCTTTGAAAAAAGAAAACGTTCTTCTTCTTATTTCTCTATTTTCTTTCTGTGTTAACTTTCTTATGTAAATTTTTTTTTTACAACGCACACCTTACCTAAAAGACACATTTAGTGTGCTCAATTAATCCAACATAGAAAGATGGATCACAAATAACTGTAAAATGTAGTATAGAGTATGTGAGATTGTATGCTACAGGCTTAATTCAATTATTAAATTATCAATTAATCATAAGTCATGTGAGAATAGTAGCTCAGTCAGGCAAGCTACTTTTTTGAAAAATATTGCAGACCAACCTTGAAAATACACACACTGTTCAGTACATATACAGTATACTTCAGGCTTCAATGGGGGTGTGCTGTCAAGCCAATTGAAAGCACAGTCTTGTATATTGCATGTCTCCCACGTGGTGATGTGCAAGTCACACTGAAAATAGATCCGCATTGTAAATCTTCCAATGCAGTGTATAACGCATGAGAAGCATATGATCATGTTGCAAATTCACAGATACATTATGAATATATGGCGAGTCATACATTATTGATGTCTGTTGAGTTATATAGTGCATAACACATTGAGACAGATGAGCCCTTTTTGGTGAGTATTTCCTTCCTCCTATAGGCTCCCAAGGCTGCACACTCAAACATCTTTCAACACACACACGCACACACACACACACACACACACACACACACACACACACACACACACACACACACACACACACACACACACACACACACACACACAAACTGCAGTGTCTAGTGACACCAGACAGTTCCAGTTGATTAGTAGCAGCTCTCATATAAAGCTCCATTATCTCAAACAGCCATTCTGATAATGATCTTAAGCAGTGAGACAGGCAATTAGGATTGGAGTGTTCAGAAACCGGCCCTGTACATCAAAGTTTTGAATGAGGGACGGTATGAGTCTACCAAACCAAATGGGCTGGAATGGTGTGTCACTGGCTAAATAGTCTTAACATCCAAACACTATTTCAGAGTGCACCCTCAATCGTTATAATCTCTTGGAGCTGTCATGTCAGGTCGGGGGGACTAGATAGTCCTTTTTCTTAAGACTGAACAAGCTTTGATGGAGCCTGAAAGATATTCACTGGTTAAATGGCCAGTGTTGTATTTCAAAAGACAGCTACGGAGGCACTCAACTTGCAGATAAAGCAGCCATTTATTGAGGCCTAAAGGGATGGATGTTTTATCTTAAATTCAAGCATGCATTACTAGCCATCTTTTGAAATACATTTCTAGCCAAAGAGCAGCAAATAGTGTTGATATCTGGTCACAAGAGACGGACAAAAGATAGATGGAAAAATAGCTTATCCAATTCCACCTCTTCCCCATGCTGCATTCAGCTGAGATGCAAAGACTGAACCGACCATTAGGGTAAACAAAAATTAACCTCAACCATGTTTAGGTAGGATGTAGGTTCAAACAAACCTTGTGCCAATGACACAGATGGGGTGAATACTCAAATTAGAAAAAAACATATTCAAAATTATGGAGAAAGTTTTGCTTTTCTTTGCCCAGGTTAAGGAATATGTATCTACCTGTAGCTAAAGCAGAATGTCATATTTGATGCTCAGAGCCTTTGAAAAAAAAAAACTCAACATTTCTTTCTTGAAATAGACCTCACTGTTCACAGTTTTCTTCTGTACTAAGTAGTTCCAATGGAAACTGTTCACAGTAAGGTCTGGGAATTATCCAGGGCCAATAGTAACTGGACATATAAACATAAACAACAACTACATTTATATCTTGTAAATTAGTCATCAAATGCGGATGGTTTTCACCCTTTGACCACCAAAATAATACAAACACACACATGAGGTTTACAATATGCAAACTCAGCTTAACTTTAGCGACAGCTGGAGTATAATGTTAGTGACCTGGTGCACAATCCCCATAATAGTGACCTGCTAAGGTACTGAACAAGAACAGAAATAAAAACAAAAATGTTATAAGCAGCTGCTGATATGCCCATCTCTTAAGTTCAGGTGTATCTCAAATAAAAAGAAATCGCTAACGTTATGGAAAAAACACAACATCCTACTGAAGACTTCATATAACCATGAGATTTTGATGGCAAAGACATTAGTCGAATGCACTTAACTGATTCTATTTGTGAGCTACATGAGTAGCAATACTTTCTGACTCATTGCACCTTTCATTCCAAATACCATATCTCAATCTATAGCTAGCTTTCAGAAGGATGAATGTCATAACATGGTTTCTGCAAAACATTAAAATTCAGGGGCCCCAAGTTTAACAGTATATTTTTTAAGAGGCTGAGAGCGTTAAGACAGAGATCTCAAACTTGGCCAAAACTCTTTGCTTGATAAGACTAGACAGTGAGTGAGAAATGTGTATTTTTGCAATTTGAATGAAACAACCCTTTAAACTTAATTCTGTCCCCCACCATCTACATTTGTTTTCAGACCAGACAAACTTTGTTCCATACTTTATGATAATAAAGTCACAATAACTTATTGTTTTTCATTGGCATGAATGGAACATAGCATGACCTCCTTCTGCTGCAAACCATCCACTTTTAACATTCAATGAGGTGCTTGTTTTCATCCACCACACCACTGTTGTGCTGAGCTATTATTTGCATGTGGGCATTTTGTTTGCTTGAATGATTCTCGCCACTCACTTCTCGCCTCTCAGAATAAGGTGTTTTTAGCCCACGACACTGCTGCTGACTATGTGTGTTTTGTTTATTCCACCATTATTGGTGAACTGTAGTGAGTGAAATTGTATATTTAGATTGGAAATAAAATAGAAACAAGGCATCATGTCACTTACTTTATACTGATGGCATATTCAGTGCAACTCTTTACTCCTGTGCCGAACCAGATATGTGCCGTTTTCTCGATCCAGAAGCTCCACCTCAGCCTGGTATCTCTCCATAGGACCTGCAAACCTGAACCACCCATAAACAACTACTGCCCTTACACTGCAATCAATCATTCTGAACATGAGGACAGTCAATACAACCAATAAAGAGTGAAAATGACTTGTGGTTATAGTTAGCAATCTACAGACATTTGTTTTCATCGCTTACCAGAGATGGGCAGAGTAATCGACAGGTTTTGGAACCTGGCATGGAAAAGAATTGTGGTTATTTTGTGTTTTTATGGAGTCAATACACAAGGGGTGGAGGTAATTTGTGGTAATATGATATTCAAGCCACATCTAATGGCTAAAATCACTCTTCTACAGCGATAAAGTGCAATTGAAAAGCACTACATTTCTTTGCCAAGACATCAATAGAAGACATTATCCACCAAATGCATTGTAATCACACTAAATTTGTCTTATTGATTACAAAAAAATATGCACACTTACACATGGGTAAGGCCTCACAGCATCACTTGGAAAGAAGCCAATCTTGCTTGTCGCCAGAATTGTTCCCTGCAACAGCAACTGGCTGTTAATCGCATTATATTTGTCTGGGAGCAAATACCTCTCTCTCTCTCTCTCTCTCTCTCTCTCTCTCTCTCTCTCTCTCTCTCTCTCTCTCTCTCTCTCTCTCTCTCTCTCTCTCTCTCTCTCTCTCTCTCTCTCTCTCTCCTCTCTCTCTCTCTCTTCTCTCTCTCTCTCTCCTCTCTCTCCTCTCTCTCCCTCTCTCTCTCCTCTCTCTCTCTCTCTCTCTCTCTCTCCTCTCTCTCTCTCTCCTCCTCTCTCTCTCTCTCTCTCTCCTCCCATACTCACTTCAATAAATCATCAGCAATTAGTACACAACAAGCAGTACATCTAATTTGCAGCCCAAGTTAATTATGGTTCAAACTCTGCCGGCAGTTAGATTTGTACTGCATCAAAACAAGAGCCTTGTTTAAACACTAAATAATGGATCTTATTCTGGTCTTTGAATATACAAACAGTGTGAGCTCTCTGGCTTGCACTAAAGACTAACAATTGCATTTTAGCTGTCCTGCCTCAAGCACAACACAGGCTTTATATGAAATTCATTAATTACTTCAACAAACATAGTGTAGACAGACTTTTTTTCTCCAACCTGAAAAAAAAACACTTTACATGATTTTCATACAAACTTGCCTCGACATAGATTCATAGTTCTTTAGTTTATTGTATAACCTCTAATTCTCTATCATGTACATATTGGAGACATATACATATATATATATATATATATATATATATATATATATATATATTAAGCTCAAGAGCATTTGAGTTACCAGTTACGAGTTTGAGGTCAATTTGAAGTCCATTGAGGCAATCTGGGAAGACAGTAAGTGTTGAGGCCATGTGGAGCTCCTCATTCAGCTTCCTGCCCGTGTATGCTTTCCTCCTCACTCCTCTTTATTATGTTATGAAATGCTTTTTGGGACCGTGCAAGCCCCGGCAGTAACTAGATTGGAAAGCTAATCTTTACCCATCTCTATGATTCATTCTGTGTAATAACATTTCATCGAAGGTTTTTTGAGAGCCCCTCTCTATTTGTTATGCCTTCGATAAGCGTATGATAAAGATTAAACTTATTACTCTGTTGGCATAAATAGGCAGCAGCCAAAGGATCAAATGAAATTACAGTGATTGATTGTATTGTTCTGCCAGTGGGATGGGGGATAATTGCCTTCTGGGTAACAGGGGATATGAATTCTCAATGTACTGTAATTCCATCCTCTGGCGCCACAGGGGATGCTGAAGATTAAAGGTACCCTGTGGAGGTTTCATTATAAATAACCAGGGTTTTCTTTAGATTCAGTTTTTTCCCCACCAAAACGTCTTGTGTGTGACCGTAATACCTAACAAACTAGTTGAGATGACTTGCATTGCTTCTTTTTTGCACGAGTTGAAATGTGTATTGTTTCTGAGATTGTACACTTCTTATTCGTCTTATATCATGCACCCTACATTTGTTCAGCTCATTACTGCCACCAGCTGTTGGCATGCATTTGGCAGTCACTGCTGAATCTTTTGCGGATATGTGAACGTGAAGAACACAGACTCCAAAACATAAATATATTTAACAGACAACATTTTATCATGATTGATACAGTGTCTTTTACATTGCCTTGCACCTGTGTTATTGATATCAGTGCAATCCCTGCCCTGCAAAGTTGTTTTGGTTGTTGCAGTATAATTATGCACAGGACAGTTATTGACACAAATGTGTATTATCATTTAATTCCTTTAATGATCTCCTCCCAGCCTAGTTACCGTGTAACAAACAATGCAGTGCCATCAGGTCTGCAGCAAGACATTCTGCTAGCCGTTCTATCGGCTTACAAGAAGTCTCCTCGCATTCATGTCCTCACCCTCCACCTTGTGCTCTGTCACAACAGAGAGAAACATGGAGCATAGGAAATCCGGCAAACCGCCAACTCCCAGCCGTGCAGTTGGCAAAGACTGCAGTCTGATTGGAGCAGCACCAACTGGAGGATGAGGCTTTAATGCCACCGTGAAGCAGAGTGAGAAACAGCTAGGGAGGCCGCCGCAAGACCCCAGATAAATCGACCATCCTTTCAAAAATAGATAAGGTCAAACGCTGTCAACCTTTGGCTGACCTCATGAGATGGTTGCTAAATGTGCCTGTACATGAGGCTGTGCACCAACCATTAAAACATCCTCCAGAGGCTCCAGTGTCTGCTGTTTTTATTGTCTCAGTGTGGCACTCAATTAATCAACTAACGCCACTAATTGGTTAGATCATCTGTTGTAGGCTATGATTCAATCTGAGGAGTGGAAGAACAGACATATACCCTATTATTAATGCAACTGTGGTTCTGAAGAGTTCATAGAGATCTTCGACTGATATTTCTAATTAACACTGACCTCATAATAATATAAAATTCATGGCTCACCTGACAGGACACAGAATGTGATGAAACAACCCCCAATATCATTTGTAATTTATTAACAATAATGGCCAAAGGGAGATAAATTGTTGATGTCACCCCATTAATATATTTTAAAGCTTTTGCAGATAGTGGGACATCCGGAAGTAAGAGAGCAGAGGTGACACGCAACATGGCTTCAACCCACGACACTGCAGAGACAGTGCGTGCACCGAGCCAACCCGATGAGCCGTGACATGTTATTTTTTCATGGAGTCACAGATGTCGAGATAAAACCAAGATGAGCTGAGTGACACGCACCTGCCACCAGGAGCTGTGCAGGTCGGCAAACATCAGTTCAATGACATCCCCCGCATGAATGCTTAGTGGAGGCCCACACTGGGGACAGGGGATGCCACTGTAGTCTCTGATCACAACCATCCTGGGTAAACCTAAAGAGACAGGGAATACAAACACAGTTATACTCACACGTTTTAACATTTAGCGGAGTCTTATAAAGAGGAACATACAGCAGGTGCAAGAGTGTAGCCAGATTCATTACTTTTAGGTAATAGATCCAAAATACTGCAACCATGTATGAAGGACGAGGGCACCACTGATGAGATCTAGAAATAAGTAATAGGCATTTGAATCACAGAGCGCTATGTTGCTCAGATATGACTAAAATGGAAAGCTCAGATATTCAAAGTATTCTGCTAGAGTTAAACGTGATGTTAATACTTACTTTAACTGAAATTGTAATTCTAATGCTTTCAAGTTTACAGGGACCCCCTCTTACTCTCAATAGAGCGCAAGTGTAACCTCGCCCCAGCCGATATGCAAAACAATATGTATGCATTTAATTTTATTTCTGACCTTCTTCTTACTGACAACAGCAATGACACAGTGTACTGACACTTCTATATCACTGCAGCAAGGTGGGGTTGGCAACAACAAGATTTTGGGCTGTGGTTAAGTTGCTCTTTAAAATATATTTGTAAACTAAACTAAATTCTCCATCACAACGGCATTGTATTGTATTGATAGCATGTCAAAACATGGGCGCAAAAAACAACAACTATCTGCCTGACTAAATATCAGTAGAGGTGAGTGAGACAATTATGTTTGTTTATTTATTCTTTTTTATATCTTGCACCAATCATGCAGTGTACAAAGCAAATGTCCTTACTGTCATTGTCCTAACTGTTTCAGCGCAAATGATCTCCAACATGTCCATGCATCTAAACCACGAGAATGTCACCATCCACCATACTCTTGCAGGAAATTAATCTCTTTGATTCCTGTACGTTGCAGCTCCAATCTTTCTTTAGCATAGCAGACAAACACAGCCACAAGCATCCGGCTGTGGCTAAGACTAAACACCCCTGCCAACATAAAAGACAAGGCCACTTACTCTCCACAGACTCACACATCTAGCCCCCTCAGGCACATCTCCTTGCAAGCCATGGCTCCCCTGCAAACCAGCCCGAGGAAACTATTGGCTGACGGTGACCTCAGATGAATTGAATATCTAACATTCATGTTTTTAATAAGAACAATAAGCACGGCCGTGGCTGTCTTTCTCATGAAGCCCCTTGTGGAAATTGATTTAACACAAAAGGCACAGCTCAGCGGTTGAGGCCAAGGCATATAGACTGCTGGAAGTGCTTTCCTGCCAACATCTCTCCTGCCGTAGTCCTCATAATGATTCCACCCACTCCAATTCATTTCAATGCCGTCTTGGGTTTCGGCATCACGGCATGCTGTGAGAAAAGGGCTTTTTTTGTGCATGGGATAAGGATTCCTTCTGCATCCTATTATTCATTTGTTATTCTTCCTCGAATATGTTTGTCAAAAGGAAACTGTTGTTGCTCATTTCCTCCTTGGAACCTTGTGTGTGAGCAGGAGGGATTCATGTCACATGCATTTCTTTTTTTGGGGTGTGGGTTGAGTCATATTTGAGCACAAATGTGAGGGGGGAGGGGTATGATAACATCTGAGGGTTAGCTTTAAACCACCATCTATCTCCTCCAGGTCTCACTCTGTCCTCCAAATATCCATCTCCTTTTCATCCTGTCTGTGTTTCTGATTTGTTGCAGGGCCAAGATGAAAGCAGCTTAAAAAGCCCTTAGCAGGTCCACAAAAGTGGTGAAGTGGTCGAGCCATACTGACCTGGGTCTGGTGGTGTTGTGTTTTCCTGTGGATGAAGAGCAAATGTAAGCAAGACAAAGAAAAAAAGAAAACAATGAAGGTAGAAAGAGGTATGGAGAGAGAAAGAGGATATGGAGAGGCCATTCTTACTCCTTGGGAAAGTTCATTCCAACCTGAAGAACTTTATACAATCACCTGTGAGTGTTATACTCTTTAGATGTGTGGTCTAATCATTTTGAAAGTAAAAGATAGACATCCAGAGTAAACATTTTTGTTCTACAAACCCATCTGGGTATCATATCGTTCACTCCTTAGATTAACAAAATTGAAGAAACAGGAATGTGATAGGCAAACTTGAAGTTATTGCATTTGTTGTGACGTGGGAGGGCTCATTTTGTCCAACAAGGGTTTCAAAAGTAAAAGCCATAATAATTTTCTGACAGGTGACATATGTGGAGCTTTTACATGTGTCAAAAGAATATGAATATGCAATATAGACTTTTAAAGTGTTTACTTATAGTTTATAGTTTTATTAGGAATTGTGTGCCATGTGACCACTATGAGGTCACCGAGGTTTAGCTTAGTGTGTTAGCATGCTAACATTTTCTAATATTATGACTATTATTCCCATGATAAAAATGTAAGTTCAGTTAAAGATGTTACTTCCCCAAACAGAAGATACAAAAAAGGATGGAAGCATGACAACATGTGTGTTGACAGGAGAATAAACATATGTAAGCAATACAGAACGCCGAAGAGCCTTTCCACTATATGAACACATTTTGAACTGTCACCTGATGCCTGCATTTTGTATTTTCCTTTCCATGAATGAAGACATTCCCCATCATAAATTGGTGCAGAAATATTCACCAGAATGTAGAAAGCAGTCTGACGCTCAAACTTTTCATATTATGATTCCTCACACATCTAGTTTCTACAATCTGGCTTCAATTCACCACAGCAACAATAGTGAAGTGGGGTAAATGTGTCCAAGTCTGGACCACATTAATTTAAAAACGCTCGCTACGGCCATAGTTTCGTTATTGATTACATTTAAAGACACAGCAGGAGATCTCATTGTCCGACTGCTATGTGTTACAGGAGTCTGGCCAATCAGAACTCCTCATGTGTGTCATTACCTTATCTGCTAAGTTATGCTTCACTTACTATGTTTGTGTCTCAGTCAAAGAGGAGAAGCAGTCCAGGACTTACCTTGGCTTTTGGCTTGGCGGAATCTGCAGTCAGGTGAGAGACAGACACAGTGAGAAGAATACAATATGAGTGTGTGGTGGCTTCCTGACTTACAACCTCAACTGTCAACCTCTGCTGGCCCTCATCACGCCTCAGAATGCATAAAGACCACCGTGCTTCTGCTGAGAAGGCTTGTCAAAGGCCTGAGCTGCCTTTAGCTGTCTGTGTATTCAGGGAGGGTAATGTACCTGGACGAAGGCCTCCCACTTGTAACAAAGACTTCAAGTTTGACACATGAGTATAATGCAACAACTGCTAATTATCTTTATGGCATAATTCAGCTTTAACTGCTGAACATTATCCGTTATTTGCAGTTTTTCAAATAACAGAATGTTATTTTTCTTTGAGAGGGAAATAAAGGAGGAAATTTGAGCCCGTGGGTGGCAAAGTAAGGAAGATCAAGAGTTACATCATCCAGAGAGATACGTTTTTTACAACAAATTCAATAGTACGCCAGCTGTTACATAGCTTATGTACAACGTTGGCAATCTGGCATATGTGTGGAGCTCGAGGAAAGCTCATGGAGTGCGCAAAATATAAAGAGGTCCTCCTTTAGGGAGCATAAATGTGCTCAGTAAATTGCATGGCAATCTGCCTTTTATATTTTGGTTGAGGCCAAGTAGAAATTGAGGCCTGATGGTGGAGCTATAGAAAAGGTCACCAAAAAGTTAGGATATGTTCTCTGAGGGACGTAAATATACACAGCAAATATCATGGAAATGATGCCATACGTTTTCACAATAAGTTATTATTATATTATCGGTTTTGAAGGTTTCCATCTCACCTGTTTTCCCACAGATTTCCAGTCGACCCAGACACTCCTTATGAGCCCCCAGCCCACATTTCAGACAGAGATAACCCTGGTTAAAGATGCCCCTTGACACAATAAAACACAGGATATATTTCATGTATAACAGCGTCCTTACAAGAAATACCTTGACATTTTGAATTATTAGGCTTCTGCCGCAGTCAAGATAAGAAAAAAAAAAAATGGCACAGGAAATGTCCTTCAGCTTTCCAAAACCATAAAACTGATATGGTCTGCGGAAAACTGAGAACGCCAATAGTCTGTAGTCCCTGGTTATTTAAATTAAATCCCAGTGCAAATAAGCCATTTTCAGTTAGTGAGAGGCTACATTTAAAAAATTGCCTGAGGAAAACCAACTGAAGACTAAATGTAAAATACCATGGTGTTCCTTTAATACCTCCCAATATGCAGACAAAAATGCAATAACATGATGATTTACCATCCATGAACAATGTGTTTAGTTACAGTTGCTATTCACCCTGTTTCAGGTCTACAGGTACTTTATCAGCTCTACATAATTATCCAAAAGAGTCTGATCATTATGTATGAATATTACCTGAGCAACAAGTGACAAAAACTACAGGAAGTGATCCTTTCAAAGGTGTGCATCATGAACTTGTGGGTGTTGTGGTTGGCTTTCTCTGGGCGAATATTTGATCTAAGGGAAAAATAAAAAAAAATGGTTATGAATTAACTTTAAAGGAAAACAAGAGTCTACAGCAAAGCCAGCAGCTCTGTGACGCTGCACCTCGGCACAACTGTGCTTTGAGCTAAATGATAACTTCAGCACGTTAATATGCTCACAATGACAATGCTAACATGCTCATGATACGCAGGTACAATGTTTACCATTTAGACAATCTTAGTTTAGTGTTTTAGCATGCTAACATTTTCTAATTATCACTAAACACAACGCACAGCTGCGGCTAAAGGAGATGTAATTAGTTCAAGTATTGGACAAATGAAAAGTCAGGGGATCAAAACCACAAATGTCAACCTCACAGTGGAGCTAGAGGACCAACGTCATTAAGATTCAGAGTGTCTGTACAAAATTGTATGGCAACCTATCCGAATTTGTTGAGATACTTCAGTCAAGACCCAAGTAGTGTAATGTCAGTATGTCTCAGTGGTGGGAACCATTTTCTGTCTGTTTTCTCAATATACAAAACATTCTCAATCATTTCTTTGTCAACTGAATAAAATGTATTTATTGTCAGAAAAAACAGCTTATGTATGTCTTCACTGCTGCCCATTCCTTCTTACTTCTGGCTAAAATGAAAACAATTTTACACCCAGTGGATGTGTACTTGTAAATGAAGAGGGCTTGAATCAGTTGCATGTGTTCAAATGTGAGAGGGGCAACATGCATTGCAGAAATAAGCAGCCTTTCTGGAACATGGACACACAATTTGTTGCTTTGAATACAACATTCTAAGCCACAAGTGCTGTCATGAGTGCTCCCATAAGTGAGTCATTCATCAGAACCCCACATCCTCTTTACAGGTACAATTTTCACTTTCTGAATGGACCCCTTCTGGTCTCCTTACCCAATGCACAGAGGCACATAAAGTTGTTTTCAGACACAAACCCTGTATCTGTGTAAAAATAAATGTTTCAAGAAGAAGGGGATGGAAAATGACTATTTTTTCGTTTAGTTTTGGAAATTACACATGACGTTTTGAGCAAATGTTAAGGGCCACGTCGGTTTGAGTTCCTGTGTGACTCCTTTAAGTTCAAGAAGAGACGGAGAAGCATTTAAAATGCACATCGACGTACATCCCGACACACTGTAGTGTTTCGCAACATATACAGTATCAAGTATAATCCAGAGCACTATGAGAAGTGAAAATGTTTTTGGGAAGGCCATATCGGATAGTGGGAATGGTTTCATTGTGTTACTGAATTTTAGGAGAAAAAAAACAAGAGGGCAATTTTACCCCTATGGGGCTGTAAAATAATCCAGACACTGGAAAAAAGTATAAAAAGTATTTAGTCAGCCACCAATTGTGCAAGTTCTCCCACTTAAAAAGATGAGAGAGGTCTGTCATTTTCATCATAGGTACACTTCAACTACGAGAGACAGAATGGGGGGAAAAGAATCCAGGAAATCACATTGTAGGATTTTTAATGAATTAATTGGTGAATTCCTCTGTAAAATAAGTATTTGGTCACCTACAATCAAGATCTGGGGCTCAACGCAAGATCTCACCCCGTGGGGTCAAAATGATCACAAGAACGGTGAACAAAAATCCCAGAACCACACGGGGGGACCTAGTGAATGACCTGCAGAGAGCTGGGACCAAAGTAACAAAGGCTACCATCAGTAACACACTACGCCGCCAGGGACTCAAATCCTGCAGTGCCAGACGTGTCCCCCTGCTCAAGCCAGTACATGTCCAGGCCCGTCTGAAGTTTGCTAGAGAGCATTTGGATGATCCAGAAGAGGATTGGGAGAATGTCAAATGGTCAGATGAAACCAAAACAGAACTTTTTGGTAGAAACTCAACTAGTCGTGTTTGGAGGAGAAAGAATGCTGAGTTGCATCCAAAGAACACCATACCTACTGTGAAGCATGGGGGTGGAAACATCATGCTTTGGGGCTGTTTTTCTGCAAAGGGACCAGGACGACTGATCCGTGTAAAGGAAAGAACGAATGGGGCCATGTATCGTGAGATTTTGAGTGAAAACCTCCTTTCATCAGCAAGGGCATTGAACGTGGCTGGGTCTTTCAGCATGACAATGATCCCAAACACACCGCCCGGGCAACGAAGGAGTGGCTTCGTAAGAAGCATTTCAAGGTCCTGGAGTGGCCTAGCCAGTCTCCAGATCTCAACCCCATAGAAAATCTTTGGAGGGAGTTGAAAGTCCGTGTTGCCCAGCAACAGCCCCAAAACATCACTGCTCTAGAGGAGATCTGCATGGAGGAATGGGCCAAAATACCAGCAACAGTGTGTGAAAACCTTGTGAAGACTTACAGAAAACGTTTGACCTCTGTCATTGCCAACAAAGGGTATATAACAAAGTATTGAGATGAACTTGTTAACAAATACTTATTTTCCACCATAATTTGCAAATAAATTCTTTAAAAATCATGTGATTTTCTGGATTTTCTTTTCTCATTTTGTCTCTCATAGTTGAGGTATACCTATGATGATCATCTTTTTAAGTGGGAGAACTTGCACAATTGGTGGCTGACTAAATACTTTTTTCCCCACTGTACATCAGGAATATTGTTTCATCTCAAACACAAAGCATTTTTTCAGTGAATCAGCATGTAATGTCAAAACAACATTGTATACTACTGAATAAACATAACAAAGGATGCAGAAAGGATATCTGCCTGAGAAAAACCTCCCACTGTTACAAAATAATAAAAAAAGATATACCTCCATAAAGCATTGATTTGAAGAACCACAGAGGCAGTGACTTCTTTGTAGTTCTGCAGTGTGTACTGTGTGTGCGCGTGCGTGCGTGCGTGCGTTATCGTACTATTGTCAGCAGTGTGTGTTTGATTACAACTAAGACCTGATCAAACAGTGCACATGAAAGAGTCAATACATCTCCTGGCCTTGATATAACATGCATGCAAACAAAGACAAATAAACATCACACTCCCACGTGCGCATACAAGTGCACAGTTATTTTTCCCTGCGATACACACACAGGTCTTCTGCGTTGCCTACAAACTGTCCTGACTGTGGAGTCCATGTGTTTGCGTACTTACATGGCCATTTCAAACTGATCCAGCCACTTCTTCTTCAGCTCTCTGGTCTTAAAAAAGAACTCAAAGCCTGCGTGCCCCTGCTGGTGAGTCACGTAGAACCCGTAGCACCACTGTGGAGGTCAGGAAGAAGGCAGGAGTGAATTTCTCATGAATGCATATGCACATTTGTGCATAGAAGGGAAACTTCCCCTGCAACATGAACATGATTACCTCAAAATGTACACTTAAAAATGGTGGGTGGCACGATCGCTCAGTGGTTACACTGTTACTTTGCAGCAACAAGCTGAACTGTCTCTCTTTTTAGTTTAATTTATATCATAAATCACAGATACCCATGGTAGGATGTTAAGATTTATTTGTAACAGCAGGCTCAAAGACTAACCAAGAATGAGTTTGGCAGCTTTTTTTTTTTTTTTAAAGCAGAAGCAATAGAAGTTTAATATAAATTCTGCTGTAATTTGACAGCAGCATAGTGTTAAAATACAGTGATTTGGACATCAACTGTGAAGTTATAGTTAAATATAGTAATTCTACAGGAGCACATTGCTAAATCCCAGTAATATACTGTCATAACTACTGTGAGGTCAAATCTGTCATTTCACATTAATTTACTGTTAATATGATCCAGTAACTGGAAAGTGAAAGTGATGTAACCATTAGCCGCCGGTAAGTGAATGTAAATGTACAGTCAAACATTTACAGTGCAGAGTTCTGCCCAAAGAGGATTTAAACGGCAATGAAAAAAGGAACCAAAGATGCTGTTCAATCTTTCTTTTCCAAATATATCCTAAATGTAGAAACACGATCCAAAAAGTATTATTATTTGCAAAAGTAATTGCAAAAGTCCTTCACCAGTTGTGTTTTATAAACCTTACAACATCCTGGGTGGAGAAAATAACTATTGCTTGCTTGTTTTTTCTTCAGCAACTATGAATGTGTTGCACGTTCTTCAACCGCTGGCCACCAACTATTTACTACCACTGCAGTACTTAACACGGTAAATGCCTTACCCATGGCCATATTTAGGAACAATTTTCAATCAATTCCCAAACCTTTCAGTTTTTGCCACCCTAATCTGTTCCAGCTTGTTGTGTCATAACAATAATGACAATAGTAGGAAAAGTGGTAGGGTTTACCCGGCAGTGATTGGCCAGCCTTGCAAGGTCCTGAGTGTTTTAGAGCTCTGCAGAGTGTTAAATCATTGATGACTGTGTGGGTGCTCAGTGGCACCACATTCACACTCTGAAGTTTCATTTAGCAGAAAATGATATATAGCTATGAGCAGCCTTGGAGGACTGCACACATTCATCACCTGATATTAGCATCTCTGTCCTGCGTGTGTGTGTGTGTGTGTGTGTGTGTGTGTGTGTGTGTGTGTGTGTGTGTGTGTGTGTGTGTGTGTGTGTGTGTGTGTGTGTGTGTGTGTGTGTGTGTGTGTGTGTTGCTTAAATGTAGTTACACAGTATATCTATGTCTGTGGATATGTGTCTTGTTCTATGTTTCTGTGTCACACATCTGTGTACTTTTGTGCAGCAAAATATTGTACAGTGGACGGGATAAAAATATCGAAAAATAGTGCTAAAGACCTTGAATAACGTCAACCAAACACATAATCCCCCAAAAAGACCATGACCAGGCGTGTTAAATACCAATCACTGCCAACCACATGTCCCACACAGACAGACAATCAAACGCACACATCATAATTGCACAATAGAGTAAATGAGAATGAGAATGTCCCTTTGATTTAAAAAAAACACAGAACCATCACATTCTGGCAAACTGTCAGTTTCACATTAGCAATCAGCAGCGGAGTGAGAAGACGCCATCTGTGGCCATACATCAACAAGACGTCAACAAGGTCCCTCCACTACGATACGGCCTGCAAACGTTTCCACAAGGCGAAACATAGCATACTGTATAAACTGTGTGTGGGGAATGACCCTCCACCAGAAAGGGAGAGAACATCATTCTAGATTACTCCCATTAACTGTCCGACATTTATTTTAGCAATGAAATCTGCAGCCAAACGGATTTGGAATACCATCGTTTTCATATTAGTTGTGTAGTTGACTGACATGAGCCATAAAACTAATACAAATGTGAGGTAGATAGATAGTCTATATCCAATGCAATGTAAAATGCACACATATGAATTTACAAGGGCAGCATCTGTGTAATTATGTGTATAGAAGTTGATTGTGTTTAGCAGCTAACTGACCTTTTTACCCTCTCTGTCAGTGGTGGGGTTATTTGTGATCTTGAAGTTGTTGAGGTCAAGTATGTCCTTCATCTCATAGTTGTCTCCTCTTCTCTTGCAAACAATGACAGCCACATCAAAAAGAAATATGTGTCTGTAAAATAAGAAGTCAGAATGTTATATTTATATATATATATATATATCCAAATTTGCTCTTGTCGACAATTATGGTAAATGTATTTAACAGCTGCGTTTTAGTAAAGTGACCTGCATCAGACGTTTAGTGTGTGTTTTTTATGCCTGATATCCTAATTTATTTTTAAGGACAATTAAGTTGAAGTGGAACAACCTGTCCTGTTTCCTCTTGTCAACACTGGAGACCACGCGCACCTCTCCGTCACCTTTTGGTCGGCCAAAGCTGATTAGAGGCTGATTCTAAAAGTAAAATAAGAGAGGGTTATCATGAATATGTTAGAATGAAAATGAATGATGTATAAAATAAAGGCATTTTAAATAAATGCATTGATAGGTCAAATGCATATATAAAATTGTTCAAATGTGTTGAAAGGTGTCACGAGGGACGCATCTCCAGCCTTTAATGTGTTCTGCACTGAAACCCACATTTTTAGAGAGTCTCTCACAGAAATATAAAAGCTGTTTAACTTAATATTGTAATGACAACAAACTTTGTTATTAAGATGCAGCTGCTATAAACTACTCCTTTAACTGGTTTAGGGCTGAAACTAACAATTATTTTTATTATTAATGAATTTGCTGATTATTTTCTAACTTAATTGTTTTCCATAAAATGTCTGAAAATAGTTAAAAATGCCCATACAAATTTCGTAGAACCTAATGTGACGTATTCAAATGTCTATATTTGACAGGTCAGCAGTCTAAAACATCATCATACATTATGAGAAAATTAACAAATCACAATCAAGAAGCTTTAACCAGGGAATGTTGAAACAAAAGGATAATTTGCACCTGTGTAAAAGTGTACACGAGCAGCTGCTAGAAATAGAAAAATATTTTAATTTACCAGGTTTTCAATCGACCTCTGGTACTGGTCGATCTCCCTCAGTGTCTCATTATCTCTCTTCACCTCGTTGACAAACTGAGCCAGGTCCTGGGCAACACAGACATTTAACACACACTTTTCTATTCTGTACAGTGAAAGGAATAGTTTGTTCAGTTTGGGAAATACACTTATCCAAAGTACACTTATTCGCTTTCTTGCTGAGAGTTAGATGAGAAGATCAATACCACTCTCATATCTGACTGGTCATGGTGAAAGCTGGAGGCAGGACACCGCTAGCACAAAGACTGTTCAAACCAAAGTGTTAAAACCAGTTACGGGGAATAGTCGACCACATAAAACCATAATGTTACACTTTATTTGGGACAGATAAAAAAATCAAAAACAGATATAACATGTTTATTACTAGGTTTTAGAGGTCGGTTTCTAATCTTGCTAAGCTAATGCCAAGCAGCTGCTGGCTGCTGATTTAACATACAGATAAAAGTTAATGTAAATTGTTGTATGTTTATGTTGTAGCCAGGGTGTTTTTGTGCTCCTGTGAGCTGAGCATGCCTGCCATGTACATACTATATTCTAAGTATGAATCAAGCATTCAAGGCGTCTAAAATTATGCATTTGCTGCTTTTTTTGTGTCCTCACATCAGCGATCTATCAAGTTCTGATTACAGACAGGGCTGGAAAAGAGAAGCATGATGTGTGATGTAAAATAAAAGTGGAATCAATTCACACCCACTTGGAGCAGAGAACCATGAGTGATTTATGACTCCTTCTTTTGTCATCTAATAATTGTTGAAAAGTTGATAGTTGAATGGCAGACAGAATGTTTCCACTAAATCCTCCTGCTATTGGTAACAAACGGAAATCCCAATGATTACAGACCATTTACCAAAAGCACTGCACTTACTTTCATGGCATCAAGAGCAATCTTCAAGTTGCTCTTGTCAGCAGCATCGTGAGTGTGTTTGACTAGTTCCTGTCAGAGGAGGACAGAAAGGAAAGACCGTGTTCACACACAAAACTCACACTCAAGCAAACACATTTAGCACGAGTAGTTGGGTTATTGATTTAATTTAGATTCCTTTTTAATGCTACTATGTAGTTTTCCCAGCAAAAAAAAGCCCCTTCATGCTCTAGTAATTCTCTTAAATTAATATTATTTGAGGGCATAATGGGTATTTTAAGCTGAGTATATAAATATATATATAAAAATATGCTTCAATTAACACCATAAAAGATTAAGACATAGACAGATCATTCAAAAAGCTCAGAAGAGAGGTGCTGGGATTAAACAAAGTGCATTTACTCAAGTATAGTACTTACTTACCTGAGTATTTACATGATATGCTACTTTATTCTTCATCTCAGAAGTAAACAGTGTACCTTTGCCTCACGACATTATTTGACAGCTACAATCTTGGAAGTAAAGATTCCACTTGCACACATAAGATCAGTATATAATACTCCAATCATATGATATATAATATATGTCATATGTGATGTTTTTCACAGTTGGGTTTTGCTACTTTTACATTTAAATAAAGGATCTAAATTCTTCTGTTTTATTAATCAACACATGGCAGTTATTGCCGGGAGTGTAACTTGCACAGAGGCACTGTGAAATCTCCTGTGGATGACTTTGGTCGTATTACCGTGAAAACACCACTCAAACAGCCAAGAAGACATGAGATAAAATACACTTATACTAGTCTAGAGTGAGACATATTGGCAGCAAACATAACTACATATCATAACATCATTTATCAGTTTATTTGTTCTACGTGTGGCAGTATATTGCTTCTTTTTTTAATTCTAGACAGATGCTTGCTGTTAATGACATGCTGCCAAAACTGGAGCATAGAATGATTCCACCCAATGCATAACTAAATGACATCAATGTGTATATTATATATGATATCTAATATTAAAGGTGGAGGCAATCCTTTTAGGCATGTTTGCCCTTCATTACCTCTCTGATTACGTGACAAAATGGAGAGATGAATGATTCCTCGACAGTGCTACAGTGTTGCTGACTTGCTTTGCAGTATCCACTCTCACTTCATTTCACCCTTTCCTCTTCCCTTTCTATCGTTTTACCCACTTCCCAAAGTCTCTCCTGAGGGGGCGGCTGAGAACACCAGGATCACCACTGTTTACCACAGAGGCCTTTACCCTCCACAACAGTTCAAAGCAGCTCTCCAGTCGTTGTCCTCGTCTGCCCTGCCAGCTATGGTCTGACCTCCGATTCAGGCTAACCAGGGGAGACGGTGTCACACAGTTATCAGGAGCTAGTGAAATTGGGAGGATTTTTGGAAAGGCTGCATGTCTGATTTCTACAGGAAGCAAGAGTGCAACCACACTGCAAGCCATAGACATAATTGTGTTTAGTCAATAAGTCATGGAATGATAATTTCAAGTGTAAATGTAATTTGCAATCAGGTGACAGTCTTCCTTTTTAAAAGGCACTTGTTTGAAGGAAATGTTGTAAGCTCAAATGTATTCAGACAGATTGAAAGTATTTTACTTCCTTTATTCACAGTACTTTCTTTGAGAGATGTGACATAAGACGAGTAAATGCAACGTCTAAATGACTTGTTTTGGATTGAGAAGCTGCTGAGAAGCTGAATAGTGGCAAAGTTGTGGGGAATGTCGCCCTCAAGTGGCCACTTCTCTACTGAAAGAAGGGCATCATACACTTTGAATCAACTGAGATAGCATTAACTCCCAGAGGTCAATCTCAGAGCAGTAAAACTTGATATCTTTTATTTAAAAAAAAGATCAAATTGGCATGTATGCGAACAGGTAACATTTTTACAATGTTGATGCTTATTCTTGCCTCAACAACTAATGCTGTGGTGTCCTGGACTAAGGCATTAAGGCCCAAATGTTGCAGTGGAGCTGCTAATTAAAAGCATTAGATGTCGTAATAATAAAGTAAATAAAATAGGGCAGATCCATAAAAAAATCATCTGCTCAGCAGTCACTCCAATAAGGAGTCATTGTGTTTTTTTTTACAGTTATTCCATGTTCTTTTGTATGTGTTTTGCCTTATTAGACTGCATTAAATACCAACGGTCATCCCCATTTTAGCATAAAATCTGTGATTTTGAAGAAAGCCGTGAACGCACATGTATCCACATAACTTAAACCTGGCTTAACCTAGTCGCACCTCCTAAACCCGGCTTGGCCAACGTGAAAGGTATAAAGCCAGGATGCACTGACTAGACAAGGTCACGCCTCGCTTTTTCTGTTATACTGGATTTCTTAATACTGCTTTTGTGAAATAGCCCCCAGGTGATTTCTGTGATTAACACACCTTTATCTAGTCAGGGAGGACTGATCTCTGAAATAAACAGATTTCCTTTAAACCCTGAGCGGACTCTTAGTTTAAATGAGTGGAGTCTGAGCTCCCTACCTGAAGAAGTAGGTGGTACTTGAGGACTCTCTGCATCGGGACAACCAGCAGGTCCCTCAGCGTAAACTTCCCATTGTTGGCTCTCTTTGAGCACTCCTGCATCAAACACAAGACACATATTCATAACAGCATGAGTGACAATGCATCACTATACAGATGACGTAGGCGTTACTGGGATGGGTCAACTAAGAGACAAACAATGTTCACAACCAAAGTGTCATGTAAAATTGGGAATGGAATATTTGTGTATCCTATTCTGTGTTATAGAGCACAAACCAAGCTCAGAGTTTATAAAGACACAAGTTAACACACATTTTAAACCAACAGTTTTTTATTACAGTTACTTTAATTTGTATCACATACAATCAGCTATTTTTTATAAATGTATTGTAGCATAGTTTTTCAAGTTTCTTAAAGCTAGATAGAACAAGATACATATTGCAATAAAACCTGTAACGTAATATATGTGTAGTGCATAGAATTAACACTAGGGGCCGCTGGGGAACATGATCTCAGTACAATGGGGAGTGTGTATACATGTGCATTATTCAGGTGTCTCACCTCGAGCTTTAGTCGGACATCCTCTTTCTCTTTGCAAATGAGGTCTAACACAGCAATAGCGATCTCCACCTGACTGCAGTATATCCCATAAATGAGCAGTCTACAATGCAGAGGAAAGACAGGGATGCCATTGATGAGTGGTGATTTTGGACAGCCAGTATGTGTAGAGACACTGTGCTCACTCAAAATTAGAAAGGGCAATATGTTGCAATCATGTTGCTTGTGATAAAGATGGTATCAAGGGATTATCTCAAAAGAATCTGTTGCAAGACAGTCATCTACATTACATCATGATATGACTGAGATAATCATCCTTGCTCTAATGTGTATAATTTTCTAGTACTTTCAATGTAATCCTGGAATATATAGAGAACTGAACTAGAGAAAACTGCATTAAATCTGAACCTTTTTAACGCACACACACACACACACACACACGCACACACACACACACACACACACACACACACACACGCACACACACACACACACACAGCAAGATGTTCATACCTGTCATAATTCAAATGTATAACTGGCAAATGGCTAACAACCGGTGTGCAGCAGAATGGATACACAAGTGAATGTGTCTGATGTAAATGAAGTCATCATGTCTGTCGTAGTATTGCAAGACAATGTATTTCAATGTAATGACAGAAAAATGTAAGAGGAAAGTACATTGATATAGTGAACCTGCACACGTAAAGCTGATTACTGCAACTCACATACTGAACTTTCCTTGAAACCAAACAATAAATAACGATGGATGTTTTCATGAATACCTCTCTTTGTAGCTGATGAAAATCTGGTAGAGATTTAAGGCATTTTTGTTTAAGATGGAGTCCTGCACGTCGACCATCAGGCTTTTGTGAACTTTAACCAGGTCCTGCATTAGTAAAAAAAGACATCGGTATAATGGATATGAAAATTGTATTTCCATGTCATGTGACAAGAAGGGAAACTTGTAGGACTTACTGGAATGTTGACGAAAACTTTGTCGATTTCAGCCACAGAGAAAAAGTTCCTGAGAGGATTCAGGAAATACTGGAGACAGAAACAATTGAACACCTGAACGAACCATCACAGCGCCTCTCCTCAGATTATTTCACTAACTAATTGTTTAACTGGAAAAAAAATAACAGCTGAATATACAGAAACAAATGACAGACATCTCATTAGATAGTCAGGGCCGTAGCAGGGCAAGTTAAGAGAAATGATAACTGGGACTTTCCTAAAATGCCTCATTTAAATGACATTTATAAATTAATTGTCAAATTTGCAAATTAATCCCCCCCCTTCCTGACTGAACATTTGATGTCAGTGCTCGATAGAACAGGAGGATGTTAATGAACCTTCTCGATGGACTCCAGGGTCTCTGTGTATTTCTCCTCCGTCTGTTTGATCTCCGTGAGGCAGCAGCTCCGGACATCCACCTCTGCCTGCTTCTAGAAAGACGCACACCTTAGAAAGTTTTGCCTGAACAGTACTTTCTTTCATTTTGTTTATCTGCAGACACTGGAGATTGCACTCAGAATGCTGAAATGAAACATCTGCATTCAGATGACATCACCAAAAGTTCGAAACGCTAATATGTTTTGTTTTTTTCCTTCTTTTAAAAATACTGTAGTTTATAAATAATTAGTTTTATAACAGCATGTGCCCACTTCCTCCTGCGTGCATCTGCAATATGAATAGATGAACGGCCCACATCGCTGAACAGGGAAATTACTCTGACATATGATTATTAAAAATATACATGCAACATTTTGCCCCCAAAAAAGATGTAATTCCTTTGAATCATCATTAATGACCTACTAGAAGTGTGTGGAGGTGTCTGTATCCACAGCTGCTTTGTCACGTCTAATAGCACATTTTGCTGATCATACATCTGTACCTTCATCAAGGATAATTTTGAGGTATAATTTTGAAAACTGGACTTTTACTTGTAACAGAGTATTTTTTACATTAATGTATTTGTACTTTTATTTCAGTTATGAGTCTCTGTACTTAAAGATATCCCGATGTTGAGTTACAGAAGAGGATTTCATTCACACATTTGTACCAGGTGAGAAGTTGATGTTGACATTTGAGCATTTAGGATATTGTGGGCTCATAGTCCGCCAATGTGTACCCCCTGAAGCGTGTGTGTGTGACTCATTGTGGTACCAAAGGGGGCTGCTGCTCATTCCTCATGAGGTCTTCATAGATCTCTCCACCTGCGTAGTCTTCTTCCAGCCCGTAGACCGCTGCATACAAGTCGTCCTCATCATCGGGGGCATTCTCACTAACACACACACACACACACACACACACACACACACACACACACACACACACACACACACACACACACACACACACACACACACACACACACACACACACACACACACCTTATTGCATTGTGAAAGCCATGGGGCAACCATTTGTGAATAATGGAACAGATGTCATGTCAATACATTTACTGGCAACACCCTTTCTGTAGTGTATATATATGTCATTCATCATGTTCATTAACTCATCATAATCACTACATGTATTAGATGATGAGCATTCAAATAAAACATGCTCTGAATATAACTCTAATGTGACATGAAAATAATACAAATATTGGACTTGCTTTACTCATATTTGATTGCCCTTATTTGTCTCTGTCGATCAAATTTGATTGATGTGGGTGGTATGCAAGAAGTCAGCAAAAACATGCAGCATTACTCATTTGTTCCCTCTGACAGTAACAGAGAAACGGAGCCAAGCCTTTTACCAAAATATGTGGGTGTCCAGACCCCTGGAGAGCATGGATAATGATTCTGCTACAGAGCTAAATAATCACCAGTAATGGCCCCGCAGAGAGGAGCCTCATACATACTCAATCAAGTCTTCCAGATTATTGTAAATGTCCTCGTCTTTGAGGCTTTCCTCTGTGGGAAATGGCCTGGAAATGACAGCAAAGCAGTGTGAGGCTCAAGGTTTAACAGAAAAATCACGATGAAGAAAATACTACCAATGAGTTACGTTTGGAAGGAAACTAACTGTTGATGTATTCAAATGTGTTGAAGCATCCAGAACAGTCTAATATGCTTTTGTACAGCATGAGAAGGACATAAATTGGTCCACAAAATCAAATTTTATTGAGATGGAGATCTGCAACTCGCCCATTCTCACATTTAGTGGATGCCAAAATAAAAATACAAAATACATAGAACATTAAAATACAAAATATAAGTCACAGGCTGATAAACAACATCCTCATGTATGTCTTTTCTGTATCTCGGGGTATACTTGTTTTTTTAAAAGAAACATTGCTCTAACAAATTGCTCAAGTTTTTTGTTAGTTTTTTTTTATATTGGGTAACTTACTTGATTACTCCTTGCTGTGCAATAGCTGTGTAGGAGAGCTTGGATAGTGTGTCCATAACCTGGTAAAATAAAAACAAGTGTGTTACTTAATACAGGCACAAAGAGGGAGCGGGAAAGGGGGAGACGGAGAATGCTATGCTAGTATCATGTCATCAGGAATTATTGTAATAAATACATCTCAAATTAATCTCTTCATACATCAATGCAATAAGCACTCCAGCAGCAACACACCAGCAGCGACTTAGTGACCAACTGGCTACAGCATTGGAAACATGTGTAATACCGTAAAACTATTTAGAATCCATCTGCTGAGACAGCAACAACCAATATCTCAACACATCGGTTACTATGAAAAAGTCATAGAGGGAACATTGCCACTGCCAACCAACTGGGGACCTCGCTGCATCTCATTTTATCTCTCTAGCACTATCAAATAATCTTTTTTTTAAATAAATGCAGTAATGGTAGTATTGGTGGTAGCTATTGTGTGTGCAACAGCATTTCTATGGTTGCACAACAAGCAAGCAACAACTCATTATTTGACCAAAATAAGACTGGAGTAACAGGAATTCATTTTCAGATTTTTAAAATTCCATATTTGCCGTGGTAGCATTGTTATCTAACAACATTTGTAGTACATGTACGTTAGAGATTAAAATATGGACGTAGTCTCCACGATGTCACCCACAGGTTTCTGAAGAGCCGTTGTGAATCTCAAAGTGGGTGGCTTCCCTGCGCCTGTCGCCATCTTGGCAGGAACGCGTCAAAAATGTGCAAAAATGTGCATCATCGATGGTGCTGAGGCGGGCCCAGAGGACGTAGCAGAGCGACAGCTAGCAGCTAGCGACCTGGTACAGCACCCACCTGTCACTCAAGTGGCTGTGCCTTCAGTTATGATAAACTGAAATGTGTTATTATTTTTATTATTATTAATATTATTAGTTATATTATTTACATTATTATCATTTGTATTATAATTATATTATTGTTATGCCAATAAATATGACCGCAGACAGAGAAAGACACGCATGGTCTGCAGGCAATGGTCCGGCTTCCTCCTTTGCATCTCATCTGTGTATGTTTGTGTGGTTGTGTGTGGTGGTTGGAGGGGGTTGTATAAGATAGAAATATGATCTACAGATCTGTACCGGAACTCGGCTAAAACTCAACTACACTAATAAACCAATATGCTGAAACCTCTACATGCTGCTTGCATCGCCAATATAAAATATTATCAAAATTACAACTTCCTCACTTGCGTTAATAGAATAGTCACTTTTTTTCGAAGTCACATTTGAAGTAAATAAACACATTACAATTTGCATGGGAAAAAGTACAGCTTTAAAACCAACAGCCAGTGTATGTGCATTAGTTGTACATGTTTGTGCCAGAAGTCTTCTTACACAAATGAAACTGGGGAGCCAAACTGATTTGAATCTGTGCTATAATAATAATTATTATTGTGTCCCTTTAACAAAGTCCTTGCACACTGAACATAAATGTATCCACTCAGATACAAGATCATTACTGATCAAACAAACGAACCACAGGATGTCGGGACATACAGTAATGGCATTGTTTAATGTGTATGTTTTGTTACGCAAATGTAATAATTTCATAGCTCTATTTCCAAATTATGCCCAGATAAACTTCATCATTTATCATCAAAGTTTCAAGTAGCAATGCTGCAAAGGACTCTCTTGTCATTAAAGGGGTTATCTCACAGCCTGTCTGTCTGCACTTCATCTCCTCTTCCTGTGTGAATGAGTGCTGTGGTCTTGGGCTAAACCCAGGTGTGCAGCTTTAAACTGCAAAAAAAAAGGCTCTGCATCTTCACTAGTTATTCACGATAGATGGAACATTGTCTTTCCTGCATCACAACAAAAAAATCTGCCTTTTAAATGAGATAATTTTACTTGTGTACCACTTGCAGCCCTAATATTTATATTTACTTGTGTATCATGTTCCACTCTGGTCCTAAATGTCTCATTCAGTGTTTCAAGAAAATGATCAGCTTTAGAATCTCCATTGTCTTTTGCTTTGACAACATTATGTATTAAGAGTACAAAATTACATGATCAATCTGATTTCTGTGGCATTTTTGCAAAAGGAATAACTTGTGTTCGTCTTAAAAACAAGTGGTTCTCACACTTAAAGTGTTTGATGATAGTGGGGCCTGTTTACGAAGTCTATCTTAATTCCCCAGAGCACCATGAATTTTTTTTAAAGAAAGTTGAAACTTCATGTCATTAATCAAATGTGCATGCCAAAGGGTTATGTTTTAGCTAAATTATACAAGTAAAAGTACTCACACATATTAACAATAAACTATAGGTAAATCTCATAGGGTTTAGTTTCAGCGCAAATTAAAAAGGTGTCCCGTTTGATTAATCTGTACAAAAACTGAGGAGTATTTAGTGAGCTTCAGAGGATATTTGGATTGTGTTACTTTCAGACAGCCAGGCTCGCAGTTTCCAGTCTTTAATCTAAACTAAGATAATCACCCCTCTGCTTTCCGCTTCATATTTAATGTACAGACATCTTCATCTTACACAAAAGAGCAAATAACCATTATTACCATAACATCGATCGCTTTCTTTGAGAAGAAAACAAAAAACAGCCATTCAACGTTACATTTCATTTTCTCTATTCACTTGATTTTAGTAAGCAAACATTTGGCTTTTACAGTCAAGATTGACATCATGTTATGTTGAGGAAAGAAATAAACACATGTCAGGATTCCAGGCTGCTTACTGCAGTCAACGTGGCTGTTCGGGGGGAAGCCGGTAGTAACTCAGCAGAGGAATGTAGGTTAGAGAGCTCTCGCTAGATATCCAGTGGACTAATGCTCAGTCTACGGGCAGAGTTGGCACACCTCGACCCGGGTGGATTAGACTGGCTGAGATTTGAGATGTTCTCTTTTGGATGTTTTCTGGAAAATAGGGAAGAGATTGAGGATTTCTTGTTGGGTTGTACAACCCTTCCTGGAGCCTATCCAACCCAATCGCCAAACCTGCAGACACCCGTATTCTTTAACTAAAAACAAGTTATGATGCGACACAATCTTCCCCCCTCCGGAAGCTTGTTTGTTTGATGAACAACTCTTGAACATGACTGAGATTATGCAGCCCAGCTTGTATGTACTGTACATATTTACAGGCAGCACCTCTCATGCGGGATTATCAGCAACCAGATTAACTGCAAACTTCTGTAGAACACAACAAACTGAAAGAAAAGAGAGTCTGTTTGGGAAACTGCACGCAAAGCTAAATATGCAATCCCTCACACATAGAGAGAACCTGTCTGTTATCTGCAGTAAATTAGGCATTTTAATCATGTATAATATGCCTGACTAAAAGGATATATACCTTTTGCCTGGATTATTATTATTTTAATCCAAATATAACATATGCCTGGAGTTCTCAAACAACCTGCGATACTGTATTAATTATTAAAAATAGATGAAACATCTGCGCTGACAAGATAATAAAATGTATTAGAAGAAAATATTGCACATAAGGGGGTTGTAGTTTAGCTAGATTCATCTTTTTCTAATGATAATTGCACTTTTACACACCTAATATTCTCTATTTTAATAACAGTATCACTGCATATATCTTTTTTATCAGATGTACTATTAATACAAAGAAAAATGCAGTCATACTATATTTCCCCATAGATAACCCAGAGATGCTGAGGCAACTCATCCTGCTCCGAGGCAAAGTTATGCACCAAAGGCACTGAACCAGGGTATTGAGGGAAAACGGCTGGTTCAGCGTGAGTGTGCTTCAGTTAAATCAGGCTCCTTTGCTGCAAGAGTCCACTGAGGAGCGCACTACAAACCCACTGACCTGGTAACACTGTTTACACTCACTGAAACCAGCTCCCACAATAATGCAGCAATAAAACAAAGGTGACTGATCCTTCCAGAAGTGCGTCAGTGGGTGGACACATATTTAAACTCACATGCATGCACATGCCATGCATCCATGTTCTACAATGTGCAGATCTAGTTTGCAAATGATGACAATCAAATTAGTTGTATTAAAGATTTCATTAGATTTTTTTAGTACAGCATTTTCTTTACAGACACCACTATGTGATTAGTTTTGACAATGCAATATGAATTTGCGATTTTGCAAACTATAACACACTTTTAACATAATTTGTCCTATTGTTTCTGACTAAAACATCTGAAAAATAGAGAAAAACTGTAAAATTAAATATTGATTAGACAGACAGCCAATGTGCTCACTCAAACTCATTTATCTGTTAAACCGCTAGTAAAAGTAGAGTGTTATATCCAGAAAAGCTTGAATACTTTCATAAACCATTCCAACTTGAGAAGAAGGTAGCTAAAAGAGGGAAGGAGAACAGAAAAGAACAGAACAGAAGAAATATGTGCATTGTTGAAGAATATCATCACACGTGAAAACATGGATGAGGGTATTACCTTTCCAAAATCTCGAACATCAAAGAGATCGAAGGATTCAAATAGGTCCTTTTTCTTCATCCCAAACACATCATAGCAAGAAGTCAGAAATGTACGAATGTTCTTCAAGCACAGGAACTGCAAAGGGCAGAAAATGACACATCATTTAGTATCCCTTGTCTCTGTATAGAAATACAGAAATATGTGCCTTTTTCTATTTGCTAGAATCATCTGAGGGACAACATGTTCATTGGATTGTTAATAACTCTAGAAATAACTTCTATGGTCAGTCCCTCCAAACATAAAAAATAAACATATTTTAGTCGTACCTACTGTATATGAAGATTGTTTTCACTACAATTGTTTCTTTTTGCATTTTTATACATTATTCACCTGAAACAGGTGCAAAAGGGCCAACCAAAACCGTGTCTCAGATTTCTCAATGTCTTTCTCAAAAAAATACTTTGCATAATTGACATTTCTTCACAGAAAGAGTGTCTCAGATCAGTTTACATTGAAAGTGTTTTGTTGACAGCATGGCCTGTGGATTAACTAGAGTAACAGCGCTATTGTTTCTGGAAAGAGATACTGATACTGAGATACTGTTCAATGTTTTAAATATGTGTAATGCCTTCAGCGTCACAAATAAGCACAACACTTACGTGCCTCAATTGCAGCATCCTGAGAGAGATAGCTCCATCTGATTACTAACATAAATTGAACATGTTTTGTTTTTTTGTCATTTGAAAGAACCAACCATTTAAGTCTTTAATAAACTGACATTAACACCATAATGTGAGCACAGAGAACTTGAAGCTGCCTTAATAAAGGTGAAGGTGAACAACACATAGCAAACTGAAAGTGAAAACATAAAGCTTCACAGTGCAAAAAAGAAAACCACGAAACATGTGCTCCTTTGGTGTCACTTCCTATGAGGATGTGTGGCTCCGTGGGAAGAGTGGCATAAAAGAACATGTGCGTATGGATATGGTTCAAGCGTGGGCCACTGAACATCCATCGACGCAAATGGTGCTGTAAAAAAACACCCAGTAAACATAAACATATTTTTCCCTTTTGCACATTATTAAGTGATGGTTAAATTGAGCCTGAGCCTGAGTTGATTCTTGAGACTAGATAGGCTCCTTTTTTTAATCACAGCAGCTCATCAAGGAGACGCCTGTAATCACTCCACCGCCCCCCTGGGGCCCTGTGTGTCTGCAGAGGAAGTGCATGAACATGGTGGCTTTGCACCACTCCTGATTACAGTCACAGCCCTGGTGCATATTCACTTTTTCCTTTTTGAATAAACACTGCACCCTTGGCTTCACAGATACACACACACACAATACAATTGCAGGTCTTCTTTGGTATGCTTATATAGATTGAAGGGGGGTTAATGTCGGGTTGATTGATGCTGTGTTTAGTCAGGTTCTTGATCCTGTTTATTTGATATTGCACTATCAAGCTTTTATATTGTAACTTCTGACATTATTCATTACCTTGCGCTCATATATACATATATATATATATATATATATATATGTATATATATATATATATATATATACATACATATATATATATATATATATATATATATATATATATATATATATATATATATATATGTTGATGTTTAGCAGCACTGATTTGTCTGAAGAGAAAGTCTCTCTTGAAAGATTTTGAATATTCCCTTTTTTCCACTTTCTCTAGGAAAGAATGAATAACAAAAGGAGAGATGACATTGAGAAACAAATTATTTATCATTTATACATAAGCATTTCACTTTCACACTCTTGCACCCAGGCCAATATGGTATAAATAGCACTTATGGGCACATTTTCACTACAGTACACTGCACTCTCTCCTGTAGTCCATTACCTTCATGGCCTTGTTTCTATTTCCAAGATCGTAGGTCAACAGGGCACAATATAAAGGCCATTTAAAATCTGCCCACTGACACACATGCCTTTCTCAAACATATTCGGACGGCCTACAGCTGCAGGCTTTGGCTATTCATTGTTCCGCACATTATGCCCTGGTTTTGCTTTTACTATCAAGAGGATGGAAGAAGAGTGGATGTGCACGGACAGAGCGCATACACAATAATGCAGTTTATAAGCAGGATCAAATGCGCTGCTTGGGAACCGGCTTTTATTCATTACAGAATTACAAAGATTTTTAAAGGAAATTTGGTCAGTTTGACTAGATGTCTCCATTTATTTGTGTCAGTTTGTGGATGGTAAAATCCAATATAGTTTCTTTGTTTAAATGATTTTAAAGAAATCTGTGCAGATGCAGCATTGCAATCATATATTTAAAAAAACTAATTTAAAATCTAACGTCTGAAAAACTAAACTACCCTTTTGAAGTCCACTAAAATGTTATTGTTTTTTTATTAATGGTTCCTTTGTCCTTATTAAGAAGCCAAGATGTTGGAGTGTTCGGAGTCTGACTAGATGATACATTTGTCATATACATATGACAAATGTATCAATGTATCATCTTGTGAGACATAGCATTCTTTTAAGAAGACCGTATCACCTGCAATGTTGCCTGGATGTCTTTGCACAGGACGTGTTGTTCTTATAGTGACATATTGCAAGAAGATTATGTGTGAGTTTAAGTTTAGTTTTAGAAGATATATTGCTATAAACATCTGTCTCAATGATATCAAGTACATTTTTTGTTTTTTTATCACATTAAGTTGTTTTGTTTTATTAAACCCATATTCAATCACAAATATAACAGAGATAGACGTTGTTTTGAGAGTTTGTTCATAAGTGTAAGACATCACAAAGTCTCCTGTAATAGCCAACTACACATGGCTTCAAACTCAGACGCAAGCAAGAGCTGCTGCACACATAGTAAAAGTTCCCGAACAAATGGGTGGATCAAAGCCCGGATTTTATCAGGCCTCTCCAGTGACAGAAGGAATAATTAACGAGAGGTCAAGCCTTGGATCATCCCCTTTGGGTTTCACAGGCTAAGAGACATATAGTGCTACCTCAGTAAATCAAAAGAGATTCAATAGCTAAGTAATGTGTGTTTAAAAGACATACAAAAGGTCCACAATGAGTCACTTTGGACTCATTGTCACATTCATAGAAGAAGCAGACTGATATACGTGTCCAAATGTCAGTTTGACGCAGACACAAATGGATGGCTCTATGGACTTGAACATAATGTGTGACAGATTGTAAAGGATCAAAGGCTTTCCTTTAACCTCACTATTTTTGATAGATTAATTTAAGGGGAAACTGGCCTCACATACCACATCAAACTTTTAAGAATCCTTGAATAAGGCTTCTTTGTGATAATAAGTTGAATTTGACAGCAGTTGTGCAGTTTCTTCTCTCTCAGTTTCCGACTACAAGTTGTTTTGAGAGGTGCGCAGAAATTATTAGTCTATACCTGTGACATCTGTGGCCTGAGATTGATCTCCTTCAGGTTGATAGTGTGAGGTCTCAAGTTGTTCAGCAGTTGGCAAAGCAACACCCCGTCCCGCAGGGTTTGCGCCAGGTCGAACACCTGCGCCGTGTCCGCAGTCACCCGGTGGTTGGCGGGCAGCACGTTGCAGCTGATCAGCCAAATCGCACATTGCCTCCAGTACTCCATGTTGTCGGAGAGCGGTGAAAACAGCGAGTTAGGGCCAAAGGAAGCCTGCGCACGGCACGACAGCTGCGCTCAGCGCCGTCCGCTCGTCTCGCCAAACTCCAGCATCGCCTCTGGAGGACGCGGAGAGCTGCTGCACTTTATGAGCGCTGCATGGGGGCTGCGTGAAGCCTCTCTGAGGGTGTGGGCGGACTTCCCCCTTCCTTCTTCTGTGATATTTCCACAGAGGTGGTCGTAAAAAAAACAAAAATTGTATTTCCCTTTCATCGTCAATGAAAGAAGCCCTGTAAAACTCGCTCTTTGTGAAACTTCTAATGTTTTTACGGTGTTTTATCAACGCAGATTATTTCCACGTTTGATATTTATGCAAACGTGAACTTGATTTCAAGGTTAACATGTGCATGGGTTGATATAGTTGTTAAACTTTATACGAAGCTCCTCCAGCTGTTGGCAGCAATTGAAACATTTCACATCGATGCATTGATGTCATTGTATGGAGCTCAAACGAATAGTATATTTCATTGTCAGTCAATCTGTATTACTATTTCAATTATTTCTGAATGATTATTCAATAAACTCTAAAAATGCTCATCAGATGTTTCCAAAAAATTGCAAATGTATAGTAATATAAAAATGATAAAATCAGTTGACGATTTGCCAGATAAATGACTTAATCAACAGATTATTAAAATTGTTGGCAGTTAGTGTTTTGTTGATCGACTAACTGGTTGAAACACTAAAGATTTCTGCACTTATTCCATTACTCACAGTCAGGGACGTTTCTAGGATTCAAAGAAAGGGGGGGCTTAGCCCCTAGAGAACTGGCATGTGTGCGCGCGCAGCGCGCGGCTTCTTTTTGGGGTCCATTTGGGGCCGCGGATATTACATTACATTACGGGCCAGTCCCAATCTCCACCCTTACGGACTCACGGACTTTGAGGCGCGCTCCCGCGAAGTCCGTGAGGGTTTAGGGGTGTCCCATTGTCACATCGTAGAGTGTTTGAGGGCTCTCTGGCAGACATTTTGAGCCCTTTATGATCCCTTTCCGTAAGGGAATTACCCACAGTTCATAGCAATGTGACGCTAAACACGCAGTTCCCAATGGAAGCATGAAGACGTAAAAAAAAAAAAAAGGGTAAACAAAGAGACACGTGGGCGTTCAGCCCGATAAAATACACTATAACATTACGGATTAAAGATGGAACATAAAAACACATGAAATCAGAGGAAAGCAAGCAGAAAATATATAAATATTTTTTTTACATTCATCAAACATTTCGTTTTGACAAAACGTGTAAATAGATCATTTAAAATGACTTATGTCGTGAGGTTGACGTTCAAATCAGTGAATAAAAAGTATAAAATAAATGCACAATTGTACACAATATTTTTGTACGTGGTCATGTGATGTTGCAGCAAAGTGCTGTCCCATTCATATGCACACCAGTTCAAGCCCTCACAGCCTCTCACACTCAGCCATTTAGCAGCTGACGTCAGTGAGTCCCTGAGGGTTCAGGTCTTGAGGGTTTAGGGTGGAGATTGGGATTGGGCCTACATGTCCATTGTTTCCGACAGTTCATAGATTGGTGCAATCAGAAAGAGTGTGATTTTGCTCTGTAGTTTTGCTTGCATTCATTAGTATATGATAACAGAAGAGACAGAATGTCAGGGTCGTAGTGAACACAAATATGAACTTTTCTCAAATAACGAGAGAGAAATCATTTTCCTGCTTGTAAAGGAAAGATGGATAAACTAGCTTTCATATCCGTGTCACTCCCAAATCCAATGGATGGAGAATGGACCTGACAGGGTCAACTTTTGAGTTGTTTACTTGTTTTATTTTGAGCAGAAGGGAATACGATTTTTATCAATATTTACATCTATTTTGTTGTCCGTGTAGTTTTTACAAACCAGTGATATTTTACGCTCATTTGGACACTATCACTGAGATAAAGATGAACTAGTTCAGTGTCTAATATAGCATTCAATAGAGAGAAAAAACATGAATGACAAAAATAAAATAAAAACACATTTCAAGTACATCTTGATTATCAAATAAATATTGTATGATGGGCTGAAATGGAAGGCACCCAACGCATTCACTATAATCAAGGCAAACTTGCATTTGTGATGTTGGGCTATATAAAATGAATTGAATTGAATTCTGTAACTACCTGTACTTACATTCCCTCCGTGCATCATTTACTGTGAGCTAAACTCCTTGGTGTAGTTTACTTTGAGCTAAACTTTGAGTTTACTTTTTAATCCTGCTGTGGTTGATGAGAGACGTTACTTGGCAGAGTGAGAAAGCCAGCGCAGCAGCCTCCCCAAGGTCCTAGTGCCCTTAAGTTAAGTATGATGATAGGCTATTGTATTGTAATTTGAAGGGGGAGAAAACATACAAACCAAAACGTACTCACATATGTAGAATGTTAGAGTTATAAATAACTTATCCATGTGAGAAACAATAGTTTCATTTAATGACATCACCAAAATAAAAAAAAACAGGCCTAACGACGCCCCTGCTCACAGTGTATCTATTTTTATGAAACATTATGTGTGTTACAAAGTAATCCTTTCCCCACCGCAGTCTCCCACTCTCAGCTGACATTCCATGTGGATTATAAACAGTTTTGACAAGTGACTATGAGTTCTTTGTGGTGTGTATAGTTGGTGTTTCTATAAGTTAGATAGTAAAGAATCAAGGGATCAGAAACAGGGAGAAGGACATCCTCCTTGCATGGGATTTACTATAGATCACTGTCATTAAACCCATGACATAAACACAGGAAGGAAGCTTGGGGATCCCATCTTGTTTCACACTGAGTGAGGGAGCCAGATGTTTCCTCAGACAATGAGCAGGCTCATAAACTTCTACTTATAAGAGTAAGCTAAATAGAAAAACTAGCTCTCGTTATTACTTAAATACAACAACAAAATCACAAAAATACAGTTGAAATACCCACCGATGAACTGTCTACGGTATAATATCCATTCAAATTTGGTCAGTCTCTGCCATAGCAGCAGCACTCTTTTAGAGGGATACAACCTATGGGTAAAACACATCAGAGTACTCAAACACCATTCAAAACCAACATATAATGTATTGTCAGATTTACAAAGCCAGTCATGTTGTGAATTGTTCTGAAGCTTAAGTTAGACAATAACTGGTAATTGGACATGATAGAAGGTAGAACAATGTAGCACTGAAGGTAGATACGTTACACTGCAGGCCAGCAGCTTCAACTCTGAGCCTCCTTTCTGCCCATAGGCAAATTTTGAAAGCTACCATCATCAACATTTTTTTTTAACAATAAATAAAATGACTAATGTTAAAGTGGTTGCTTAGAATGAAAATGTACAAATAAAAAAAGACTGCTTACCTTTCCATAACAACTTTAGAAAGTATAATATGTCTATAGTAGCTAAGAAATCTAAAGCAGGTTTAAAACGAGGCCGATTGTATTGCTTAATCCCACTGTCCTGTCCTGAAGACGGTGAGAAGGGCTAGTTGCTTTAAAGAACATCATTAAGTGCAAATATTTCCCATACTCCTAAATCAACGTAGACCTACATTATTGCTCAGAGAATGGGACGAAGTCCCCAGGTGCTGCTGAGCCTATCGTCAAGAAAAATATGACAATTGTATTATAAAATGATGAATTAAAATATAAATGAATGTGGAATTTGTTCAGTTTTATTAAATTAGTCACGAATCGATTTAAACTCCACACTTGATATATATGGCATTCAATTAGGCGATCTATCGTATTTATTGTTATTTATTATTTTTAGTATTAGCATTAGTAGAAGTAGTAGTAGTAATATTTATTTTTGCCTCACGCGTCTCCTTTGTCAACTTCCGGTAGAAAAAAGCGAGCACGACACCGGAAATGGAGCCCCAAAAAAAGAAACTGAACCGTCAAAACATAAACAGAGCAGCCAACCTTGTGTGAACGCAGTTAGCTTTCTTTACAGACTGTCTCATACAACAACAACACAAACGCTGTATGCACGTATTCCTCATGTCGTGTATTTACGGCCGAAGAACTCCGAGCCGAGGCAACCAAGTTAGCTCAACTGCAAAGTAGACAGGTGGAGAAAATAATTCTGCAATAAGATCAGGACTGAACTAAGAAGTACGCCTCGTCGGGCCTTCGAGTAAAGGTAACGCGAGCTATGCTAGTTAGCCACGACAAGCGAGGCTAGCTGCTTGTCCGCGGTGTGACCAGCTGTTCGGTTGTTGAGCAGAAATATTCAGCTTCAATGTTCGCCTCCCGCAGGTTGCTAGCGTGAGCTCACGGTGACAACAGTGTCGGGTAGTCGCGCACTGCAGGAGGACGCGCTTATGCCTCACAAAGCAAAACACGGCATTAGTCGGGCCTGTGAGACCGCGACCGGGCGAGTAAGTTTGTCTATGTCGCGACAGACGGGGAGTAACGTTAGCCCTGGCTGTTCGTGGGAGTGCCGCGGGGCTAACGTGCGCCCCGCGGCGCTCCGTGCGGCGTCCGGAGTGGAGCGCATGCGATGGTGTCGGTTACTAGTGCACACACGCGTTTTCTGTCATCTTGATTTGAGCCCTTGTTATTTATTTATTTGCTCAATAAACAACCTACATGTTTATCTCTCCCCCCCCTGCTCAAAGGTTCTCCCCTCAGATCGACGAAGGACAACGGAGACATAATGTCTGAGGCCGACGAGAAATCCACTGCGCTTAACGGTAAAGGATCAGTGCAACCTAGCTGACTTTATTTATGCTGACCGTAACTGTGCGGGCTTTCCTGCTCAACATACAGTTAATCAGAAGACGTGTTCGGTTTTACCAGGTGGCTCTGAAGAAAAAGAGCCAGAAGAAGTTCAACACAAGGAGCCAGATGCCTCTGGAAGCAAAGAGGGACAAACACAGTCTTCTTCTCAAGATGGTAACTCTTTTAATTACTTCAAAATCGCATGCTGCTAACTTTGATATGGTAGAAACAACCCTACAATATGCATTTTAACTGGTCATATTTAAAACTATATATATATATATATACACACACACACACACACACCACAAGGAAACATTGGTGTAGTTTACAGTAGTAGCACACTTTTTTTTGTTGGATCTCTCAGTGAGACGGCAGTGTCTAAACATGATCCATGACTGTCTTACCTTACCTATGTAGCTCCCAAAGACACAGGAGAGGCATCTGGAGACAAGCCAATGCCAGATGTGGATGGAGAGATGCATCGCAACAGAGAGGGAGAGGAGGAAGAGGACACAGACAGCATGGATGGCAGCGGTCATTACTCCCTGACTGAGGATGGTGAAAGAGAGAGTGAGGGAGGCAGATGGGAGAGAGCAAAGAATAAAGATGGTGGGAAAAGGGCTGCTAGAAAGAGGAACAGACCTGGCGGCGGCACCAATCACTCCACCAGCTCAGATGAGGATGATGAAGATGAAGAAGATGAAGAAGATGAACAGAAAGATGATGAAGGCGACGATGAGGCGATGGAGGCCTGGCTGGGAGCAGAGGTCTGTGACATGCGTGGCCCTGTGTGGCAGGCGATACCATCACTGCGCTCCAGGGAGCTCGGCAGGGACTCGCGCCAGTTTGTGAGGCGCGCGTGTGGAGCCCGTGGCCTCGTGCAGAGGCTGGAGCTCCAAGGCCGGCTCGAGAGGCACACGGGCTGCGTCAACACGTTGCACTTCAACCCCTCGGGCACACGCCTGGCTTCAGGCAGCGATGACCTGCGAGTGGTGATCTGGGACTGGGCTGTCCGTCGTGCTGAGCTGGAGTTTGACAGTGGGCACAAAAGCAATGTCTTTCAGGTAAGGGGAAACAAAACCTCTTTGATTTAACAATACGGGTTAGTGAGTACTTACTCAAAAGGGCGTCAGTGGCTAATCAAAGTGACTATTGTGGTCAGAGACTTCTTCTCTTTTCCCTGCCCTCAATGTACACAGGCAAAGTTCCTGCCTCACAGCGGAGACTCCACACTGGCCATGTGTGCTCGAGATGGTCAGATCAGAGTGGCGGAGCTGTCTGCCACACAGCGCTGCAAGAACACCAAACGGGTCGCACAGCACAAAGGGGCGGCACACAAGGTGAGTGTCTGTACTGCATGTGTGAATGGAAGTGTTGGGGTGTCTGTGCCATACACTGCAGCTGTGCTTAATACATGTATGTATCTATTATTAAGTACAGTCTCTCATCTGTGTGTGTTTTTATGTCTCCGCACCGATTGTTTTGGGGTTTGCCTGTCCCATTCTTGTGACTGAGATTTCTTCCAATTTTGCCCAAATGTCCACTTGGACTGAAGAATGAACAGATTTTGTTGGTCAAGGTCACTGTGACCTCACATCTGTCCCATTCTCATAAATGCGTCATCTCATGAACGTCTGAAGGGAATTTGATTACATCTGGCACACACTTCCACTCTGACTCCAGGATGAACAGATTATAATTTGGTGTTCAAAGGTACCTGTAAACATGTTTTTGGACATAACTCAGGAATTCCTATGCAAATTATGACAATTTCACACAAATGCCCAATTGGATAAAATTATGACGCTGTGACTTTTTTGTTGTTGTCAGAACTGGAAGTAAACTGCAACTTGACCGGTTGGAGGAGGCATGCAATCTCTCGGCTGTAATTCTAGTTTCTACCTACTTTTGTTCTAGCTGGCCCTCGAGCCAGATTCCCCCTGCTCCTTCCTGTCCGCTGGAGAGGATGCTGTGGTGTTTGGTATTGACCTGCGTCTGGACCGTCCGGCCAAGTGAGCGATACTATTATTAAAGTTTACCAAGTTCAAAATGTCATAAACTACAACACGATACACAGGTATTGATACAACTCTGTCCTGTTTAGGCAGTAGTTTGTAGTGTTGTTGCGCAAATATCCTATCTTTAGTTCAGTGTTGGTGGACGTCCATTTTTTTTAATACCTTCCTCTTTGACAGTTTTTTTTTTTTTTTTTTACAATCAGTTTTTGCCTTGAGCCGTAATGGTATTTAAAACATTCCCCCTTTCCAGAGATAATACTCCTGTTTATCTGTCTCCTTTTTTACATTTGTGTGAAACAGTAAACTGGTGGTTGTAAAGGAAGGTGATAAAAAAGTGGGGCTGTACACCATCTTTGTCAACCCAGCAAAGACACAACACTTTGCTGTGGGCGGAAGAGACCAGTATGTGAGGTATGAAGCAAGTTGTGCTGCTAATTCTGATTATTAATGCATCCAATGGAAATAGTATCATAATATGTGAAAATTTTGCTTACTATCTCTTAGATTTTACTTCTGAATTCCTTTTTCTGTACTCCTCCTCACCTTCTTTAGGATCTATGACCAGAGAAAGATCAATGAAAATGACAACAATGGTGTGCTGAAAAAGTTTTGTCCTTCACATCTGGTATCCAGTGAGTCCAAAACCAACATAACCTGCCTTGTGTACAGTCACGATGGCACAGGTAAAACAAGTTTAAAGTTCTAAAAACATTACATTTACATTTCTCTTTTTGTTATGAACAGATTTTAGAAATATCGAAAAATTCGGAATCCTACACGCTTGTTTCAATTTCTTAAAACACAGAAACTTTTGCCCTTGTTACCCTTCTTGATGCAACCACAGTGCAATATCAGGGACACTCAAACAGAAGGCATACGCATGTGCTCTCATCTTTGCAAAACACCAGTCAGGTCGGATTGAGAGCCGATTACAGAAATTTACTGGGGTCCAATAAAATATATTTGAATGAGATCAACAACTTGGCTGAACTGTGAATATTTCTCCACGATAAAATAAAAAAGCTCAGACCATCTTCTGACTTGCTGGCATTAAATAAAATTAACAAAAGACTGCTTGACCCTTTTTGTCCTCAGAGCTCCTGGTCAGTTACAATGATGAGGACATCTACCTGTTTGACTCCAACCACAGTGATGGGGCAGACTATCGCAGGAGATACAAGGGACACCGCAATAATGCAACAGGTTTTTTATTTATTTATTTATTACAGTAATGAAGTAGTGCCCTTTGCATGTACCCACAGTTTTAGAAATATAACATATCAGCTATAGCCCACCTTCACGTGCACTGTACCGGATGACTGCTCTTTTTGCTGTTGCCATTTAACTCAGTCAGTGGAGTCCTTTTTTCTTAAAGGATGCAGCAGGGCTGAAAAGAGATTCTGGTTATCACACAGACTGACACTGTACCATCCTCTCATCTTCACCTCTTTCTCACAGTGAAGGGGGTGAACTTCTATGGGCCATGCAGTGAGTTTGTGGTCAGTGGCAGTGACTGCGGACACATCTATCTGTGGGACAAGTACTCTGCTCGCATCGTCCAATTCATGGAGGGAGACAGGGGAGGAGTGGTGAGTTAAAGAGAGGGGGGAAGATGCATGTTTTTGTTGGGTTCAAAGATGACTTGGGGTAGGAGAGGCTGCGTCACTTTTGATCATTAGTGCTTCTGTAATGTCTCTGTTTTTATTCAGTTCTATTCTATTTTTGATAAAATCAACATTCACTATGTACTGGTTGTGTTTTCTTTCACAGTAGAGTTTGCTTTTTGCTCTCGAAGACATCCGTCTTCACAATATTCTTTTTCAAACTTCGGCCATCCTCAATTTGACATCGCATCATCATTTTTCTCTACCCTCGATATCTACAGGTGAACTGTTTGGAGCCACATCCCCATCTTCCAGGTATGGCCACCAGTGGGCTGGACCACGACATCAAGCTGTGGGCCCCCACAGCTCAGAGCCCCACAGGACTCAAGGGTCTAAAAGAGGTAATCTATTATCTAACCCATATGTGTGCGCACGGGTTTGCTCGCTTTTATTGTTTTGTTTGGTTATCAGTAGTGCTGTCATATTAGCGCGTTATTAACGGCGTTAACGCAAACCAATTTTAACGCCGTCAATTTTATTAACGGCGTTAACGCATTTTAAGTTTTCAATTTTTTTTTCTCGCAAGCACCACGCCGGATGTAGGTCAACCGGAAGCAAAACAATAGGCACGCCGTTTGGGGTGGAAGCTAGGCTAACGTAGTTTGACCAACGTCCTCTTATTCAGGGATTCCAAATGCAGGGATTCCAAAAACGTCCAGGATTTTGCCTCGGCGGGGCGCCCCCCTGAAGAAACCCCCCGCCCCCCTGTACTTTTCTCTATAGCGCCAGATCACAAGTCGTCATTTAAGTTTCTCTTTCCTATAGAACAGGTCTACACCTCGTTCTGTTATTAAACTAAACGGCCGTATTTTATTGATCTTATCTACACGACAGCTTGTCACGTCGGTCTCTAAATGGTCGCGTTAACACTTCTCCTCTGCTCTGCGTCGCGCACAGCAGAGTTCCGCCTGATGCGCACACACACGTGCGCGCGCACACACAGGTGAGCGCTGGTCGCACACACAGCAGCGGACAGAGAGCGTCGAAAAATATGTCGCGTGAAAAGCAGACCGCTATATCTGCGTTTTGAACGCTCCCAGGGTGGAGATGGCAACAGCAGCTCTCCTGTGAGGAACACCGGAGCAGCTCTCTGAACCTAGAGCAGCTCTCCTGCTCAGGTGAAGTCTCCGTGACGTCCTTTCCGCTGCTGCGTGTCTCAAAACAGAAAACAGATCTCAGCTCAACGTTGAACATGAATTGTATGAAATCTATAACCCCGTTTATAAAGATGTGTAGAGGCTCACTGCTCCACTAATACTGATGCAACCTGATGCTCACATATCTGCACTCATTCTGTTTTGTTTGGCAAAAAAATAAAATAGCTTATTGTTTTCCACAATGTAAATTTCAGGTAAACCCTTGTTTACCTGAAATGTGCACTTTATAATTTTATTTTGTAAACCCTTGTTTACCTGAAATGTGCAGTAATTTTATTTTGTACCGCCCTGTTTGGCAGTTGTTTTTCAATAAAATAAAGCAAGCCAATCCACTTTTTCATGTTGATAAGAGCATTAAAATGCAAAAAAATAAAAATGCGATTAATTGCGATTAATCGCGAGTTAACTATGACATAAATGCGATTAATCGCGATTAAATATTTTAATCGTTTGACAGCACTAGTTATCAGCAAACATCACAAAATAAGTAGACCTGACAGATATGGAACAAATCCAGTTTATTGAGAAGTCTTAAAGTAATGGAATGTGTATCAAGGACATGTTTGCTCTGCGTGCGAGCTCCTGTTTGCCAAATTCATACCTGTTTGTTGTTTGTTAAGGTGATGAAGAAAAACAAGCGGGAGCGCGATGAAGACAGTGTGCGCCATGGTGACCAGTACGACACCCAGCTGCTGTGGTTCCTGATGAGACACATGAGGAACAGACGGCCTCAGAGGGTGAGCTCTCAAACTCTTCAACAAACGGACATTTGTTAATTATGTTTTTGGGTGAAGAGTTGAAAAGAAGTGAGCATTTACCTAACAGATGGTAACCCAAAAAAAAAAAATCTATCCTATTTGTTACACATAGGAAATCATAGGCTCCAGAGTCGCCTCTGCTTTGATTTAATGTTTTTATCTGTGTTCTTCCGATTTTATAAAAAGGTAATACTATATTGCTGGAGTGCTCCTTAAAAAGTATGTAGGATGCAGTTGGTATTACTCTATTGGGTCTTTTGGGAGGACCCTTTCAGCCCATAAAGAGTCTCATTCTAACTTCTCAGTTCTCCTCTTCTCTGTCTCGATGCAGGCCCGCCGAGAGGGTGCAGACACAGACACGGACGAGTCCTGGAGCTCTCCAGATTCCTCTGATGAAGAGGAAGGAGGTCCAGACCACGTTCAGTGCATGTCCTCCTGAGCAACACACGTACATACTTAGACACACACACATACACACACATACTTTATTGCCCTTGAATTGATGCACATAAGCACTATTGACACACTCAAACACTGACGAGCCACAGACTTTTTTCTTCTTCTTTTTACACACATCCAAACTCGCACTAAATTACACATACTTTTGAAGCAGAAGGACAGAGCCTTCGGCTGGTTTTCCATCGGTTGTGAGTGTGCAAATGACGACTACACACTGCATACACACTTTCAGAATCCTGCTTTTTGAGAATTGTACAAAGAGGTTTAGTGAGTGCTGGCATCCCTATAAACCACTAGGAGACCCCTGCTTGGGCGTACATTATCTATATGCTCTGTCTAGCCCCAGAACAATGTACTGTGTGTGTATGGCAACAAGCACCTCCTCTTGAGGCACCCTGTAGGATGCTGTACATCACCAGCACACAATTCTCTCTCTTAGTGATACACCTCTTGCTCTGGAGCTCTCTGTGCTGATGAAGGGAGTTTCAAGGGCTTAGAATCATACCAACAAACCATCCCCTAAATGTGACTTCCTTTCAGATTTGAACTTGTAGAGGGAACCCCCAGTGTCGCCCCAGTCTCGTGCTTATTTCTTGCCCTGAGCTTGTGCAGCTAGTTGCATTTTTCATACATTTTCTCTCCAAGGACTACTAAATCCCTACATGCTGCATCACCCGACATGCTGCCCTCAAGCTACTCCCGCCCCTCTTCTTTCATCGCCCTCCCCCTCACTACTGAGTGCACTTTGAATCAGGGATGCTTTAGTTTGAGACAGACAAAATGTGCACTGAGTGTGTGATTTTTGGGGGAAGAGCTGTTGTATCCTTCATTGGAGACCTCAGTGAAGTTTAGTTTATTGATTTTTTTTTTTTTTTTAGTTGGGAGATATTTTGCACTTAAGCATTGTTTTGACTGAGAAAAAAGGAGGTTTCTTTTGCTTCCCCCTCCTCCCCATCTTTGAAATCTTGGCTGGTGTTCAGCATGTGCATAGGATAATGACGGATGTGGGGCTCTGCTGGGGAACTTAGTCATTTTAAAGAGCCAGAACCGACCTGGATCAAATCCCAATTGAAACACTGCCGATGTGCTAATTGAGATTGGAGTAATAACCATGTGGTTCCTGAAAATGCTTCTGTGATGCTAACGGTCTCAAATATATTGCTGAATGACGTCTTTCAAACAAACATTTGAACTCCACGACACCTCAGAGGACTGGGGGGCGGGGTCAATATGCTTGCCGGTCATTTGTTGTGAGCGATTAAAATCCAGCTTTTCTCATTTTCTATGAGAATTCTAGTTAGTTGAATTTATATGTACATATATAAATATATATTAAAACTGTAAAAACAAAATCAACTTTAGCAAATGCTGTTTGACTTCAAAGAAGAGAAAAAAAATGTCAAAACATTTGATTGGTATTGATAGGTTTATATTCTATATGAGGACAAAGTACTTTTAAAATTCAGAGGGAAAAAGTTGACTTGAGACACCATTTTTCTTCAGTTTTTCCTTTTATGAATGACATCCTGTTATGAGCAGAATAGCTGTCGAGTATTAAAGTAATGATTTGTTTTCTTGTTCAAGAAAAGAAAGTGTTTCCTTTCTAGAGCTTCATCCATCAGTTGACGGTTATATCCAGATTTTCCCACTGGCTATTTTTGGCATCTTGTATACGTAAGGCATTGATGAACTTTTTTTTGTCCACCACTGCCTAATATTGCATTCTACCAGTTGAGTTGGAAATATGTACGATTTGTGCAATAAACAAAAAGACAGTGCTCTTCATGTTGTCTATGCATGGTCTCATTCTGTGTTTAATGGTTGTAACATGCCATCTGTACTGATTTATCTGTAGAGACTTTGGTCACCAGTTTCGCAGAATGCCAGAAAACAGAGAGAGGGTCTAAAATGACCTCAACCCCAAAAACACTGGAACCTACATGTCCCATAATGCAACTTAGTAGCGCCTTGCGTCAGACCCTCCCTGTCTAGTTAAAGTTCATGAACACTCCTGTATATCCCAAATCTTACCATTGCATGGCTACCGTTAGGACATCTAGTTTTTCTGTAAATTGCATTGTTGCAGTCTACAGAATAACTTCCGTCAATGGACACTTCTGCTTTAAAATTAATTTTGTCTATAATACATGTTATCGTGTAAACATTTGCAACATGTCAAAAAAATTGTCTGGCAGGATTTTCTGGGATAAAACAGGTGTTAACAATACAAATTAATGATGGCTGAATTTCATTGAGCTACTTCTGGTACTGTGCATGCTGGCTCCCTGTCAAAGCCCACTGGGACATTTGAATAATGGAGCACCTGTGCCGTTCCAAAGATATATCAACTCTGGAAGAAAAGGCCTGTTGTATTAATGGACGTTTCAAGCAGACACCTTTTTCCTCCTAGCTGTTTCCAGTATGCAACCAGGGACTCCTTCAATAACTCTGACAAGAGCTGCTCATTTATAGTACATTTGTTTTCCCATTAAAACTTGCTTCAACGACAGATTCAACATTTCTGGAAGTAGTAGATAATTTAAGACTGGCTTGTTTCAGGCAAGAAAGGAAAAGAAAAACCTATCAAATGATCTTGACGATGTTTTTATTCAACAAGTCTCTTGAGTGGGAATTTAAATGTAATACTTGTTGGCAATCAAAGCATATATTCCCCACACTTGTTAGCAGTGACATCAAATCTCCATCCTTGATGAGATATGAAAAAGCCTTATTTCACATGAACAGAACTGACGAACACAAATAGTTGTACAGTGGTGTCTGGTCTGCAAGTCTGACTGGTGGATTTTCTAGTTGGAGAACCTGAACTGACGTGCACAGATAACAGTAAACTAGTTCTCCAGGCTGGTATTTAGAACAAAACCAGTTGTAAAAAATATATATATTTCCAGAACACATTTCAGACACCTGTGAAACTAAAGACAGCTTCTTTCTCGTCACTGACATCTCATACCATCGGTCTTACTCCTCACACCAAATGCTTTGAAATCACAAGAACAGTAACTCCATAAGACAGCTGATGAAGTGGGAAACCAAAAGAACATGTACATGTTTTAGAACCAAATAGCCCTTTACAACTCAATCCCATTCATGAAAGTAAAATGTGATTACTCGATACGACTTCCTTGTATAACAAATAAAGCAAATATCTTTGGGATGAGTTGCTTATCTTTACAGTGAGCTAGTTTAAATCTCTCAAACACAGGAGGAAACTGTTGGGCAGGAAACCCACAGCTCGTACATGTTGGGGATGTGATCTAGCCTATCAGATACAATCCGCACTGACATATGCATTCATAAATATTAAAAGAGGCACTATCGTGGGCTTTCACTTGTTGCCTCAATTATGCTAATATGCACACACATCACAATAAGAATCTGACAGCACAAGAGCGTCAGTTGCGTTATTCCTTGTACTCCAGGAACTGCTGCAATCTTTTCCGGTGCTCTGCAGACATCTTAACGGCACTGAGGATTTGAAAAAGGTTTTTTTTTTTTTAAATGACAAATACGCACAATATTATTTTTAGGATTTGAAAAAAGTCAATTTTAATGACAGGCCTTACTTTAAGTGATTTCCAAAGGTGGTTGTTATCCTGTAGATGGCAGTCTTGAGAGTGGCCCTGAGAGCAAAGCGCAGTGTTTTGTGAGTAGCGTCTCCCATGCTGCTGGCCGACCTGACGGGCTTACTGGAGGCATGAGGCAGCTTGAAGTGTCGATCTACTGCCTGAAAACAAGTAGGACAGCAAACAACTGCTGTCAGCGGGTGCACAGTGGTCTTGTGTCGGTGTCAATATGTACAATTCCTGTTGCTCTGATATCTTGGCTTCTCGTAAAACAGTCTTTTACATGCAAAAACACTTCATAGCACTTTTAAATTCAGTCCGACTTGCATCAATAGAGTGAATGTTAATAAATACAAATTTTGACAACTGAATTTTGCAAAGATACGGAGAAATTCTCGCTTATCAGGCTGTGCTCTCAGGGTGGCTCCGGTAAACCACGACAGCTTACCTCGAGTAAGATCAGCATGCAACTGAGAATACTGGGTAATGTAGTCTGTACAACACCAAACTGGTCTTCTGAGTAGGAGGCTTGAACAAGGTAAGACAGTCCTGGAGGAGGTATTATTAGATATTAGAGGACATAATAATGTACATTGTATCAACAACAAGGGCAGATGGCATCCATATCAAATGAAAATCAAGTCCACCATCTCTTCCCACCTTCTAAAGCCCAGATGTGAGCCTGGCTGTCTGCAAACAGAGCTTGACTGGAGGCTTCTGGAAGCTGTAAGAAACAATGTTAACTTGTACGAGCTTTCCACTGAACAGACAAATGCATATTTACAGTAGACCGGTGAATAAGAAAGTTGTTAGATTGGCCAGGTTTTAATGAGACTACATAACATGCATGTGTGATCAACGGAAGATGCGTGAACCTCAGGAAGCAAAGCAGACTAACCAAACTAGTTTCTACAAATAGGAAATAGTGCAATGCAAGAGCGATATTTGGCAGTGAAGAACTCATCAGTACCACACTCCTGATATAACAAGGACATGATTTCTCAACATTTGATTGGTACAAACCCTGATTTTATAGTCCTCAAGTGGCTTGCAAGACAAGTGGGTTACGCAAATCCTTATATCAAGCTTTTAAAGTAATTAGTAACATTGTATCGTAACAGCTCGGTGAATGGAAAAGAGCTACATTAGTAATGTGTGCACAACATGAATCGATAAAATCGCTAAAAATCGATTATCAAAAGTGTTGCAACGAATTTCATCATCGATTCGTTGTGTTGCGCGATTATTACGCAAGTCAATAAGTCGTGGAGAAAAAAGAAATAAAAGAGCGGAGCAGAGCAACTGGCCGCCAGCGCGTCTGAGATTGGAGTGAGACACTGAGAAAAGTTTAGGTTGTAATCTTCGCAAAAATAGAAGATCTTTGATGTGATGTGTCGAGTCTTGGCCAATCAGCGTTAAGATGACAGAGTCTTCATTTCTCTCAAACTTGTTTTTAAATGGAAGCTAGTCAGCTTGCTATCACGTTAGTTAACGTGTTTGGGTTGTGTATTGTTTTTAAAGTTACGTTATGTTCTGTTACAGTTCAGTCTTGCTTGGAAAAAAACGTAACGTGATGAAACATGCCGTAACCCCCCGGTCTGGTTCAGTTCACGCTGTCACTCGTTAACGTTAAACCGGAACACCGGAGGATCTGGCTGCAGGTTTTTTATTTTTTTATTACTCAAAGTAGAATGAATCAAATCACGTAGTTGGGCTTAGCCAACAATGTGATGTCGTGGTCATAAGAGACCCAGAATGAAATAGTTTAAGGAAGAGGATGCTCTATATGTAGCGCAGCTTGATGCAGAGCTGAGACGAAGTGGAGCTGGGCCTGGAGCTGGAGGTCAAAACAGACGTGAGAGGAGCAGTACAACTTCCCACTGTCCCAGTGTTTCATACATATTGATAAAGCAGGGTATGTAAATGCAGCCTCTGCTCTAAGGATATCAATTACAGTAAAAAGGGCTCACATTTAGAAGATGTAAAGCATACCATGCATAGGATTTTATGTTTTTAATCTCAGGGATGTTCAAGGAGCAACCTGTTTGTGCACTTTCTAAAGATGTTTTGCATTGTGAATTTGCACTGTCACTTCTGTTTTTGAATAAAGGGTTGGAAATGAATGCTTTTTTGATTTTATGTTTTTTTTATCCGATTCATCGAAAAAATAATCAACCGATTAACCGATTATTAAAATAATCGTTAGTTGCAGCCCTAGTGTGCACAATTGAGCCCAGAACCAGGAGTTAAATTAGTGATGATTGGAGGGTGAGGTTGTTAGATTTAGTCAAACTAAATGAAAGTCTATCGTGTCAGATGAGAGCATGCAGGGAGCCCCTCAGTGTCTCAAGAAGACAGCATGCACATGCCACACATCCTTACCTTGTTAAACAGATACATTATCGGCACGCGTTTTGCCAAGAACTTTTTAACCTGAATGGGACAATTAAGTATAAAGTTGTTTTGCTTTCAAAACTACACAACAAAATGGAACACAAATGTAGAAATAATTGCTTTACAGACTTAACAGTGGGTGAAACTAATATTACAAAGCTGGAGGAATACTCCATCAGAACCACAGCAGATGATGTGACCGTTACATTATAAAGCAGAGGTAATCATCAGTAAGCAGGATACAATAAGCAGTGTTTCCCCTACCATTATATTAGGGGGTCGCCACGAAGGTCGAGTTCATTTTGTTTAATTTAATTTTCTCTATCACAAAAGTCATGCAAGGGTCCCTTTCCTATAGAACAGGTCTACACTTTGTTCTTTTATTAAACAAACTAAATGGCCGTGTGTTATTGATCTTATCTACACGACGGCATGTCATTTGTCTCTACATGGTCGCACATTTAGTTCCGCCTCGATGCGCATGCACGCTCGCTCTGGAAATGTTCTTCTAAAAGCCCCGAAAAATACACTGCAGTGAAAAAACGTGCACACTTTGTGGTTGTCAGTAAAATAAATTAACATGTTTCCTTTAAGTCAGTATTTCTGCATAAAGCAGAGATGACTGTCAGATTGTTGGTTTTGGAAAGTTAAAATAAAATCTGACAAGATGGATGTACGTCAACTATTGTTTTCCCAATATTAATAAATACCAAGTATGATAAGCCCGAAGTCAATGCTGTTTTATTGTATATTGTAATTCTGTGTGACAACAACAAGACTGACATACCTGCTCTTTTCTGTTCTGAAGGAACAGAGCCAGGCGACTTGGTTTGGACGGCTCTTGCTTGGGACTGGGAACTGAAGCAGGGGATGCTGGGGGACTGCCATTGACCTGTGAATCTGCACAGAGAGACGCTCAGTAAAAAAGTGGGAACAACCAAAAAAGCTCAGATAACTATTAATCATCCATCTACGACTAAACTTACACAAGGATACCCTGACCTATAAGTTGACATCATGTCAGCCATGTTCAGTGATTTGAGGGAAATAAATACAGCATATAGAAAAGGTACAAAATACACCTAAGAATTAACTCAACATTAGTTTCAGAGCTATAAAAAAAAAAAACTGACCAAACAAGGTTAAACTTGTCATTTACTGGCTAAAATTGGACCGTTAAGTGTCTGTTTGATCTGAGTGACCTGATGTCTTCAATTAGCCTCCTCTCACCTGTTGAGGTGGACCAGAGCTTTGCGCCTCTCCTCATGATGTGTGGGCTTTGCACTGTGCCAAACCCCGGCGAGCATTGGTCTATAGGAGCAGTGAGACGCCGCAAAGCAAAAGGGCTGTCCAGGTCAGGAGTGAATGGGGCCGTCAGAGGGCTCTGTGGGGTGCCAACAATGGAGCGTGCAAAGACAGAAGCTGGAGTTCTCATCATTAAAGACGGCCTCGGGCTCATCATGTCTTCTGTGCTTGAGGTTACTTGCAGAAAGAAAAATATGAAATGATGAAGTGAACGGAGCAAAAACCATTACATTTGTGTTTTATAGCAACATACCTGATGTCTCAGAGGAAGTCTTCCTTTCACTCCCAGTAGACAGGGATTTGGCCCTGCCATTGGTTGCTACAGTGTCGTGGTAGGTTATGAGTCTCTGGGTCAAATCAGCCAGCAGAGACAGACACTCTTTACTGATGTTGTTCCAGTTGTGAGGATGGCCACCTGGGAAAGACAAAATTAAAAAGATAAATACCTTTTGCTGTAAGGTAATTGTGTATAAATACAATTTGATTGTGTCCAGTATATTTTTTGCAAATAATCAATCAGCAACCACTCAAGCAAGGACCACATGTCTGTGTAGACAACAAGACAGACCTGGCTGACTCAGACTGAAGACCTCACAGCGTCTTGCTGGTGAGTGTTGCGACAGCAGAGCCAAGTCCTGTAGAGCTATGAACTAAAATTTGGGGAACAATGTGTTACAACATGTGTGATTAGCAGTAAGCACAATGACGAGGAAAATCATGCATGTTATCTACCTTCAATAGCATTGGTTGCTTGTCTGTAAGAACTTTAGGAAGACACTGATGGGCTTCCTCAGTAAAAGATGAATGCACAGGAAAACTGTACACCTGCAGATAATAGGAAATACATTAAATGACATAGTACCTTAAAACTCCCACTCCTTTAAGTGTACATTTAATTGAACATGTGAGATGAGCTCTGGTCTGATGCTCTTCGGATACTTGAGAACTCAAAGCAATGACAACATTGCCCCCTAGTGTCTCTAAATAATTAAAAAGCAAACACAAGTCGTCTCTGCAACAAAACACTGGACTTTTAAATCAATTATTATCAATAAATAAAATGTTGATCGCCAGAAAACTAGAATATATTAAAAGATAAGAGAAATGGAAAAGTGTGGAAATTTACTTCAGCAGCACCGTGAGACCTTTGGTTTGGCAATATTAGGGAGTGTATACATTTTGTCTGTTATTGATTCACATACCTCAGTAACAAATATCCTAAAAAGCAGCAGTGTGATGTTCCATGTGAAGAGAAGGAAGCTGGCACTGATCCACTGGTGGTAGAGCAGGGAGAGGTCCAGCAGTCCAGCGATGCTGTCCAGAGGGTGAACAGAGCTGGAGGTGGAGATCACAGACATGAATACAGAAATGCAGGCCAGGAAGCAGCACTGTGTGCCTGCGAGTCATTTTGTTTATACATATTATAAAGCCACTTGAGGCCATTTATTATATTAGGCCAGGGTTCAGCAACCTTTCCTATCCAAAGAGCCATTTTGCCCTTTTTCCCCCACCCAAAACAAAATTGTCTGGAGCCGCAAAAGCTATTTGATATCACAGCTTCTGAAGATAGATAGATAGATAGATATATAGATAGATAGATAGATATATATATATATACATATATACATACATACATACATACATACATACACATACATACACACAACAAACTATAGTTTGTTGTATTTATGAAATTATAGAACAAGAATAAAGACAATTTTTGACATTGTATCGCTGTTTTACCTGTTTATAACTATCAAACAAAAAATAGTCATGCGTCGACTACATTAAGGTCCATTAAAACCACAGCTCATGTGGTAGAGTGTTCACCCTGTAACCACAAGGTAGCAGGTTCAATACCTGTCCTCTTCATGTGAGTTTTACATTTAAAACGCATATTTTTGCTACGTTTACACTGAGCGTCCTCACTACAGACTTTTAGAGCACTGCAAATGGAGGAGGACGGATCCGTCTTCACTAGCGGACGCCTCAGTGTCTCATGAGCTGCCACACAACCAGCAGCAGGAGTGGAGTTGGAGACGTGATCTACTTCCTGAAAGTATATTTACTTTGCTCCGTTTTCTGCAGCAGTTGAGGAATCGCTCTTCTGCAGCTTGATACCTTTCAGCAGATGCTTGTTCTGGAAGAGTCTTTCAACATTAAATGTGTTGTTGTTTGCTAATTTCTCGCCACATATCAGCATACAGGTCAGCAGCATCGTTGGCAGTGAAAGCAAATGAATACGTCCACGCAGAATTAAACGCTCTACTTTCCTCCGTAACTTTTCGATGTATTTATTTATCCGTTGATAGTTTAGCGAGGGCGGAGCTCTGTGAATCACGATGAGCACCTGCAGGGGAAGGTGCTTGACAACGACTTGACAGGATGTGACGCACATTTTAGTTAAAGAAATATTTAAACATTTATTTTTATTTTCAGTGACCCAATATCACCTCAAACTCCAAGATAAGAGGAATTCCCTTTTTCCACAGGGCAAAAAAAAAAAAAAAGAATAAAATAAAAACGACTTCTTTTTTTTTGTCAAAGCCTCAGGGAGCCGCAACAGACGGGCTAAAGAGCCGCATGCGGCTCCGGAGCCGCGGGTTGCCGACCCCTGTATTAGGCAATACAAATAAAATGTACTTGATATATAAAAAAAATACATAATCCATACTGACCTGTTCAAATGAAGATGCAGTGTTTTACAAATCCATGCTTTTGGAATATATCCTGTTGATAATAAAGTGAAATATTTTGTCCCACAACTTCGTGCAGCAAAGAACAAAATAAAAAACAGAGCTACGGTGCATGTTGATAAAAAATACTTTTTGAGAGAAGATCATGCACGTTTTAACTCCTATCGCAGTTTATTCTGTGTTATTAGAACTCTGTGTTATTGAAGTTTAATTTGAAGACAAAGATCACTTACCCAAAAAGAAATACACAACAATGTAGTTCCTGACCGAGTAAAGTGCTTCAGTGGCGCTGCACTTCCCCACAAAACGTAGGGATCCTTTAAAGCGAAGGTATTTGTATTGCTGGGGGGAAATAAAGTAAAGTCATCGCAAAACACACTTCATTTAAACTCAAAAGTAAGCATGGATGTATGCAAGAAAGTCGTTGTTTGAGCCATTCAGGCAAAAAGAGAACTTAAATATAAATTTTTGCATCATCAGTAGTCAGATAAATGAGCAAACTCACATCACATACCTGAACAGGGTGAAAAGAGACGTAGTTCATGTTGGAGATTACACCAAGCAGACTGTGAGAGAATCCAACAAAGGCTCCAGCCAACAGAAGGATGAGGTGATATTCATTCAGACACATCTGAAGGGAACTGTCAGTGCTGAAAACAAATAGAGGAAATTAGACTGTGGATGAAGTCTGTAAAGCTCAACGTGATGAGTTGTACGTGATAGCTGCTTACCCGTCACCCTGTGTGCAAGGGTAGCCGATTGTCTCATATCTGCCTCCAATAGCGACAGCACAACACCAAGCCACGATTATTCCCATGATACAGTGGGCCAGGGAGTTGACAACCTGACGAGGGTGGAGCAGTTGACCCAACAGGGCAATTTTTGAGCATGCGATAGTTGGGATGACTGAAGAGAAACAGAAAAAAACACCAGTTACAACCAAGGTTCATCCCTGCCAGCGTCTGCCCATTTTTGCCTTGCTTTGTTCTTCTTTTGTTTTTGCTAACACCACCCCAAACTTTATCATGCTCACACATTTCTGATGTAACTGACTGACTTTCCAATTGTAGCTATTTCTTTACTTAAATACCTTTAATTTACCATCATCCATTGTGTCCTTTTCTGTATTCGTCATAGTCTAGGAGCTGGGTTATGACAAATTGGGGGCTTGTCGGTCTTTTTCCTCAGTTTTTCTTCAAGGTTTTTCTTCTTCTAGCTTTTGGGCATTTGGTACCTAGTCGTGCGGTTTGGAATTTAAACGGTAAAAACTATCTGAAGATTAGTTTTATTGTAGCTCTAGCGATTTGAAAAGAAACCCTGCTGTGCTTAAGGCAGTGTTTTTCAACCTTTTTTGAGCCGCGGCACATTTTCTACAATAAAAAAATCCCGCGGCACACCAACAACCAAAAAAGTTACAAAATGTCACATTGTAGCATAATACAGCATGTATGGCAACTAATTATTGCGCTACCTACTGGCATGGAAGAGTATTTAATTACTAGCCCAGCCACTATATTGCAGGCTCAGATTCTCAACAATGGAAGACTATTTGCGGCAACTAAATAATATTTTTTTGGACCGATTAAGTGAAATTGGACATTTTCCCATGGCACACCTGACTATCTCTCACGGCACACTGGTGTGCCGCGGCACAGTGGTTGAAAATCACTGGCTTAAGGTATAGAAGCTGGTGCCAGATGGGTATCGCCAGCGTTTTAGGTCCTATAGTGGCCAAACATATGTGGAGAGACCTGTCAACTCACTTTAAGGCATAGTTAACTGCCCTTGACGTAACTACTTTTAAAGATCTGTGGGATTTAATGATTTTGGAGCAGTTTAAAAATGTTCTTCCAGATTGTATTGCAATATACATCATACATTATATGATGCATCATCATACACAAACTCTGAATTGATAAGCTGATGCAATGCATCTTTGCTTTGATAAACTGAAAACCTAATAAACCAGAGACTGGAGTACCTTGTCATTTAAAGAAATATATATATATATATATATATATATATATATATATATATATATATATATATATATATATATATATATATATATATATATATATATATATATATATATATATATATATATATATATATATGTATGCAGTTATCTGCCACCCACCTGTATAATACTCCAGGTTCAGGAACCCAACCATGATGATCACTCCACACATCAGGATCAATGAGAAGATGGCACTTGCACATGTTAAGAAGGATAGGCATTCTGCATGTACGAAACCAGTCCACAGTTAGATTCACACAACTTCAGATTGACTACGATTCAAATCGCACAATGACCGTAGTGACTGACCTGATAACGTCTGGATGGGGTGGAGCAGACTGAACCTGCTGAGGATTACAAAAACTGCTGTGATGGGTAGCAACAACAGAACAGCCCAAGCAATACTGGCCACCGCTCTCCAGCAAACAACCTGAAGAGAAGCAAGTCATTATTATATACATAAATCATTAACCCACCATTACAGAGCAGAGCAGTATTCTGATTCTTAGTTGTCAATATGTTATAAAAAGCTATATTAGGCAATTCCAAAAGGCCTTTAGATTTTTTGCAGATCGATGATCTTCAAAACCCTGTTCCAATATTGCTTATTCACAAGCTGTACACCTGGGTGAAATTAAATGCAAAAACAGTTGAATCTGTCAGAAGTTTAAACAAGACATAGTTGGTAAGGTTCACCACTCCATCATGGGGAAAAACTAACACATTATTTGAGTTAAAATATCCTGTTTCGGAAAAGATGAAGAAAAAAAAATTGACCCAGATTATATGAAATACTTATCCAATTAAGTACATTTTACATCCAGTTTAACATTTAAGTGATGGACTGTTATTATTATGTCCTGACATTTAACAGGCTTAACGATTACTTGACCAATCAAGAAAATAATAGGCAGAAAGTAATCCTTATCGGCAGCCCGGGAGGTTTTGTTGAATCGTCTTTATTTTCTGTTCTTCTGAATGAGAAACTATTGAGCAGCTGCATTTTAGTTGCATATCTTAGGGCGGCTGTAGCTCAGGGTGATGAGTGGTCGTACCGCAACCACAAGGTAGCCGGTTCGATCCCCAGTCCCCCCATAGCTCACATGTCGAAGCGTCCCTGAGCAAGACACTGAACCCTCAACTGCTCCCCGGGCGCCTCACTGCTCCCCATCCAGGGATGGGCCAAATGCAGAGAAGAATTTCCCCAAGGGGATTAATAAAGTGCATGTTTCTTTCTTTTTTCTTTTCTTTCATGTTGGAAAGACATCCAGACTTGTGTATGGTGAAAATGCACTCAGAGTTATTGACAAAAACAACTGCATGTGCACTTGTATGGTTTTATTAATTTGATCATTGCGCTGGGTAACTCATAATTGTGCAAAATAATTTTTGGTTAAAAAAAATGTTGTAATACACAGCGCTGTGCCATCAGTGTCTGATTTAATATAGAACATATATAATTATCTTCATGAATTTACACTTACATTTAATTGAATATGTATTATATAACTATTTTTAAAGGATTTTTTGAATGGATGCTAATTTTTTATATATTTATTTACATCTCACGTACTTCCATTTATTTATTCTTGATGTGGCTTATTTCTTTCTAAACAAGCCTCACAATTATACTAAAGATGAATGTAAAAAATACACAGTGCAAGTAGACGTTTTTGTATATTGTAATCGCCTCTTGTATACAACGTTACGTTAACTAGGCTAGCTAGTTTTGTAAAGCTAACGTTAACGTAATCGCTCTTAATGATCCCATTTAGTTTTTCCTTGCTCCGGTTCTTTTTTCCTGTATAAAGTAGTAACATTATTTGCTAAAAAATTGTGCAAACCTTTATTTCTGAGTTGCTCATTTCGTGTTCTTTAACTTGTGTTTTGTATTTGAAAGATATAGCGTTATTAGCGGCGCTAACAGACCGTTGAACTAGCATAAACAGTAAAGGCTACTTGAAGTTAGCACGCTAGAAAAACGTCCTCTCTTTTTCGAAAGAATCATTCAGTTTAAAGACTCACCTTGCGGATAAACCAACAACTTTGCTCCGTAGAAAACATGTTGCTTGGATGAATGGAGAGCCAAACAGCGACAATAATCTCTTCGGCTCTCCTGCTGTCAAACTATTTTCCACCGTTTTCCATATCGCGCCACATGCATTCAAAGGACCCTTGAAGGACCCCGATAGATAAAAAGTTGCCCATGTTCCTGCCTGGTGGCAGTCTCCCATCCACCCGGATTATGTTTAATGAATTTATTTAACAACAACAAAAATATATGTATAAATTTCCAGTCCAGTCAATGCACGCTTGATTAAACGGAATAAGGTGATAAATAATAGCATTTAAAAGTTGCTTCAGTTAAATGTTGATCTATAAATTTGATTTAAGAGATAGTTACACAAATACTGAAATAACTACATTATCACAGAATCACATTACACAACGAGCCAAAGTGCCAGAAATAACATGAATTAAATAGTATCTCATTTTGTTGTTATTTACAGATTTATTAGCTATATCTCAGCTTTACTTTCTCAATGCAGAGTGTTAATGAATATCAGTCAATGAGTCAAGTCTATTCTTTATTCCTTTTGTTTCATCATGCATGAACGCTTTCTTGTCATGATGATAGCCATTTCCATAGGTTGGAAAACTGTGTTTATCCAAAACGGTTTTGTCATGGTCCCGAGAGAATGGATTGGTCTCAAAAGCATTGACTGGAAGTGTTTGGGATGAATTGATGGACATCTCTGTTTGAACCGCTTTATGAACGAATGGTTTCTGCACAGGTTTCTGGGCAATTGCAGGGAGGGCAAATTGCTCCCTTTGGACCTTCTTGTCTTCCCACAACTTCAGCAAGCGGCGTTGATTATTTGTCATATCCTTGAGGTTTTGCTGCAATGATTGCACTTGATCCTCTAAAAGTGTTTTAGAGGTGACTGCATTTGCCAACTCTGAAGTCAAATCATCAATGGTCAGATTCAGTTTCCCAGTCTTCTCCACCAGGGAACTGCACTCACGGTCCTTTTCATGCAAGTCATCGATTATGTCCTTTGTGGTCTTTCCACTGAATTTAGGGCTGCACTCAAGTCCAATCTCAGTACGAAGAGCCTTCACTTGTTTCCTCAGCTCCTTGTTGTCCATAGTCAAGGTCTTCAGTTTCTGTCTCACAGCCTCAGTTGAACGGATCCTCGATTCATACTGTCTGAGTTTCTCTCTGAGAACACTTTCTCTGTGCATGGCATCATCTCTTTCCTTTCTGCATTTCTCCAAAAGTTTCAATGTCTCAAATTTGGACACTTTTTCACCTTTCCCATTTGAAGTGGCCATCCTATGGTAATAGTTTCTTAAATGTTTTTACTCACAAGTTATTCAAATAGTCCTGGAGCATTATGTTGGTAAATCCACCTCACACGCAGCTACATGCCTTAGAGTGAGGCCGGTGACATTCCTCCAAAAGGGTTATCCGTTTGACAGGCAGCTCCTGTGTAACTCAAAGCTGGGGCTAGAATGACCATTAATTAGGGCGCCACCATCCCTGTGACACCGTTTCAAGTGACACTAGTTTGTTTCTTCTATTTTGTTAAATAATCTGAGAACTTGCCCTTGTGAATCAATGCTGTTATGAAACACAGGTTTAACAGAGGTGCCCTGTGTGTAAGGTGCTGACCACACGCTGTGTGTGCCTGTAGAAAGAGGCTTTACATACATAAGTAACATTTTCCACTGCAGGTGATCTGTGCATCCAAACAGTGACACAGTAGATTCTATCAGTTTGCTCAACCACACGACAGTTAAGATGGATGAGCTGGAAAAAACTGTAGCAGCAGCCAAATGTACACTCAAAAAGTCAGACGCTATCTTTGAAATGTTGAAATAATCAAAATTCCCTCCCATAAATATTTAAAATGGCCAACTGTTGAAATGTACTGACAGCCTTTAATGCTCTCAGGAGCTGGTAAAAAAAAATAAAAGTCACGTTGCATACGCGTGTGGGAGTTGGGTGGATTTAAGGTTGTCCTACCTAAACACGTTGAGTTTACTGAAAGCAAAATTAAATATTAAGCATTAATGTGATGTAACTATCCAGTCACTTGACTCTGAATCAAGAAAATGTAAGAAACTAAACCCACACTGCAGTGATAAGGTTTAATGTGTTATTTTGGGTAGCCAAAATAAAAGATGGAGATAGTGTTAGTGCAGCTAGAGAATAAATGGCAGCCAATCAGTAAAAAGACTTCTGTGACTCCTGCAACATGTTAACCTATTTTACAAAAAATGTCTTCCTGCTTGAAACATATAAACACACCTCGCAGCTGAAGAAAAAAGAAAAATATTAGTTGCACTTAGCCACTGCCTTCTTTATGTAAAGACAGAATGCAACTTATCTGTTCATAGTTTCCTTTGTGCTTGAACATAGGCTCCGGGTTGACTGTAAATCATTGTCATGACATCTTTATTATTGATGGTTTCATTAATAAATGTGGGTCCCACAAAGACCATTTTTTATTTTCTTCCAATGAAACACTCATTGAGAACGGACATATTCAATTTGATCAACTACTTTGCAATAAAAAAAAATAAAAAAATGTTGCACAAGTTGTAAATACCTTGGACATTTAAAATGGGTCTTTGGCATTAGTTGTGGGCACTTGCGGTTAAATCAGTTAGATCAAAATACAATTATTGTATTTGTACATAATAAGTCTGACCCTTAAAACAACACCTATAATTGTTGTACGGAATATATATATATATATATATATATATATATATATATATATATATATATATATATATATATATATATATATATATATTTTTTTTTTAAAACACAAAGTACACTGACAAGTCCCCATTAACTGAATAGAAAAAAATACATATACAAAACGCCTTTGATGCTACCAACATTACTGCACAGACTGGTTATCTAAATATTTCAACATAAGAACCATAAAGCGGTAAGCTACTATACTACAAGAGATCGTATGTGCTGTGTAACACCATACCCCTTTAATCTTTCAGGAAATGTAGAATCCATCCCATTAGAAATAACATACTTGGTACCAGTGTTCATTTTTCAGAGGTCATGAAGTTTTACCAAGAACGCACACTGGGTTTTAAGGTCTTGAGCCAGAATGTCCGAGTGCAGGTGAAATCCAGACGACCCGTGACTTCATTACCACAGCAAGCCAATTCTCTCTAATAAGGCAACACGAGAACCTGCAATTAAAAAAAAAAAAGAATAACACTTGCTTTGGAAAGGGGAAGTCCTGTAAAGGAAGTTCAGTGTCAGGTGTTCTGTTCTAGCAGGTCACAAAAAAAAAAAAACACTCTTGAGCTAAAGCCGATAAAAATAGGCCAACCATGTAGAGCTGCTACTAAGGTAGGAGGTCATCATTCCTCCTACAAGTGAATGCAAATTTAAAATCGGCCAAGGGAAAGTACATGGTGGAGAAATATGACTAGCGTGTATCAGGTTATTAGTGTATTTGTACAATGGGACATGGCTTAAAAAGTGCCTGGGTCACTATTGGTTACCTTCAGTAAAAGAAAGGCATTCATGTTGGTGAGGGTAATTTGGTCCCCAATGTTGCAGTAGAATTGTCAGCTGGTAGTGCTGGCTCTGGTTTGCTGAAGAAATACGTCTAAAAAAACAAACAAGGAAAGGAGAGTAAAACAACCTGGCAAAAAAACAACCAAATATAGTATTAAGAGAGACTACTGATCTATCAAGAACTAAAGTCGGTGTGTCTATTGTGGATGTTTTATTACTGTTTACTTATATTTATTACAAGTTTCTTATTTTACTACTATCTCTTGCTGCTGTAATCCTGCAATCCATTCATTTTAGTCAACCGTCAAACCATCAGGCTTACTTTGTAGACTAATTACATGAATGTGACCAGACATATGATACCTCTGTGCACCTGACAGTATTGCACTAACAGACCGTTCTCACAACAGTTAGCCAATGCAGTCACAGTTTCCAATGAAGAGAGTCTCCCCAGAGGGAGTTAACATGACACTATCAGGTATAGTCATTTCCCAGAAACCCACATGGAGAGACAAAAAAGTCTGTGTCGCGTCGGTGATTGACACAGACAAGTTGGGTCAAAGCTTGGCCATGCTACTGAGATCTTTGAGGAGAAATGAGAGTGGGTCAATCATTGTTATCTACACCAAGATGGACAGGCAGCTGGAATCAAATGGATTTACAAAGATGTAGTTTGCCAAAGCAGGTTGTATCTTATTTCTTGGAACAGATTTATTTTCCATACCTCCCAAATTTGTAATTAATCCTAAGAGTAAAGTTATGTAAAAGTAACATCATAGACCACAATTACCTTACAACCAACAGCAAGCAGGACGTTGAGCACAACAATGGCCGACATGATTGCTATGATAACTTTAGGGTGGTCCTCCCTGACTGCAGGCCAGAAAGTCATCACCAGAACTGAGCCAGAGAGGCAGAGAGCCACCACAATGGTGCACCACCTCAGCCATTCATAAGGGAGAATCCATAGGACCTTATGGAGGAAACAACAGTGCATTATATAAAATGCTTTTCATTTTATGAGAATTATTACACATTGAATGCTTGAAATGTTTCATGATACAAGGGGAAATAAGTATGAATCAACTGTCAAGATTTGTAATGAAAGGTCACAATGTTTTGTATTAGGCTATATGCATTCATTATATACAGGGTTCTAATATCAATGTAAAAGGTACATTCTATTACTGAATCACATGCTGTGTGCAAAAGATATTAAATAAATAAGTCTGGTGATATTCTATTCTTATCCTATACTGACTATTATTGTGTGTGTACCCAATCCCACACACACACACATGCTGTCATTAAGTATTAGTGCACCAAATGTGTATTAATCCACAACTGAAAATATTCCTCAATCAATGCACTGTTTGCTCTTGTTTGAAAAAAAGTGCTGAACTGGTTTAGAGAATTACTGAGCCTTTTGAAAAATAAAAACTATAATTCTGTTGCCCATCTTTTTTAATTTTACATCTTCAATTGGAACTGATGGGCTTGGGGCTGAGTGTCACAGACTGAAATTGATATTCTGAAATTAAAATTGTAGTTCTTACCACTGCTGGTATGTAAATCGCAAGGGAATATCCATACACACAGACGATCTCCATGAAGGAGTATGACACCAAGTTCATGATCTTGTTGTTTCTCCATAGTAGGAAACCCCACAGGGCAAGGGGCACAAACCAAGCATAGCTGAAGATCGCTGTCGCAGCAATTGTCACTAGGAAACACAGCAAAATAAGAGTATTTAAGCTAAATGTAAAGTCTCCTCTTACATTCAACATGCACAAGTAAGCCATAAATAACAAAGAATAGCAGTACTTACCTTTTTGAAACTCTGGGGTATACTTGTAGTTTGGTTTGCCTAAGTGCACCAGAAAGTTGGATATGTTTCCACTGATGGCAATAGCAAACACAAGGGTGGTGCAAATCCAGAATGGCCCTGAAAGCATACATAAATACATTTGGACTTCAGTTTGTGTGCCAATTTGTTTTCTTTAAAACAGCATCTGTTACAAATATTAGAAAAGGTAAGCTAAAGAACAGGGAAACAAATTTCTCTTAATTTCCAAACCAAAAAATGTTAGACAACCTCTTATTATTATTGTTTAACATGCATGTTAAACAGTTTGTGTGCGTACCATATAGATCAGGATTTCTACGAAGGTAGACATGAATGAAATTCTTGCCAGGCCATGGCAGCACTGATCCAATGATTCTTTCCTTCACCTGAAAGAAATGTTAATAACCATTACACATGTTAATGTAATCAAAGATACATTTGTTGTGATGCCCTCCATATTACACGACAAAATGTAACAGTCGTTAAAAAGTCATTAAGTTGTAAATATATTACGTGATGGGTCTCGACGTCAAAAAGTCTTTGGTAGTACTCAAATGTCCAGAAGGGGACACTTTTCTTTTGCCCAGAGAGAAGCTTCAGACAAAAAAAAACATGGAGATAAGCAAAATTAATCAAACAATATTTGTTGCAACAACATTTAATAGCTGACAGAAATGTGTGAAAAAGGTTCTCGTGTTAGTCCTGTGCAGACCTCTGTCTTGTCGTCACTGGCAAGTGAGTCCTCGTCATCCCCATCAGGAGAGAAACCAGCAGCTTGTCTCTGCTTCTCAGGTTTGATATCGTCATCTTCAATACTAATGGTGGTTGCATCTCTGTTGGCTTCCAACAGATTGCCAGCTTCTTCAAATTCTAATTTCATAGAATGGATGAAAAACGTTAATCCAAAACTTGGGATAGTTTTTATGGGTAAACTATGCATTGTTTTCTACAGAGATGTTTTCTACAGAGAAGTACAGAGATGTACGTTTACAGATGGCAGAGAGACTGGAAGCACAGTAAAACTGAAGCAAAATATCAATGTAGCAGCTTAATTGCATAATAAAACAACAAAAACTGTGGATGACACTTACCTTGAAATTGGAATGGGTCATTTGTCGACGCCATTGAAACGGATTCACTCTCCGGGGTTCGCCTCACAGTGACGTATGGGAAAGTTAATGACAACTTACTTTGGGTAATCTGTGGAGGAAAGAATATAACATTTTAAACTCCTGGGGATGATTATTTTCTCCTCGTATTTTAGTTTTAAACGAATACGTAGTAAATGATGAGCAATACAGGAAAAGGTTAGCTCAAGTTAGCCAAACCCAATTACTTGACAGCTCATCAACAACTAACATTAGCTTAGCTGTCTAATGGTACATTCGCTACCGTTAGCTGACTGCCTGACGTAACTTTAGGACTGAGAGTCGCAGTGGCATTTCAAATTCAGAGCACAGTTTGGGGTATTTTTGAAACAATGCATACCTACCAAATAATTTACCAAAAGTCCTAAAAATCATTTCACTTCCGTCAGGTTGGTTGAACAGGACATACACGCCAGAGCCGTGTAATGAGAGGCACGTCATCTTCAATGGACCATTATTGTTTTTACAGCAATGGCGGTTCATGCAGCCTAGTTCCCGGATGTTAGCAGCGTATAGGATACGGCACAGCTGTGAACGAGAGGGTTTCTTCTTCTTCTTCTTCTTCTTCTTCTTCTTCTTCTGGTCTTACAGCGGTTGGTAGTTTATTGGTGCATTACCGCCCCCTTCTGCTACGGAGTGTGGATCAGACAATAGACTTACAATTTATAAAGTCCAAGCCTCTGGCCACCACCTCATCATCACCACCCTATCCCTTCTTATCCATCACATCCTATTAAAAAAATACAGATAACACCCTAACCTGTGCGCTCTCACTCATGCTCAGTAATCCCTCATTGTCTCAAATTATTCCTCACATCTTTCTCTCTGCATGTCATAACAACTCAAACAGACGTGCTGAACTGACTCTCTCCTGACATCCCTCACACAAGCCTGTCTGGTGTTTCACTATCATTTTCAATGTTTTGTTTGGCGCCCAAGGCCCCGACCTTAACCTTGTCGACCCCGTTTCCTCTCTCCTGTGACCTGTGACACTCTTTTTGGGCTCAGGATTAATCTGAGCATATCAACAATTGTTCCTGTCTAGTTTTTTCCCACTCTGTCATTGTGCAACCAGCACTGCCATCTCCACTGTGTGATTAAAATATTGGATTATTGGATGTTCTTTTGTTGATTATAATTCCTTTTGGTGGTATTGACACCCCATATCCTGTCTCTCCTCTCTCAGGTTTCTTAGCACTCACTATACTCTTTCTTTCTACCTGCAGGGCAGGTGTTGACGATGCTCCAATACATATTCTTAATGCCTCTGCCTGAATCACATCCAATTTCCCTGAGAGTTGGCTGCTGATCCATTCGCTATACTGACGTAATCCAACACAGATCGTTTCAAGGCCACATACATTGTTTTCAAAGATGAACAACTGGCATTACTGTCTCTGTCACCCCCAGTTATTTTAATTTAAATTTAATTTTTTACTTTTTATTTTCATTTTTTTCTCTTTCTTTCTCGTTACCGTCCACTCCTCTGCACACCTCATATTTAAACACTCATGCACTAACATACACGTTTAACTTAAACACTCGTCACTTTAACATACACTTTAACACACATGTCACTTAACGTACACTCACATTAACGTATCTGTTGTCTGAGCACTTTCTTATCTTACACTTATTTAATACCCACTGCACTGTTGTTATCGTTATTGTTGATTGTTGATTGTTGTTTGTCTCGTCTAACGTCCCATGTCCAATGTATGCACCTTCCGCCTCGTAAAATTCCTCGTTTGTGAAAACATTCCTGGCTAATAAACAGTTTCTGATTCTGATTACTTCTTTGCATGTTTCCTCTATTTCCCGATGTGGTTCGTCAAAAATAACTCCCAGAAATGTAAATGTTTTGTAAAAGTGTTTCTCATACATCCTTAGATGTATAGCACATTTAGTTATTTTCCTGGTGAAAAAGACCATTTGATTTGTTTCTACTGAGAACGTAAACCACTTATTGTTTTTGTCAGAAGTATGATCCAGCAAGAGAAGTGTATAGAATAGAATTTGAGAAACATTAGTTTTATTTATTTTTGCTTCTTTTGTTTCCTTTTGTTTGTTTAATTATTTAGTTTTCTTTGTTTGTTTTTCGTCGGATTAGAGTGTAATTCTTTAGTCTTCACACTCCAGGTTAGTGGGTGGCGGTAATGCACCACAGAGCTGTTTGCCAGCCGCCATTAAAAGCAAAATAAGCAGAAGAAGAAGAAGTACAGCGATGACATGACTCATTAGACGGCCCTGGCTACAACAAGGACAACTTTTAAAAACGCGCAAGTGATTAATAACTTTGCGTAATAAGTGAATTAGTACTCGTGAAAAAAAGTATTTTAATACGTAGGAGTCCTTTTGGTCTTGGCTTTAGCTCAGGCAGCGACCATGGATTAGCTAACGAGCGAGCTAACGTTATCTGGAGTTTGTTTTGGTGAAGGCTTCAACCGTCTAAAGAGTGTCGTCCTTCCCACAGGGGAAGAACAAAGTGCGGACCTTAGCATGGACAATACCGCCATTTATGTCCGAGAACGAGGCAACCTCCGCCGTGTCAGTGACATTGTCCTGGCACAGCCGAAGCCAGTGTCCTCGTGCAGAAGGACGAATCCGTTCGTGCTGAGGAAAGAGCACTTCATCTTCACCTACAACGCGGAGGGAAGTCTGCGATACACCACGAAATCTCTCTTCGACATCGCGCTGTTGTTTGTGGCCGACAACATCCACCACGTGGACTCCCTGGTGGGCTTCCCCGAGCAGATAGGAGACCGGCTGTTTGCAGCCGCAGAGGAGAACCGTGTGTTCTTAAACGCAGACATTTCTCCAAAAGCCCTGCAGTTGTTCGGCGACGCATACGGGGAGATGGTGCTCGGGTCCCTCTGTCTGAGAAACCGGTGAGTGATAGAGCCAACATGTGTTAAAGCCTCCCGGTTTGACCTGCCAGAGATGAGCAATGACATTCTCGTGTCCCTTTCACTTCTGCAGGTTTCCACTCCTGCATGAGAGGATGGATGAAATAAAAACATTTAACAGTTTGAAGTCTTTAGACTTGTTTGGCTGCAGACTGGGCGATGAGCATGAGATATTCCAGCATCTAACGTCCAGCTCATTGTCCAGGTAATAACTGATTTCTTAGTCCCAATGGCATGATGTGGAGTGTTTCAAGGCCAATGTTACTAATGCTTCTGCCTTTCTTCAGCAACCTAATCCAGCTTTTCATTGGCGGTAACGGTCTGTCAGACGTCGGCCTACAAAGATTGACCGCACCTATCCGGATGCTGAGGAAGGGACTGGACCGTCTTCAGTTACTTGATGTCTCCTGTTAGTAACCAAAATATTATCGGCGGTCACATTTTAGTGGCAGCGCAAAATACCACCACCTCCAGATTATAGCATGTAGAAATTGACATCCATCATTATTCTGTTTCTTGTACAGATAACCCCATCTCAGTGAGGGCTCTAAGACACCTCACATGCCTCCCCAAACTTGAACATCTGGATGCATCTGGGACCAGTTTGAAGGTACAAGGCTAATGGTTGTGTGTAACTCTTGGCTGCAGTTTATTGTGATGGTGATGTCTAAATGCATTTCATATATCCAGTTTGGCACTGGATTGAAGACAACCATATGGGACCTGTTGGGGCTCATTTATTCCGAGAAACCGCTGGACACCTTTGATCACTCAAGATGTAAAACAGAAGGTTGGGCAGAGCAGGTAAATGTTTTCAGACGTTGCTAATCGCAGACATATGTTTCTTTAATCCAAGCGATGTAATTTTATTTGGGCTAAATGTTGCAGATGTAGTGCTGTTTAACATCTCATAAATAAATGCATTGTTTCATTTCTAGGTTGTGAACCAGTGGGAAACAAATGGCTCACAAATGCCAAAGCAGAAGAAAGTGGATGAATCCAGAACATCAGCCCTTCGCTTTTGTAAGATCATTTTGCAGTGCATTCACATTTTAAGATTATGATATATTATCGAAGATAGTCTTGAAAGTGTTTTTGTTCTCCAGTTGGCAGGCAGAAGTTTGTCAGAGAAGTACTGAATACCGCCCCTTCGGTCTGTGAGAGCGATACGGAGAGACTGCATTTCTTCAGGCCTGCAGCAAACGACCACATACCAGAGAAACGGAATCCAATAAACTATCAAGAGACGCTTTCCTTGCACAATATCAAAAAAAGGCAGCATCGTTCGGGAAAGCGGGACGGTTCACATCGAAGTCCTCCAACAAAACGTTTGTCCTCATCAGCGCTTTCTGCGGAGGACATTGACTTGATGAACAGCTATTGATGAATGCGGCCACGCAGCATGCCACGCAGAGCGGACACAGCTCGAGCATGTTGTTTAACCGGTAACATTTGCTCCAGTGAACAATGGTTTTCAGAGATTATTAACGCTGCTGGACTGCAAACACCTTTTTCTTGGACACAGGTGGTGTCCATTTTTATAAATAAAGTTTAGTATTATTTATATGACCACTTCCTTGCCTGACATTTTGTTGTTTTGAGACGCAATCTAGCAGATTTAATTTATTTTTGCAGAGCTGAAACTCAATGCCAACGTACATGGTAAAGACCTTAAGGTGGGAGCCTTATTACCTAATCTTCCTGTTTTCTAGAAGCACCCTGTACAAGGTTTGTGTTCACGTATTGCGTACTTCTAAATGACTGTGTTAATAGAATTTATGGCGTTGTTGAACACACGATGGGCAGTTAAAAGGAAAGGTGTTTTTTATTCCACAATTCTTTTTTTCTTGGCACCTATTGCCCCACAATGCAACTGGAACACTTTGGGCAGAGATTCAGGCGAGTCATCCAGAGGTCTGGTTAAGATCAGTTCTCATCCCCACAAGACTAAATTTTATTTTTAATTTTCAAACTTGTACTCCACAACCCCAACTGATGCAAGTGTCATTACTTGAGGCGATTATATCACACTTTGCACTGTTCCCTCTAAAGCCACAAAAGGCTTTAACCAGCTTTTCTCTCCATATATGCAACAGTGCTCCCAAAGACCTGTACACAGACTTTGATGTGTACAGTCTGTGCAGTTCTGCTGCAAATCCAATTACCACACAGCAAATCTGGAGGCTGGGGAGGCTGGGAATTGCACACAGTGTGAGGAAAAGGGGGCATTGCAGGCGATTTCAGCCATTACTACAATCTTTTGTTTTGGGAAATTGCTGCCTCGCCGACATGTCGCCTAACAGCAGCACTCTGTCATTGAAGACATCACATATAGAGAGGACAGTCACACTAAACAAGCTGGGGGGAAACCTGGTCGGCCAATGCTGTTTTTACAGATTACACATTCCTTTTTCCAATTGGCAAGTTGTGATTCATTACTGCACATGCAATCCTTTTGACATTTCATTACCCTTATACAAAGATTAGAGATAAACCGGTCACTTTATCACAGGAAAATTAGTGATATTCTCTACAGTCTTGCATAAACAATTGGCTGCTGAGTGGAGAAGAAAAAAACCTCAAATTTAAATAATTTGAACGATAAAGAGCTTTAATTATCCTGCATAACCTGTTTTGGAAGAGGAAGCACTATGCCCACTGTAATGCAATATTGGGCATGTACGCCTTTCACAGTATTATCACAGGAAACATAATATCCTACTTTGATTTCTGGGGTTCTTTTAAGTTCTGCCTATGAAAAGTGTTTCACTTGTTACTGAAACCCCACCTCTACATTCTTGTGTTGAAAATGTTTTTACAGACAGACTCCACGTTACTACAGTATATTATGGTAGAAAAAAAACAAACAACTGCACTCCATTGTATTTAATTCTGACCATTATGAGAACAGACAACAGTGAAGCAGAAAAAAACCTACTGTGTACCGTCACGATTAATTGAGCTAAGGAGCGTCAAATTTTATTGTAAAATTCAACTTCTGTAAATCACTGCAGTAGAAACATGAGAATGTACAGAGAGAGTCTGCAGTATTAGCACAATCCATATGACAAAATAATGAGGGCGTGGGTTAAAAAAGAAAATCAAGTCACAAACATTTCATTTAACCATTATTCAATTAAATAAGCACACCAAGAGAGCCAATGCACACATTGAATTTGATGAAAAATCCCAAAACATATTACACGCACTGCTGATTACTTTAATGCCTCAATTATACCAATATACAGAAGAAAAAATTACCGTTTCATCACTCCAATTTTAAAAGCGTCAAAAGGGAGACGAGACATTACATCAGTTATACAAAATCTTCTGCAAGTAGTTACTCCTGTTTACCCCAAGAGAAGCCCAGGTCTTGTTCCAGAGGATTAAAAAAAAAAAAAGAATTCAACCAAAGCTTATTCATAAAAGAGGAAATCCCTTCTCGGCTACGGCTTCTAGATGTCGGACTGGCTCAGGTTGACTTTGGAAGGGAGTGGCCCGGCCTCTTCCTCTGGCCCCTTGGAGGTAATGATCAGCAGGGAGGACGCTGGATACGGGGTCAGTTTATGTTCCTTCAAGTTCTCCATGTCACCATAGATGCTCAATTTCTGAATGAAAAAAGTGTAAGCTATTTAAATATTGTTTTGGCTTCGACATTGCCAACATAAATACTACTCAAAAGTAAAAGATAATAACCCTGAATACAACTACAATAATCAACTTTATTATAATGAGAAAATGCAGTATGCTCTACATTTCAGAGAGTCTGTTCAGTTCATTCCTAAAGAATAGTTTGACATTTTGGAAAATACGTTAATTCGCTTCCTCGAGTTGGCTGAGAAGATTAATGCTCCTTTCAGCAGCCAGTTAACTTTGCACAAAAGGTAACAAAACGTGATATCTTGTTTGTTGAAATTGTACAAAAGTCAAAGTGTAAAAGCGCTTAGCAAGCGAGTTACTGATCTCGTCAAAGAAATATTCAGCTAAATAAACAAACAAGATATAATGAGTTTACGTTAGAGGTGCGGGTGGGCTGGTGTAACCCTTGGACACAGGCAGGCTAGTCCTTTCCTCGTTTTCCAGACTTTATGCTAAGCTAAGCTTACCAGTTGCTTGTACCAGTCACAGATTTACTTCTTTCTTTCTTTTTTTTTTTCACGTCTAACTCAGCAAGAAAGTGGATAAGCAAATTTCCCAAAATGTTAAGTTCTTCGTTTAACTTCAACGGGACACATACATAGGGTGACCAGATTTGAGTTTGTGAAAAAGAGGACACTTCGTTCCGGGGGGGGGGGTAGCAGTAGTGTGTAGCATGCCGTGAACTTACATTTACGTTGAGATCGGTCGACCAATGACAGTTCTCTCTACAGTCAGAGCTTGCGCAAAAAGGTGGAACGTGAGGGAGATACCATTTCCAAAACTTGTAAGGGGGTAATAACTATTTTCCCGGACGTTTTTGGAATCCCTGCCGGACGCTTTTTTTAGGTCTCGAAAAGAGGACATGTCCGGGAAAAAGAGGACGTCTGGTCACCCTAACATACAGTACACTATAAGCCTGTAAAAAGGCCGTCAGCCATATGGAGTACAAAAACACCAAATTATTCTAACAAACATTTACATCCCTAGATTGAGTTTTTATGTTAACCAAAAGCACATAACTTACCTCAGCAGGTACATACTGGTCTACAGCAGTTGCCACAGTGGCACAGCAGATCCAGATCAGGACCAGCACGGACAGGACCAGAGTTGTGGTGAGGATCCACCCTGGTAGCCAAGGGTTCCTGAGAAGGAAAGTGCAGTTATAAGACTTGCCTGACTGGTTCTGTTAATGTCACGCTCTACGACAATGTGGACAGATGCGTTACCAACCTGGAAAGACAGTTGAACAGGTTGTATTCATTGTCATAGCTGCGGTCCCCGCTCATATCTCTGTCCCTCTCCTGGATTAAAGTACGATGATATTCTTTGTAAACTGGGCTCAATCCAGGAACTTGAAAAGAGAAATTAAATTTACTTGACATGCATGTAATATTTTTTACATCCCTTATGATTTGGAAGAAAAGAAATGCTGGAATCAGTCAATTTTTTCCCCCCAAACCAAAACTGTCTCGTAAAGTCTGTAGCACTTAACCGTATAAGCCCACGCCCCTTTTTTATGATCTCACGGACATGAAGCAGTATGTTTTTTCAAAACTAAAACTCTGCCATTACATCATCCACAGTTCCAATCCAATTCATTTAAAGTACTGTAACCCTTGTGAGAAGATACGTGTGTTTACATGAAGAAGAAAAAAAAAAAAGATAGTTACATTTGACTAATTCTGTAATCTCCTCAACATGACTAAGCGATTAATAAGTTTCACTAAAACGCTCATAAGTACCCCTAACAACAGCGGATTGGGGTCTCTCACTGCAAAGCAGGAACCAGAGGTTTATTTTATAGATTTTTGCTGTGTTTCGATGTCCAGCAATCTCATTGGTCCTCAGACTCATCTGAAAGCGTGTCAGATGACACACGCAAGGAGACGTCAATTACATACCATGCTTGTTATGGTACGAGCAAGATTCAGGTCAAAGTAGGTCATTTTTCGATTTCTGAACCGAAAAACAAGTTTTTTTTGGACTGAAAATGCTTCAAATTGCAGATTTAGGTCGTAGTCTTTCTAAAGCTGTGCAGTACTACTCTAGGGGATGATGGGAAGGCACCGAACAATACAATAAAATAAAAAAAACTCTGGGAGCAATTGAGGAGTCATTTTTTGCTCAGACTCTTACGCAGAAAATAAGTAAAATCATAATTATTTTCTTTCCTTCTTTCTTTTAAAAAAGGCAAGGAGTTGCGGATTCGTTAGATATCAAGGACAATAGGGTCTGGTATTCATATCAAGGTCATATGAGCTGTAGAACACCTAGGGTCCCCTAGGTGTTCTACCTAATTAGGGTACCCTAGGCCTTATAATTAAGGGACCAGAGGAATCGCCCGCCCTGCACAACCGTTCTAATGTCGGATCAGGACCGTCCTTTGCTGTAACTTTCCGAAATCTATGATCTGACATCTACGCAACCGTTTGTGCCACTCTTCAGAGTGTACCGTGTTATCCCCACAGTTAAAATACATTGCGTCTCCCCAATTAATGACTACCAGCTTTACCCTTCTTGTTCCAGTGTTCTTTCCAAGTACAACCCAACCCTTACCCCACCAACAAAGACCACTTGCTCCTTCTGAAGATAGAAACCAACTGGTCATAGATAAATACCTTCATTTAAAAAAAAAAGAAAAAAAAAGGACTCAGTCATTTTCTAAAAAAGCAGGGTACTGTATTTTCTGTAAAACCTCAAATTAAACATAGATAAATAATGCATTTGTTTGGGACTATTCCAGCTCTAGATTAATACCTACTTGGTGGGCTACTGAGTGACGATAGATAGATAGACTGAAAATAACCTACACTGCCAATGTTCATTATAATGTAGGAACATGTCAGTGTAACAGTGCTGACTATACAGGCAATACCTGTAAAGACACTTTAATTGTTGTATTGGAAGAAAATTGAGTGGAGGACTTACAGCTCTTCTGTGGCTCCTCTCTAAAGTCATTTTCCACTTCAAACTGAGAGAAAAACCTGACTTGTGGTTCAGTCTGTCAAACAAAAGAAAGAGCCAGATGTTTAACATTGTTCACCATTACAATTGGACAGCAACAAGAGGTTTGCCCAAATCGCCTAGTTCCCCCCCTAGTTAGTACAATACCTGGAAAATGACAACTTTGCCATCATCAGCCTGGAGGTAGAATGTCCACGTGGAGGTGATGAAGCTGTGGGCCTGACTCATCACATCCTCCCATAACCCTCTGACCAGAGTCAGCGGGTACAGCAGGTGAATCCTCGGCATCATGGCATCCAACTGACAAAAAACAACAACAAGCAATACTGAGTACACTGTTCTTTATTGGAGAGATGTGCATACAAACACAGACCACCAAGTCATCGTTACATACTTATACTTGGCAGGTATGGCATAAGTATGTCCCAACAAGGGCTCATTACCTGCTCAAGCCGATGCTCAGCAAATGGGAGCTGGTTCTGGCAGCCCAGGTTGCATGCATACTGCTCATCAGAATGGGAATAGGCTTCACGACAGGCTGCGGAAGTGTTGAGGTGGTGAGAGATAACGTATGTTAAACCTGGATCACACTGGATAACAAGAAGCATCATAGAGGTAAATCGGTCAAACGCTCTGTGCGTAGCTTACTTGATTCACACTCGGATTTCGTCTGATTGAGATCGTCGCTGTCGCGGACAAACTGGCAAATGGAGAACAGACGACAGCCTCGCTGACAGGCATAGAGTTCCTCCTCCTACAAAACAAACCACACGACCAGTTGATCGCCTCGACAAACCACAACAATAACAGTGAAAGACGATCGCGTTCAACGTCCATACGCATGCTCTCCTTCCCAAACATGTCATTAAACGAAGACGTTGCACAGTGAATATAGGGCCCACTTTTGCTTCGCCAGGACACCAACCGTTAGCCGACGCTAGCAGACATTACTTCCCTACCGAGAGGAGTAGCTGCGTTACTCACCCGTGGATACGTGTGCAAACTGTATGTCATTTCACATGACTTATGGCAAGATTGTGTGTTTCCCAAGACGCTATCAAACACATCTGCAGATAATGATGTGCCCGCAAAGAGGACGAACAGTCCCCACGTACAGACAAAGAGGGACCGAGAACCCATTTTGTCAGCGAAAACCTAAACAAACAACACGCTCTTCTTCCTCCTCTTTAATCGGGCTGTTATCTCGCGGGAACTTTGACTCACGCGAGACTGTTGCTCTCATAACTCTGATGTATTTATGTACTCCTCGTAAACTATTCGATTCTTCAAATGTATTAGATTAGCAAACAATATACCAGTGTGAACATGTCTTATTGTTTTCTTGGAAGTAAACTGTTGTTGTTATGACATCATTTTGAGCAGGTTAGACCCCCACAGAAATAAGTTGTAATAACTTTTAGGGTCCTTTTTTAGTTTCTTAAGTTGCCTCACTTCAATGTTATGCATACTAATTTGAGTTACATGGCATTTATAGTTTCTTTATTATTGATTCCAATGCTTGTTTGATTACGCTCTGATTTGTCTTCTTCTTTTGTTCCTGGTTTTGTGTATAATTGGACAAGTATGTTGTTTTATTACAAAACCTAGCTCTACATAAATACTTTCTGCTGCAGGGCAATGCAGAATATTAGTTGAGTAACATTATATTTGTGCTTGTCACTAACAAAAGATAAGCAGGAAAAACAACAGTTAACGTATACATAAATACAACCGACTGCATTTGTTTTTAAAATACATCATTTGTAAAATCGGATATTGAGACAATTTCATCCACTCCACTGGTTTTGCTCTCCAGACGTATTATCATGTCATGATTTCACTCAATAACATTGTTTTGAGAAGTGACATTATCAAATTGTGTCACAGGTTAACACAAATTGGACTGGGAAATAATTTGGAGATTGAACAACTTAATTTATGTTTAAAAAAAACTAATAAATAATGTCTTTCACGCTAAGAATAATCAAATGTTATCTCCTTATTTCCCACTTTGTTAGGTCAGCGCTATTATTTCCGACAGCACCTAAAGGCAACATCGGTCCCTACTGTTTACCATCGCCCATCAGCTGCAGCTAGCTAGCTTTACCAAACAGATTTGTCACCGTTGTGGTTATAAATGCAACTGTCAACTAGTGGACAGTGGAGGATGGACGGATGACTTGACGCAAGCTAGTAATGACTTTGATACATAGTATTTTATACGGAGGTCATATTATCTAGCTAAAGTTAACCAATAAGCTAACTTAGCACTGATGGTCACTGGACCCTCCTTCTGACCTGAACTTCGTTATTGGCAAACAATTCCCCTTTAATTGAACCAAGTTGCAGTTAAGTTGCTACTTTGTGTTTGAGGATGGACAAGTTTGTAGTGCGGCTTCCCAAGGGGGAAACAGCTGTGAAACCGAAAAGCAACGAAAAGGTTTACAAACAAGCAACCATTGAATCTTTGCGGGTGAGCTGGCACAACTACACGTGAATGAACAGGCAAGGTGCACGTTATTCTGCGACACATTTACTGAAGTCACCCTCTGGTGTTGGGTTGTTCCAGAGGGTGGTTGTGATTGAGGACATCCTGCGCTACAAGTCCATCCTGGAGCTGCCAGGACAGAGCAAGGACAACCTGCTGACCGCCCTGACTGAGCTGAGCAAGAAGATCCCATCCAGGGAGGTGCTCAAGTCCACGAAAATAGGTAGACTGAGGAACACTTAATGTTTTACATGGTATTTTAAATGCAATGCTTATGTGCAGACTGTTGGCACAATGCACTACATATGTGGAAAGCAGAAACATGTACTGTGAAGTCATACACACACACACATATATATATATATATATATATATATATATATATATATATATATATATATATATATATATATATATATATATAAAGTGTATCTCTGCTTAGGCTTTAACACAATTCCGTTTTTTGGACAGTTTTTAAGGCAAGGCAAGTTTATTTGTATAGCATATTTCAACAACAAGGCGATTGAAAGTGATTCACATAAAACCATTAAAAGCATCAAAACATAATGCAGTAGAAAACAAGGTTCAAAAACAATTAAGAACATACATTAAAATACAGTAAAAAAGCAAAAAAAATAGAATAAAAGTTGCAGTGCAGTTTAAGAAATAAAATGCAATAGTGAGATGCAGAAATTGATTAATATCCTTGAATCTGGTTCAATTAAAGGCAACAGCAAACAGAAAAGTCTTCAATCTGGATTTAAAGGAGCCAAGGGTCTCTGTAGACCTGCAGCTTTCAGGGACCTTGTTCCAGATGTGTGGAGCAGAAAAGCTGAACGCTGCTTCTTCGTGTTTAGTTCTGACTCTTGGAACAGAAAGTAGACCAGTCCCAGACGACCTGAGGGGGATGGTTCATAAGGTAGCATCAGATCACAAACGTGAACACACATAGGTTAAACACACAGCAGGGTGACAAGTCCTGAGTTGTCTTTTACTGTATTGTTACAGCAGCATTATTACTCAAAAGAGCAAACGGCTATAAAACAAAATAGTTTACCTTGTACATGACAGGTCCTTTATCAGGTTCACACTATACAAATTATTTCATCGCATTATGAAAACCTCCCTCTCTTCTCAGGTCACACGGTCAACAAAATGCGGAAGCATCTGGACCCTGAGGTGAGTTCAATGGCTGCAAAGGTTTACACTGACTGGAGGACATTCATTGAGGAGAATTCCAATAAGCCGGCTATTGAAGTGCGCTCTGACAAACAATCTGAAGGACTCCGGATCAACGCTAGAAGACTAATGTCTGAGGCCCTGGAGGTCAAGGTAAGAAAGAGCGTCTCAGAAGTCCAATGTAATGTCTCATTCTGTTTATCCCACCTCTAATTTAGATGTGGTATAACATTGTATGTGATATTTTGGGAATATAAATTGATGGCGAACCCTATATACGTTCAACTAGTACAAATATTGTTACTCTTAACTTTTTGTTACAAAAAATATATTTGCTGCAATTCCACTGACATATTCCTATATATCTGTTTGCTCATATGTGTGTGTTTTTGTTCTGTTCTTTTCTAACCTCCAGGAGGATTGTGGTCTTATAGACAACATTGAGAGAGAAGTGTTTCACCAGAGCTCCCGGTTAGTCAGCGGTTCATACAGACGAACTGTTCGAGCGCTGGTGTTTGCCTTCAAACACAACCCTGATATCCGAACTCAAGTGAAGGACAACACAATATCAGTCAACCAGCTGGTTTCTAAATACAAGAAATAACTGGTATTGAAGACTTCTGGTTGTTTTACTTCAAATATGTCATGGTTCTCTTGATGCATACACATTTCATTTTTAAATGTATTCTTTTTTATTTTCTGTAAAGGAGATATAAAATATTGTTACACTTTGTGGCACATTAGCAGTCTTATAATGTTTTATAAATGCATGTATAAATAAGTACTTTATTGTTAGTGGTAATGATCATGTCATCCCTTTTGTGCTGGAATCATACATTTGTTGTTGTTGTTGATGATATGTTTTTATACTGTTGGTGAACATTTTTATACAAAATATGATTGAAAATAAGACAGCATAAGCTTTGGAGTCCTTTGTTAAGAGCATATGTATAACCGTCCATATATTTCTAAAGCAGCACCAGCCAAACAATCGCAATGACCATGAGAATAACAGCCAAAACACAGATGCTAATGAAGACGATGTCGCTCAGGTCATGAGGCACAGCTTCCGGACCCCCTGCATCGTCACTGCTGTCATTGTCAGTTTGCTGGGCCTGCTCCTCGAGGCGTCGCTCCTCTGCCGAAATGATGGACACTGACGCTATCTTCCGCAGGACGTCACACTGCACTTTATATTCCTGCACGTTCTGCTGCTTCCCATCAGAGAAATCAATGTAGAGTTTGTTTACCAGCACTGTGATGTTCCGGTGTTTCTGCAAGGGATCAGGTGTTAAAGTATTAATAGAAGCCAGTGGGAAATCTCTGTCATAAATCAGCTAAAGTATGGTGAATCATTGCCTTTTATCATGTGCCAGTAAGTGATATGAGACTGTGGCTAGTCACCTGGCCAGCAGTACCACAGTTGAGAAACTGAGCAAGTATCTTATATGAGGTGGCTGTCAACTGGGCTGCGCAGGTTGGGTCTCCCAGGTAGATGCTCTTGCGGTCCAGCTGAGGTAAGGACTGCTGTGGTATCAATATGGTGAATTCTGATCTTGTGCAGCTAACGTTTACAGGTACCACTTGGATTGAGGGGGGAAGAAGACACAGTACACATACTTTGTTTAACGACGTGGGAAAGAGTTGTTTGTCAAGATAAATATAGAGTTCAATTAGTTCAACCTACAGAACCAACCGTATAAGTAGAGTTAACCCCGTAGGGAACATTTACCTCCAAGATAAGAAGCAGTGAACCCTCGATGAGCCTCATTTCTGTCTGTGCTGAGGACCACCAGCAACTGGTTCCCCTTTGAGACCAGAAAGGGAGGTTGCTCGGTGCCACACCAGCGGCCCAGCAGGGTGTCTGTCTGACTGCTCCCGTCATAAACTGCAACAGAGTCGTAGTCACACTGGTCTGACAGACCGTTGCGGTCTTCCAAGTCCATGACGGGGAAAAAGAGTTTGATGCGGTACCCAGCGGCTAGAGTGATGCTCCAGTGGCAGTTGACGTTGTTAGGGTAGATGTTTGGGAAATGCGGGCTGCTGAAGTTGCCATTCACAGCTGACAGGACCTGCTGGCATTCGCCTGTTAAAGTACAGTTGATCAGATACGTTTGTCAACTTTATTTATATTAGATTCAGTGAGTGAGTATTGTTTTAGGACGTTGCATTCCTTTGATATGAGTGACTCCAAAAAAATAGAAGTTTCTGTTTATAGAAGGATTATTGGCGAAGTAAGATTACTCCTTTACAGTTTAAGGAAAAGTTCCACATTTTAGAAAAAAATGCTAATTTGTTTTGGAGTTTTATGAGAAGGTCAATACCACTCTCAATTGTGAGAGTATAACTCATATACCTCTTTGCAAAAAACAACAACAAAGAAGCATTTTCACCCTCTTGCAAATTGGTTTATGCTGGACAAGGTGAAATGGGGACAGTCTGTGATCAGCTGTCAAAAAGTTATTCTGTAGTGTTTCGATTTGATTCAGGGCTTTGGCAAGAACGCCCAAGGACTTTTACTTTGGGGACTTTTTCCTGTTCGTGCTCGGGATGGTGTGAGACCGCTGATGAACTCTGCTCTATTCAGTGATAATGCTTTTCATTGTAGCAGAGGTGTTCAATTTTCATTCACTTTTGAGTCATGCTCTAGGTCTTTATGTGAGCCTTGTTTTAAACATCCCGTATGATGTAATCTTGTAATGTGTTTTTCTCATCTTGATTTTTTTTAGCTTTTCTGTTCTGAATAGGCAAATAAATAGGATTTCTGTGAAGGTTGCTTTACGCAAACCCGATTGTCTGACAGAGTAATAGTAAATCATGTTGTCCTTTTTTCATTTACAATTTCTACAATTACACCAAAAAACAAGGCAGGGCGGTCAAATACGGAAAGCACTATATAGGCCTTTTGCATACTGGTGTGAGAAGCTTATATTTGGAATACAACTGATCACATCAAGCTTTCCAACCTGAGTAATAGTAGGCCTTGAACCCACGTCCACCAATGTTGAAGTCGGACTTGAAGATCACCAGAAGTTGGTTGGACGTGGTAACTATGTTGGGGGGTTCGTCTGCCCCGCAGTATTTACCCAGGTGGCGATGGGTGACTGTCGGGCCATCAAACACGCCGACAAAGTCAAAATTACATCCCTCGTTGTTTTCCAGCTGGAAGTCCAAGAAGACCAAAGTGATCACACTGGTGTTGGACACGTGGATGGCCCAGGAGCAGTCGGCATTGTTGCTGTATTCCTGAGGGTAGCCTGGACTGGAGATTACACCTGATAGGCCAGTTAGGACTCCACCGCACATATCTAGAAAGGATAGAAGGAAACTCAGAGGCGCCTTTCATTTAAAAAATTAATAAAAAGATGAACGCTATAGATCACAGTTTGGGAGTGCAATAATCTGTAGAGAGGGTTGTAATGACTTTAGTAATCGACTGACTTTTTCTTCAGCACCACTATGAGGTGAACATTTTGTGTTTTTTTACTGAAATACCTCAACAAATATTGAATCGATTGCTGTGAAATTTGATACACACATTCATGGTCCCCGGAGGATGAACTGCAATAACTTAAATTACGTTTTTATTTCATCTAGTACCATCTTGGGGTCAAATTTTGCTTTTTGACAAAAAGTTGTAAAAAATAAAAAGCTAATGACATTCCCATCAGTCATAGCTGTACTTTCAGTGTAACAAATGTTAGCATGCTAAAACACTAAACTGTGTAAAGATGATGAACATGGTAAATTATACTGGATTAACATAATTATGATAACTTTATCATTGTGAGCATGATCATTTGCTGATTTAGCCTCTGTGAGGCCTTCTGTATAATGTTTTGGTGTGAGATCACGTGCTCCTGTGAGTTTGATCTAAAAGCCATGAATTATGGTATTGCCAGAAAAAATCAACTAAGGTCTTTAGCAGTTGGCCCACTGATCCCTGTCATATTGCATGAAATATAACGAGTTACCTTTCCTGTAGCCAACGCTGAAGCCCCTGTCGGCCACGTGGCGGTCTGAATGGAAGAGGATGGACATGACATTCCAAGAAGAGGTGAACTGTGGGGGGGAGATGTCACCACAAAATATCCCAAGGAGGTTCCCTTCATCCTCAGGTATGCCATTGTAGATCTTGATGTAGTCGTAAGCACAGTTGGCATGGTACTCAAGCTCAAAGTGGTGAAAGGTCAGGAGGACGGAGGAGCCCTCGGCCACAACAATAAGCCAGGAGCAGTCAATGTTGTAGGGATACCGGCCTGGGAAGTTTGGACTGGAGATATTGCCAGACGATGCCGAGAGGATTCCTCCACATTTGACACCTTGTAATGACAATAAAGATGCATGGCTCTTTCCTTGCTGACTTATTTATTTGACTTATTTTTTCTCGCAACCTGATACAACCCCTTAAAAGTGCATTACAAGCTGACACTGAACAATTGAGGCCCAACTTTTTTCTGCATATACAGAACCTGCAAGGTAAATAACTTCCATCAAATTTAAACTTTGCTCCATCAAGACAACAAATAGCAACTCACCTTTTTTAGAATCAGCCTTGTCAACAAACAGTAGTAAATGAGTCAGTATAGCCACCCTGAGACTCATGTTGTTATTGTTGATTCGGCTTTTGTCACGCCTTAGCGACCATACCAGCAGAGACAAACAACGGCAGTGTCAGAGTGCACAGCCTCGAGACATCAGCAGTGATGACTGTAGAGGTAATAGGACTTTGACAAATTCATTCACTGGCTGAATGAGGAACCCGATACCTACGTAGGCCACGCTTAGCCCTCTTCGCTAAATTTTAATGACTGATATCCAATGAGCATGAGTGGCTTGTCAGGACACTGTTTGGAGCGATTGCATACATTTTTAATGATGGCCTCACACACATACTGAACACCAGCTGCAAGTGGAGTTGATAAAAGAGACCGGAAGAAAGAGAGGAGGCGTATCACATTTGTCACTAATATAAATGGCTTCATTAGAGCGATGTGAGGGAGAAAAAATCCCAGAACTATTGATGTCGTGGACTAAGGGGCACTGTGTAGACTTTGCTTCTCTTGTGTGAAAGCAGCTTAAGTACAACAGAAAGACATCCACATCTTAACTTTGGAAAGGAATGTAAGTCTATGAAGAAATGTAGTGTTTTGTTAGAAAAACAAGACAAATATCTCAGTTCATTGGATCCTTTAAAAACAATTGATTTAACCTTTATCTAACCAGGTACAACCAATGCAGATAAAAGCTGAGTGAGTTAATGCATTTAGTACATACTATAAAACAACAACAGCAATACAAGTCCTTGAATTAACAATATAGACATGACAAAATTGTTATGTGTTGTTGGAGGAAGAGTTTGTAGTTTAATGTTCTGTTAATTTATGGTTATAAGTGGTTTAAGAGATGAGGGACTCTAGATTGAGTCTAGCCTGAAGACCATTACAGGACTATGAGGGCCAAAATATTATGGACTCCTTTTTCACGTCTCAGTCCACTCAGGTGACACCGTAAAGTCTAGGCCTTTATTGGATCTAAGATTGTGGGTATTTTGTACTAGTACAAACTTTGCATTTACAAGCATTTGCCTAGAACTGTCACTGAGTCTTAAAGGTACAGTGTATTATTGAGCATGAGATGAAGACCACTTCCTCTTGTGTTTTAGGTTTTAAATGCATAAAAGAACCACATACAATTTGTTTATTGCATCAAGGCTTTTTGTTTTTGTCAGGAACCTCTATTTCAACAAAATAAAACAAAAAATGTTTTTCCCACAAAATTAGAAAATGCTCTGGTTAAAATTATGACCTTTGTGTTGTTATAAATTATAAAAATAAGATTTGCTTGATAGGTTGTTGTTTTTTTTACTTTGCAAAACTATATTTTGTGTTATGACTTGTTCTGCTTTTGATTTTGTGTTTGTATTAAAAGTTATATTGCTGAATTTTTTTTAAATATACATGGGTCGAAAATTGACCCGTAACACCATAGATGTTACTATAGTTAATGATATTACAATGAAAAAATAAATAAAACAAATTTATTTAAGAGATGTGTTCTAATACCCCTCAGTAATAGTCAGGTAACACAACAATCTTTTATTTATTTATATGATTCTCCTGAGGTTCATTTGACCATTTCTTCTTTCATTGAAATCGAGGGATACTGACAAAGAAAAGGCCCAGAGGCCCACCCCAAAAATATTAAAACATACAACAATATTTTCATGGATAAGGAAGCCTAACAAGGTAACCAAGAGATGAGAAACAAATTGGATGATAGATAATTGTTTTTAGTGTATTTTACAGCTGATTTAAGACATGGGTCAAAACCGACCCGTTAACACAAGAGATGGTAACAGAAAGCTAGCACAAGAGGAAGGTTAAAGGAGTAGTTTGACATTCTGGGGAATATGCTGAATCGGTTGCTTGTCAAAAGTTAGATGAAAAGATCGATACCACGCTTATGGCTGTCTTGAATATGATGCTACAGCCAGGAGACAGTTGTTTTAGCTCAGCACAGAGAGGCAGGGGGCAAACAGCCTGGCTCTGTCAAAAGGTAAAATAAATTAAAAATACTACCTTTCATATACTTTGTTTAATTTGGGTTGGGGTCTGTGGGTAACTATTTCTTCAGTGACATCCTGGAGTCTCTTAATGCCAAGCCAGCTGTCTCCTGTCTGACAGAATGGTCAAACGCTCCACCAATATATCTCGCACTGATCACCACTAATATCCTCTCATAATTAGTCATCTTATATTTAAGTTTATGTAAGTGTTACAGCATTTGCATTCTAATGTAATCAACAATAAAAACACCTGCAGCAAAAAGTCTTTCCTGTTACTGCTGTTTCTGTTACCGCTGAGACTCACTCAGTCAAATCACATCCTCCATCCTGTTCTATCTACGTGCATCATACTGCGCATCTAATTAGCCCATCATATGTTTTGCACACATATGTTTTTTTGTCTGTCCAATAAATGTAGTCCAGCAAAAGGTTTTATGAAATAAAGTTTACTTTAAATATGAAGCCGAACAGAATTGTGCCCAAACTTATAGTATTTAAAAAAGGTATTTCAGTAATTTGAGCTTATTTGATTCCACCCCTGTTCCATTATTTTATCTATTAAAGCAATTAATGTCATGATTCATTCTTTATTTCTATTTCAAGTTTTGTATTCCAAACTAATTGAATAATAGTCAGTAGAAGTCGATGGTCATGCAGGGTCATCTCTCTCAAAGATGCAAGCTTTTTTAATGCACATTTTGTTTACACTTCAGTTTCTGTTTCTGAGACGAATGCTGAATCGCCTCTCAGACAGAGATTTTGTGGTATTTGTCAAATGCCAATCTTATCCCCTGACTCATTCCTCTTGGTTTTGCTTGGTCTTCCAACTGAACAGTGCAGACACATGTAAGCAATCCCAACTCAGCGTACAACAGACAGGGAGATGAAGCACCCTAATAAAATCCTATTGTGCAAATAAATGTTTGCTATTCCAGCGGTGCTGTGAAGGCCAGGCTCCTAGAGTGAATATCTAATGGGTTCTGCGAGCAAAGCCGATACCCACAGAGACCTGCTAGATGGTGCTGTTACACTATGAAACCACAGGGAAAATCCCCACTGGCTTTGAAAAGGCACGCAGAGCTCTATGCTGAAATAAATAAGAATATGATTAAAATCAGTCAAGTGTTTTTCACACAGCAGTTCCTGGAACTAAAGTCAACCGCCTTGCCTTTGAATTTTTATTCTGTCCTCTCTGAAAGCTTGTCAGCGTTCAAGGATGTGAGCGCTGGGCAGTGCTGAAATGTGTTTCCGAAAGATATCGTTTGTTTGGGGCAATTAAATCACCTATTAGCAAGTAAATACTAAAAAAAATGAAAACAACGAAATGAAAACAAATAAGGTTGAACATTCTAGCGAAATAAAGGGGAAGGTCAATCAAACAAATAGCAGCCTTTTGACCTGAATTGAATGGTTTTGGTCCAGTTATATAATAATATTACCAACCTGTGGTTGGCAGGAGGAGTGTTTATATCTGTGTGTGTTGTTGTTGTTGTTGTTGTGGGTGGGGGCACTTGACAGCTATCTGGGTTCTTTTGATCTGAATAGCAAGAACACAGATTATATGAATATTGATATTTGTGTTTAGTTGGAGACATTTTAATAAAACGTAATCTGTTTACAAAACATATTTTTCTCCAGCTCAAGACAGAGTATGTTAGATTCTGCTATGGGTGCACAGGAACTGTTGGTAACCGCTCACTCTGGTGAATGCTCTCTCAAGCTCTTGACAGTCAGGGGGAAATGAGAGGAACACATCAACATATATGTCACAGGACAATAACAAGTTAATGTTTCTGACTCTGGGCGGAACATCTCCATGCCGTCTCCAAGAATTCAGGGTGATATGGTGTCCTGGTTAGCATGATTTTTCTTTTAATATTGTTTAATGCATGGTGTGCGTCTGCAGAAAGAGCCTAAGGATAACCCTCAATCACTTTACGCTGCATGCTGTTTAGATGTATGATCGTGTTTAGTCCATATGTTTTTGCATAGCTGGTTGGAGTTTTTCACTCCTGTTTTGCAGTTTGAACTAAAAGCTAAATTAAACCGAGTATTCAACATCACAATAAAAAATGTCGAGCATCGGTGGCAATTTTAATGCCGAAGTGGACCATCCAAACTGAATGTATACAGAGGAAACATTGCTACGAGCTTGTACCTTGTATTCCCAGCTGGTGCTCATTTACAGCCAGATGTGTTGAATTTTGTTCTCCCTCACAGTGAATTTGCTAACGTTTTCTCAGCTCCACTTTGTTACATTTCCACTCTCTTTCTCTCTCTCTCTCTCTCTCTCTCTCTCTCTCTCTCTCTCTCTCTCTCTCTCTACCAAGGACAATATTGATATGCCATTGCACCTCCAATTCAGGGAGCTCACAGATTGGATTATGGACCGTAATGAGCTAAACCTCCCTCTATAGTTATGAAGGCAATGCAATCCGTTATCTGGGTTACGCAACAGAAGGGAGAAGGAATCAACTTCCCATGAAAACCTCCACTTCTACCTTCATTCCGTTACATTAGATGAGATGACATGTGTTATGTTGCTGTTTTTTTTGTTGCTATTACACAAATGTAATTGCATATAATGTGAATATGTAAAGCAGCAAAGAAAATGACCACAGAAACAAAGTAAAATGCAAATAATTAGACATTGTAAAGTCAGTGCTTGGAGGCTTAACAGGATTTAGCTGTCTTAATTGGAATCTTTTTTTTTTTTTTTTAAACAACATTGCACTGTATAAAATGATCTTACTTAAAACATTCTGCATGTAAAACTAATGGGTTGTCACAGCTGCAGCAAAGATATTCTCTCAAAGAAGCTAGGCATATATTATCTAAAACATTACAATTGTTACAAATAGGAAAACTATACACATTTTTTTTAATTAATTTGAAGTGTACAATATAAAATATAAAATAAAATAAAATAAATACACAATACACCAACTCACACTATTTTTGTTTACAACTGATGGACCACCATGATGTATAGCCCCAAGACAGACAAAGAGTATAGTATAATATTATCAGATGAGTCAGAAATAATAGTTAATTGTAAAGGTAATTTCTAGGAGACAGTGTCAAATCAGGTGGTTTAAAAGGAAAAGAGAAAGTCTCAGGCGTAATTGATATTATTAACCATGGCTCTGTTACATTTGAGTGCATCAGTAAGCCTGGTCATTGAGCAGCCCAAACTAATATCATTAATTTACTACTCTAGTTAACTTTTAAAAGTTCATTTTACTTTGTTTTTGTGTCCTCTTTTGGGCTCACTACCATGGAGGTCAACATGATTAAAACAGGACAGAAATGAAGGGAAGGCTGCAGCTAATTTATTCAGACCTAGTGATGTGTAGGTCGTGAACGAGTCGGCTCCTTTATGGGAACAATGAGAGACGTCTATTTAAAAAAATCTTTTTCTTTCTTTTCTTTTTTTGCAGAAAAACAAATGCATGACGCCAAACAAATAACATTACTGAACAGGGCAGAAATTATTTTGGTTTTATATTATATTACACAAATGAAATTGAAATATACAGAATGTCTATATAGAGTTGTGTAATTATTTGTTAACCATACTATTGCATTCGTTGTGTGTTATTTTTTTAATCATATCCCACTTTTTAACCATCAATATGAACAAATATTTCAATGTAAACCAAACATAATTGTGGGACATTGGTTGTGTACACAACGCCAACCGTGGTAAATGAGCAAGTATATCGCTGGCCTAAAGCTCACAAATGAACAAATAACATGTGATTTGTTTCATTTGCAATCGGGTAGGCTATGTAGGAGCAGCGACATCCTGGAGTCTCTTGATGCGAAGCCAATCCAGTTGTCTCCTGTCTGTAGCTTCATATTTAACGTTTAAAGTGGTACTGACCTTCTCATCTAACTCTTGAACAATGTATCTCCTGCTGATCCTTTAAGTATCAACACCACTCAAATATTCCATTAGTCATCTTGCATTTTAAATTCATGTAAAAGTGTTGCAGCATTTGCATTTTAATGTAATCAAAAATAAAAGCACCCGCAGTGAGGAATGGTTCCTGTCACTATTGTTTCTGTTACCGCGGAGGCTCACACCTGCAGCTTGTATTTCAGTAGGAGAAAATAACACCCTCCATCCTGGTTTATACATGTTTGCATTATACTGTGCATCTTATCTCATCATATGTTTCATCAATATGTCAATGTATACATCATGTGAAATTATGGTATTCTGGAAATTATCAGGATGAGTAGATTATAATTACATTAAATACAATTTTGTGGAATTATAAAAAACAAATACAGAGACGTTTGGGAGCCTCTTATTGCTAAACTGAGCCAAATGATCTGTCTCGCTTTAAAAGGCCCTGAATTATTGTGCTGCTGCTCATGTGACTTACTCTCTACAACATAAATGTAACGCACCTTTTGCGCCGCGGCGGTCCTTTAATAGCGATTATAATAGTTAAAACATTTTATGTATATATTATTTACAATAACTAAGCATCAAATGACGATGGGAGGTGGTCGTTCTAGACCAGTGATTCTCAAATGGGAGTATGTGTACCCCAACGGGTACGTGAAGGCACTCCTGGGGCTACGGGAGATTCTTTTTTAAATATATTTTAAATTAGCATTGATTCAAAAGTCCTTTAAAAATAGTTATTTAATAAATTTTCAATAAAATATTAGTGTAAATTCATAAACTGAATATATATGTATATGTGCTATATTAAGTACTGATGACACAGCGCTGTGTAATAAAAAATGTTTTCAACTTGGATGATTTTTTTCTTCCACAGGGCGTATATCACTGAAAAAAGGTTGAGAAGCACTGATCGAGACTTTAGTTATCTAGACTTTAGTTATCTAGACATGGTGTGTTCAGACACAGTAGTGAGTGTGAGTGCTCAAAGCCAGCACAGACTCATTGCGGTCTGTAACGCCCGAGAAACGGTAGAAAATAAAACATGTGCTTTGGGTCGCGTTTACGTGCATAACGCGCGAGCAAAACGCAAAGCGTCGCGCAGCTCTGTGCAAACTACTACGGTAGAAATAGGAACTCTGTTCTCTCAGACATTAAGACTGAAAAACGGGCTGAGACGCCGGTTGTGTTGACACGCGGCACGGAGCTTCACAGAGTTGCAGCTCACTGTTTAGCTGCCTCGCCTGTTAGCAAGCCAGCAGCTAAGCTCGTGAATAAAGTGGAGCACGCTGCAGTTATAACTACATATAGCTACATATACTGTATGTTGGTCAGCTTAAAAGAGAGTGAATATTAAACTTATATTGGCCAGCTAGACAAAAGCAAATTAATGTTTCTCCACACCTGGAGGACGCGTCCACTTAAACGACGGTGATGTTTCAACGTCGTGTTCACAACTTGTTTTTACTGCCCCCAAGTGGCCAATAAATGTTATTGGAGGGTCGAGTTGTCAACACACTGCCCACTGTTGTTTGCTATAGTCCTACTTTAGTGATTTGCTCACTCATGTGCTAACTCTCCAATAATGTCCATTTCAGACGGCTTTGTGAAGAAATAATTGCTGGTCGTCTTATCAACTATCAAGCAAAGGTAAGTGCTTGCCTCTTACAAATGCACCTTGAGCCATAAAGCGTTGTTGTCTTTCAGTCCAGCCAGCAACGTTGGTAACTTGCTGTATTATTTATTTTTTGGGGAAATTCTTGCAATGTTGCTGCTGTTTATGTGCAACTGTGAACAATTACCTTCCAGTGGCTCAGCTTTTTTGTTGTTTCTTTTTGTCTGACGTGTGTCATGAGGAGATGAATAATAACTTGAATAGGTTGTGCAAGTTGTTGTCCTATTTCTCCATTGTACACTTGGGTCCATATTAACAGAGGCTGTTGGGATGCAAACATTACTGTTGTCTTTTACACGGCCTCTTCAAATAATTATTTCCCTCTCATATTGGCTTCATGGGAAGCTTTTGTAACACAAAGGCTGGGTTGTCACAATTTTTATCATGCTGCTCATCAATGCCACATAACCTTTCATAGAAGAAATTGTTTCCTCCCATCGATGAATTTGTGTGACATGCCCAAGATGACAGTTCTGCCGCATAGTGGAAGTGATGGACGTTCAGACGGAAAGCAGCATGTTGCTGCAGGTAGCTGTGAGATGATGAAATATGATCCAAGAAGGTTGGTCTGAGTAATATATTTGTGAGGCTTACCAGACGCCAAAACACAGCACAGCAGTTTATAGCACGATGTGGAAAGTTTTGTAACCCTGAAAAATTGCCCTGGTGACAGTCGTTCGCTCCCTTCTGTTGCAATTACTGCAAGATAAACATTATAATTACCCAATACATATTTCAAAGTAGTTCAACAGGAATGTGGCTTCATGTATTTAATTGGCTGAGAGTTGCCAGTTGATGCCAATTTATTTTTCCAGGCGACGTCATGTTTTGCTGCAGCCCTTTGCATTAGGACTCTGTTGTGTCAATGCAGGGGTCTCATTGATGGAAATGAAGGGGCTGTGTTTTCTGCACTGTGCTAACACTACGGCTTCCTACTGCATATGAAAATGGATCCGTTGAGAAAGGTTGTTGCCATTGTTTTTGCTCGTTTCCGCTTTACTTATGTCAATCCATTGTGTCTAAACATTTTCTATCTAAAGCATTTTTTGGTGAAGTTTATTATCATCTAAATCTCTTCTGCCGGCGTATATTTGTGACGGGTTAAACTCTGCAACTGGCTCTATCTGAAATCTACTAGTTTTTCTTCGAGGCATAATTTGTTGTGAAAATGAGAGCCGTCCGACCAAAAGCCAAAACATAAGGTTGGAGCCTGATACTCTGCTCAAATTGACTTAAAAGCCTTTTAATAGCCACACACTCCACACATTTCTAGTATTTGCTGATGCTGTTTGTTATTGTGAATTAAATATCTGTTCAGCTTCGCTAATTGCGCAAATTAATTTGGAAAGGCACAGTTTGAGATGTACTTCATCTGTGACGTGACAAGTGAAGTGTTTCTGTTTAACGATAATATATTTTCTATATCTCCGCCTTTCATAGCGCAAACACACAAAAGTATAGAATCAAAAGCTGAGCTCTATAAATCAATTCCGACTGAGGGGTCTAGACGCCGGGGTTGTTTTGAGCAAAATGCGACAGCATTTTAATTAATCACTCACACAGTGATGCTGCAGTGTAAATACTCCAGATAACAGAAACTCGGGCGGGGGGGGGGAGCACCCTGGCACATAAACAGAGTACAATTATGGCCCTTAGCAAGAGCACTTGATCAGGCTGTTTTAGTACCCTTTACTCACTGGGTACTAAACATCTGACTCATAATGCATCAGCTATGTCAGAACATTGCTCTTGCTATGATCTTGCATACATATTCACACAGTAATTAAAGGAATGGAATGATGAAGTGGATGAGGACAAGAATCAGTGACACAAACAGCTCAGCTACTCAATGACAAATACGATGACAGTGAATAGAACAAAAAATAGACTTGTTATATCACTTGTCTCACATTTTTGTATCTTTTGAAGTGAATCTTGTAATCTATCAGTTTAACATACTGAGACTGTCCTCCCCGAGACAAATTGAAGCACTGGTTGTTTCAGCAGATGTCCAAAAACAAAATATGTTCACGTACAAGTGACAAAGTACTCTTGCGGCTGTATGGGTCATGTCTCTTGTCCGTCAGGAGCAAAGAAGGAAATAGTGTCTAAAGAGGGAGAAGGTTTGGGTGTTTGGATAGAAACAAACATTTCCAGTCAACATTGGTTTCTTTAAGCCATGACCACAATTGGTCCAAAACCAAATCACAGGGTTTCTCTGAACCTAACCAAGTTTTCTTTGTGCCTAAACCTATACAAACCTTTGTTGAACGTACCATACCTTTAGGGCACTGCTCATAAGGGCCATGAGCAAGGTGTGTTTTCTGCTTGATAATTGGCAGTATCCTGCTGAGTTAGCAGGTACAATGCAGCATACTGAGAACCTGAGTCAATACGTCCTTCCAATGCCAATTCTGTTGACATGGCGTTTGCCTCTTTGGAGCTACCCTAAAAGCTCAAAACCAACATGGTTTGTGTGCAACATGGTCTTTCAGTGTATTGCATTCTTACTGTATGAAATCCATCTTTTTTTTTTAATCTCTGGCCACAGTTTTCCTCCCTACTGTTAACCCTTTTGGCCTCATTGGCCTTTTGGGTCTGAATCTGCTCGTTACTTCCTGACAGATGGCCGAGTGTACCAGTCATTTCCTGGTCAGTGGGGGGCACCAGCTGTATGCACGAATAACAACCACAGTGCACCTGCCATTCAACATTCACACTATATTTAGTTGCAAATAATGTGAAGTCTTGCATTGCACAACAATATGAACACAAATTGCACAGGCCATGCCGGTGGTGTTCCAGCTGAACAGTTTACATCATGCTGCAGTAACCTGCCAAAACAATGTGGTGCAAACACAGAACAAGCTCATTATTTATTCTGACATTTCTGCCTTTGATATTAGATGCGGCTTTGACATCAAGACAAGTGTAATCCATAAAATACTTGCCTGCATGCACAGCAAAACAAAGTGTGTGTTTGTCTGAGAAACCAATTCAGAGTAAACTCGGAATAACCACCTTGCATTAATAAACAGTTGGAGATAATCAACCCTGTATAGAGAACCAATGGACATTCTTCCCAGGAGTCATTTGGAAATGATGCCCACTAGTATATTAATAGTTTGGGGGACAACAGCAGCGATGGAGACAGAAGGTTAACAGCTATTGGCCAGTTACACTCCTGGGATGCAAAATGGCCATTTACTGTGATTAATAGGGGTCTAATTAAATAGTCTCCCTCCTAAAGAATGTTTTTAGTCTAATAAAACAGCGAGAAGATATTGCATGTTCTATCGCACATTTTATTACTCCTATGCTGTCCATATCACTGGATCTTAGTGCTGCGGGTAGATCGTAAATGCCGCTCATAAGACATTATCGTTATTGCATGCAGACTGATGGGAGTCTGTTTGTGTATTTCTGTGTGCACACGGGGTTGTTTGTGCCATGTTCCCTCATCTATCAGTACGCTGCCCTTCTCTGATGGCCACTGAAGCTCCATTAGTACCCACAGTCCTGATTGATGTTTCACAATACTGTGTTGGAAGGCTCAGATTGTTGTTCTGAACCAGCGACATGCTTATTACAACAGCTTTTCACCGCAGAAAAGGAACATTCCGATGCTGATGTTGTGAGGCTCAGGTCTGCATTGATGGTGAGATCAGAAAATGTTTCTCAAATGATTTGATTTTCAGGAGCTTGTTCGCCAATGTACCATGACTCTGAATAAGAATAATGTGTGTTTGAAAACAAAACGGTTTCTTGAATGAATTTGAAGAATATGTTATTTCATGCTTAAAGGTTCTGGCCCCTGATTGACAGACTGCACAAGCTCTCCTGATTGAGATGATTCAGAGCTGCTAAGTGGTTACATTTGAGCTCTGTGTGTCGGTTGAAATGCTGCAACCCTGCTTGATTGGAAAGATTTAAGCAGCCATTGTGTGAATTGTGACAGTCGAGGTCCAGTCCCCTTATGATCCAACTTCATGAGTTAACTGAAACAACATCAAAGTGAATGAAAATGTAATATTTCAAATGAAATAAGAAAGCCCACTGATCAGACTGAATGGAACTTCAATGTGTGAAACATCCTTGATGACATGGAAATGAAATAGAAGGTGCTATTAAAAGGAAAAGCAGAAATTGGTTAGATTATGAGATCAGACACTGATTTGGTTTCACTGTGTCACCTGTCACCATCTCTTTTTAGTGCTGTGTGTGTGTGTCAGTGAAATCGGACAGCTAGAAAAATGTATGCTTGAGTTATGTTGCTAATTTTCAATATGGCCTTTGAATTGTTGTCTGCATTCATTAGTGGAAAGCAATGGCACCATGAGTACCGGGGCCAGCTGCCAAAACATCCATGCCGCGAGACAATGAGAGAGATCGCCGGCTCTGTAGCCTGCTGATGAGTACACAGGCTCTATGATTTTGCATTTGAAACAGAGATGTTAAGCTTGTAGCCCACTGGACTGTCAAAAAGAAGCTGCGCCAAATCACTCAAGTTAGGATTTACTTTGTTTCAGTTTAGCTTTGTTTCTTCCACAGTAGCTCTTTATTGTCATTATCAAGGTCATAACTGAGTCATAAATGGGAATGAATATAGTGAACACTATATAGTGTCTTCTCTCTGTGTCTAAGGAGGTTTTTGTGAAGGATTATTTGCTTAAAGTGTGGGTTGTTGGTGATTAAGATGATGTTTGAGATTATTTGTCTGTACAGAGATGCAGGAAATATGAGAGAAAGGAGATGACATGCAGGAGAGGCTGAGTCTGATTCAAACTGACAGCCTTAACTAGCTGAGCTTCCTACGCACAAACAATTCTGTTTTTATTGTTAAATTCATGCGGTTTGGCAGATGGTGTACATTTTTTCTTCATATTATTTTTTTTGCCAGCAGTATATGTGTAGCATTGCCTTATGTACAATGACATGTGACAAAGTGCAGTGATTGCTTTGCTGCATATTGAATGCACCATTTTAGTATTCCAACGCCGCACATTATTACACCCGTTTCCACACATTAACCTTTCCCCGAGTTCTTTCCTTACCGTTGTGCTCATGTGTTCCCGGACTATGATTAATATGCCTTCGCCCTTGTGTGATAAAATCTTGCGTATCTCCCTCCCTCCCTGCCTACCTACAACTCCAGTCACCTTATTATTTTCGAAAGGTTGTACGGTCACTGAGCTTAGATTATTCCATTCCCTGCTTTACATCTTATGCCCCACATGTCCCTTCCTCATTCAAATGTGTTTTTTTCCCCCAGGAATGGAATATGGAAATGTATTTCAGTTTATGTGTGGATGATGTTTCACTATAGCGTGTTGCCATTTCATCAACTTCCCACCGGGACAGCTTGTGTGGATGTCCTCGGTTTGCCAGTGTTTTCTCAGCTGGTTCTTTGTGACACAGGACGGAATTGTATATATTGGGGAATAAAACGTGACAATAAGGGTGCCATGAACCTTTTTGTCAGCCCCTTTCTACTGACAGCATTTTCCTTTTAGTGTATGATTTGTCCTCGTCATTTGGGTTTAGGAGTTGATGTGCAGGTCATTAGGGGGTAAGACTGGCATTATCCTCTATTTTTTATGTCAACAAAACCAATGGAAAAACAAAACCATCAAAGCCATATAGGTTGCCTCTCAATATTTCCAGACTTCCCAACCTTTCGTGGCACTCAGCTCCAACCAAGCAATTTGTTTCTACTGAGGATTCATACATGTTAATATATAATCTATTGTCTTTCTATGGAATCATATCATGATGAAATTATACATCTAGGTATTGTGCTACACAGTTGCATTGTCTAAATTGATAATAACAAGCACATACTAACTCAAAGTTCTCAGAAAATATGGTTATTTTGCAGTTAAGTTCTAAATACTCATAAAATACTCAATAATAACTAGTAATTAAATCACACAAAAATATACAAATTCATGTGACTATTGCATTTAAACTATTTATTCAATGAACTACATTAAAATATATCATGACATCATTATCTAGATATGTAATTACCTATATCATAACAGAGTATTTGAGCCATATCCCCCAGCCCTACTGAAGATATTCATTTTAAAGTCTTTGGTTTATCTTCATGAAACCCTGGAAGAACTCCACACGCTGTGTCCAGGCTGTTGTGTCAAGACGTCATTACAATAAACATGAATAATTGACACCGCTCAAATCTCATGAAATATTCATAGAAAAGTATCAGCTGGATTTTATTATTTGCGCTCGACAAACATCGGACCTCTGGAATATTCAAACTATTATTATTTTTTATGCATGACACCATCTATTATTTATTAATTGTGCTGTTTTTCTACATGATGGAGGGAAAAAAATATCTTCAGGGCTCCACTCATTGCTTCCCATTATCACTAATCTGAACTGCCGAATAGGTCTTGCTGTATCAATCAAATACTTGATGAAATATGTTGAAAAATGTAACATTACAGTCAGGCTGGAAACTATTTAATGACACGTCCTTTCAGGATTAAACAACTCAAAAATCTGTCATTTCTGACCTCTAGTCAGTGTGGCGAAAACCCACCAGTTTGTATCACCTCTGGCAATGTGGTGAGTCACAAAATCCCCAAAGCAAGGAAGCTATGAAGTGTTTTCATGGAGAATCTTCACTGGCCATCACTGAAGCAACGTATACCTTCTCTCTTAGTCAGAGGCTGTATTTCGACGAGCATACGCTCAGACAAATAGCTCTGTGCATTAACCGGAGCTAAAAGCCCCGCCTGACCAAATGGACCTATCTACCCACATATTCAGTTTCAATTAGCACAGACACAATGAGGACAAGACATCCATTACAGCCCACAGCATGTTTTCAACTGGCAAATCTGAAGTGTGCCGACAGGATGAACAAGAGGAAGGAAGTGATTGCTGTTGTCTGCAGTGTCACTCTGGGGAGACCATTTTGTTCTGTGGTGCAGACTTGCACAGTATCTCTTCTTGAGCTTTCCAACACATCAGCCGTTTCACATTTCCTCAAAGTACACTGTTATTTTCAGAGCGAGGTTGTGAAAGATTCAGCATGTTCACAATCCATCTTGACTGGAGTGCACTATTTCTGTTTCCATGTGGCTACTCTACACTGTAAGGTGTCCAAGTAACAACAACAGAAGAAGTGGAACGTGCTCCTCGGACTTTAAAGGATCATTTCGGTTTATTACATCTTGAGTTTATTTTTGTAGTTTTTGCCATAGTTTCTCACCGTAATGTCTGAGATATAGGAACACGATCACATTTCTGGGAAGCAGTTTGACAGTAAGAAACATAGATTTTCAAAAGAGAAATCAAGGCTAGCAGGAACATAGCTAGCTAACTGTTTGTTGTAAACAAATACATGAAGTGGTTTTGATCATTTGGCGAAACATTTCCTTGTTTACAACCTGACTGATTATTTGACTGTTCACGTGTCTCATCCTGTCGGATCTTAGAGATGTTTAGTAGATCGATGAAAAGAATAATCCGCAGCTATTTTTTCAGTTTTATCAACCTTTAGAATTTTTTTTCTGGACAAAAGACACTACATTTTACAGACGATTAATCGAAAAAATATTCCGACAGATTACTAAAAATGTAATTGAGAAATTAAACCGGTCGTTAATTGCAGCCCCAGCGATAACGTCTGTGCCTTACTCATTACACATTTTATTGAGTACAATTGTATTTTTACTGATAGAAATGGGAGCCAAATTTACAAGACAAAAGGTCAGTTGTAATAACTGGAATTATTTTTTCACAAAACATGATTTGAGGACGTTGCGGTTTCCCACCTGTAATACATTTTTATTACTTCTCCTCATCAAGTACAAACTATTGTCGCCTTTTCTCAGGAGGGCACGTTGTACTCATAAATTACTGCTGTGCGCAGTGTGTGTTTTCCGACGAGAGAGACGTGTGTGTACTCACTCAAAGTGTGTATGTTCGTGTGTCTCTAACTGCCCATCTGATTTAGGTGGAGGCTATTCAAAGATGTTCATGCTGTGCAGATGCCCTTTCTATCATGGCAGGATCTGCTCCTAATGTCACCTTTGTCACTGTGACTGACGGCATCGGGGGAAGAGCAGGACGGGTCACCTGCTCCCCGACACAGGACCACCTGTCAGAGTCAGCAGCCACTCAACTGATGATGTTTAGGATCAACTTGGGGGCAGTGGACTTCACTTCAAGGATGTACACCTCATAAACTCAATGGTAGAGCATTCATTAGCTCCATTAGGCCTAAACTTTCAAAGGGTGACAGTGTCATTGACCTAAATAGAGTGATTTCTGTTGGAATCATCACTCACTTAATGTCCTGTAGTGTTCGATCTTTCCTCAGGGGTCCTACTAGTCAACTTTCCTTTTAGCTGATGGCTCATATCTGCTTTTATGGTATGATTTAATTTGCTTTCGGTCAGTGTTCCAAATCCCCTTGTGTGAAATCACTATTTCTACACATTTCACGTGTCGCATTACTGGACATGTGATGTCACTTTGTAGGGGAATTTCCTGGGGATAGGTGGTCCCTTGCTTCCATAGGATGCTCATTGAAGCAGGAAATTAAAAAAGGTGGAGCACCAGATTGAAAGCCCATCACTTTTATTAGGCCTTGTTTGCACAGACAGAGGAGTGAGTGTGTTCATTTCACGCTTAAAGTTACAAGTGTCATCTGTGCCCACTTTCTACTTATCTCCGAAATGGAGCCGAGACAGATCTGCTATTATCGTCATTGGCCTTTTAACAGATGGGGCTGATCACAGAGCATAATCTCGCTATGCTTAGCTGTTGATGTACGGTGTGTTTGCACCTGAAGTCGGCAATCAACAGAACCAGAAAGGAATTTATATTGATACACCAATGGAAATCACCCTGTGATCCCGATGAATCAACCTCAGTATCAAAAGGATTACGGTATTTCAGAGAAATATAAAATCACAGTAGAGTAGGTATCACCTTGACAAATGTTCTGCAGTGTCATTGTTAATATTCTCTTTTTACGTCGTACCATGGAGGCATATTTGCAACAGTTACATAGGTTGCGGACGCCATTATTTACAAGCAGAAAATAGCCTTCTGCAACAGTTTGTACCACCCTGGGACTTTTAAAAGAAATTACCAGTTTCCCCTGCGGTGACCCACAGCAGTCCGAGCAAGCGGCCAGAAAAACCCACTCTTCAACAAGAACAAGGGTACTTGGGGATTTTATCAATGTGCATGTGCATTGTGAACTGCGGTGATGAAGAGAAGCCTGTGCTGCATGAGACAAAAGTGGGTCATGCAAGAACATCTTAAGGGACTGCTGTGAAATTCAAAAAAGTAATTTGCTGGGAATTGAATTTCTAATGATACTAAATGCAAATGGAGCTGTGAAAGTGTTCCAGTCCTGCGCGAGCCCCTCTTTCTACAACCCCACTGAGACACTGAGGGTAGTTAAGGCAGGGCTTATGGAAATGAATGGCACCATGTTAAAATCACATTTCATTGTGATTTATTAAACTTCATGACTGCATGATGGGACCCACGGTTCTTAGATAGATCATTAGTTAACAGTGTTTAGGGGATGGAAGTTTTTATTAATTTTCATACAGTACACATTCAATCAGGGAAGTTGGCCACAGTAACAGTGAGGGGAAAGGTGTTAAACTCATGTGCATTTTTGTTTGTTTGCTTTATTGATACATTTTCATATAATGCTGAAACAATTAGTCCATTGCCATATATTTATACATTGAATATATTTGTTCATTCACAAAGTAAAAATGGCATTTCAATTCAATGTATTTTGTATAGCCCAAAACCACAAATCCAAAACTTTCCTCAGTGTGCTTTCCAATATGTAAACCATATGACATCCTCTGTCTCAGGACCCTCGCATCGGAACAGGAGAAACTCCCCAATCATTTTTGCTCATTCCAGTTTCTCAAATGTGAAGAGGTGCTGAAGTATTTCTCTGTATTATATACATGTAATTTACATAAAATGTAATATGGTTTGTCAGAAACATCAATCGATTTGAAGATTAATCATGTATTTCTTCAGTGTTCAGTGTTTGTGCACTGACTGGTGTCACAGCATTGAATTGACCTTTAACTGAACCAATTGGGCCAACTGATTGAGGAGCAAACATATTTAGAACAAGATGTCTAAAGACATTATTGTCCATCCGAAGGCGATAATGATGATTGTTGGGCATGAAAGTGTTTTGATTCTTGGCTTTTGACCAAAGATGTCTAGACTTTTGTCTGTGTTCACCTTTTGCCTCCGTCCTCTCTTTTAATTTCTATATATTTTCCCGTCCTTGTGCGTCTTGCAGCTTCTGTCCTGTATAAGCACCCCATTCTAAGTTACATAAGCATGAGAAAGGCTCTTGAGTGGCTAAGGAAAATAAAAACAGCAAAGTGGATTATCTGTGACTCATTCCAACAGTCGTGAACACATGAAGAATTTTCTAATTTGTTTGATTATCTTTGAAGTGACAGTCATGCATATTAATCCCGATTTATGCTAATGTACCGCTCCCTTTACTTTTCTCTCAAACTGAGGCTGAAGATATTGGCATCTGGTGTTTTTGACGTGCGTGTGTGTGGCAAGGAAGCGTCTGAAATATAAAATGTAAATGGACCAGTGTGATCTGTTAAACTGAGTGTGTAAATGCTGTGCCATGGATGCTGCTCATTGGCCTAGTGGTGGAGAGGCTAATTAACAGCAAAAGCCTGCTGGTTTGGTTGCCAACATCAACAGAAGGGCATGTTCCAGATGCCAGCTGGTATCTGGAGGGGGACTGCTTTTGGATTAATGGAGACGACATAGTAAAGGGGTGGAAGTAGTGTTTTAGGGGCTCACTGTTAGTCTGTACACGAGATGGGGAGCCACAAAGCCACAAAGCCACCCTCCTCAATCACAGATGAGAGAACACAGCTAACAACGCTAATAGCCAGCAGGGGGCGACTTCTTTGGTTGCAAAAATAAGTTCATGAGAAGTCTATGAGAAAACGACCATGCATCTCACATGATGTATTACCTCGGTAAACATGAGTTGATGGTCTCAATCGCTAGTTTTAGGTTTTCTTCAATACAACACAATGTTTGTTTAGCAAATGATGATACATGGAGATTAAAATAGAAGATCAAGCAAGCTATGCTTTACGGGATGTACATAAGTATAACTTGAGTAAGTTAAACTACCAGTTTGTTTACAAAGGGAAGCTTGCAGATGTCGCTTACTTGACTGGCCTTTGAGTGAAATTCTGCATCCCTATCTGCTCATTTTACTGCAATTAAAATGTGAGACTCATCATCCCTGCAGGTCTCATTTTAACATTCTGGAAAGAGACTGTGGATGACAATGAATGAATATTAGCTAACTCTGTCACATTTACGGTGCATTCTAAAGGTTGATAAATGTGCAGTATTCCTGCAGAAATGACAAATTACAATTTATTTATTATCTTTTGGCAGAGAAAGTAATGTTAAAATGTTGATGAATGGGACAGCTTTGTACAGTTTGTGATGTGCATTCTGTGTGCCCATTTAATGTTTCCTTCCAAATAATGTCGTGAATGTTACTGGACATAGAAACATGATGTGAGGATCCTAAACTTGTACATTATGGCGAACAGTAAGAAAAATAAATAGATAGATAAAGTAGAATAAAGTGATTGATTTTGTTTAAATATATAAATCACTGAAAGTGCAAAACCCTATTTGTGGAGTAAGGACTTTTTCAGGGAAATTCTTGTTTCTTTACTATTTGCTCTCTTCAAAATCCGCAATGCTAGTTGGTGGTGAAAAACTCCTTACGAGTTTCTTTGAAAGAATTCCCAAACTGCAGCATCTGTGCTTGCTTTAAAATGTCAGTCAAAATGTTTCTCACTAAGTATACTCTTGACAGAGTATTTGCAAACTATATTTCGAGAGCAAATGTCTTGCAGGAAGACTTTTTACGCAGGCATGCTTGTTTATTAAGCATGAATCATGTTCGTGGTGTATCCTGCTTGCAATAATATCAATGCCACGCAGTATTTCATTATTAGGCATAGAATTCAGAGCATGATTACTGAGGTTTGCTCCACAGGTTCATTGTGCTTCCTGAAGTATTATGTTTGGTTGGGGAAGACGAAGGCATGGGCCCATTCATATGGGTGATGGAAAATAACTCCCCAGATTCATCAGTAGTCTCGCTGAGTAAATGGTTCTCCTGTGTAGCCAACCCAGGGCTCATCTGAGAAGAGAAATACACCTGATATGATGCCAGCAGAGCACTGTGCTCTCCCTCCTGGCACTACACAGATAATGATGGCTTCTGATGATATTTATAAAGTAAAGTAAACCATCACTTCAACAGAATCGTTCAGTGTTCACCCTCTTCTGTTGTTTTTCAAGGTATTTTCTGCAGCTTGGCGACCAACATTATTGTTTCTTTTTCAACGTTGTCCTCCTCGTCCAGCTTATGGTGACAACTCTGCCTACATTGAAAGGGTCCAATTCTTATGCATGTGCTCCAATAATCTATCAGCTGAAGAAGACCTTAGTAACAGGGCTTTTCTTGACATAATTATAGCACTTCTCCCTAAAAAACAACAAAACAATTATCACAACAGAAAGCCTTGCTGTAGTTTAATCTGTTAGCATTTAACTCATGAGCATCTATCTCTTCAAATTGGGAAAACTGTATTTTTTTCAGCAGACTGCTAATAAAATTGCATTTTAATATCTGTGGGGCCAATAAATGTTGATCCACAACACAATAAATGCATACAAACCCCCTCCATTACAATGGGAGATAACAAGAACATTTGAGAAAAAAACAAAACAATAAATAATAATGTTATGTAATTAAAGTAGATTTTAATCTGCCTTGGGCTGCTGATAATAAAAACAACGTTACTCTTTTAACCCAGCCGGTAACCTTCTGTCGCAAATATGTATAACATATACAAATAATTTATATGACATTTTTTACATTTACGATTATAATATTTATGTATACTGGTAGTGCTTTTAGCTACATTATATTTACCAGCTAGCAGCTAGCTGCAATGGTTTTCTCAGGTTATAATCATAGTACATGTCGCTATGAGATTAAATTGAATAGGAGAACGATTTATTGCTTGTTTTCTTTTCAAATGTACTGTCACACAACTGTTATATGCAGTGCTCCTATATTGAGCTGTCCTATTAGACATCCCATTTCTCAAACATCAACTTGAGTTATTTACGACAATAAATTCAGCCCGGGCATTTATGATTCTGTCTGTGTAGCCTTTGTGACCTCTTTAGTTTATTTCTGATTGATCGGTTGGGTGTGAAATTTAAACAGCAAAACATGTGCTACTTCATTCATGAACATGATGTCACATTGTGGTGGTTGTGGGGGTGTGGCAGTTATATTTTCATGGAAACATGAGAATTCGCTGGTTTACATACTTGACAATAAAAGTTTTCAGCTTGTTTGCTTGCTATGAAGTGGGGGCCCTTGATTTATTCATCTGGCCCCAAGATCTGTGATATTGCTGCTTGGAGTTCAACCGTTTACATGGTCCTGTGCAGATGTAGTCATCGGTGAAGCTGCCCGGGGCATGCCTGTGTTTACCATCCCACCGATATTCATCTTTAATCAGCCAAGGCCAACGATGGATTAGCATGCTACATGTAGAGCCGTGTCAGACATTAACATGCTCCCCATTCGCTGGCAGAGAGAAGGTGTGGGGGAAAAGAAGATAAGGTCAGCAGTTAAATATTATCACTAGCCACAGGAGAGAGACCTGGAGGGTCCGGTGGAGGGAGGCAGGAAGGTAGCCACCGTGCCTAAACTGCTCCATGAACACCAATAAATGAGGAGGAACCAGGGGCCCCTTAGAGTCACAGCAGGCATCACTCTAACAAAAGATAGGAGCAGGGTGAGGACACACCGTGATAATCATCTCACTTATCACTCACCTACTTATCTTCATCCATGCCAAATTATACCAGACAACTGGGGCTGTAAAGTGTGAGTCACTGGTGATGCTGTAGAAGTTATATTCTCAAATCCTTTTATGAATGGCAGTCAGGAGGGATTAAGGCTGAGTCTTTCTTCATATTGACCTCCAAATTGGATTGAAATCAAACGGTAACAAGTAGAGTGTTGAAATGTGGCAGCAGAGCTTTTATATATATTTAAACATCTCTGTTCACACTGGGTCTTGTTTGTTTTTCAATCAGCTGGGACACCCATTCCATCTTCTCCAAAAAGCCATGCTCCCATCACACAGCAAAGCTCGTAGTCTATTTCCGAAGTCTGCGTCACGTTCGGTAGATCCCTCTAATAAGCACAGGTCAAATAGCCTCCATAAATCATAAAATATTGCACTTTCCCTCTGGTTTCACTGCAGCTCTGCTGTAATGGAACAAGGAGCCAAGATAAATTGTTATTACTGCTCCTATAGCGGGAACCACTGCTGGAAAAAAAAAATAAATCAATTGTATAATCACTCGTGGAGGAGAGGAGGAAAGGGCGACATTGAAGTGTTCCTCCATTTCAGGTTATTCCTCTCATGGAAGCTTGCCACATGGAAGCTTAGCACAACTTTGGGATGGGGCAAAACAGAGCGGAACACTGAGAAAAATTATTCATACTCAACAGCTCTCATCCAACTCAAGCACCCAGCAGGAAAAAACAGGTATGCAACTCTTTGTGGCTGCCATTTACAGTTCATTTGTTTTTGCAGGAAGTCATTTTCATTAGCAAAACCAATTTCGCCCCCAAGTTCTCAACCTGAATAATAAAGAAACTCTTGCAGGGAGAGGGCAAGAAAAAACACATTTCTGCTCAAACTCGTCTTAGCAGCGCTCAAGAAATATTTTGGGATGCTGTCTTTGTTTGGGCTCCAGGTAAGAGGTGTCATAGTTTGCGGAGTGTGTCGTAATCACTTGCCTTAGGAGAATCCTGCTACAGAGCTAATCATTACCACTCTGCCAGCTTGTAGCACATTTCTCCTGCTCAACTTTAGGCTGTTTTCGTCTCCGTGTGGCTGCTGCCTGTCAAACAAGCCACCACTGGCTGAAACGGCAAGTTGACATCAAAGCCACTCACAACACAAGTTAATTTTGAAGCTGCAATGAAATATTCAATGGTGTCTGCCTTAAATCAGAGCTGAATAGCGCTTTTCTCTGCAAAGAGTTTGTTTCCCTGAAAACAAGCTGCCGTGCTATGCTGCAGTATCATTGCTCTCGTATAGCTCTACTTCCCGTACGCTTCTGCTGGTGAAAGTTCTCACTGTATGCTTCAATGTAAAAGAGGAGGAAACTCGTCCCATCCCAAGCAATCGTTTACTTTTTACCAATCACTATACTCCGAATGCCTTTATGTGGTCACAAAAAGTTCTTCATAAATGGTGATATAAGTATATAATACATATATTTAGTGATGTATGTCTATCTCTGCTGATTATAGAAGCTCCCGGCGTGTTTGCTGTGCTTAAGAACAAGTCTGGCAGTTGTATAGAAAAACAAATCCATCCAGAGAAGCATGTCTGCTGCACAGTTTGGTGGTAAAGAAGGAAGTGACCTAAAAGTAGGCCAGCGTTTTTGATTACTTCTGATCAAATCCTGATAGCTCATCTTTAACATTCACAGGAGCACTTTGTCCAGCCCTTAGAGCGACTAGATCAAATTCTCAATTAGGTTTGTTGTAAGTGCGCCATCGACCTTGAGAGGTTTTTTTTTAATTTTTTTTTATGTGGTTCCTGGTTTGAATGTTAAGCCTTTAAAGCCACTTGAGGATAAATAGTTTGTGAATCACAAATACAACTGAAGAAATTAATAAATACAACATAATGGATTCTTACTGATACCTTTTGATGTGTAAAAAGTTAATTCAGCAGCCGCACCTTGTTTTTACGTGTTATTTTAATAAATGATGCTGATAGTCTAGGTAAAGTTTTGTTGAGGTACTCTCAATAGCCCTGTCTCGTTTTATTTACAACAAATGAATTCCAGCAGACGCACACAATGGCTCATGGCTCCTAATCAGTCTGCAGTGGAAGCACAGTGTGTTAATACAAATCAACCGCGTGTATCTTTTTAGGAGTGTTGAAACTTGGGAGGAAGTGATTAAATTGCTTATTAAACAGGTAAGATGCTCAAACACTGGGGTGATTAATTCCCCATGGAGAAAGTTTCACTGAGGCATCCTCTGAAAAGATGAACATAATTGTACCAATTTCCACCCTGACCTTGTCTTTCTCCACCTTAATTCACTGTTTGTCCCCAATGCAGACCAAGTGGACAAAAACAAAACTAGTGACAGATGCACTGTAGCTCTGTTTAGGGGGAAATGAAAACTGAAGGCACTGAAGCTAGAATGCTTTGAAATGAATTAAACTCAAGCAATTACCCAGTGTTGTGAAACGGTAATTACAGGAAAATGATCCTGGGATTTATTTAAGAAAACAAAACGTTGTTGATGTCTCAGTGCATCCGACACACCGTGCGTACGAGCATTAGTGCCTTTCAGAACGATCAACCAAGCAGCATCATTCACACAAACACTATATTATATATTAGTTTGGTCAGTCAGACATCTGGGCCTTAGCACAGCAGATTCCTTATATTCACCAGCCGTAGTGAAGATACTAGTCCATGGTATTTTCTTCAAATCATATAAATTAGAATGACATTTTGTTCAACTATACTGAGTACATTTGTGCAAGTTATTAAATTACAAGACATGTTTTAGTGGTGATTAATGATTTTGGACAATTTCACTTTTCTAGAAACAAAAATATTGAAGAGCAGTAACGTTTAAGACACATTTGATATTGTGATTCACAAACCAGAGCAATAGTCCCACCCGTGTCTTTATTCCACTAGCTATGCCTCCATCAGTTTTTCAGAAAAACTGGAATATGTTTCTGGGTTTTTCAGTCAATATGTTAAGCTAAATGGCTACTGTACCTGCTGCACTAGAATAAAGTTAAAATAAGATAAATGACTAGATCGTCAAATTATGCTCTGCTAAATGGCATATCATTTCAAAGTCCTATAATTTAACTGTTGCTGGCTGGCAGTTGAGCTGAATAGTTTCGACTGGTGCTCAGAAAAATAATATTCAGTGTTTACCAATACTTTATATCATAATGCGTTTATTTTCACTCCATTGTCCTTAATCCTTTGTTTCCGTTACTTTCAATACGTTTTCAGTTTTCAGAGCACAGTTGAACTTTCTTTCCAGTCAGAAATGTCTGTGATTGCTGGCATGAACTTAAATTTCCTGTGGCCAGCCTTGGCTTGTACCATACACCACCTAGTGTGAAGAGACATGTAACACTTTTTAAACACATTTCACATACATGGCTCCTACAGCTACTCTACTAGATATAGGGCTAGGGGGTATGGCCTAAAATGTATGATTTTGAAGCATGGACATTAACGGTATGTATCACACTATTCGTTTTTCCTTCTGGTATGGCAACTGCATGTCATCATTTCTAAATGTTATCTTTTTACTTTATTATTGTCATCTATAATAATTATTTGTGAAAAACACACCAATTCAAACTAATACGTAATAAATGATTATATTCGTGTTGAAAAGCTTGTCATTAGTACATTTAATTATGTATGACAATTGTAAACATACAAATTATAATCCTGGGAAAACATCTCATTCAACAGTAATTATTAAACGTTTTTTTGTGCCAAAAACTACATTTAAAAGATTACATTTAAACTGGAAATGTTTATGAAATGTGTACTTTCACTGGCGTTTGTCCACCACATCACCTTGAGTATGTGCATGCACATCTCCTGATGTTATATAATGGCAATTACAGAATGTAAATACGTTAAATGCTATTGGAGCATAAAAAGCGATAGTACAGGTTAAAAAAAGGTTTGAAATGTACTGTATAAGGCCATGTAATACTGCAATTGTAGCTGGGCCATTTTTAAGCCATTTACTGTATGCTGTGGGCAACACTATAAGCTACAGTGCCTTTGGAAACTGGTGTACTGTGCATATCATAAATGGAACTTAGCAGCCATCAAAGGATAGCGTTTTCATGGAAAATTATTGCTTTTCTCACTTGAAGGCATAATTCACAGGAGCTGCTATTCAATAAAGTATGCACTATATTAGGCCTGTGATTGCCACAAAGAAGTCTCAGATATTGCATTTCACATTTGAAAAGTAACATTTTCCAACACGTCACACATTGAAGATGTCAAATCAAAACACTTGATGTGTAACTTTTATAGAGCTGCGCAGCCAAAGACCTATCACGGGATTGCATCCGAGACAGACAAATTGAAATGAATGAATTGAAAAACTGATAACAGCTGTCTGGATGGATTGGGAGTTATGCAGGAAATTCAGACTTTCCTGAAAGCTGAAACCTCCGATGCACCACCTCAAGAATTCCTCAGAAGTTCTTCAAAGGTTTCGAGCCTCGCTCACTGAAAATGAATGAGGGGAAAAATGCGACTGATGCTCTTGTCTCACAGCTTTAAGAAAGTTGTCACAGTCTTGTCTGTGATTTCTCATCATGCTCAGAGTGGGGAGACTTAACAAAGCCTGCATAGTGTGTCAGGAAGAAGACACATTTTCTTAGATAGCTGTTTCACCAAAAGAAGCTTCAGTGTGTAATGATGGTGGTATCCATTGCCTTGTGACGTAAACCATAAGCATCATTTATTTGGCAGCTACGACAGCTCAGTGCCTCATCATTTTCAGCCGTGGCACCATTTACCCTCGTCCATATTTTCATTTAATGCTCTGAATCCTAATTGAATCAGATATGTCTTCCGCCCGTTATCCATCTTTCAAGTTATTTTGTATTTTTTTATGGTAGTTGTGTTTTCTCATTTGTTCGTAGAGGACCAGATAATGGCATGCTGGAACCGTATAATTGCTTTGAAGCAATCTGCGTTTTTCTTAGGTGAGCTCAACAAAGTGTAACAGAATGGATGTCTTCTTTTGAGTTAATAGAGTGACTCTACGTTTCTCTGTGGCACAGTTTTATGAGATTAATGATGAGGGCCCAGCTCTCCTTTAGGCTCATTCATTACTACGGGCTCATCTCCCTTTCACCAAATAAAATGCCATGAATCACTGATCTGTCATGCCATGGAGCTGGAGAGGCCTCTTTGGATTCACCGTTCACTTTTTGTAATACAGAAAGGTTGAGAAAGAGATGTTCGTGGTGACTGTGATTTGTGTGTACAGTTGGGGTTATTGACAAATTGCTATGCATTATACAGTATGCCTTTATTCTCAAGAGGAGTCTGTTTTGTTACCCTGCCAGATAAGGAGCAAGACCTGTTGTTGTTGTTGTTGTTGTGGTTGTGTGGCTCATAGCCTTTAAACAGCCATTGGTCACAATGCCCTGGGGGCTTCCACGTCCAAATGGGATTATGATACCACAGAATGGGTATTGGAAAGGGCTGGGCCATAATGGGATAATATTCTTCATACAAATATTGCATATATGAACATGAAAGGATTCCAAGAAAACTGTAACCGTTTTTTTTCTAAAGTAATGCATAGTATTAGACAGTATTATTACATTTGCTTTATCATGATATTGATAATGTACACAATATGATGACACATATACAGTATATGTACATGTATGTGAGTGTATATATATATATATATATATATATATATATATATATATATATATATATATATATTATACAACACACACACACACATCAATATTGGAGGAATATAGTATATAGTATATTTGTGCATTTCAATTTAAGATTGATAAAACATGATGCATTGTTGTATTTTAAATTACCCAGGATTTATAAAGTAGACACCCTGACGAAGGCCACTACTGTAGGTTGTTGCCCAACTCTATCTTAACATGTACAAGCATTGAAACTCACTATGAAATAGCCATCCAATGTAAAGTCTGTTTTACCTTTTTGCTAGAATAGTGCCTTTCACATTTATTCTTTTTTTAAACTTTTGTGTTCCCTACCAAAGAGAACCTTCATTCCACTTATTTGAACTCCCGACCCTTTTTTTTTTTGAGTATATCAAGTTTTTCAAATTGACTGATAATATTGTGATATATCTCTGCGTAAAGAGTATTTCCGCAACTGTTACTAAAGTACATTTTGCTGATACATTTTTTATCTCACTTAAGTAAGAATGCCAATACAGGAACTTTACTTGTAAATTTTTTACTTTGCTGTATTGTTATGTTTTCTCTCTAAATACTTCTTTTATCTCTGCCCTAGTGTGAGGACACACTCTGTCCCCCAGAGGAAATTAAAGCTACTTTTCATTTTTAATATTGTGCATTTCCTGCAGGTTTTTATAGTCTTCCTTCATCTAAATGGAATAATGGAAATTAGCAGCTGTATTCTGCAAAGCATTTCAGTCCGTTGTAAGATCTTAAAGAAGTGGGTCTATAAGGGCAAAGCGAAGACAATCAGGCATGTAATTGTTTGACTGTAATGGCAGCGACAAAAGCATCGCTTCAGCATAAACAGATTGCTCCTCTCAACAACGGACAAAGGTGTTATGAAATGGAATTAAATCAGCTATGTTCTCTCCCGTTCTTGTTTCATCCAAAGTGACGATGCAGCCATTTGCTTGTTTATAACAGATCATATAAATCAACCTACACTCCTGTGGATGTGCTGTCAAAAGATTTGCCACTCTTTGAGGCATTGTATTTTGGAAGTTTTGGGATGAAATAGAGTGAAGAAGTATTGACCAACATGCCATCAAATTGCCAGCAATATTGCAGCCAAAGTGCTTGCAAACTTTTGCTGGAAGCAAATGACGACTGTGTTATATAGTTCTGTGCAGGGTTGTGATTGAATCAGGACTGTAGTCCAGTTGGCAACAATGATATTGTTACTGCTCAGTATTGGCTGCCTGCACCAGTTGGAAAAAAGGAGCGAGTCAGAGATGTGATCGAGGTATAATGGAGTTCTTCACAGGTCAGCGCAGAACCATTGACCTCTCAGTGGGTTCTCTCTGTCCTCCACTCATCCGCCACAACATCCACCACCACTCATCAGCAGTCCATCAGCCCAGGCTTTCCAGGAGGAGCTGGGAATTGTGAATCATACTTGTGTCTAGCTGCTGCCCTGTTTCACCGATTCATTCTTCTTTCCTTCAACATTCAGCGTAAACTCCGGCTGCTGATGCTCTCACGCATCAATCAAAGTAGCAAATGGTCATCTGAAGAGATGAGACGACGGTGTACAAAACAACTGGCCGGCACAAGCACATTAGTCCCTGTAACAATTTTCTCTTTATTAGCAATTTGTACCTGCTTATCATGCTCCATTTATTATTCTTTCTTTTTTCATTTGCATTTTACATTCTACATTTTGGATATTGAGGGGACTGCGGAATTAGAGGTTATCCTTTGCAGCTCCCACAAATTGGATTGTTTTTCCTTTCCCTGCACATTTTCGCAGCAGCAGATTTGTATCCACTGGAGATGCATTCTGTTTTACCCAATGGGGAGCACATCATGTAATTCCACTTGATCCTGTTGGACAGCTGTTTTATGTTGGGCACGTTTTGGGGTTTTCTCTAATATAGTGCACCTCTCTGGTCTTGATGTTTTTTCTATAGAGACTCTCGGGGATACTGGCAGATAAGAAATATTATTTATTTAAGTCTCTGTGTGGGTGTAATTCAAAGTATAGCATAGCTGAAAAAGAACACACAACCTCAGCATATTTCCTGGAAGAATTTAAAAAGTGTCTTTATCTGTGATTAAATTCTTACTCAGCAGTGGATTATCATAGATAACATGTTTTACATTGAATATGTTTAGTGATAAGGCTGGTGTTATTCTTTAAAGAACTAACAATGTGTTAGTTGTGTGTGTGTGTTTTTTTTAACTTCCCTACCCTGTTCTGCTCTTGCCTGGGAACCAGACACATCTGCAAGTTCATGTTTTATTTGCGCTGGCAGATGCAGATGCGTCTGGTCACTCTCTGCTTTGGACAGATTTCCAGCAACTTGAGATCTGATCAGAACTGTTAATCTAATACTGAAGAAGAGCATTAAAAAAACAACCAAGATGGCTGCAGCCGATGTGGAACTTTCTGTTGAAGCTGGACCAAGTCGCAAATGCATCTGCCTTCATGAGCAAATAAAACACGAGCTTGCAGATTCGTCCAGTTCCCAGGAAAGTAAAAACACTGTATGTCCTCAAATTGGGGGGGACACTCCTATGATTCAACACTCGTTCACAGACGTAGTGATGCTGCTCCATCACAGCTCGTCTCTCCACGCTCGGTCACTCAGTGGAAATGTCACTTGTTTTGTGGCTCTAATTGGTTGTGGGTCCAGCTAATAGCATCCAGAGGTATTTTTGTCGATGCCCCTTGATAACTCCCCCTGGAAATGGAAAATCAACTGAGATGTTCCACACTAATGTCGCATTTGTTATTTGGTCAGGCTAGTAACACAAGTCATACATCTTTAAAAACGGGTCATAAATATATTGTCGGCTCAGGTACTTCCTGCAGATGTAGGACCATTTTCAACTGTGGATTCATTTATTTGATGCTTTATGGCGAGTATTTACAGCGGCAGGACAGTGTAAAATAAACTTCAATGCCCATGTTCATCATGATAATATAGGAACAACCCAGTGCAGCAGTATGGCTTGATATAGCATTTAGCCACACCAGTATCAACGACTCTTGGATGGATTGCCATGATTGTGCCGACATTCATCATGTTCACCTCAGGATAAATCTAAATAACTTCTGACTTCTCTGCTGCCATCCTCAGGTCAAACCTATTTATGTGATATTTTGGTTTATGACCAAAGAGTTTAAAAACTAATGACATTCTCATCAGCATCAGCTGTACTTTGTGTGTTGTGCTATTCAAGTAAATGTTACCATGTAAACACACTAAACTAATGGTTAAAATGGTTTACATTGTACTTGTTACTCTTAGTCTTTTTGGACACCAGTGACACGGAGGGATAACCAGCTACAAGACATACTTGCTAGTCGGATCAATTCATCGTTGGTTTTGGTCTTTTCATGGGATTTGTTGACAATAAGGAACATACAGCTGTTCATTTAATAGCATTTGTGCTACTTCAAGAAAAGAAGAAGTGACTGCGTTTGTGTTTGTAAAGGAACTGAAAGTGTTGACGTCACTAAGCAAAGAACTGGAATAGAAGCCATCTCTCACTATTCACGCTTGTTGCAGCATGCCAGGCATGACAGTGTGACCTTTCACCTGGCTGCCACTTAACGGCTAAATTAATTTCTTTGTCTCCTGCTAAGCCTCTCTCTCTCTCTCTCTCTCTCTCTCTCTCTCTCTCTCTCTCTCTCTCTCTGTGTATGTGTTTCTGTCAATTGTTTGGTAATTATTCACATTAATTTTTCCCTAAAAGTGTTTCAACAATGTTTTTCTTGTTTCACATAAAAAGGTGTCTTCCCTGTCCTGAGCCAACATGTATCTGAGCTCCAGATAAGCTTAATTGGCTCTGCTGGGGCTGATGTTTGAGAAAAAAAAACACACCCATTTTGAGGCCAAATGCAAGGTGAATTTCTTTGGAGAATGAATAGGGGACATGCGAGTGAGGTTGTTCAACATTTACTGTGTAAGAGAATATGCTTTAAAGGACCTTGACAGCTCAGAGGAGCACCAGCAGAATACAGAGAGGATAAGCGACAGGCCTCTGTAGCAATTTGTACTATTCATGCTACATTACACAAACAGCCGTTGAGCTAAAGCACTCTGAATAACCTATTTTTATTCAATTGCACCCTCTACACTGAAGAAGCCTCATAATTTCTGGTATCAGGGCTTTCTGTGAACTATTTTACTTGAGGTTTAGATACTTGTTAAGCAAAGGATGTTGTGGAATTACCTTAAAGCCGTGTTGTGTTGCTCATGTCTTCAGACAGAGTTTTTGTGTTTGTCAGTGAAACCACTAACAGTGCCACGAGTACCTTGTGTTTCCAATTACTGCCTGTGTGGCTGGTCTCGGTATAGAATGGGAAACGGCCGTCTGATGACAGAGCGAACCCATCAACGCCGTGACGGCAGAGGCAGCCAGCATTAATGAATCCTCAACATGAGACACAGCGCAATTATGCCTGATGTTACTATGGCGTTCATTCTTTGCTTGTGAAGAACCATCCAATTATCAGCTGATCTTAGAGTTTCCAGGGGATCACGACAATTGTCACTTGTAATTGTGTTGATGCTCAGATGATGAGAAATGTAACTTAGCAACAAAATGGATGGCTTAGAGGACTGTGCTACACTGGGTTGGTTTTGTGTCACACTCTAATTAGATCTGACAAGTATGTCCGCCTTAACAATTTCCAGTTTTCTTGTTATTGCTTCTTTACAAAGAAAAAGTGACAGAACAAATACACCGATGCACTTTTTAAGTGGCTTAAGCAACAATAACAAATTAGAGAATAGGTCCATGTAGTTGTATTGTTCTACAGGTTCTTCTGTTAGAGACTGAATCGATGTGTTCGTTCTTTTTTGTGTCCGTTATCTGCTCTTTTTTATGAAGACCCTTTATTCAATTGTTTTATATTGGGAGGACTTTGCACATGCCCCTCAGCTTCATTCCACCCCGGCACACGTCCATAGAGCTCTATTATTGTAAGTCTTTTACCATGCTGTTTTAACAAAAAGAATGTGTGCTAAATTAAAATCTAGTCCGAAAATTCAGGGTAGAAGAAAGTTAACGGAAAAACATACCCTCATGTCCCATCGTCAACTTGATATCACAGGATGAGAGTGAAGGATACTTTTCATCTTTCCATATATAAACCATTACTAGGATCTCATAAAGAAATCAGCACAATGTGCCAGTCAGCCCCAGTGCCGGTGACTCCCCAGTCTCTGGATAACTCTGCAAAGCAGCTTCTAGAAGTGAGTCAGCCTTGGCGTGCTGTTGGCACAGCACCTGAACAGCTGCACATTCTCGACCGGCACAGAAGGAGAAAATCCTCTACCTCCTCCAGCGTATGGTTTCATGTATTTCATTTTCATCTTATTGGATTTATTAGCATGTTTCATGTTCCTTTGTGGTCTCGGTTGCCCTGCTCTGTTTTAGGAAGCAATCATGTTGCGTTTTATGAGGTGTGTTGTTTGCCATGGCTATTTAGTGGACAGTTATTCAATGAAATGCAGATGATCTGCAGTTTTGTGCTTTAGTCCTGAATTAATCAATGTTTTTACCTTTCAGCCTCAATGCCATCTTAGAAGTCCCTGCTATGAGCAAACAAACCACTAGGGGGCAATATCTCACCTGCAGTCCCATTCCACTCCAGGACTGGTTTCAGTGGTAGGCTCCAGTTCTCTGTGCTCTGTGACCCATGAGTTCTCGTAGCCACCCTATGTGTGTTGGGTAATTGTAGGCATACACCCTGAGGCCAGGCTACATTTCAGACAGGCAGGAATTTAAATGCTTAGACCGAGAATTAACTGATCCACCCACACATGCAGAGTTAAATGAAGGAGATGATTCTTGTTGGGCTCTCACTGTCCTTATTCAGGCCTGACCCGGCCTCACTACAGATTACAACTGAGGGAAATCAAGTGTTGTCACAAATACAACATTTTGGAAAAGAAATGTTGCGATACAAACCCAGATGATTTTACCGTCAGAAACATTTCCTATTCTTGAAGCTAAGGAGGGATTGTGCTCAACTTCGTCAGTAACTCATAATGTGATTTACTGTCACACCAACATTTTTTTTTCTGAAAGTTGAATATTTCCCTTTTATAATAAATCTCTTCAAATGCGCCCTATATATCTGCCCTGCTCGTGAACCAATGGATGCTTGGCTTATTTTACGGCTCTGCTTTTATAAGCGGTCTGATGTAATAGCTGAATTACTTCTCTATTGCCTTTTTTTTCCAACCAGGCACCTATACTCTTCTTTTTCTATACATAAATGCATGGCTATTTAGATGCTTTCAAGCAAGTGTGCTATTCCAGCAACCACGAGTGACCTTACATGTAAAAGCTGCAGTGCAATGTCCTCTAACATTCATCATTGTACTGCTATGCTGGTGCCGGCTGATCCAAGCATGAAAAAAAAAGACAGACGTGTGGAAGCGTGCCTTCTCTGTGTGAATATATATACAGGGCGGGCTGTCGAGGGTGACGTTTCAACTGCAACTTAACTATGCATGCTGTCACCCTTAAGCGTCTCTGTGCTTATTCAACTGAGTGAAAGAATGTATGGCATGGCAAGGTATCTACTGTGTACCTGACAAGTTGCATTGGCACAGGGACACTGAGTCATCCTCGGATATTCTTCTATTTTCAGTTCTGCTTGAATTATACCACATGGTGTTTGATGTATGGTAGCCACTGACCTACGCGTGGATGGCACATGCTACAGTGCGTACGGCGGTAGAAGCAGCACATGGGCTTGTTGTCCGTGTAAAGCTCTTGTGTACGATTTGCACCCTTCACCGGAGATGTTTGTCTCGTTCATTACACCTTATTCTGGTTGTATAATCCAGTGTTGTCCTGGTTATACTCTTCATTATGCGATGGAGTCCTCCTGTCTATTCTGGTAGCACGTCCACTTAAACCAACCTTAAGCTTGTCAGTAAACACTGGCAAATTTCACTTTAATGTTTATGTCATAGAGCAGACATGTTGGCCAAAGTGCTTTTACAGAGAATTTCAAGAGGAAGGGGAAAATGCAATCAGATAAACACAATAATTGCCCAAAAATATGCAAGAAAATAGATTAATAAAACAAAAGAAATAATTTTAAATACAAATCCAGCATGCTTTGTAGCCCTTCCAATTATGTGTTTGAGGCAAGCAATATTATAGAGCTCAATAATTATACTTTTTGTTCTCTTTATAATCACAGAACAAATATAGTGGAGGATCCTTTTATTTTATTTTGCTTTTGAGAACTGTGACCTTGTTGTGTACAGAAAATTAAATTTCTAAGTGCTCTTACAAACTATGTATTGGTGACAATTTATTATTTAAATAATCTGTAAGGCATTTCTTGTTAATGTTCTTCCGAGATGCAGTAAATGCCAACCAATATCAGCTGATAAAGCAACACAGCCAATTTATTAGTCTAGCTCTAATATGGATGTTGAATAGAAAACCACCCTTTATAGGGCACTCATTGAAATACTTTGTGAGGAAAATGACCATATATGGTTGCTTGCTCGCTAAAGGGCTACCAATAAAACCACAATATGACACAATAATCAAGAAAAACGATTCGTCTTTCGAGATGTTAATAATGAAATTATCAGTGGATGGGGAAGATTTGACAGAGAGGGTTATACTGCTCCACTGTGGAACATGCTCAGTCAGACTTAAGTGCAGAGATTGGCCAGTAGAACTGGTGCTAGCACATGCAGTGCTTTTGAAAAACAAATAGAAGAAATGTAACAAACTGTACTGTATTGTTCCTGGGAAGAAGAGCTTGCCGTTGTCTCTTTCTGTTCCCCCTCGCTTTCTCTTACCATTTGCAGCAACTTCGGCATGTTCTGTGCTGTGAGTTAGATGTCAGTTTCACTATGTTACACAATGGGAGGTGGGAAATCAATAAACAGCGAGCGTGTGAGAGAAAGAGAAACGGAGACTTTGCATATATCCAACAGAGTGAAGAGAGTAATTTCCTTTCTGTGGAACAAAGCACTGATCCCTACAACATAGCTCAGTATTTAGGCAGGAAGCACGAAACATTTTACACTCCATAGCATCTTTATTGAGGGGAGGACTTTGCACATGCCCCTCAGCTTCATTCCACCCCGGCACACGTCCATTGAGCTCTATTATTGTAAGTCTTTTACCATGCTGTTTTAACAAAAAGAATGTGTGCTAAATTAAAATCTAGTCCGAAAATTCAGGGTAGAAGAAAGTTAACGGAAAAACATACCCTCATGTCCCATCGTCAACTTGATATCACAGGATGAGAGTGAAGGATACTTTTCATCTTTCCATATATAAACCATTACTAGGATCTCATAAAGAAATCAGCACAATGTGCCAGTCAGCCCCAGTGCCGGTGACTCCCCAGTCTCTGGATAACTCTGCAAAGCAGCTTCTAGAAGTGAGTCAGCCTCCCTAACTAACCAGCATCTAATAGGATCTTTTTGCCACCAAAACAGTTTGAATTCTTCAAATTATTGTCTCTGCAAAGTGGTAAAAACACTGCACCGGCATCCGGGTCAACTGTGACATAATTGTGTTTTGTCTTAACCCCATCCGCCCGAGTTCCCCCCCCGATTTTTCGATAATGAGGAAGTGATTTTCTTTTTTACTCAAACGCTTCTAAATCATCAACCACAGCTCCGATTTAATACATTTAAACGGCTAAAGTACTCTAAACCCTTGTGAGAAGAGAAACGATGGACTACATTTAACAAAAAAGATCGTTATATTTGTATAATTACATTATAAAGTAAAGCTCCTCAACATGACTGAGCGATTATAACGTTTCACTATTTAGCTAATTTAGTACCCCTAACAACGACGTACCACGTATGTAACCGTAGAGACTGTGCGCATCTTCCAGTAGTAGTGGAATCACTGTGTGTAAAGTATTGACGTCGCGAGCTGCGAGAAAGCAAAGGCTATTTTTCATCGAATTTGTTCTCCGTGTTTTGAGGTCCTACGGTTTCATCGTTCCTCAAACGCATCTGAAAGTGAGTCAGATGACACACGCAGAAGCAGACGGTCATTTTGCGGGGTATTTGTTCATGGTGCGATGAAGATTTAGGTAAAAATGGCTCATTTCTTTATTTCTGAACCGAAAAACATGTTTTTTTGACTGGAAAGGCTTTAAAACATGTCATTGCTTGTGTTTATTGTGATTATTATTGCAGATTTGGATGATTTAGGTCTTAATCTTTCTAAAGAGGTGCAGTATTACTCTGGGACATGATGGGAAGTCACCAAAAATACAATTCAAAAAACTTGGGGAGCGACCGACGACACATTTTTTGATCAGAAGAAGAACACCTGTAGAAGCCCTCAGGTATCCCTATTGGGGGACCCTAGGGCTGATGAGGCCTTTTTTGTCGAACTACCATTCCAAAAAATACAAAACAGAGACAAAGAAACGGTTCATAACATTTGCAAAGCTGAAACTACCATTTTTTTTGTGTATTAATTGTTTTTTATAAAGGACTTAATTGGGCAGTTTTTCTAATTGTTATCAATAAAAAAAAAAAGTTGATTGACCAATTTAATAATGAACTGTGAATACAGCCACATGTAATTGTTGCAAAATCTTGTCTTAGTCTTTGTTTGCACTATGTCTATCTGATTGCCCCAAAAAAGTAAAGAATAACCAGAAAATTCACAACATCCAAATCTCCACTGTGAGTATAACATTTATTTCCAGAACCAACTGCTGTACATATACAAGGGACAGACATCTGGTGAGACACCCGGACCCGGAGCTGAATGTGGCACTTATTTGCCATATTTAGCACTTTGCTTTCCTTTGCTCTCTTTATGTCTGTTAACTCCCACCTCCTGATGCTGCTCAGCTCTGAGCTACAGAAGGATGAATTCTCTGCTTCCTCTCCCTGACTCTTGCATCTTTCACTGGATAATGACGTTCAAGCACCATACAGTACTTGTGTTTTGGCACGCCTTTTCCAGATTCGGGTTGAAAAAGTTCGCTGCAGGCTTCTATGTGTGTAGCTGACACTTGTGCTGTAGTGCGTTCATCTGCTGTGGGAACCTCCAACCTACCAAATTTGACAGCCAGCTGTGGGAAGAGCTTCCCGTTTTAATGTATGAAAGAAATGTAGTCTTTTTGTCAGCAGTCATGTTTACTTGTTGCTTGTGTTCTGAGTTTGATTTTCTGACAAAGTAGCAAGGATGCTGACACTGAAGTTTTGGATGTCCGGAGCTTCACACCAGCACACGAATACACAGCTACAAAGACGGAGCCGGCTGTGTTCTCTCCGTCTTCTTCTTTTCCCCTTCATGTCTGCAAGACTGCATTCGCGAGTACCGTGGCTTGCCTTCCAGATCCTGTGACTTTTGTTTGGTTCAGACCTAGTGGGAACACGGATTCATGTTGTTAACGCTGCAAGCTAACCCTGTTATGACCCTGCCCACTGTACCCCTCCGCGGATTATTAGCTGGAAGCCAGCAATGATTTCCAGCTGTCTGATCCACTCCAAGCCTTGATGAGTTGTTTGTTTGGAGATGCTCCTCTGCACACCATTGTTGTACATAGTTGGTATTTACATTCCTTGTCCCCCAGTGTGTGCAACCAGCCTGGAGTCTTGCCTTATTCCTCTCATCTCTAATCACCACGGTATTTAGCCCACAGCACTGCGTAGAAGTTTGGTAATTGCATGTCCAGAGGGCAGTCGTTGACACTTTTGAATGCTTCTGCTTTTCTGGAAATGACGCATCAACTGTCATACCATATTCAAGGTCACTTGAACCACGTGTATTGCCACTTCTAACATTTACTTGAACAGTAACATAATTGACATATACATATAACATAATTGATCTCTGCATTATTTGCATTAAAAAGCTTTAGTCACACTGGAAGGCGGAGGAGCTATGTTGGTGTAAACAGCAAGGTGTGCCAGATAAAGTGCAGTGTGTGTGTGTGTGCTATACTTATAAAGTGTGAGTCGTCTTGTTGCACCCTCGGGGGTAGATGGCTGAGCTGCTCGAGAGGGGAGCTGCAGTATTTACCACCTGCTATGAAACAAGCCTTCTGTGCAACTGTGATAGTGTGTAATCATACGAAGTGAAATGAAAATGATGGCGCGTCCTGTTTTTAGAATAATATTTTCATTTTATGACATTCCTACTTTTATTGGATTGTGTACAAATGGTGAGTGGAGAGGCAACGATTGGGGATGGAGTGGGGTTGACAGACAACAATTGTCATGTTCATTTCTGTTTGACAAGCTTTTCCCTCCCTGGGATATTTCCATCCAGGACAAATAGACTCAACCAATATTCGTGTTTCAACATGCCTTTATGTCAACACAATCTGAGCTATGTTGTTCTTAAAAGGATGTCTCCTCATATTAAAAGCTAATGTAGTTCAAAACAAGATGTGATTGGAAATACGTTTTCTTCTAAGGTTCGCTTTAGTCTTTTATTTTCTATTTAATTTTTTACTTTTTGTTCTTGTTTGTTGGCTTAATGCCAAACTGTGAACCCAGTGAATTGCCCTCGCTAACTGGCTAGAGTCTTGTGCAGATTTATTTGGGAAAAACTCCATTCTTTCAACATGCCCAGTTTTATTTTTTTAATCTGTCACACTTGGACCGTATAGCTCTAAACCTTTTGTTGGTGTGAAACTGCTGGCTCTGCAGCATTTACGGGATGCACTTCATACACGGACCCCCGGGGATGCTCAAATCTGCCCATGGTGCTCTCAACAATGAGATGAGTCAGTCAAAATGGAAATTATCTTCTGTATTTTTCATAATTTGAACGACGGTGGAAGACTCTATAGTGTCTCCCTGAGAGAGAACATTTCAAAACATATATTTCTCCTTTCATGTGCTCTGATATCACATAGAGGACAATCCTCGTCAAACATGAGTGCCGTTACCACCTTTTTTCAAAGTCCAAGTATACTGGGCCAAATCTCTGTCTCTAGTGTATGTTGCTCTCATGTGTTTTTGGGAGGTCTTAGTGACTGGTGAAAAAGGTTGAGTAAGTTTATAAAAATGTAATGCTCCTTGGGATTTGTGGGTTTCCCAGTGGAGCGCCCAGTTGAATTGGTAGTATCCCTATGGCCATGCTTAAATGTTAAACTCCATTGTACCACACATGTACTGGTAACATCAGGGCAAACCCTAGAACAGTCTTTATGGTTCTGCGTCTCATCTGATAGGAAACCGGCTATTGTCTTTTCTATTATATGTATTTCGTAACATCAATTTAGAAATTGCTCAACATGGCTTTACTGACGTCAGTAGCAGTCCGTCCGTGATGACGTCTGAGAATTATCATAAGAATGAAAAAACTTTGCAATGTTTTTTTTTGTTTTTTTTTATCTCTCCCAAAAAAAATCTCATGCAGGTACACAGGGAGTGGATTTGGTTTTAGTTGAACATAGAGAACTGCAGCGAAATGCAGTAAAGCTGACGGAGAACAAGCTGTAAGTTTGGTGGTGAGTGTGATTCATTGGACTGTTGACCTTCCTTTAAGGGAGATGATGAACAACCTGGTACTAGACCCAGGCTTCAGGCCATGCTCACCCTCTCAGCTGTCTGCAGCTTCACCTTCAGCTCACATTCAATCACTCTGGCAGCCATCGGCTGATAAATACCCACCATATGGCTTCCTTCCTCACCTCTTGCTCCATCCTGCAAAACAAACAACAAAATGTCAACGATACTGCAATGCTGCCACCTAGGTCTCCCATAAGCACCATATCCCTTCCAATTTACCCCCTTGCACATAATAGCCTGCATTAGTGTAGGTAATGGATGAGATGATGGACAAATTGGTGCCTGGTTGCCCTTGCTGAAGTACGCTGGCTTGAAAATGCAATATTAGTTGTATATTGTATATTATTTTAAAGCAGGATTTAGAAATACAAGTTTTATTTAGTTGCTGTCCCTGGTATTTTACATTATTTCATGTAAATTGTTTGAGTTTTATTGTATCACCCACAACAATACCTTGTGTTGCCCCGATACACCTCTCAGACTCGTAACCTACAGTCAAACATGGCTATTTTCCTTCTCAACACATGCATGCAAGAATGCCTCAGGGCCTTACCTGTGAAAGAGGGCTATATTGCTTTGTCTTTTATAAAAGAGGTCTGTATTGGCCTGCAGAGGCTTTCTCTTAAACCAAGTAGAACATGTTGTGGACTGCTGCTGGCATGTCTGGGGAAACAAGCAGAGGCAGTTATTATAAGTTTTGATGCATTTCTGCCCAGCCTTGGGGATGTTGCCTGGGCAGGAGTTGGCTCGAGGGTCCTCTGCAAAATTCATCAGCACACGCCTCACGTTTAAAGTACAGAATTATTTGAAAATGACAGATGAGCCTGCACAGTGAGAAGCTACTGTATGACGAGACTTTCACAAAGAATGGGGAATCGGAATTACTATAAAACATAAAGAGATTTTGATTTTGATTGCATTCCTTGCAGCCACCTTCAGTTTACATGCTCCGGTCAACCCGACTTGTGCAAAGCATGTTGTGGCTGCTATAATGAGACCACCCTGTGAGCGATTAGGTTTCTTAGATAAACACACATTAATTATGATGTCCTAATACGAGCACACTATTCAGCAATGATATGTAACATTTTAATGTTACTATTTATATGCAAATGTTGATTTAATGACCCCAATTGAATTGCAATGAATAGTTTCAATTTCAATTTTTTTATGCCTTTTTATGTGCATGAAAACATTTAAGTTGCTCCAGCATTGCATCATGGTCACTTATTTCAGTAAACAAAAACAAAACAAAAAAAAAGAACAAAATAGCTTTTGTGTGTATTGTGGGGAGCATGCCAACAATATTTCATTATTCATGCAAACTATAGCTGAATGTCATACATAGAAGTACTCAAATCGTTTCATTCTGTGTAATGAGTGTCACGATAATATTGCTATGAAACGGCCCTCACATAGAACTATCAATAATTATGGAAGGCATAAAGGTAAAAGAGACTCTAAAATAGAGTAAAATGGCCTTGTCCTCAAAGAAACTCCTAATCTCTTCTATGCCTGGCGTCATGGTGGGCCACATCGCGTGCTGTTGAGCACATGCCTCAGATGTAACCTTGGCCAATCCTCAGTCCCTGCAGGGCTCATGCCGGTCAGAGTGGGTTGTAATACGACTAATCAGATGCTTTAACTTTTATGTAAATTGCCCCGGCTTATGAATCTTTAAAGAGGTGATGTCAAAGACAAAAGGGGGTGGGAAGAGGTTAGGTGAGTGAACAGTGAACTGTCAGAGATGTGAGCTCTAAATCTGATTACCATTTGTCGCTTTTGAAAGATGCTGTCATACACACTAATTAAGTCATATAATTAGTCTAATTAGTGATTCTGCTGTCAAAACTAGCCACAGATACACCTCCAGAAGTGCCTGTTTTACATTTTACAGTAATGTGATGGGCTTCTGTCACAGCTATGGCATTTGCATGTGTCCAAAGCTGTAGAAATATTTCACATTATCCTGTTGTGCTTAATGACCCAATTTAAAGGTAAAGGAAAAGAGTAATTGCTGTCCCTTCAGGTGCGATGAAGCAACATCCATATATAGACAACAGCAGATTAACAGTGACATACAGATTAACAGTGTTGCTCAACTGAGCTAACCGTAATTACTGACCTGCATTCTGTGCTACCCAAGGCTCCTTTTTAAGCATGCCACGCACACACACACACACACACACACACACACACACACACACACACACACACACACACACACACACACACACACACACACACACACACACACACGCGTGCACATACAGTGTACTGTTGTTGCTGCAGCAGAATGATTTCATGATTCAGGTCAACAAGAGGCCTTAGGCACATAAACCAGTCTTCCTGTCTTTCGCAATTTAATTTGTGAGGAATAATGGCTCAGTTGTACAACAAGTCCATAGTCCTTCACACGTTTTGGCAAAATATATCAGCCTCAAAAACTGGGCTTCCCACACTGAATAATTAGCGGTAGTGTAACTCTATTTGTCAAGTACAATAACGATCAATGAACTTTGCTCGGCGCCATTGTTCCAAATATTTATACATATCTTATGTTGTCACACGATACAAGGATGGATATTATTCCGGTTCACTATAATATAACCTCACTTACAGTGCAACTTTAAATTAGCATGAGTAAGAAATATCTTTAGTAAAGAAGTTGAGTATTCAATCATCATGCACTTATAGCTCATACAATTAGTTGATTGGCAGGAAATGGATTAGCAACTATTTTTGATGAACAATTGATTGTTAAGCCATTGTAGATAGAACGATCTTCAAAAGATCCAGCTTCTCAGTTGACTTCCTTTTCTTTAGTTTTATGTGATATCAAATTTGATATATTTTAATATAGTTCAATATTGGGTTTGAAGACATTACCTTAGTTTTTGAGAAATTATGACAGGTATTTTTTCACTTTGCTTAACGATTCATTGATTAATAAATAATGACACACGGGTTCCAGCACTACAAATATGAGTGCCTTGTCCTTTACCTTTTTTGTGAGTAAAACAAATCAATCCAATCAAACAGTCCAAATTGTGTTCAATGAAATGCACCGAATATATGAAATGACTTGAGAATCCAATTCCCCCTGCAGCCTTGTCTTTTAAAATCCCATCCAGATACTGTTCGAGTAATTTGTATCAGAAAGTGCGTTATGAAAAATAATTGCCATTCCATTTGTAATCAACATTTACATCTCCAAACTACATATATAGCATTCTGTATATGTACATAGAATGTATCTATAAAACATCTACTATCAGTATATTCATTTATTTCACCTACAATATCGTTTGTATATTTGTTGTTACATTAGGACAACTTTAGGCACTTGGTTATGACAGGTTTTGGTTAAATGTTTAACAATGAAATGCTGAATTAAGCACATCATGAGACACATTGGCTATTTTAATATTTATCCAAAACCACACTCTTACCTTAATGTATTTAAAGTTTTTCTGTAAACTAGACAGACTAAAAGCCTCACCTTTAAATAAAGATCACCCTCGACACTAAATGTGTCCACGCTGATATTAGATGAGAACGTCTCACAAAGTAATATACACCGATGAGCACCTGTAGAAATATTTTTGCAATATCAATTCTCAGTTATTATGTCAAAGAACATATCCTGTGACCGAAGCATCTATTCTAGCGTCTATCAGGTCCTATAAAAGGTAACGATTTCTTTCTCAAAAATGCAATATAACCTTTCCATGAAAAGGAATAAATAAAGTAGAAGTTAATGGTTTAGAGCTGCAGTTAAGACAACAATGTTGTGCACCAGTAAATGCTCTCTGCATCCCTGATGAAGAGCTTTGTTTTCCATCAGGGATGTTCAGAGCTATCTGGCAATTCAAACGTTGTTAAAGAATTCATTTTATTTGCAATTTTATAATTAGCTGGTCCTTTTTTGTCTCTTGCAAAAATATATCTTTCCTGTTTGTGACTTTCTTTCTCTCTTCTGGGGGATGGTCATAAACACATTCATGATAATTTCCATGTACTTCACTCAGCCCTGATGAAATTGTCTTGGCTCCTGTGTATATGCTTAAATAACAAAGGCCATAAACTCTTCCATCCAAAATGGCGCCAGAAAACTAAGTTTGCATTTAGAGTGCTCTTTTTCTGTTTCTCCCCGACTTCATCTTTGTTTTTTTGTAATTGGGACATGATTGGATTAAGAGAGGAAATGCTGGGGACAGAGAGAGACTGTTGCGGTACTCAATATAATTCACTTTCAGACCGACTGTTTCTGCTGTGTTTTTGATCCATGGAAATTTATTTTGCATTAAATGTGCTTGTCTAATGACAACTAAACACAGTGAAAACATAATTGTTTCAAGGGTGTAAATTATGAAGAAGATAAGAAGTCATGCATACATAAAATATATTTTATATATGTATACAAAGAAAATACATAACTAATGCTCACATCTCAGTAATGTTTGAGAAAGAAGATATTTTATGGATGAATAGCTCAAATAAGGTGTAAAAATACTGCAGATTAGGGTTGGGCTCAAAGGACCAATGTCACCGGCGGTAAATTATAGCTGGAGCTAATTAATGCTAATTAATGTTAGGCCACTTATTGAACTTTGCCAAAGAATGAAAAGACACATCACCCTCATATTGCAGATGTTTCTGTATCGTCTGATCAACCCATCAATGGATGTGCTGTTGCAGCATTATTTCGGCAATTAGTAGGGTTCTCCACCCCCCCCCCCCCCCCCCCCCACCCCCCCCCCCCCCCCAACACATGGAATAGCAATTGTTCCTGAAGAAACAACATGAAAACTCACTGCAGAAACTAGATGACTTGCACTCCTTTCCTCAGCTTTCATAACATTCTTGGGTTACCGTGGAAGAGTGAAGTGGAAGTGAAAGAGAAGTGGGAAACAATCTGAGGATGAAGGTTTATCCGGGTGTTTCAAAGGGACTATAGCGCTCCATGTTGGAGACATTCTGACTGATCTCACGGAACAAAGGCAGTATGAAAATAACCATGCTTCTGGCTCTGCGCTTCAGCCTAACCTATTTTAAGAAATCTGCAGAACACAGAGGCCAGTGTAAGTCCTCAGAACAAAGCAATTATATTCTATATCAAATGAGAATCTTAGGTCAGATGTTTTGCAGTTCGCCGTTTGATTGTTTTCCTTATTGCATTATTGCACAGCCAGGATAACACTGACACTGACTGGTGAAGTAGCCCCCTGTCAAAACCCATTCACTCACTGCAAATTAATTCCCGTCCCTTTTCCTTTTCAGCTGAATGGAAGTTTGAGACCAAAATGAGGCGCTTTCCGATTTAGACGGCTGTCTTCACAGAAAGGGAGGTCATTTCTATGACAATGAATAACCAAGAAGATTTTACACACTCCTATGAGGATCCATATAGCCTGAACAAATGCAGTGATGTTAATTGGAAGTAATGAGGAAATCTCCAACACGGTTTTATGGACTGGGAGAAAGAATTAGAGTAATTGTAAAAGGGCCCCTTTGTCCATGTATGGGGTTTAAAATATTGAAACAAATATATGCATTAAATAGCAACTACGCTATGACTAAATTATTGTTAAATACGATCTGATTTATGTGGTACCGTGAGTACAATTTTCTGTACTGCTTCCCACAATATTCAAGAGGAACTTTTAGTGTTCTCTTTGCCTTCAGCATACAGGTTAGTTTAACATGCAAATACAACCTTAATAAAAAAAAAAAACTCATCCTTGGACTCTTGCCCGCACACAAGTAGTATACATGCATCTGTATACAGTGGCATTACTGTATCTCACCATCTTGAGAGAGCGAGAGAGAGAGAGAGAGAGAGAGAGAGAGAGTTTGTTGTACAGTTTTTGGTGTACCCAATTTTCTTCAACCTGCTACATTTCCCAGAATCCCCCTTGGCAGCCCCAGAAAACAGCCGTGATTTTAGATATGGGTTTATGTGTAATTGGAGAATGATAAGAAAGTAACAGGAGAGGGTTTTTTACATCACTCTCTGTGCTGCATGTGCTTCATGTCGTGTGGCTGCATTGAATTATATTCTAGTGAGGCCTTGGTGGAGAAATGTTTTTCTTCTTCTTAGAACATTTTTCAAAGTCTTTTCTCTAAAGGGCACACATCTGATGTTTTAGATATCAGAATAATGCTACTCGTTTCCAACACGTTTGCATTAACTTCTATCTGCAGAGTTCGAGGTTGGTCCACGAGTTAGTGCCAGCTCTACAGATCCTACTCTGTATGTCCAACACACTAAGATGGTGGGGCTAATTAAAAATAACGGGCTGTGGTGGATTATCCGGCTATAGGGTGAAATAAGTGATGTCATATGAGCAGAGTATTCAGTTTACCATATTTTTGTTTTAATCCAACAGTCTCCAGGCAACAAATAAGATTTATCCAACTGGATAATACATTCCCATGTTGTCATAAAATATAGTAAATGTTTTACTAAGTTGTATGGTATGGTTTAGAAGAAACGTAATGCCACCACGGATAATGTTTTTGTATGAACATAATAAGTGAATGTTTCTAAATTATAATCTTTCCCTTCTCTAAACCCAAACACATACAGGGTATAGGACATGCACATCTGAGTAATACAAGACAACAAAATACTTTAGCCGGAACAGATTTCACCAGTAGACATAATCCATGCAGAAAATATGGTTCCCCAAACACATTATAGGCAAAACCATTCCGCATTATATTTAAATGTCATTTTTTGTCTCTTGGATGATTGGATATGACAAAACATTTTCACACCGATGTGTTAAATAATGCAGTTTACTGCCCTCAAAGAAGAAGCTCTTGAGCTGTGACATACAACAGTTGTGTTCTCCACTTAAGGTTATTGGACCGACAGTAAATCACATGTATTACAGACTTTTGTTTTCTCCATTAACACTGGATGAGATTTTGCTTTGCATAAATAAATTGCATTTGTCAAACCTTTGCAAGCATACTAAAATTAATGTAAAGCAACTGCACCATTAAATGTCTCCATTATTTATCTGTAGTAGATAGATAATACCAGCCTAAAAAGCATTTTTCAGGTTGTTGTCCAACTGGTGTGCTAGACCTGTAAATCCAGTGAGAGCAACATCCATGTATTACTGAACAATGAAGATGAACAATTCTTAAATCATGGATTGAATAATGATATCAATTTCAACAGAAAGCTCAGCAGAGCCCATAACAAATGTGTTGTAATGTCAACAGTGCATTAGAGTGAACAACTATCAAGGTGGAGAAGTTGTTGACAAGTTGTTTGAGGTAAGATTCATGCTTCAACTGACGGCAGTCTCCAGAGCACAGTCCATCACCTGCCAATTATATGCCATAGCTTCTGATGGCCACTTTATCTTTGTTTTTCTGTGCTTAGGGTGTATTAAGCTCTGCCAGATTTGCAGTCAACGATGCACAGAAGCTTTTTGTGTGCGACAGAGGTATCCGTATTAAGAAGAATGCAAGGACAGTCTTTATTACTCTGCTGAGCCATTGTAAAAACATTGATTATATTTTCTGTTTATTCTATACACCAGAGTGCTTCTATTTAAGCACACATCCTGCACAGTATGAGTAATTCTTCTTAAGCAGGATATTTCTTTGTACCTGTGGCTATATGATGATGGGGGAATTGAGTTTGAACTATCCATTTACTGAGGCTGTTCCGACTCCCTAACTGATCTGATAAATCTTTGCACAGTTTGCAAGTTTTTTTCTCTAGTTTTATGTAGCTCTGGTTCTTAGCGGTAGTTTTGTTTTATCTCCACATCTGTCCTGGTTTTGGTCCCAGTTATGATTGTATTGCACAATTCAATCTTCTTATTGTCTTAAAATATTCCATCATTTGACAAAGCAACATCTCTAAATCAGAACAGTGCAGTTTGTTTTAGGTCAAAACTAGGTTAAACTAAATCTGTGAGCGTGAACAAATGTTGTCTTCTTCTACTGTGCAAAGCAGAAAAAGAACTTGTTTCTACATTTGTGTAATAGTTGAACCTCACATCAACACATATGGCTGATCGAGCAATCTAAAGATCTTAAGATGCTCTTAGTGGTCCTTTGAGTACGGGATGATTGTAACATAATCTGTGGATTTGTTAATTTTGCTTGAATTTCAAGCCCTAACCCTAACCCCTAATCTTATTTATTGTTTGAGTTGTGTTGATAGGTTGTACATCGGGATTATATATTATTGTAGCCCTGTTTTTATGTTTAATTTGATACCTAACATGTTTGTTTTTTTGGGGGGGAGGGATTTATACCATGATTTTTTCTTGATTTTCCTGATATAAAAGGGTAAAACCAGCATTTATCAACTTTCCATCCCAGCTACATGACCGACGATGCATATCAATGCTGCTGCATGTCCGTATTTGCTACATCTAATGCAATTATACTATGTTTGTTTCAACCCACCCCCCAAACAAGAAAATACCTCTGCCTCCTGTCAATCTTGATATGCACTCTGTGAACATTCATGTCAGTCGTAAAATAAAAAAAGTCTTATTTACAGAATGTTCATGCCTGAAGTGCTGAAGTTAATTGAGTGCATGGAATAAACTGGAGGAGTACATTCATGACGAGCCACAATAATCATGTTTTATGCTCAACACGTTGCTTGTTATGAGTCTGGATCAGCAGAGCGGCCTATATTGAGTGATGACTTTCTAATTAGATGCAGAATGCAAATGAGGAGCACCAGGAAAGCTATGGAATATATTACCAAAATGATATCCACGTGTGAGAGATAAAAAGTCGGAGCCAGACGTGTTCATGCTGTCGTAACTAATGCGTTCCCAAAGGGTGATTTTTACATCGACAAACAAATGAATGGGATATATCTTCCCTTCAGATTCATCTGTTTCTGCTCTATAACAATGTTCCTGTAATAGTACAGTAAGGCTGTGACTGACAGTCTAAAATTCTGCCGTCCTCCTTTGGGAAATGTTTCTCTGCTGTGTATGAAGCAGACTTGCACCCGCTCTGAACACTGATTAGTTGGCTGGAGGCTGACGATGTATGAATTATGCTCTTTGTGTACAAAGCTCTTCCTGGAGAGTAAAGACTTTGTCAGCAAGGGCATGCGGTCCTGCCTGCTACCATGGCCCTGCTGATGGAACCGGCCTGGAACCGGTCCTGCCAGCTGCCATGGCCCTTCTGATGCCCCCCTCCTCTCTACCGCCTTCTGCTTCATGGATTATCAGGATCATGGACCATGCCTAATACTCATTATATGAATAATTTCTGTCATATTCATTGAATGTGCTGTAACTACGCTATTCATTCTGGCCACATGACATCTATTGCTTCTGTCCATCCGGGGAGAGGGATCCTCCTCTGTTGCTCTCCCTCAGGTTTCTTCCCTTTTTTCCCTGTGAAAGGGTTTTTACTATCTTTCTAGGGGAGTTTTTCCTGATCCGATGTGAGGTCCCGGGACAGGGATGTTATGTGTACAGATTGTAAAGCCCTCCGAGGCAAACTTGTATTTGTGATGTTGGGCTATATAAAATAAACTGAATTGAATGCTGAGGCCAAAGTTCAAAGGTCAAAAGTGAGACTAGGTTTGCTTCGAAACGTTCCATATTTTGATGCATACTTCTAATTATGAACATGAAGATCATTTCAAGTTAAAAAAAACATCATAAATAATAATAATAATTTTATATTGCACTGGAAACCATTTAAACACCATAAACACATTCATTAAGAGTATCTAAATGTAGCCTGTCCATTTGGGATGCTGACTCACTGCCTTGAGGGAATTTCTTTCAACTTTCTGTAGTACATCCATCATTGTTACAAATTTAACTTGGAGAGCAGTATGACAACAACTCATGCTCGAACCGTAAAGTATTGGCTTTTTTGACAGGTTGCGATCAAGAAAGATAAACCTGTCAGTGTGAGTGAATAGTTTGTTTCCCCTGACATCTGTTATGGGATTTGGGAGGCTGGTGCTGTTTCGTTACGGCCCCAGGGATAGTTACCTAGAATATGGGCGACACGGTTGGGATTACAGCTATCCTCACCGGATCGAGAGTGGGAGATAAAGAAAACAGTGTCCCTTAGGAAGAGCTGGACATCATCCATCAGTTTGTCCTGATGAAATGGCATACATTTTAAAAGTTTAAGATTAAGGCTAAACCTGTTTTTGACAGTCCACTTTTGATAATCTGTTGAAAAACTGTTTCTGTAATAAGTAAAAGCAAAAATAGCTCTCTGGTTCTCAACAGTACATTCTTCTTGAGTAGAAAAAACTTGGCCCATGTATTTAACAGTGGATATTTTTAATGCTGCAGACGTCTCCTTAGTTCCTCTTCCCTCCTCTGCTTTGTACCTCCGCCAAAACTAAGAGCCATTTTTTTGTCCACTTGTCACATCCAGGAATGTTAATACTGTTATGACTTTGCAAGAGCAGATGGAAAACCTTAATAGGAAAAAAAGAAAGAAAAATGAATTGATATTCTTCATTTTCCTGTCACCATGGAGAGCATGGTGAGGATGTGGCGTTCCTCTGAAAAGTGTGACAAGAATCCAATTATGCACAGATGTGCCAAGCAATCTGTTTGTTTCCTGAGGATATGCTGAGCAAAATATACATATGCATTTTAATAAACAATACATATGGATCACAGTATTCTATTATTATCTCGTAAAGCGGTTACAATAATGTAATTGTCGGGCCTGTGTTTAACACAGTGCAGTGAAAATAATTGCAATAGGAGAAAGGGAAATCCAATACATGGAAGCTGCCGCAAAACCTTGTCAAATCTGAGTTGTCGAAAAGCCCCTCGCTCACACGTGTGCACGTATAGATATTCTGCCTCTGAAGACACAATTGTGGAAACCAATCCACTTAACATAGAAATCGCCCTTTCATCTGTTAGGAGGGAATCACGCCAAGAGAGTTAAGTGGCAACTAATCAACAATAAAGGAAATGGTTGAGCTGTAGCATCGACTTTCGGTAAAATTTTCACTTTATGAACCCAAACCATGTCATTTTCTACATATGCTATTAGCCCCAAATGAGATATTAAGCTCAGATTGAATTTGGTCAATCTGTAGTCATAAAAAAACATTATTTTATTATAAATGTTCACTGTGAAACTGCAAGTCCCCCATAATTCCCTATAATTGTGAGTTTTTGTGGTACAAATTGCCATGAAAAAGACCTCATTCCTGCTCTGTTACGTGACGGATGCAGACTGTGCTACGGTGCCTCTGAGGGCTACAGGGTCGGCGCTAAGCTATTCTCCCCACGTGTGATAACTTATAAGCTCCGTGTGGTGGAATGGCGTGTGAAATATGGACACCCCCCCCGCCACGTTTCGACTCAGCAGCCAGTCAATTGACCTCAAAGGCCACTTAAGATTTGAGTGTGTAATATTTCATCTGATTGAATTTGCATTAAAGCACCACTTTTCTGTCTACCTCTTCATTTATTTGAATCAAACCACCAGAACGGGGCTTTTGGTTTCGTCTCTTGTCCCGGCTGGACCGCTCCAGTAATGGAAGTGATTCACAGCGTGGTCTTAATATTGGTTACTTTTTTGCTTCTTCCTTCCACACAGCTTGGGTCAGTCTAGCTTGCAAATATGTAAAAAAAAAAAAATTATAAACCCACTGCATCAACATTAATCTTTATGGAATTTACAAAGACGTCAACATCTTCCTGTAGCCTTCATTTGCATGTATTTCATATTCAATATCTGACTGTTAATATCTGATTGCCAAGTAAAAACCAGGAGGCATGTAATTGGATGCTAGAGAGTATCGACTAAAGGGATTTGTGAACATTTACAGTAACTGGAATAAGGTGATGCAGACTTAAAGGGCAAACAATTGTATCTCTGATGAGTGGGTGTTAATACTGCCTCTGTGAGAACCACTTTAAGTCCAAGTGAAGAGAAATAAACAGTAAAAGATATGCATAGTTTAGCCTCTTACATGGGACATGTGAGAGCCCATTGGCTAAACGAAATCTAATTAGGTTTGGAGTAAACCACATTATTGCCTCATTACTGTTGATTGACCTCTCAGAGACCTGTTACTGGAACGCTAGAGAGGATGCCTGCATACAGACAGAAACATTTAGAGGTTATGTTGAGAAGACTGTGAGGAAGTGAAAGGAAAGCACATTAGAAAAAGATATTACTCCATTCAACACACATTCACCCCTTAGGAGGATTCTTGCTCTTTGCAGTTTGAGACCATCAAGGATCTGATAAAGCAACTAATAAATAGGATAGTAAGGAACCAAGACTTAAAGTGGGGTGTCCCATTATCAAAGGAGAGCTGGAGAAGCTCATTTTATTTTACTTCAGATGTGTGTTGCCCGAGGCGTGCCTTTGAATCCTCCTCGCTTTTCAACTAAAGATGAATCGGGGGGATTTCGCTAAGGTGCGATGGTGTTATCTGAGAAAGACATTTTTATATTATTGTTATATGTGGCGTGGTCTTTTAGGTCAAATGGCTCTGAAGTGGTTCAAGTTAGGGTCGCAGGCACCTCCACGGGAGTGCAGTTCTTTGAAAAACAAATCTTGAACTACTGTTTGTTATACATGTACAGCGACTCAGCAGAATCCCATAAAAGGTAGCCAACACATAAAAGTAAAGAAAGAGGAATCCCCTTAAAACATCTCACATCAATAGGCGTCCATAGCTCCAGGCTCACTCCCATCTTGCTTCATTCTCATGCAGCCCTCATCAAAACACATCTTTCATCTAGACACAGTGTCGGTGCTGCGTGGAGACCAGACTGCGCCGCTACCGATAAGAATTCATTCCATGGTCTGCGTGTTGTGGAACGGACGCTTGCTGGTAACACAGTGGGATAAGCAGGCTGATTTTGTTTTCTCCTCACAAACAAAAGGGATCCTTGAAGATGTATAGAACCTTTGAAGTTAATCTACCAGCAACAGCTGGTGTCGATGCGGACGTCCACTGAAGTGTCAGCTGTGTGCGCATAAAGTTGAAATATCACAACTGGGACAGAAAAAAGATAGATAGCTGAAAAACGAGAGCTGCTGTGTGGGTGTAACTTCATTCTGAAAAGTTAACAGTTTGATGGGTTGCATTAATAGAGTTATCTGCCTTGTCTTTTTATTGACTTAAAGACACTTATGCCCACATGACAACGACTATTGACTTTTCTATTATTTTCTATTAATGTTTTGTTTTCTAGATTTTGTGCTCACAAACATTATATTATGCTCTCTGGACATTATCTTTAAACTGTCAAACTTTCTATAGATAGAGGAGCGCAATTGGTTTTTAGAAATATTTCCCCACTTCAATTTACAGTAACCTCTGTTAGGCTGGCTGTAAAGTGGGCGGGGCTAATAAAGTAGTGAAACCTAATTGTATTAAGTGCTCATGCACAGCCAACCCACTGCCAGCCAGACTTTCCTAAAGCCATGACTATTTTCTTTTCCACATGCACACTTTAAGTCAGAGTGATCGCAGCCTGTAAGAGCTGATCATTCTCACAACACATCAATGTCAATTCAAATACGAATATTCCCGCTTTACTCTTGAGAATTTCGTTTTTTTTTCTATTGTTTTATTATTTTCAATTGCAGTAAGTACTACAGTGCTTGCATGTTGTTTGTTCGACATTGCAATTAGGGAAACAAAACACAATATATTTGTACAATACTAAATCAAATGTAAAACTATGCTATTCAAATGGATAGACGTATAACAGTGTACACCATACGGGTGGAGGCAACAGAAGATTAAGGTTTGTGATTAGATGTTCATTTGTTTTTTTTACTTCAATGGTCCTTGAAAGCTTTAGTTGACTTCTCTCCTCAAGTTGTGACTCAGTATTGTACCTTTGGACTTTTGAAATAGAATATGTTGTTGAGTTCAGCTGCTGACATTTTGCACTTGACTGCTTCAAGCGGGAGCACCATTAAAATATTATCAATGCTTGAATGGCCAGACACATTAGAGTGTCTCCTGGAAAAATGAATACATAGACTTTTTACTGTGAGATGTGACCACGCCCAGGTGGTATTTCTGGTATTTCTATTTGGACTGACTGTGTGTTTGTGTGTGTGTGTGTGTGTGTGTGTGTGTGTGTGTGTGTGTGTGTGTGTGTGTGTGTGTGTGTGTGTGTGTGTGTGTGTGTGTGTGTGTGTGTGTGTGTGTGTGTGTGTGTGTGTGACCCAGTTATGACAGACATCACTGTCACAGATATTGGTACTATACCCTGGCAGGTGGCTGGCCATAGTCAAACTTGCAACTGCATGAAATAAAGCATTAACTAAACATTACAGATACACCTAAGCATGGACGTATGTATGATTTATTGGGACTGGCACTTGTCAAGACTGCAAAATTCATCTTACACACATTAAAAATGTTATGTGAAGCAGTGTATATATGTATAAGTGTGTCTAGATGTGTGCTGTGTGTGTGTGTGTGTGTATATATATATATATATATATATATATATATATATATATATATATATATATAATTTTCATTTTGATGTATTATTTCTCTGTGGGTTGCCAAAATTCAAGTCTTCAGAGGGCTGTCAGGTTTTCTCCTCCATGTTTCTTTATAACGCCTCTATTTCAGTATATTTTTCTTTCTTTTTTCTCTCTACACCTCTGTGGTTCTCCACAACCCTGATCCTTTCACTTGTAGTACCTACCACTTGAGTGTCTCGTGTCTCATTTGTCAGGTGCCTTTTCTGACTGAGCTAGTCTCACCATGTTGTTGCCGGCTAGTCGCACAGTGCACTCAGTGAGGGGTGAGCTGGCTGTGGCCCTTGCCAATCAGCAGTGGTAGAAGCTGTCAGCAAATACAAATAAGGCTGTACTTGTTATGATGGGATTGGAACAAACCTGCAACGGGTTCACAGCAGAGGTGTCTGAAACTTTATATTCCAACAAAACATTGATTATGAGCACTGACCCCACAGAATACTTAAGAATATGAGTTTTCTCTCTTTTATTTGTCTTTTAAGACCCTGGAACATACAGAATTGCTTTTAAGGAGCTGTGACATGTTCTCATTATATAACATGTATGCTCATGCAGCTTAGAAAAACAATCTGTAACAGTATTCCTATGTGAGCGAACATGTTTGTCACGTTACTTTTATAAGACAAATGTTGGTGGCACAGATGGCACATCATTGTTGTTTTGTTGACTAAACATACATAATATTTACTCTACTTGTTACATTATATACATATATACATGTATGTGTGTATACATGTATATATATATATATATATATATATATATATATATATATATATATATATATATATATATATACACACACACACACACACACACACACACAATACCTAAAGGATTGTCGCTGTTTTGGAGTCTTCTTTTCTCCCAGTGTTCACTGCCCAACAGACCGTAATTATCCCCTCTGTTCCATTGTAGACGAGTGACATTTCCATCTGCACATTTCCTTTTCAAGTAGTGTTAGTGTGAGATGAAAACTCAGATTGCTCTTACATTTGAGGACCACGAAAGCAAGACGACACAAATGTGAAGCAAGGAAATCAAATGTTCTAACATTTCACCTCAAGCTTGAATCATTGAAATAAAAGAGGTTTATTTGATTGAAACTGTTGCTTTTATATAGAAATGGATGACACATTTGCAAGAATGTCATTGGTTAGTCTCAAGGCTTTAACGCCTTCTTCAATAAAGTTTACATGTATTAGAAATGTCCCTTATACGCAAATAAAACCAGTTATATTTTACCCATATAGTATGTACCGGGAGGACTGACTGACAGTGACTCTGGCAATTGTAGGAGGGCATGCGGTTTATTTTGCCAGCCCCATGCAGCACATTGTGCACCTTCTTTTTCAATTCATGTGAAGCCCTTTTTATTTGGGTATGCAGTTTATGGCAGGCGCTAAGACGGCTTCAGCAACTGAGCTAAAGAGACCTCAATATGCACCCACAAACCATCTTTTATCCTTCTTTATCATTGCAGGAGACTTTATGAAGTCCCCAGATGAAAAGGAGGCGATGTGCCAAGCTTACATGGACACAAACTGCCTCTTTAGCTGCTGCTGTGATTATTTACAACATAATGAGAGCGTGAAGTTTCCAAAAGCTCTGCAGAGCCACTCTGATCCAGTTTTTCCCTCTCAAAATGATCTCAACTTCTTTCTTTTTCTGTCATTGATCACAGCTCACAGATCAAAGTAAAGCACACTTTGAATGTTGTAGTTTTTTGTTTATTGCTGCATATGTCATAACCATAAGGTAGGAAACATATCTTGTTCTCTCTACCGAGATTTTTTTTGTGCATTCAAAAAAGATTGTATGCTCAGTCTGTTAAAATCATAATAATCCAGAACCATTAAAAGTCTTTCCTCAGAGAGTGCATGTTAAAAAACCCTGTATCGCGTTTGTTACCCCTTGCTCTTCTTTCACAAGGCCTGCTTGAATCACAGCTGACATATTTTGTAGTAATTCATGCTCTGTGGTAATTTACTAACATAACAGATCATCTGGTCAGTCAGTGTTCATTTGTAATATGTTGCAATAAGTAATTGCAGTGTGTAATTTCAGTTCCTGAATATTCATGCTGCTGTACTATTAAAGCATCTGTTGGAAAATTAGATAGTTTATGATGCCCTGATAAGCTAACAGAGGTTAGCAGACATAAACAATAATATATGCTGTAGCATGCAATAACAGCACTTAATTTCACACTGTGCTGGTCCTAAACAAAGACTGATCTGCCATTGTGTCACCTTTGTGGCGGCTGAATAGACCAATGTTTGATTGCTCCACGAAAAACAAGTCAATAGTCATGTTCATGGAAGAAGAAGAATGGGATTCATGGAAGTGTGTGCTCATACTGATTGGAGATAAGTAATGCATTTTAGAAACTTGAAGGATACATGTCACTTTTCTCTGATACTCTGTGTCTTGTTGACATTGTATGACATTGTTCTTTGTGCCCGAACTGTTAAGACTCTCCAGATACAAGCATCTTCTAAAATAAATGAAAACAGGCCTTAATGGATATCCCTAATGGGTATCCTCTAAGCTTGACAGTGACAATAGGAACTTTTTCTTTAATCAAGTTGAGAAGAAAATGGAGATTTGTTTCATCAGTTGAGCTTCCAGTGATGAAGGAAAGCCTTTTAGCTCTCAGTCACATCAATTGTGTATAGCATGCCTGCTTTATAATGCTTTTAATATGAATTATGTTTGAGAGAATGCAATGTACATCGCATTTAGTTGGACATCATGCAAGTGAGTGAATGGAAGTCATAATTGCAAGAGAGGTCTAACGTCTAGTAAGTACAGTGACGTCTTGATTCATTTTTATGTAATTGTCTCTCTCGGTCCCAATAGCCTATTAAAGTGCACAGACCTCTTTATGTAGCAGGGCACTAAGTGAAGTACAAATCACATTGGAATTTCTTCAAGTACCCTTCCTAATGTTCATCAAGCTCAGTAACTGCTGACACTTACACAAGAAATATAACAAAGAGCTCCATGATGAAGTCTTAATAATGATAGTCTTAATAATTTTGGTATCTCTTCAAGTAATGAGGTTTAGAGACACAATGCTGGAAAACTAGGGAAAAGCAGTATAATATAGAATTGTATTAAAGTATAATCGAGTTGAACAATTTGCTGACAATTTTTTTTTTTTTTAAACCTGTTCATGAATATATTTTCAACAATCTTAAAGCTTAAAGTTGTAACCGCTTACTTTCATATTGCCCAAAATTTGTCACCAGATTTTGGACCATTTAGTATCAGCGTGTAAGAGGATAGTCTAAAATTACTCTGGAAATACCCTTGGAGGCAGAAAAAGCAAATCAACGGGCTGAAAGACAAATTTATTGGGTGATAATTGTCGTTTTGTTACTGCGATAGACATCTTTGACATCGCACACAGTCATTTGATTAAAAACTATGTAATACATGTAAAATGGTGGAAGTGTACTAGTTCTACTCCATGTTACTCCCCCAACACTCAGAAGTATCACAAGGCCTCATAGACATGAGTGTTTTTATGTTACTTTTAGTTTCAACTTTGTCAAAGCTTGTTTCCACTCACCCATTTAATTTGATTATGCACCATATACAACCTATTTTTCATTCTAGTTTAAGTTTATAATAATGCCTTTACAGTGTCAAACCACAGTTACTGTATGTATGAAGTCCAAATATAGAATCAATAAAGGAAACCCACAAATTGTACGACACTAGTCTCATTTGCTGTGTTCATTATCATCAGAAAGCACACACAAGATAAATAATTTGTCCCTGTTGCTTCTTGGAAAAGATATTTTTGGGGGGTTATTTCTGAACAGACATGAAATATATATAAAACCCCAAACTGCTTTCAAATACAGCACTTTAACATGTTTAATTTTTGTCCCCTTTTTTGCCTCACAAGACAAGGGCATCATTACAGGAGTAGCCACCTTCAGCATCAGGCCGATCAGGTCGATAATATTTCTCGAAAACCATTACGGTTGTGTATTCCCCGGGGGAAGGTCCTATGGTGGAGAAAATAGAAGCAGAGCAATGACGGTATCAAGTGATCTAATCGTTTCTGTAGATAGTGGAAAGGTATTTCTTGTTCTGTCTGTGTCAGTATTCCAGATACACGATGGAACAAAGATAGCAGTAATGAATTCCCGCCATCAAAATTCACAATTTCAGTTTCTGAATATTGTCTGTTAAGAGGGGCTGTAATTTCTGTATCTTTCCACAGAATGATCTGCAAGTGCTTGGGCACATACAGTACTTCAGCCTGTGCAGTTTGTGAGGAAGTAATCAAATGCTACTTATCTTCATCCTCATTATAATAAACAGACATCACAGTCACATATGGTTCTGGTAGACAATGGCCACAGATGGGTGATTAGTTGAAGTGTTCTGAAGGCCATGCTGTTCTTCCACCAATTGATATGGAGCTTGAGGCCCCCAGTGTAAAATGAGAACTGTAATCACAGATCCTTCAGAGCTGTAACTCAACACTAACTAACAGTATCTCTTTACTTCTTAATTTTCGATGCCAAATGTGGCCACTTTCAGGAAATGGTCATGCCTCCAAAACATCACATTTCAATCAGATTTACACGTACCACGACCTAATTGACTTCTTAAATTCATTTTTGCCATTAATGTATTCATATAACTTCAAAGATGCTGAATAAATTTAAACATTTAGGGTCCATTCCCTTTGATGTTGCTGGCTGTGTTCTTAATAAATCACTCCTCTTCATAGTGTCTGGTGATCAGACTTTTTCAGTCCAGATACCGATACCTGGGATTGGGCATCGGCCAATACAAGTACCAATCTGATACCAGTATAAATAATGGGCTGTATGCCTCACAGTGCGGAAGTAACTAGGATGATTCTTTTCTGTCAAGCTTGATGGAAAAATTGCTTTCCTAACTTTCCTAAAATATATATTAAAAACAATGCATATATATATATAATACTGAAAAACAAATTGTTAATTAAAATAATGGTATTTCACACCAGATCGGCATGGTCACTGTTATGCAATCCATCCGTTTAAGTCAGTATCAGACGGATATCGGTATCGGTCCATCTCTAATAGAATCCTTTCCATGCTGCAATGGAGTGCAAAGATCGCTGTATCAGGTCTCATAAAATGGTGCTTAAAGCAGCTTTCCAATCCTGCAGTTGGAGAGGTATTAATGGCTTTGTGAATCTTTGGATGATTAGCCTTAGCTGGGATAGACAGCAAGCATTAATCATACATTTTGATCATGTGGATTTGAAGAGAAACTCAGCACTCTGCTCGGAGAAGCCTGCGGAGGTCACTAATTGAAGTGGGCGGGGGGTCTACGGAAAGTGTGATCCTCTAACCTGGATCCAAAAGATGTGTTGATGAGTCTTGAAATATACCGTTCTTACATCTGAGGCGAGTGTACAGTATGTTTGTAAGCCTTGTATTGACAAGGTCAGGCTGTAGAGAACAGATCTGTCAATCCAGAGCTGATTAAGCCATTTTCAAATCCAAACTACATTCAATACAAAAAATCTTTCAGGTTTTTCTTTTATGTCCCATCAAGGGCAATAAGTAATGTGTATGGTGAGTACATTTATTTTCACATAAAGGACAAACCACACGTGAAGGCTACTGCATGTAAATCTACGGGGATTAATGTTCCTCAACTAATGTAAGCGCAGAATTAACAGCCTCCCATCCACAGAGAGATGTGCAAAAATTGTGCAAAACGTGTTGCTAGGATTCTCACATTGAGATAGAAAAGCATTTTGGTTGCTCTCTTCATTCTAGCCTTGGTAGGCCTCCTTAGAAAACTGTCTTATTAAACTTGTTCCAGCTTCTCAAATGTGAAAATGTTGATCAATTATCTTTGGAGTTTGGACAAAATGATTGCACAGTTATGTGTAGATTAATTGATTATGAAAATAATCCTTATTTGCAGCCCTACGGTCATAGTTCCTCCTCAGTTTTGCTGAATTGTCCGGTATTGATGGTCTTTCCTGGTGATAAGGTTGTATTATTGGACAGTTATGGCGGGCTGATGTGATGATGATTTATCTGTTATTGCTTTGGATTCCAACCTTTGCCCTTTTTCTTTATTGTCCAGTCAGCAGGAAGCCATCATGGCTAGTTTTACCCACTGCAGAGTAAACAGTCCTTTCAAAGATCTTCCATCAGCTTTAATGAGCGGATTTTAATTCAAAGGGCAGTTAAGCCCATGAAAGTAGTTAAAGGCATGGCACATCCCTGGAAGATAGTGACCTTGAATAACCTTCATAAAGTTCCCCAGTATGAAATAAATTAATATGGATTAATTCCTTTCTGTCTGAAATGCCAATTAAATTAGGAATTAACTTTATTTCTTGCCCTGACTGATTATTAGCGATTTCTCGATCCTCTGATTGGACTCACTAGCTCTCCCATAACAACAATACACGAGTATCATCTAGTTCACTGGGAAATAATTAAGGATTAAGGATCCAGCAAGACTGTGTTAATTACGTCTACAGCAACGGGATCAGTCTGATGAGGGGATCTGTCGAGTCTCTATAAATGACCAATGGCGTTCCACAGCTGAGAACGAAGGGAAATCAAATATGAGCATATTGTATATATTTGACACGCGGCACTTATATAGTGATGTGGATCATTATCTATTTTTGATTGGTGTGACGCATACAATAACATACATCTATGCTTTTCAGACTTCTCATTATAAACAGAAGAAGTCATCCCTCATGAATACTTTCCACCCCATTGTCCGCCCACTGTGGGCTTTATCTACTGATCTGTTCTGAGAGATTTGCTTGGGCTTTACATTTTAAGCTCTTGGCTTCTCTTGCTGATGTAAAAGCTATAGGGTATATTGATCTTTCTGTTATTACATGCACTTTGTTAAAGTTGCATTTATTTTATTTTCATGTGATGAACTTCATAAATAGTTGTTAATCTATTCGGGTAAAATTTCTCTATATTGAGTGTGTTAGGAACGTCTACATGTTTTGTTGGAAGCTGCCTAACTGAGGGGAAGAGCTTTTCTCCTGTTTCAGCCGCAATTCCAAGAGAAAGCTTTTGTCTTGTAACTGTACTGGAGAGAGCGGGTGAGTGAAATGAATAATTGATGGAGGGAGATTGATGGATTCCCTTCTGTGGAAAGCCGGTCCAATTGTGTGTTGTATTATCTGGAATGAGGAGTCTGCTGTGCATTATCTCCAACGCCACCATACGCTTATTTGCCACCCTTTTAGCGCTGTAGCTACAACTAGTTTATTCTATTTGTTCTCTTTCCCTTGTCTTAACTTTACAGTCACTCACTTGAGTCCACAACTGCTTCTTTTTTTTTTTAATGCCTGAACGCAATTGTTCATTAGGTTGACTGGATACAACAAATCCCAAACAAAAACTAGTTCATCAAGTTATTTAGGTGCAAATAGCTTTGTCTGATGTAGTGCAGAAAAGTGGAACAGCTCGGCTATAACTGGATTTATGACGATAATGATATACAATCCAATGTTTTCTCTCTGGATATGGATTCTATGACTTTGCTCGTTTGTACCAGTGTTCACTTTTTCCCCAAATTACCTCATAACATGGAACTATTAATTGTTATATTAGGTAACCTTGACGCCATTGAAAGTAGTAATGGTAGGCAGCCTTGAGTAACAGAATGAATCCAACTGACAGCAGAACCACAGAAATGTATAATTACATTCAGAAATAACCTATAATTAATGTGGATCTGTCACATCATGGCAAAATAAACCTTCATACTGTCGGTGTCCAGTGCATTGTATTGGTATACTATAGCAATATACAGATCAGATACAGATCAATATGTCTGATCAATAACAATATATTGGTTGATGGTTGATGGTTGACAAAACATAAACACATTGGTTGGACTGGGATTTCCTTTTTTTGACGAAGATATGGGCGGGACATTGTACAGTCGAAAAATAAACTCATCAATGCATTATTTGACATGCATGCAAATCAGTTTGACTATTAGTTGGTTATTTTTGCATACAACACACCATATTGTTGTGTATATCAATATTGGAAAATGGAAAGAAATAATATTTCTTTATACAGCACTTTAAAATAATACAAATAATAAATACAATATTTACAGCCTGGCACAAGAATAAAAAACCACAAAAGAAATAAAACCACGAATATCATGAAACAAAGTCTCAACTCTAATTGGATTATCTAATAGTGAAATGTACGGTTTGCGTATTGATAGTGATATTTTTCTCCTAGCCAGAAAATGGTTGTCTTTGATAGGTCAGAGACATGACTTTGTCTTGCTCCGTAGCTCAACAGTGGGCCCACGGTTGAGGGCGGCACAGCGGTGGCACAAAAACCAGATAAACACAAGGACTATTTTAGCTGTGACCTGTTGGCTCGTCCCTTGGCTGGGAGCTGGATGAAGCATACCATGACATTGAGAGAGGGTGTGAACGTTCAAGTGGCACCAGACACCTCCAGAGATATGCCACATAGAAAATCTGTCACTTCTAACACAGTGTGGTGCAGAAGCTTCTTCAGAGTAAACAGTTGAACCCGGGTTGGAGAGAGGTGAAAGAATAAGTGTGAGAGTGTGAAAACTGGTGAGGACATTGTTATTGGCAAGGAGCAGTCATTTTACACTTTTATAACCGCGGTGAATAATGAATGAAAGGCAACTGCAAAAATGTCTGGAGCACAGCACAGCTTAATTTCCAGCATGATGTTCAATGACTGTCAATGAGAGGAAAATAGTGAAAATGTTTTTGTTCTTCCGTCGAAAACAGTAAAAGCCTCTGGGGTCAGCAAAAACAACGTATTCCCTATTTTCCATCGCACATTGTCGGTTTCCTTTTTTTATTGCACCACTCGGCTACCATATTTGACAAAGACAGCAAAAGAGCCACTGCCAAACTGCTGAGGTCAGTAATCGCAGTAGGTTCTGCCTGGTATGAAATTTAACCACCCCCTGCAAGATTAATTACCCGATGAGAGAACCTTTTATGGCCAAGGTTTATCACAGTGGAAAGGTACTTCCTGCGATACTTTTATTTCACTGCAAGGCCTTATTGGTAAAGAGAGACTGTTGATCATATTCTCCACCACTTATCCAATCATGGCCAATCTAAGGAAAGATCAGAGAAGCCCTGTGGAAATTGGAGATAGTTATCAGTCATCTTAGCCCAACAGGATCCAGAGGCACTGAGTGAGATTGTCTGCTTGGATGTCATCCACGAGGGGAATGTCAGTGAGAGGTTTATGAGAGCACACAAAATAGGTGGCCCTTATGTGTTTAGGTAGCCATCTCCATTGAGAAGGTGACTGCAAGGTTTATGGATACCCCCGCTTCTTTTTTATTTCATCGGTGCGCTATAATGTTGGCCATCTACAAGGTCATGTTGTTTTTGACATGTATGTATTGGATTCAGACTCACTATTAGCCTCCTTTATCCAGTTTCAAAACCCGGCAGATACATCAGCGATCCGTTATTATCAGCTAATGTTGCTATCATTATGTGTATTGGCATATATTTCAAAAGAGATTCTGAGACCCTAAACTACATTAGTAAGTAGGCTCGTTCGTTAGTGCTGCGCCTCGCCTGGAATCCAGACGAGAGCAGGCGGCCGCAGCAGGAGGCGTTCACAAGAAACTGCGATCAAGTCGGACAGTTTTAGGCTGCCTTCAAAGTATACACAGAAAAAATGACTTCCTGTTAGTTCCGAACTTTTGTCTACTTGTAGCTTACAGATCACGTTTGGATTTATTCATATGTGTTTGGAAATATATATTTATGTAGAAATGTATGTGTAGCTGCATCCTTTGGTCTTTTTATGTCTGCCTGTGAAATACATTACTACTGGTTTAGATATGTGTTGTATAAATACAATTTTCTATTAACAACCACACAAAATATGTTTTAAGATTAAACATGAGACGAATAATCAACAATCAAGCGTTAAGTATTACAACTACACATAAAATAAGGATTTTCTAGAACACGTGGTGTTTGCTGTCAGATCTAAGAGCCAATCAGCTCTCTGATGTGGCGAGAGCCAGGCGTTTCCCATCATGCACTGGGCCAAGCAGTCGGGGGAGAGCCACTGCAGCGCCTGCCTCTGAAATCGACGGCCGGCTGGCTCTCGTGAGAGTATCGTTGACCACGTGTGCATGACGTCAGAGCAAGTCGGGAGCAAGTCGGACACAAATCTAACCGGCAAGCATTGCGCACCGATCGCCTCCGATCGATTCTGCGCAGAACTGGCTCATCTCGAACGAGCCTAGTGTTTCATTGGTGGCATTTTATTTGATCACCATTTGGTTTGAAGTTTTATTACGTTTGACAAAACAATCCCAACGCAATGTCCTGTTACTAGCTTTCCCTGAGCTTTCAACTATATCGGAAAACATAATAGTTAGAATGTTTTGTCAAACTAGTATTTTCAAAGTCAAGAATACTTAACGTCAACATGGATGAGAAGTCCTAAAATGGATGATATCATAACAGTTCTCAAGCTCGCATCAACACATCCACCTGCATGAGGAGCAAACTATCCATAAAAGAAGACCATGTCAGTTGAAAGCTCTGGAAGAAGCTTGCAAGTGAACCTGGCTTGGGAATTTTTTTCCCAGGCCAGGTTTCCCAAGCTTACTTTTTCCAAGGTCAAAAATATATGTATATGTTTATATATAGTTCAAAGTATAATGTTTCCATGTTTTCTCATTATGAGCATTATTTACATTACAATGGCTTTACATGGATAAATGTATCCGATATTAACTTTCACCATCAACTGTAAAATGTCTTTTTGATATTATGCCACCAAATGTTTGTAATGTCCGGCAGGCGTGAGGCTGAGAGGTGATGCGTTTGGTCCTGTGCATGTGTGCTTTCGTGAGTGAATATGCACCTCTTTGTCTGTCCACGGCTAATCTCGCATTCAGCTGCAGCAAACTGCATAATATTTTGGGCCCCCAGTTATGGCTGCATGCTCAAAGACCTCTCGTGGTGTAGGTGATACACACTTTCTCAAAACACTTTTAATGTGCCTGCTTCATACTGTCCCTGACTGCCTGCTGACTCCTCACTCACCACTCTAAACCGGCCCTTGGCCAGTAGGGGCTGCTCGTGATCACACAGCTGAGTGCATCGTCGACCACCAGCTGCTACTCTGCTGCCAGAAACACAGTAGGGCGGAAACAGTTCGCACACTGTTATTGTTTTGGACAGTGTGTTTGGCTAACAGCTAACAGATCTAACAAACCTATTGCTCTTATAGCGTCATGTCGTCGCTTTTTTGTATTTGAATGAAGTTTTCATGTATCACACAGTACAGCAGCGGTCGCTGCCGACACACCTGCAGTCTACTGAATGCACTATTCTAGTTTCTCTTATGTATTCATGTTGAAAAAGTAAGAACTAATATATGCCATTTTATTGTTTTACTGCCAACAGCAGTACAATAAGTATTACTCAGCCTGTATCTGCATCGCGGTCGTCATTTAAAGTCTTTAAAAAGTTTAAACCTGGAAATATTTAATTAAAATCCCACATTAACATATGGCCCATGGCTCTAGAAAATGGGATCCTAGGCACAAATGGCAAAGCCATAATTCAATCTTAAAAAGGGAGCTCTGTCAATAGGCATCAGGTAAGGTCAGGTACTTCACAATCTCCATCTGTGTCTTCCAGCTGAGTTATGATCGCTCAATTATATTATAACATAAAAAAATTTGCCCAAGTTGGGGATAATTGAGTTGAATTTACTAAAGGGAGAATAACGAATTCACATTATAGTTTAATCCTCTCTTACACAGTGGGAGGGTGGTCATTCAAATATGGGCAGAGAAAGGAAGACAGTCAAAGATGTTTAGCCTTGTTGCTCAACTCCACAGATTAGAATATTAAATTAATCCTGTGATATCTGAAAGCAGTGCAAGTTTCCCTTTTATCTAAAAGATTATCATGCATTGAGAGTTATGAATATATGGAAGTGCTTAAACGGAGCATGTGGATATGGGTAGAATCACACGTCTTAATTTTAATCGTTGGCCATCAAATTTGATTTGAGGCCATGTTCCATATAGGATTATATACTGTAGTTGATTCCCAAGGTATTCCTCTTCTTCCGCAGTCACCATCTTGCCAATGCAATTCCGAGGCATTTTACACTATTGGCATGTAATTTGAATAACGGGCCTTTGTTGATCAGGGGCTGGTGTGACGTCACTGGATAATACAGACTTCGTAAGGTATAGTGTCAGTAAAATATGAACATGTTCCTCTCACAATTTAAAGGAGTATTGTGTTTATTATACATAGGTGACTTCGACTTTTCTGAAGAAATTCAAAACCTCACTTAAAAAGACGATGCAAGAGTCCCAGCAACCATTAACAAAGCCCGTGCAAAGGAGATATATTTTGTTTGTAAAAACAGCTTTTACTCATCCTGTGCTTTATTACCAGCCAGATATTATTTTTTACAAAGCATGAACCAAATAAGATAACTCTGCTTGAGTAGCATCTGGGTTGCCTTTCATTATTGTTAAAGCTTTGTTTGTCTCCCAGTGAAAAGAATCCCCTATGTTATTTTATTTGACGTCCCATCCTCCTCAGAGAATTGAAGCTAAATAAAGCTGAATATTGTTAATATATTCTGATTAAAAACAAGCATAAGTAGAAGTTGAGGTTCAATCTATGGTTATTCAAGCTCCTAATTAGGAGTGTTTGTTTTCTGTTTGTTTAATTCATGAAGGATGATTCATTCAATGAATGCTCCTGTTGAAGGGCAAAATGGCATCTTTGTAAATTGAGTAACAATGAAGGATTAGTTTGTTGCATCAGAGGTGAACATGGTACTGTATGAATATTAGGTCTCACGTCAAGGCTAATATGAAGAGTTTTAGTTTCATTTGGGGAAAAAGAAAGGTATATCTTATTTAAAATGATTAGGCTACTTCACAAAAATACTGTTTTTGTCTCTTTCTAGCCTCAGTATGAGAAAAAGAAACATGCACTTTATTAATTCCCTTGGGGAAATTCTTCTCTGCATTTGGCCCATCCCTGGATGGGGAGCGGTGGGCTGCCCTGTGAGGTGCCCGGGGAGCAGTTGGGGGTTCAGTGTCTTGCTCAGGGACACTTTGACATGTGAGCTATGGGGGGACTGGGGATCAAGCCGGCTACCTTGTGGCTGCGGGACGACCACTCATCCCCCTGAGCTACAGCCGCCCTCAACATTTCATTTAATCAGATTGGAATCATCAGAAACAACTGTATTAATGAAATTATGTTCACTGGTGATGTACTCCGATGAATATTCACGAGTTGTTGATGACTATCGGCGATGGAAAAAGGTGTAAAATGTAATTTAATAAAATAAATATGTATGTACTCCCACATAAAAGGCAGGCTTTCAAAGGCGCTATGACAACTATTTTCCCCATGTTTCATTTGTTTCTCACATTCACACCACAGTTCATTGTCTGATGACAAATAATCATCTATAATGCATTGTGTCATGTATTTAATTGGTAACATTAAATACATGACACAATGTGTCACAGAGACATTGTGCAAGTTCTGTGCTGAAAAGATTGTTTATGTGTTTACAGTTTGATACATTTTACATGTTGTGTTCAGTTCAGTGATTCAGTTTCTTGTAAACTGTATTTATTGCTCCCTTTTACTTTTAAAAACGCACCATTTGATTTTGCTTAGAGATGCTGTAGAAGTATTTGTACAACTTTAATAAAAACCAGCAGATATTTAGGAAGCGGTTGCTTTTTAGTCAATATTTGTATACAACAGATGCTCCTTAAATCTTTTAGCCTGATCTAAATAAGGACGGTCCTGGTTCAAAATGATATATTAAAGCTTGACGAGACAACTTGTCGGGTCTGGTATTGGTGCTCAATTAGATCAGGTATCAGCTGTGATGTGATAGTTCATAGTGAATATAGTTCCCTTGCTATGCTATTTTGGAAAAAAAGATTACAACAAAATGTATGCAGTGCAGTTTATACACTTTAACTTGAGCCCCCTGAAAATCTTGTGTTTGCTGGAGCTTCTCACCTTGTTTCTGTGATGTTCAGTTGTACTCCAGTACTCTCTGGCATAATTGTTGGGTGTTGTTACAGGTTTCCACAACAATTATTCCATCAGTGATGAATGAAACAGAAACAGCTTATTCCCACTGGCCATCACTCTTATGAACAGTTAACCAGACTCTTCATCTGCACTATGTCCTTTTTATATTTGTTATATTTATCTTGTTTATTGTATATTGTGTGTGAAAAAAGTACAAAGAGCAAAGTGAAATCGGAGTCATATTCCATGTATGTGCAAATTTACATGGCCATTAAAGCTGATTCTGATTCTGATGAAAGAGGCTTGAAGCGTTCAACCTATGGGAATAACTATTATCATTATCATCAACATCAACATATTAAATTCAGGGCTGACAATCTCGTTTTAGATTGACGGTGGTGACGATGCTCACACATGCTTTAACTATATTTTAACTATGTTTTTATTTGTTTTACTATATAGTGGCTCTGTGGCACTCTGAGTATCTTTTGAAAGAAAAGTGTGTTTAAAAATGAAATGTATTATTATTATTATTATTACATGCAGAGGAAAAGTGGCCTTTTATAGTACCGTGATAATATTTAAGACACGAGGAGAAAGGAGACAGCATGGTACCTCAAAATTTGCAAGTGGCTTCAGTATTTGTGTTTGTACCTCAGTATGGCCTTGTTATCGTACAGAGGTTGGATGCCCATAAATTACATGTTTTGGATTCCCTACACAGAACAGAAAATACATTCAGTGGGTAGTAGAGAGTCGCAATCCGTCAATACCTCACAAGTGACTGCTATATCTCTTACCAGTGTGTGTCATCTTGCTCCTCCCCCCTTAGCCCAACCAATTCCAAGGGTCTGGCCTTGTGTCGGAGTTGATCCAAAGTCCTGAACAATACACCGTTAGCTAGCCTGTGCATGTTCCAGCCCTTTGATCTTCACCACGGGAGCCGTCTCCATCATCTCTGGGAGCTATCAGCACACAGGCATTCAGAGAAAATGAGTGCACAATTGGGGCGACCCAATAAGACCAGTCTCCTATTGAGAACGCTTGGGGTCTGTTGACAGTTGAGAGCTCTTTCTTTCTCTCTTAGCCTCCCATTGAAATATTTATCACCACAACTTATCGCCCCATGATCAATTATACACCTGCCATGTACCGGCAATGAATTATTAACACACTCGTGATAAGCATCTCACCTATTGATTTTTGTCACTCCTTTGAGATGGATATACTGGAAGGGGTTTTCTCTCTCTCTCTCTCTCTCTCTCTCTCTCTCTCTCTCTCTCTCTCTCTCTCTCTTTGTCTTGACATTTTGCCAATCACCAACGATACCCAACTAGAGCTGACAGTTTAGACTTACACAGCAATTCCTTATTTAGCTCTCGGTGCACACCATCATTGTTGATTTTGAGTATTTACAGTACGTAATATTTGTAATATTATGAAATATCTTTATAATGCAATTAATGGTCGATTGATGAATCATTTGATCCATGAAATGATAAAGATATTAAAAAAAGATTGGCGTTTTGGGCTTTTTTGCAGGGGTTTTTGAGGTAAATGATTACAATCAAAAACTGTTTCAGGATAAATAGTATTATCATACAATGCTCAACAGCACATATTCTGGTCTCCGTCACAGAATAAGTCATTAATAACTCATCTGTATTTAGAGGGTAGACTATCTATCATTGATATTAGCATAATTTTTGTATTTGGCTATTGCTCTGTGAGCTAGTCATTGCATGATTTACCATGGAAATAATAACTGAAAAACTCTGAAACACAACATAAAAGTTGGTCTCAAAGTTGCCTCTCTAAAATATTCCAGCCTTGCCTCTGATATAAACCTCTCCTCCTTTTCCAGAAACTATTAACTGAGTAACTTATCACAAAAGCTGCTGTCAGCACTCAGGTTAGCATGACATTTTCATCAAATTTGTTGATTTCTTTTGGGGGGAGGGAGACTTTCTGGTGCTCGGAGGCATCATGAATCAGAATTGAGAGATGCTGAACACTGTGAGGTATTATTTTTTACCAAGCAAGAAATGCAATAACACCACATGCATAATATACAGTATACAGAGTCATTCATTTAAACCAGCAACATTTTAAATTAGTTCAATCCTAAACTTTTGTACTCCTATGGCCCTACAGATAATTTTTCTCCTCTACTTGATTGAGGGAGCTCAGATGAATGATTGCATTCCTCTATTTCCTTCTACAAGAACAACCCTGTCGCCCATTCATAATGGTTCCATCCAGTGCCAAGGCTAACACATGCTGGGTGCCACTAAGAGTTGAAGAGAGAAATTGAAATGTTTCTTTCTTCATAGTCACGGCTCCTAGTTTCGACAGACTTACCCTGCCAGGGTAAGATTGATTGCTGGGGAGATTGAGTTTGAAAGTCAGTTTTCACCGTGGTAAAGGCACTCAAGATTAGTTTTCAAAATGATGTAGATGCTTTCAGATTTGGCAAGAGAATGGTTGGACAGAGACCAGACTAACTTTTTTTTACATTTTCCTCCTCCCTCAAGTGGGAAACATCTCAATGTTAGATGCGTTCCACAGTCTTGTGACTCTGTTTAGTAAATGTCATTTTACAGACAAACACTGACACATTTATTTTGCTGTCAGAGTTTAAAGATCTCTGAATTGAAAGTATTCTCTTGTTTTTCTCCAAATATACACACCTGTTTTATTGTTGCCTTCTGCTTGCGTTCGTTTCTCCTCCTCTAGTCCATCGTCATTAAAAGAACAAGTCAGTGGACTTCCGAATGTGTTCAGACAACTGTAGAATATGTCAAGACTAGTCCACAAGGCATATTAAACAGATCAAAGACTAATAGATTAATAGCTATGCCCACATGAAAAACAGGGTAATTATTGAGGAGCTTAACAGCAAATTAAATAGACGGCAATGCAATTATGGAGGTGAGTGTTGATCAATAACCTTGACGAGCAGCCTCTGGGATGCTGCATCATACAATTGAACATAACGTATTTGGTCTATTAGCAAAGAAACATCCCTAGATGAAACCGCAGGGGTGTGTGTGTGTGTGTGTGTGTGTGTGTGTGTGTGTGTGTGTGTGTGTGTGTGTGTGTGTGTGTGTGGGAGGGTTAGGTTGGGAGCATATATGTGGACATAATCAATTTTTCTCTCAAAGACATTCAGGATGAAATGTAGTTTCCAGAGCAATTAAGTCGTTTATGCATTAATGTATCATTGATTAGCGCCCTCGTTGGTATTTATATTCACTGTGAGATCAGGAGCATTGGCCTTTTGACCCCATAAAAATCATAATTAAACTGGTTAATGACACGTTGTTTTAAATTTGCATTCAAGAGTATTATGTGAGCCTAATTGGTTGCAAAATAGAATTTGAAAAAGTGTATAATTAAAGTTTTTCATCCCAAAACTCATTGCTGTCGGCATATTGAATTTTCGAGGAAAAATCTAACCTGATTGAGTATTTCAAGAACGAATATATCCAGAGTTTTTTGTTTTTATAACCTCATTATAGTTAATAACCTCTCTATATAAAACCTAGCGAGGTTTGCTTAGAAGACAAAATAATCAGTCCCCCTTTTTGGTTATTTTTTGAAAAGAAAAACAAATAATTGTAATACCCCAGTTGATAAACACAACAAAATATGGATTTATTTGTAATTATACTCCTCACGTGTCACATTTGTCAAAGGGATCTCTAGGTTTTTAAAGGTGGAGTTCTCATTGTAAACAAACCATTTTATTTACAATCAAGATTCCTCACCAAAATACCTTCCATAAAGCTCAACAAATACTGTATTGAATGTATGTTATATCTTGTAAAAAAATAATATCCTTCTCTTTATGCTTTGAAACTTGCTTTCTTTAAGCACAAGGTCTTCTTCTTTTCTTCTATGCGAAAAATACTATTACAGCAAATTACCGTCAATGGCATTTGATATTTCTTCTCTTTGCAGACAGCAAAAGTGTGTATCATGAAAAGAACTGGGTACCGGACTTTACGATGGTGGGTCAGGGATGGCTGCTTGTTGTGGGAGGATCCCCTTATTGTTTCCAAGAGCACAACATTCTTAATAGATCAATTCTCCCCTTTTCATTTGACTCTCAAAGTGCAGCAGATTGATGCATTTGCCTTAAAAATGAACTTTGTTTATTATTTATATTAATTAGTATATTATTTATTGTTTTACCATATACATCCATGGCATGGCGCCCCTGCTGGTGCTACTAGGAACAGTAATGCCGTAAAGTTGTTTATGGTGCCTCTTGTCAACAACTGAACTGGGTTAACTTTTTTAAACCTTAGCTCATTGGTTTTACAGCCAGCAACTCAACTGTTTTGGTTGACTCTCACTGCTCTCATCAGTATTGCTTCCAGACATTGCTAGTTGTAACTGCCTCCAAGTGTCCAAACATCAATTAATGCAGGTTTGAAATACAACCCAAATTTTTTTTGCACTACGGACAGACTTGGTAAGTATTTCCAAACTAAATAAAATGTGTCCATGTCATTTAATTCATGCTTACAATATCAGTCAGAGACACCCCTAATAGATGAATTACAGTGATATTGTACTAATAATTCACATAGTCAAATTGGATTGGTCCAGTCTGGCCAACGACTGATGTTCAAATCATGACTTTTTCTTTCTTACTCATTGATCCCCCTCTTCTTAAGCTGTTTCTTTAGAAAAATAGTATAAACACCAACGTTATTGGCTGATTGCATATCTAGCGCTCTGATCTCTGATTTCTTCTCATGTGAGTGCTCTGATTACATGTACGCCTGTTCTTTGATTTTGAAGTACAGCAAGTTTGTTTCAAAATGTTCATCAAATAATCAACTATTCGGGGTCACCCCTACCATCTGTGTTGAAAACCCTCCATCTTCACAGCCGTCATACAGTATGTGTCATTGTGTAGACTCGTTTCAGCCTTTGAGTTAGCTTTGGTGTGAGTATCATCATTTGATGAAAGTTTGAAAGTTTCCTTTCCTTTTCTTGGTGGTTGAAAGTTTCCTTTCAAAGTTTCCTTTCAACCACCAAGATCTATCTTTGGTCTCTTTAATTTACATCTTCAGGTACTCGACACCAGCGGTGCCCAACCACTTTTGCACCACGGACCGGTTTCGTGTCAGACAATATTTTCACGGACCGGCGATAAATATGACGTAATAAATATGACGTAATAAATATGACGTAATAAATATGACGTAATAAAATGATACGACCGGCATAAAGACAATAATAAAGTGCTTAAAAATACCACCATTACGCCGAATTAGTGGGAGCCCTGAGCTTGTTTCTCTGCTACGAGCCGGTCCCATCTCGGGTGATGGGAGACAACGACACCCTACATGTATTCTTTATGTCCTGTCTACTCCTTAATTTAAACCTTATTGTCCAGTCTACTCCGTAACTTATAACCCGCTTCACAAAGACAGGATGTTGAAATGGAAGCAGGGTTTCAGAGCTTTTTGGCGATCTCAGGATATTCTGCCTTGATTTTAATCCAGAACACCGGCAGAGTTGAAACAGACTTTTAAGTTTCATTTTTGGGGTAACGTATCGCGTGATCTCTTGACATGCGTCAAGAGGTTACGCACAGACGGATGTATCCGGTCTATTTCAAAATAAAACATCTTTCCGACCTTGATTTTTGTTTCAGAATTTTTTTTCATTCCTTCTTTCTACACTACTCTGGGTACCTTTGACCTCAGAATATTTCTTCCTCCCTTGATTAGATTTGTTCATTACTTTGTTGCCTTATGACCCATTTTGATGAGACTGGGATTGAGATGGCATGCAGTTTGCTCATGTAACCATGACAGCTAAATGGCCACAACCGGTCCTGCTGTACTGTGTATTCCTCCTGGGAAAACTAGACACTCACTCTCAAAGAGTCAACAGCTGATCAGAATGTGTTTTTATGGAACTGCTAATTACATACTTTTAAATCTTCTGTATTGTAGATTTTAAAGGCTATGGATCAAAACAAAATCTATTGTACATGTGCAAGATTTTAATTTTCCAAGAGGTACTTTATTATTGAAAGTGAAGACTGGATACCAGTTTCAGAGCTTATTACTGAGCAACCTCCTTTATTTCTCAACACACATCATCTCTATATGCCAACTGAGTTTAAAAACACTTTGTCTGCGCTTGATGTTTCTTGGGAAATAAATCTTCTTTAATACTGAGACTCTCCTCTTCAGAAAAAAAGCAAACAGCAATGTTGTTTATTTAAACAGTTCAAAACAACCACTGTGTGCATCTAGTGCTGAAGCAGGAAGTTGTTTGCGATTGTTTTTGCACAGTAACAAATAAGGCTGTGGAGGCAGGGTTAGGTGTTCATCAACACGGTGGCAAAAACAGTAAACCTTGGTAACCATCATCCAAGCCTGCAAACCTCCACCAACACAGAAGAGGTCTTCACATTGCTCCTGATTCAAAACCACACCACCATAGTATCCATGGACAACTGGGGACAGTCAAACCCATTACAGTTAAACATGTTTAAAAAAATCTGTTGACAGAACACCAGCACTGGAGTCAACATGATGTGCCACAAATCAATAAGCAGCTATGGTCTTAACCCTAGACCACTAACGTCGGGTGATGTTTACCCATGCAAATGTGGTTACGTTATTTTGCATGGGTCCTTGTGTAGCTTCAGGCTGCTCACTGACGTTATCAAAGGTAGGCGTGTCTTATTGAAGGTGGGTGTGTCTCCCTGCTCCAATCCCTGTTTTTTTCAACAGGCACGTCGGGTGATTTTTTTGAAATTCAATAAACTTCCAATGTACATATTGAGTTATTACGGATGATAATTTGTTTTGATTCTAGAAATTCTCCTTTGAAAACAGACAAGAAATTATTGTTTAGTAAGTATTTGATTTAAAGGTGCAATGACAGAACAACTGCCTCTGCTGCTAGTTAGTCTATAGGCCAGAGGCACATTTAAAATATAAAATATGTACTGTAGTGAGATGGCTTTTCTACTTTTTCTGCCTTGGAAATCAAATCATGGTGAAATAATAATGGTTTGCCTGAAGGTTCTTTGAGTGTCTTTATATTTTTGCAATTTTTACAGAGGCACAGATGCAAATTAAAAAAGAGAGCACCTCCCCAGAGTGCAATATAAAATACCCATGTTGAAAAAGGTGTTGGGTTTTAACAGTTTTTTTGTTATGTATGATGTGTCAAAAACTGAGAATTAGCATGTTTCTGCTATTAATGATCCAGTTTGATTTGTGCTTTTCATTTCAGCTGATCCGTATGAAACTGGATTTTAGAAATTGAACCTGTGAACACAGAATCTTGTTTCCTCAGGGGTTTTCCCTGACTAGGTGATCCACAAAATCCCAGTGCATGGAGCGATAAAGGGAAGGGAGAGAAAAAAGAAACGGGGAGTGTCGGCATTGAGGGTTTCGGGGGGAGGCGGTAAGAGCACAGAGTGTGACATAGGAGTGCATTTCAGCTCCACTGCCTCCCATCGTGTGCGTGTGACCATGGAGGATCTGAAAACCTCAGCTTCGCCCCACAGCAACGACAAGGAGAGGAATGTTCTTGGAGAGACTAAATTTAGACCCAATGTGCTGTACCATCAATCCTGATTAAGCTAACTGAGGAGCCACACTCGTTGTGGGAAGAATATGGCTGAATGTTGAATCCAGGTTACATAAGCGTAACTTTGTGTTTGGCCCACTGTGGCTTGGAAATGAAAGAACTTAAATATTTCTGAGAGCCCTGTATGAGGCCACTATGGGGATTCATCAGTACTTAATGCACTAACTTAATATCTGCATGGAGAATGTCTCCAAGCTGCATCATCTTTTTCATTGTCGTAAAGAAAATAGGAAAGATGGGTGTTCTGAACACTAATTTCCCTAAAATAAAAGGCAAGTTCATACTAGAAGACTTAATGTAAGAAAACATTCAACCTAATAGTCCCGGTTAGGGATACGCCTCATAAACCCGGCGTGTGGTATGATATTTGATAAAGGGGCTGTGGGGACTGTGAGTGCTGGTTGGGCATCGCTTATACTATTATAATACTATATATTAAGATTCTATTTTCTAATGGACAGTTGCTTGAATCTATCTCAGACATTATTTCAAAGGTATCTTATCATTTTGGGACTGTCTAACAACTGCTCGTGAATACAATGTTCATCAACAGCTAATTTCCCCTCGTCAAGTGTCTTGAGGATTGTAAAGCTTTTAAGGGGCATGTTTCAAGGTGGGTTTTCTTTTTTAATAAACAGGCCTCTGAGGTTTCAACACGCATCCATGATAGCTGCTCTCATAGCTTGTCCACTTCAGCTCCATCTAATTGCCCCAACTGTAATTTGCAGCTTAAACAGCTTAAAAAGGCAGTCAGTATTAAACCTGAACTCCAGACTTAAAAAAGTCCAGACTCCATTTTATATGTTGTATTACAGTCTGCACATGTAATAATATTCCTAATCTGCTGTTTTATTCTATGTAACCACAGAATGCACACGTCAAAGAATGACATTCACTCCCCGCACGGCTTTGAAATGACATCGTCACACATTATGGCTACACTCATTTATGGCTTCGACTTGTGTATTTACGGACATGTTTTACATGACAGGATTTGTAACTATTACATTTTGTCCCATACAGATTTGTATCAGTGTGGTGACATGTGTGCACACACACACACACACACACACACACACACACACACACAAACACAATCATATTCATACAAATAACTGGAGGTTTTACTAAGAGCTCTATTACCTTTTTACACAGAGGCTTGTGTCTCAGTCTGACATTTTCATTTTCATCACCTCATACATAAATGAATGAATCATAACATAAATAACAACTGTCTGACAGGCCTTTAAACATGACTTTTTTTTATTTTATCTTGAATTAAACTGACTTAGAGAGATAGTATTTATATATCTTGACACATTTTTGTCCAATTGGAATGTTATTTACACACATCAACAGATGTTTATTTGTGCCTTACAATCTGTCTTACAGTTTGTACAGTATTAAGCGTTTCCACTATTTAACTACCTATTTGCACTGACTTAACACGCATCTGTACCACATTCGGCTCCACTAGGTCCATACAAGGTCATCCACTAACAACTAACTAACAGCAGGGCAAGAAAACGCACAATTCAACTTAACTGCTGAAAGTCTGAGAGCCGGTCGAAATAAGGCTGCTATCTTACAATCTTTTTAGTCTACGTGCGCCATCTGAGTGTTTATGCCAGTCACCATGGGGCTGTATGGCTCGGTCACGCCTTTCAGTTTGTTTATTGGAATAAATCCAAAGTGTTAGAAATGAGAAATGAGCCACACCTCATCCTCCCTGGCCGAGGAGACCACCCTGCCAGTAGGGAGCACGGTGGGCCTTTGGCAGCTCGAGGAGAAGCCCAGTCTGATGTGTAACGGCTGCAACAGAATTTTTTCCGTTTCGTCTGAGAGTCTGCCCCAATCTCCTGGAAGCTCTGCTCCAGGTGAAGCCGCCTCCCGGTCGTGGGGAGCTCAAGGCCAGGGGTGCTCGTCGTTTCCTTGTTTCTGCCACTTTGGATTTAATCCAATAAACAAAACGCACATGAATCATGGATGTTTTTTATAGTACAAGCCCTCGGGGGCCGCTGCTCTTTGTTTTATGGACTGATTTTGTTTCAGTGACTCAGTATCGCCTCCTGAGGTACAATTGGTATCACAAGACAAGACGGGGCCGGGGCCAGTTGGTTAATGTGCTAATTTCACTAGTTACATCTCTGCAACACAATACATAGAGGTCTTTGACACCTCTCCATATTCGGTTGATAATGTTAGTTCATTTTTTTAATGTTTTAAACTTAATGTCTAGCTATATTTTACACATTGCAATTTGTAATGAAAACCTAACGATGTGAAATGAGGATAAATGGATGGATGTTTTTGCTATAGTAGAATTCACAGTCAATCACCAAAAGATAATAGAAATATTGTATGTGACAACTGAAAATACATCTTTAGCTCCTTAAAACCTACTTTATGTACCATTCACCATTGAACGAATGGGGCTCTCGATGTGCTTTGTCAGTTGATCCTCTATTAATAAACACGAGCCATCTGGGTACTTACAACCCACAGCCAACTCATTTAAAATTCAACCATTCTCCTTCAATCACTCTTTACAAACAATTACCAAGTTATTAATTCACAGCGTATTGACAGCAAGGCTACCCCACATGTTAAGGTCACCATGGCAACATGGCAGGCCAACACAAATTGGGCTTGGAGTTCATCCACAGTCTGAAATATTTCTTGGTTTTCATTGTAGTCTTTATTTTATTGTTCTCTTTTATCACACACTTTCTCTAAACACTGTTGAGGCCCCTGGTGTTCTTCCAATCACATTTTCATGTGAACGGGCGTGTTGCACAGACGTATCAAAAAACAATGTGTTAGTGTGATTTACGCTTGGAAGTTGCTCTGCTGGCATAAGAAAAGCCTTCCTCATTAAGAGCAGAGTGAATGCCATTTGCATTAACCAAAAATTGTGATGGATTTTTCTTGTCAAACATACATGTATTCTGTTTCAGCCTAATCAAATATTCATTCAAATGCCTTGTTCCTGAAATAGTGCAATAGTTAACGCTTCACTTAGTGGAGGGAAATACAGTATTGATTAATACCCCTTGTTTCATTTGCATGCAGACTACTGCGTCTTGACTTGTGCAGATGTAATTTTCCTGAGCTCTCTGAGCTGATGGTGGTATGATTCATCATGTAAATAAATGCGTCAACATTAAAAAGCTGTTTTCATAGACAACATTTATAACATAAATGCATTAACTGAACTTACAGTGTCACTTTTGTTTGCACTGGGCTTGTCAAATTACCTGTCTGTGTCATTCTTTATACAAGATGTGCTCTCAGTTGTGAGGGCATCATTCATCCAAAGGCACTCGAAAAAATCTCAAATTACAACCCAACCGGGACACCTATTCCCTGCTCAGCAGGATTTCACTCCACAGTGTTGGAGATGTGAATGCCTTCTGAGGCTAGAAGGGATAGCGCACTCCTTCTCGGTCAGTGTTGTCTATCCGTAAAGCGAGCACCTGCCTTGTCACATTCTGACTGATGGATGGGCCGGTCAGAACAATCACTCTGAGTCCTGCGCTTGTCAAAGGCCTGAGACCCACCAGATCACTACCCATTAGTCACATCATCCTCTTGGTCTTGGCCTGTTTGGGTCAGCGTTGTGGCCCATATAGGGCTTCCCCAAGTCAAATAAAAGCAAATTGAATGCTTTGTGTTGTTAGAACATCCTACAATTTGTGAGAATAGTCAAATATAGTTTCCACATTTTTAATTTTTTTTACTGGAAAAACGTTGCAGGGTTTGCCATCTCTACAGTCCTAGACGTCAAATCACAGGGATGCAACACAGTATTTTTCTGTCAACGACTGTTGTTATCTTTTTGCTGCACATTTTACTGACATTCAGTGTAGTGGGCTGAATAGCACAGGTGGAGGAACCTGATGTCAGACTGACAGAGTCATAAGTAATGGAACCAAGCAGGGACCTGCACCTCCCACACCGCCCAGGGACAGACAGCCACTGCCAGCCACACAAGAGTGATGAGAGGAGCCCAGGAGCACAAGGACACTTATCTAATGGTCCACCATAACCAGTGCTACTGTAGCTTATCTCAATCAAACTGCACAGCCACCACACACACACACACACACACACACACACACACACACACACAGACTGACTGGGGGGTGAAATATCCTATTGAGTACATTTCTTAGGGATTAAGATTAAACGTTAAAATCCCCCAGATATGTACATATGCCTTCACGTTGAAGATGATAAAGTTATATATAAAAAAAGAAGGAACATATCATGATTAAAGGCATAGGAAAAGTCAACACTAGTCAGTGTTCAATAAAGGAGTAGTGGGTCCTTGAGAGGGAATCCTGCCCTGTGATCATTAGACGGTCCGTGCTGCGAGTCCAGATGGAGCTGTCACAGTGAAGCGTGCCTACATGTCCTCGGTGTCTGACTGTGGGATATATTGCTGTGGGCTAAATGGGGGAGAAGGAAAATCAACATTACCTTGTGTCAAAGGATTTACTCATATTGAATGAATGATGACTTATTGTAAGAAACTGTATCCAGACAAATGTAGAAATGCTCACACATTCTGGCCTAGTCCATTGTCTGTCCGTATAAATGCCCTGATGGAAAATCCATGTCGCTCTAGAATTGGCTGCTCAGTAATAGTCTCCCAAGTCAGACAAGTTGAGACAATGTCTTACAGTGTGAGACTAGTCTGGCATGTAAGCGGCGGTCAAACAAGTACCTGCAGTATCACATTGTTCGGAGCGAACGTCTGTAATCAAACACCTGCATAACACATGCATGCATCATACATTGTAGAAGTTAAGATCATCATGAATTATGTTGTTCTCTTCATCCTACACGTGATCTTATCACACTAAAGTCAGGTGACAGAGGAAACCGATGTTGAAGGTCATAGTGAAATGATAGTAAGATATGATCATATTCCTACAACACAGTTTCACTGAGAGTTGGTTGATGACAACATGTAATTATAACATGGAACATATCTGTGGATGTTTACGTTTCATGTCTGTTTTCTTCTGTTTTTACACATACACTACAGTCATTGTGTGTTGGGCTCTGCGCACTGCCAACACGCTGGTGACCCTCAATACTATATAATATTAATACAGTGACAGTGTTACTCATTAGCTTACAATATCATCATGAATATGTACTGTGTAATCAGTGAAGACAACAGTCGACACAAAGCCATGCAAAAGAGCTATGTGACTCTGATGCTTGCTGTAAAGGTGCCAGTGCTGTATTTCTACTCCATTTAACTGAGATTTGTTGTTCAAACAAGGCTGTGGTTATGTTTCCTCTGCACAGCCATCTTTCCACTTTGAATGTCTGTCAGGATCTTTCAGAGGTTTGAACCTGGACTCCTTTGTCAGGATCAACAAAGTGCCAGCGGTGACAAATAGAGTGATGTTCACATCCTGCCTCTGTCGGAGCTTCAGAGATTATCCGCTGGATATCAATACACCATTAGTTTACCCGAAGCTGACAATGAGCAAACCGTAACCACACTCTCACCATTGTTGTCACAGAAAGCACCATTATGTTCATAATACTTTGTAAACCATATAATTGTGATACCTAGTCCCCATAACAGACGTAACAATGCACTGAAATAAACTAATTAGCATTATCTAAGACTGCAAAAAGGATGACTAAATGTGATTTCCTTTGGACTTTAACCAAAGTATCATATTGATTGAACCTGCTTTTTTTGGCCACATGGGTAAATGCCCAGCTGCTCCAACATTGACATATTATTTCCTCATAAAGGTATTGTGTACTTGCCGGCAAACACTTGCTTATTCACCCATCCAAAAGGCACAAAGGAACTCTAGCATCAGTGTTTCAAACAGGATTTTGCGAGACCTTGAATCCTCTAGGGGGTCCGGAAGAAAATCTTTCTACATTTTAAAGTTAAATGCATCAGTCTGGTGCACTTCAAGAGAAAAATAAAGAGGCGAGATCTGTGAATAACTTTGTGCTTTTGTTTTAGCAGTGGTGGAATGAAACCAATTGCATTTAGGGGACAGAAGTACTGTACAATTTGGAGGTATTTGACTTGAATATTAACTTTATACTTCACTATATCTCGGAGGGAAATATTGTACTATATCTTTACCCCATTTATTTGATAATATGCTACTTTACAGTTTCAGATTCTTAATAAAAAATATGAATCAACTAATAAACTATGATGTATTATTAAGTAGAATATATCCTAATTATTAACTACATAAGGTTTACACAATAACACATTACTGCATCAATAATTATAACATTATTATAACATTGCAGGATGTATAACGGAAACATTGAGCTAAAAGGTGCCAAAACCCTCCACAGAGCTGAAGCAAACTGCATTGTTGGGTAACATCTCTCTGTGGGTTCATCATCCCATGACACACTGAATCAGAGATGAAAAAGACATTCCTAAGTGAAATATTTCCCCCGGCACTTGGAAACTTTTGGTTACTCCAGCACACAGTCTAGACAAGACGTCCACATTATAGGTCAGTATATCAGAGTGAAAGCACTATCTGTTGGCCTTTTGAAGGCAGCACTGATGCTTAGTTCAATAAGAAACTAATAGCTCTGCACGAGGACCTGTGATATGTATATCCTTTGTTCAGCCCATTTCAGATGCATTACGCATTCTTCTTCACTCCTTTGATTGTCAGAAGCAAGTTATATGACAATGCATTTTCATAGGAATGCAATATAACTCTATTCTTTGCATCCAGCCAGCTCTCCTGTATTTTGATATCTTAAGTGATTCATTGCATGAATGTTTTATGGGTAGAGAAATGCAATCCGTCAGAAATGACTTCCTCTGCTGGAGTTAGCATATATTCCTCTTATTGTCCTCTAACTCTGAGCTACCTGTATGATAATGTGGAAATTTGACAAGCTAACTAGACTCTCCAGGCATTGTTTGCTATTCCATCTTGACATCAGTTTTGTAAAATAGCAAGATTAAGTAACTCAGGAATAAAGGTGGCACATATTCCTCTCTGGCCTACAAGTGTTTTTTCGTGTGAGTGATCTTAATCAGCGGTATGACGCACAGAGATGTTCAGAGCAGAGATTCACAAAAGGATCTTTCCTCGTAGATGCAGTAATGAAACCATAAATCACAGCATCATTGGACGCCTTCCCAAGCCCCTGATATTTCCCCAGACACTTTCACTCCAACCGTTTCAGACTGCTTACAGTGTTAAATAGATTGACCACGGAAGATGAAGTTAAATTTGACTTTCTTCCAGTGCCTCTGACTCGACGGGAAATGAGGAGAAAAAAGAGCAGTCATATTCTGAATGAGTATGGGGTTTAATGCTAATATTTTCGTACCGGTGAAAACTAGAAGCAACATAAGAGGTGGTATTAGAGAAACGCATTTTCTCAGCATTGTGCAGAATGATGGGGTTGGAATTGTATTTAAATGTCAATGAAAGACCCTTTTATAGTGTGACATATTATCTGTCAAAGAGGCTGCATAGTGAGTCCCTTTGAAGATTTTCACCTCACGTTGGTTTTTTGAGCCGTAAACAGGCACTGATGGCTTGCGAGTTGGACCTGTGTGATATCTAACTCTCCCCCAGAGGATGACAAAATTGAAAAAAAGAGAACTATAGCACACATTCAACATGGATGGGATTCATGGCGTCTTTGCATTGTTGCAGAGAAAACATCATGCTACATCATTCCTCTTTCTCCTGACTCTGAGGGCTTTGTGGTAATGGCCTTTTCATGAATGAGGAGCAGATAGAAAACTGGGCATGTGCCGTTGCAAGGCCCACAATGAATACAGGACCTGCCAGTCCGGTAATTAGTTTGGACTGTGGTTGGCTGTGGTTGTGGCTGTGATGGAGGCCGTTTATCACCCCTGAGACAATGACTGCATAAGAACTGCCAAAACAAGGCCGTGTGATTGCTTTCTTTCGCTGTAGCTTTGGATGTTAAAATGGCTCTCAGAGGCATCGTGGGAGTTCACTGTCAGGTTTTCATTGGTGTTTCCGCTACTGTGTGTCTCCTTAACTCATGACAGATGAACAATATTATAGCAAAGACAGAGGGTCGTAGTAGCAATTGCTTCGTTTGCTGCAGAAAAAGGTAATTGTTCATGTAGTGTGTGAATGGGGCGGACAGCTGCTTGAGTCTGAAACAGCTAAACTTGATGGTTTAACAACAAAAAAGCCATATCAATTCCCAACTATTCACCTCATCATAAAACCACTCGGCTTACACCTCTGCCAAAGCTGGAACATTTTCTATATTTATTGTTCTGTTCATAGAAAATCTTTATCTTGAAATTTCTGCTCTGGTGTGTCAGGGGTGTTGGAGTACAAATTAAATTGTGGTGCCTGGAACATTAATGGAAACCCCTACATTTCAGAGCACCATCACTGTTAAGTCAAGGAACCCCATAGTACCAGTAAAATAAAATCTCTGCCTTAAACTGTATTACCGCAAACAACTGCTTTCACTTGTACCTTGACCTGCGTGGAACTTGTCTAGTTCTTCAGATATCCTTCTTACAAATAGACAAACTCACAACAAACCTTCCAAGTCAAGGTTCTTTAAAGCCCCCAAGTGTCCAGTAATGAATCCACATTATAATTGTAGACCATGTATTGTAGACAGTACGCTCTGTGTGTCATGATAGTGCGGGCTGGACCCAAAAGCAGAGACACAGAGCAGGAGTGAAACACAATAAGCTTTATTAGCCAGAGAGAGGTGTGGGGTCTGGACTGGCGTCCTCTGCGGGCTGGAGGCTGGTTGGAGGGCGAGGCAGTTCTCCAGTAGAGTTCCGAGGGAGCAGCTGGGAAAAGCACAAGTTTAGCAGACAAGAAATAAGCAAAAGTCCTAGAGGCCGTAGCAGTCGTTCAAGGGGACAAGAACAAACGATCTGGCGAGGTGTTGAGGGAGCACTGAGGCAGATATACTGTGGGAGCTTGATTAGTGAATGGGTTACATGCGTGTGGGTAGATTGGCAGCAGGAGGGGGAAGGAAAGGCCACGCCCAGGCAGACACACACGGGACCATGACAGTACCCCCCCCTCAACGGGAGCCTCCGGGCGACCCGCCAGGCTTGTCCGGATGGGTTCGGTGGAACTCCCTGACGAACTCTGGATCCAGGATGAAGGACCGAGGCACCCACTGCCGTTCCTCTGGACCGTATCCCTCCCAATCCACCAGGTACTGGTACCCTCTGCCCCGACGACGTACGTCCAAGATCCGTCGAACAGAGAAGGCTGGGTGGTTGTCGACCACCCGGGCAGGAGGCGGGGGATCGGAAGGAGGGCAAAGAGGGCTGGAAGAAACTGGTTTTAATTGCGAGACATGAAACGTGGGGTGGATCTTCATAGTGCGAGGTAGTTTCAGCCTGAGAGCAGTTGGGTTGATTATTCGTTCTATGACAAAAGGGCCAATGAAACGGGGTGACAGTTTCCTAGAGTCGGTCTTCAGCGGGATATTTTTGGAAGAAAGCCAAACACTCTGATCTGTTTTGTATGCTGGGGCAGGGGTCCGGCGGCGGTTAGCAATGAGGCGGTTGCTGTCGGCAGAGCGGAGTAGGGCTTTGCGGGTGTCTCTCCAGACCTTCCGGCAGCGGCAGAGGTGCATCTGCACCGATGGGACAGCCAACTCACACTCCTGGGAGGGAAACAGAGGTGGCTGATAGGCCACAGAAGATTCAAATGGAGATAAACCTGTGGCAGCACTGGTCAGAGAATTGTGGGCGTACTCCACCCATGCCAGTTGCGAGCTCCAGGTGGTGGAATTGGTGGCGGTTACACACCGTAGAGCAGCCTCACGGTCCTGGTTAGCCCTCTCCGACTGGCTATTGGTTTGCGGGAGAAAGCCAGAGGAGAGACTGACTGTAGCGCCAAGAGCACGGCAGAATAACCACCATACCTGCGAGATGAACTGGGGTCCACGGTCAGAGACTATGTCCAGAGGAATGCCATGGAGGCGGAAAACATGGCTCACTAAAACGTCGGCGGTCTCATGGGCAGTGGGCACCTTAGGGAGGGCCACAAAATGAACAGCTTTAGAAAAACGGTCGACGATGGTGAGTATGACTGTGTTACCTTGAGATGGGGGTAGACCGGTTACGAAGTCTAGAGCAATGTGGGACCAGGGACGGCTTGGGACGGGAAGTGGACGTAGCAACCCAGCCGGTGGACGATGGGAGGCCTTCCCTCGTGCACAGACCGTGCATGCAGCAACATAGGCCCGGGTGTCGGTTTCCATGGATGGCCACCAGAAATGTCGTTTCAGGAGGGACTTGGTACGGTTCACCCCTGGGTGGCAGGCAAAACGGGAAGTGTGCACCCACTGGAGAACCTGAGACCGGACAGAGTTAGGGACAAACAAACAGTTTGGGGGGCAGTTACCTGTGTCTGTTGAGCCTCCCTGACCATGGATTCGATCTCCCAAGTAACTGCCGCTACCACACAGGCAGGAGGAAGGATGGAGTCTTGGCTGGGTGGAGAATCCACCGAGACATAAAGGCGAGAGAGGGCATCAGGTTTCGTAAAATTAAAGCTGCCAAAAAACAAAGCCCAGCATGCTTGACGGGAGTTGAGGCGCTTGGCCGACTGGATATACGGCAAGTTCTTGTGGTCAGTCCAAACCACAAAAGGTTGCTCCACTCCCTCCAGCCAGTGCCTCCACTCCTCCAACGCAAGCTTGACTGCGAGCAACTCCCTGTTGCCAACGTCGTAGTTACGCTCGGCTGGGGAGAGGCGATGGGAGAAAAAGGCACAGGGATGGAGTTTCTGGTCGGAGGTAGAGCGTTGCGAAAGGATTGCCCCTACTCTACTGTCCGAAGCATCCACCTCCACAATGAATTGACGAGAGGAATCGGGCTGAATCAGGATGGGGGTTGAGGTGAAGCTACTCTTTAGGTCGTTGAAGGCAGACTCTGCCTCAGGGGTCCAAGCGAAGGGGATGGAGGTGGACGTGAGTCTGGTTAGGGGAGCTGCCACCCTGCTGTAGTCTGATGAATCTACGATAGAAATTTGCGAAGCCCAGGAAGTGTTGTAGTTGCTTTCGGTTTGAGGGTCGGGGCCACTCTGTCACTGCCTTGATCTTGTCTGGGTCGGCCCTTACCCTCCCACTCTCAATGATGTAACCCAGAAAGCCGACTGAACCAGCATGGAATTCGCATTTCTCTGCTTTGACGAAGAGCCGGTTCTCCAACAGTCTCTGGGGGACCTGGCGGACATGGGAGACATGGTCGGACATGTTCTGGGAGAAAATAAGGATGTCGTCCAAGTAAACAAAGACAAAACGATGGAGGAAGTCTCTTAGCACATCGTTAACCAAGGCTTGAAAAACAGCGGGAGCGTTAGTGAGGCCGAAAGGCATTACCAGATACTCAAAATGTCCGAGTGGAGTGTTGAAGCTAGTCTTCCATTCGTCCCCCTCCCTGATTCTGACCAGATGGTAGGCATTCCTGAGGTCCAGCTTCGTGAAAACCGTAGCTCCCTGGAGAGGCTCAAAAGCAGAGTTTATTAGGGGTAAGGGGTACTTGTTCTTTATGGTAATATTGTTTAATCCACGAAAATCAATACAGGGTCGCAGAGAGTGGTCCTTTTTGGAAACAAAAAAGAATCCAGCTCCAACCGGGGATGAGGATGGTCTGACTATGCCGGCTGCCAAGGACTCCTTGATGTATTTCTCCATGGCCTCCCTCTCAGGACGGGACAGGTTATAAAGCCGACTAGATGGGAGAGGAGCGCCCGGGAGAAGATCTATGGCACAGTCGTAAGGGCGGTGAGGAGACAAAGAGAGGGCTAAGTCCTTACTGAACACCGTCCCTAGATCGTGATACTCAGCTGGGAGAACCAGAGAACACTGGAGAAGGAAACCTCGGCACCTACCCAGGTCTCCAGAGAAGGGTTCAGGGTCCGGAACGTAGGACTCTCTAAATGGAGTGGGCACTTCTGGGAGCAGCACTGGCGAGGGCTGGAGACCGGGCTGTGCAGGATCGGCTGATGGAGGCAACTGAGAGGTTAACAGAGACACTTTCCTTGTTAATTCCGTGATTTGGTCTACCACTGAGGCAGATATACTGTGAGAGCTTGATTAGTGAATGGGTTACATGTGTGTGGGTAGATTGGCAGGAGGAGGGGGAAGGAAAGGCCACGCCCAGGCAGACACACACGGGACCATGACACTGTGTACACTGTGCATTAGTCGGAAAGTGTATATTAGCTTATTGGTGGAAATATTGCTGTAAACCAATCATGGATTAGAACTTTAATGGACCCACTGCATTATAAATTATGAAATGAGATTTGAAGCAGACTCTACTTTTGCAGCCAAGCTATTGAAAGCCTCAAGCCTTATGCTGCATTCACACCAAACGCAGTGCGAATTATCGCGCCGCGTTTACCGCGTCAGTTTACTCGCTCAACAGTAAAAGTATGTTCACACCAAATGCGGCGTGAATATTCCGCCGTGTCAAAGGGGGCGTGGCTTATCTCCGTGAAAAGAGCTATCATTTACGCTATCGACCATGGAATAAATAACCACTAGTTCTGCTTGTTGTGGAAGTCCCAAAAACGTCGGAACATCAAACGCCCTTGTGTTTGGGTTCAAAACACCATCCGTAGCCGCACACAGCTCGATGAATTTCACCGACTCCTCCAGGAACTGCGTCTGGCTTATCGCCGTAAAAACTGTTACGGTTTCCACCATCCACCATGGAAATAACCACTAGTTCTGCGTTATACTTGTTGTGTAAATTACACATATGTCGGAACATCAAACTCCATCGTGTCTGGGTTCATAATATTATCCGTAGTCCCACAACAGCGTCTGAATGACGGCCGCTACCAGCGCTACTTCAGCAGCAGTTTGATTCAGCAACGGCAGGACGGCGGTGGTGACGGGCGCAGCTTCTCAACGCTGATTCTCAACGAGAGAGAGAGAGAGAGAGAGAGAGAGAGAGAGAGCGAGAGCATATGACAGTGTGAAGTGACACAACAAGTCAGGGTTGTGTGACTGCTGAGTGAGAACAGTTAAGAAATGAAAGGCGTGGGTGTATTTCAGCATATATTGTGTGTTCTTGTGTGTGTGCTGTGTATATGTTTTCATGGAATAGGTTCAAATATGCCCATTTTTGTTTGCGTTAGAAATATTACCTTTTAGAAAATATAGATAGAGGATGCTTTTTCACCTGTCAGTGAAAATGGAATGTGAAGTGGCCTGATGCAGCGCTTTGATTGTAGTTCATTGGCATGTGTCATCCTCTGACCTGCACGGTCAAGGCCAAACGGTTTGAATCCCATCTGGTGAGGACGGTTAACCTCTCACCTTGGATGCAGAGCAAGCATGTTATAACTTGGCAATCTGCCACAGCCGTCTTCTTAGACTCCTTACCAATCAAGTGATTTAATCCAGTTCCAGAGGATGGAATAGCCTTGGCCCTCACGCTCTAATCCAGGGAAATCCATGGTCTTTTCCAAAGCCTGAGCATCAAGTGTTGTCAATTGCTGCCTGAAAAAGCTTAAAGTAAAGGGGAGCTTTTCAAGTCAGTTTGAGCCCATGCTAAAGGAGCGAGAATAGGCTCTTGTATATGACTGAGAATGGAAAAAGAACATTGACTATGAACAATTTAATTATGTGAGTTAGCCAGCTGCTACTAATCTCACAATGTTTACCTATGTAGAAGACTTCTTTTAATAGACTGTCGCTGCAAATTCCAACTAGGATGAAGTTAGCTATGTAAGAACCTTTCAGCAGGCCCCTCCAGCTGTGTCCACATGCATGTAGAATTACAGCTCATCAGAGGATGGCGTGTAATGTAGTTAATAATGAATGTTGAGTGGGTTATTTGGTCCAATCAGCATGGCAGGCCTCAGTTTAATGAGAGTTAAAAGAGCGCCGTACAGTGCAAACATACAATCATCTTTGAAATCAAAATCTGCAGTTATGAAATGCTATAGCTCATGCATTGTTGGATTACTGTTCACATCATGGTTGTATTTTTAGAAGTGGGTCAACTCAAATGACACAAATTCCATTTTTTTTTGATAATGCATGTTGAGCCTGATCTTGATCTGGGCCATTGAGGTCTTTTGGGTGTATGACTCAACATTTAAATGACAACGGATTATTCTGGTATGTCTGGTGCGCATTTTCAAAAGTGACTGGAAAACAGCCAATGTGTCACATTTTTAGATGGCGTTATGGAGGCAGTGAGATTGCTGGAATGATTGCACTTTTGTGTATCGGCCTTTCTATGTTCAGTTTTGACAGCATTCACGCCTCAATTTAAATGACTGCAGCTGAAAGCCAATTTTTTGGGGGTTTGTCACAAAGACCAAATCAGTTCCAGTGCTATGGATTTGCTGAAGTGTAGTCAGCAATAAGCATTCTACTATGTAATGGTAAATCTAATTATTGAAAACCTCTGCCTCACATTTCATATTTATTGACACAATGACAGTCTTGACAGCGGGTAGTGAGTTTGTGCCACACAGCAACAGAGTGCTGATTATCTATAGGCAACAGCATATTCGTATGAAGCCAAACCAGTGCTCTCTCTCAACCAGAACCGGATGCAAATGAATCCAGTTTCTGGCTCACTGCATCTCACAAATTAATAACTGTGCGCACGTTGCATTACAGTACAATTAGGTTGTCCATTATTTTGTAAACGCCAGCAGAATCGTTCCGTCCTCTCAAGCATATTGTCATGTGGCCGCATTTGCCTAACAAACGTGAGATCAAAGGCGTATTTCTGTATCCTAATCAAATCTATTTCAAGTCCCATGCCGGTGCCGGATGGCAGGCTGCGGTTTGTGGCTGGCACGGTTTGAGGCCCTGTCTGAATACCTGCAACAGTAAATAGATGGGCGGGCAGGATGATTTGCATATAAAAAGGAGCAGTGATAAAAAGAAAGTACTTAACCTGGAGTTTCTCACCATCCAACACTCTGGCACCTCCAACAGAATGACAGAAGGCTGCTTTTTTTATCAAAGGGGATCCCATTATAAGATAATTGTATTTGTTCTTAATGGCGAATGAAAGAGAAAAGAGAAACAAAGAACATGGTCCACAACACTGTAGACCAGGACTTGCAGCTGTAAAAGAGCAAAGATCCTCTCACACTACAGGGATAGTTTTGGTGAAATGTGGTTGCTGCACCCCTTCCACAGCAGTACATTGCTTTTCAATTTGTGCTGGTTCTCCTGTCTGCTTCTCCAAACTGGGGGCGTGTCGATTGTCAATACACTGACTATGGATAAGTACCTCATACAACCCCACTTCAAAAGACTATCCCTTTAACTGCAGAAGAGAAGGAGAGCAGAGATGTCTGTAGTGTCAGTGTGCATTTGTAATAGGACCTGTTTTTGCACCAAGAAGGCTGCTTTGAACTTGTAGGAATCCTATAAGGTATAATTCATATCGTGTCAATTACTAAGCAGCTGATGTACCGCGCTGAACGGAGGGAGTCCCAAATCATAACTCTTCAAACAAGTGAGCGCTTACTTCTCCTCCCTGTAGACACCCCTACTCTTGTCAGTCATGCAGTAAGATCAAGGCAACGGCACTCAGCATTTTTAAAGGTTTCTGCGCTGGTTTAGAATATTTGTTTGTGGATTTCTGAGAAGGATTGGCGACTACAAACGTCACATCATGTCCACTTTTTTCTCGCACACTGTTTGTGTTTACAGGACTAAAAGTCTCCAGCCACACTGGGGGCTCTGTGAAGCCATACTTCAGCACAGTCAGGCTTTGAGCTAAATCGTGATATCTGCATGCTAACATGCACAAGGACAAGGCTAACATGTGTTGTTGTGCTGTTGTTTAGCTGGTATTATGTTTAGCATGGTCATAATCTTAGTTTAGCATGTTGCCATGCTAACATTTGCACAGTGCATCTGACGTTAACAGTCATTCTGCTGACTTATTTTAATACAATACATTTGTTGGAACTTAAATCTAGGGTGACCAGATTTGAGTTTGTGAAAAAGAGGACACTTCGTCGCGGGGGTAGAGGAAAGGACACTCCGTCGCGGGGGGGTAGTAGTAGTAGTGTATAGCAAGCCGTGAACTTACATTTACGTTGAGATCGGTCGACCAATGACAGTTCTCTCTACAGTCAGAGCTTGCGCAACAAGGTGGAACGTGAGGGAGATACCATTTCCAAAACTTGTAAGGGGGTAATAACTATTTTTCCAGACGTAGTAAAATCCCGGACGTTTTTGGAATTCCTGCCGGCCGCTTTTTTTAGGTCTCGAAAAGAGGACATGTCCGGGAAAAAGAGGACGTCTGGTCACCCTACTTAAATCATAGCGTAAGTGTTTTTTTGTGCATCTTACTGCTGTTTGAATGTTGACCTGGGTTCACTAATAGGCATACCGCAGTGTGGGTCCGGACCCGGACGTCGTTGTATCCGGATCCGGACCTATAATTGATAGATAATTGAGAAATATACAATTTTGACAGTGCACTTCTGTTTTAACAGACGCAGCTTTTTCAGCCTTTATGGCACTCGTTCAGCACTCCAGGTAACACAAAGACCAATTACATGCATTGTAACTCATATCACATGATGCTACTCAGCCAATTAAATATGTGCGTGAGTCAGAGAAGTTATTTCTCATGGCGTTCTCCAGAAAGAGATATGTAGACAGTGAGACCAGAGCCTTTAACCAGGAATGGACAGACTCTTGTTTGTTCATTCTTCCAATGAACAGTTCAAACCCAGTATATCTCAAATGTTCAGGGACCGTGATGATTATTGAAAGCGACAATGTGAAGCGGCTCTACCAGACAAAGAACAACCCTTTTGAGCAAACCTACCCAATCAAGTCCGAAATAAAGGCACAGAAAATAAACATTCTAAGAGTCCAATATGATCAGAATCCGAACACATTAATTTACTGCCCAATAAAGATGTGAACATAAAGGGGAATAGAGCTGAAACAAGTGGTTTCCACAACCACAGATAAAGTCCCTGCACACAAATCTCTCTTTTTAGAAGATGTGATGAATATAATAGTGTGACTTTTTTTGGTTGACGTCACTTCACGCCTAAATTAAATGAATTTAAAGCTGCAGGGCAAAGACAATTCAGTTAAATTCATCTTACTAAAAATAAGTACTTTATTTTAAGAGTCACATTCTTCAAAAGCTTTCGGTTATGTATTTTTTATTTTTATTGCAGCTCTTCTTTAACTTTTATTTATTATTAGATTATACATTATGTATGATTTGATAGTCAGTTATTGGCGACATACAGAAGTTGATACAACTGCTCGGCTACTTCAATATATATGGCACTAAATTATAGCGCAAGTTAGACATTGTGATGTCTAACTCGGACCTTTGCATGAGGAATAACTGGAACTCTTTGAATTGTAATTGAATAACCCTGATGTAGACTATCACATGGCTATTTAAAACACATGTCTAGTAGTTGTTCTATATGGCCAGAATTCTGGAATATTAACAGCCGTATTGACTGACAAAAACATAAAAATAAACTCAAGTGTAAACCTTGACAGGAACACATTGTGTGAACAGCCAGGTGGCTTAGAGGCCAGGAGTGCCTGTGAGTGTTGCATAATGTCAGAGCCAAGAGGATAGTGGCTGACCCATCACATTGGGCTCACTTCCTCTTCAAAAAGTACCCGTGCAGGTTACAGGTTTGGCTCCATCAGCACTAAGACCACCAGGCATCATCACGCTCCACAACAACCCATCCAAATTCTCCCCTTTACCCCGAGGTAAAACGAGAGATGACGTTACATGAAAAGATTAACAGTATCCAATGGGTACCATGAATATCTTATAAAAATAAAGATAACACCATTAAATATATCTAATTTGAGAAAGCCATCAAATGATTTTTGTGAAAGATTTTATAGATAAAAAAAAGAAAAATCTCAACCCAATGGTGGAAACTATGGGAATCAACATAGTCATTAGGATTCATACTTTTGGTACCATGAACATACACATTTTCCTGGCAATCCATCTAATGGTTGTTGAAATATTTCAGTCTGACTGAAAGACCGACATTGCCATCTTTAGAGTCACAACACGAGCTAAACAAAATCCCAAAGAAACCCATTTGTTACAATGTATAAATATCGTCTGCTGTGAGAATGTCTGCTGTCTATTTTCCATCCTGAATGGCCCTATGTGCGCACATGTATGGTCCACTTATTTCTACATTTTATACCATGTACTGACTTCACTTAGCTGTGAGTAGTTCGATGTGACCTCTCGGTTGCAGTTTAACAGATGACCAGCATTATCAGTGTGCCATCTAAACATCTTCAGGCTGTATTCAATGTCAAAGTCCCCACATATCTACTTCCTCCCCAGAATGAGGGACAGCTGGCTGCTGCTGCTGGAGGGGATCACAATGAGCAGTCTGTCCCTGAAGGCGTGCAGTGGGTCTTCAAGAAACCACAAGGGCATTTGCCCGATTTCTCATGGCTCTTTTTTAATGAACCACAGTCATTAGCTGTTACAGTGTAGCCCTGCATGGTTCTACGCACATGAAATATCAATATTTGAGAAAGAGAAGGAGGGTCTTTATTATTTCTGCATACCCTTCAATCCCTGGTCAGATCTGGCTGCATAATCTCCTTCGGGTTGGTCTGGTGCGTCATGTCATCGTTGTGGCTGTGAGGTGACCTTGACTTTCAGCGCTGTTGCATCCTCCCCGTCTCTGTAACAGTGGTGATGCAGAGCAAGCATCCCTCTGGGGGGCCGTTCATCTAGATAGGAGACCCATCAGTCAAGGCGGCCATTGATCGGCACGTCAGATGGCTTGATTTCCTTGTGTAATAATCAGCTCAGTTTAGACACCCTCCCTAATGTGTGTATACGGAAACAGAGGAACCGGGTAAATGGATTGTGAAGGGCAGCTTTAACCATCGTCTGTAGTGTCAGATGCATTAATATGTAGAGTCTTATATAATGGAAACCCCTTTTGGTATTGAATACGGATGATTGGACATGTGTGTGTGTACTGATTAAATATTACATGTATGTTTAATTTGTATTGCGCACTGGAGTGTGGTTCCTGTTAAATTGTTAAAGAGGATCATCAGATTTATCCATCCCGCATTCAGAACAGGATAAATACTGTATATTGTCCTCATGGTTAATTCCTCGTGCAGAATAAGACATACCCTTAGCAACCTCATGTGAGGGCAGCAAATGCCAAACAATTGTTCAGGATGCATTTTGAGACCACAATGGATTAGTGTGTTTGGTTCCCTGATGTGGTCAGTGTGCTACTGGGAGAGTTAGAGGCAGGCCGACATGTGTTGGGCATTGATAATGACTGTTGAATCACAACGGACCCACTGGAGTGCCGGGTAAAATAAAGGCGTACAACTGTATCAGTCCCAAGCATGGCGGCAATCACCACAACAAAGAACACTGTCTTGCATGTCGAGCTAAGCTGATGGGTTTTATATTGAAATAATAAGGACAGGAAGGAATACCAACAGCATGGGATCTGGAGCTACCATGTACTTATAGTGATATTATAGGCTGCAGGATTCATCATTTCTCCATGATCCTCAGTGAAAAGGAAGACCGTTTCCATAAAGCCAATGACGTAAAGATGAACAACAGCAAGCAATTCAAGTTGAATTCCTTTAAGCCGCCTGTTTGGCAACATGTAGAATGTTCCCATCAATAAGTTGTTGATTTTCAATGGACTCTCAGTATTTAATAAGGGGACGTGTGCAACATCTTGTTTTGTTTACCAGTCCTGTTCTATCTGCCTGGTCAAAAGGTTCAATTTGATTCAGACTGTGGGTGGGAAAATAAATTGGAGTTGTAATGGGGGTCATGTTGGACAAGATTCAGTTTGTTTAGGTGCTTATCACTTTCAACAAGCTAATGTGGCCGTACCACCGACTGAATTCTGACACAACACGCAAGTCCGATCCCTGGATTAAAGTTATTTAATTATATTTCAGAAGGGGGGAAAAGCCTTTTGGTTACTTGCATGCAGTGTGTGTCTGAAATCTATTAACTGTTATTCTAATGAGGGTCAGGAGATGATGGTATGAGGAACACATTGGCTACGCAGATTAATTTGGTCCAGTTGGTGATAAAAGATGCTGTTGCAATTTTGCATGGAGCATGCAATTTATGATATGACAGAGTGTTGCAGAGACATATAACAATAAGATGTATAAAATAATAGTAGCAGTGTAGTATTTAGATTCAATGTTTATTTCACCTTTAAACGTCCATAGAGATACTCACAAAATTGACACAGTTGGATAAATTCTACATCGTTATTGCTCAAGAATAATCTCGGTCTCAGTCATGCTCTTATTGTCATCCTCTGGAAAGAGTATGTGTTGTTTCCTGGAACAAGCTCAACACCCTGACCTCTCTTTCCTTTTATGTTCCTATTGTTCACTTCAATTTCCCTAGTTTAGCTTTGACAAGCTGATACAATGAATTGGAGGCTCCACAAAAAGAGACTTTACGCTACATTAGTCAAGGATCCCACATGTTTCTCTGACACAAAAATACAATTTATATGGACGGAGCCATTCATCCTGGCAGAATCTCTGCTGATATGATGGGCTCTCTGCAGTAAGCCTTTTTTTTCTCTTCCCCCCTCTAACTGCTCCGTTGAAGATGACATTGACATTTATTCTTTGAGCAAGCATATGGTCTTATCAAAGACATTCAAAGTATAGCGTCACAATTCAAACCAGGCAGTTATGCAGAATTAATGACTTCTTACAAATTACCTGTGACACTATGTCTATAAACGTAATCAACAAAGCAGGGCTTTTCGAACACTGACACACACCTGCAGTAACGTGCCTTTATTCTTGTAAAAATGAAGTTGTTGTTTGTGAAAGCAATTTCTCATCCTGTTCTATAGGATCTATTTGTGAGATGTCTGTCAAGCCACGCGAAGCAGCTGATTAATCACAGTTGTAGTAGTGACCTGAACACCAATGGTGAGCTTCCAGGTCATCACATCAATGAATCAATTGGATGTGTGCTCACACATGTAATAAGAGCTAATGAGATATCCCTCAACCTCAGTCCCAGGGCAACAAAGGAAATCATGACTGCCATTTTGATGCTCTTCTGATACCTTAATGCACAGTGTGCTGTAGGTGGACAATAATTAATTTCTTCTTTTCCCTTTGATTTTTTTTTCTTCTATTTTCTCTATTGGAGCTATTTTCAAGGCGGTTCCCACACCGACCTCCTCTACTCTGCAATCAACAGATCTCCATCTTGCACACGTGCAGACTGAACACGTTGTGTATGCTCTTTGGACGGCAATGACCCCCCCACATAATCTGTCCATAAAATTGCAGGCCTCAATCTTTCCATTTGAGAAAGTCTGCTGTTGTATTTTTGTTCAACAGTGACGTCTTTGATATTGAAGGGCAGGTGCGTTGAGGGTAATAAGTAGCTGGAGAAAAAAATGTGCTGACAGAACCCATTACCTTTGCTCGAGAATACTTCACATATCCACTCAAATCAGAAAACACAGTGCCATAAATAGGAATATGCTCATTGGACTCAGCACAGCTGCTGCTGGAAAATGGTACATTATCAGGGCGCCATATGTCTTTCAAATGTGTCTGTGCCATTGTTATGTTTATGCTATTTGCAGAAGAAAGCTGTCAATCAGCAGAGAACAAGATGGCGCCACTGTTTAACTTCAGGCTGTTGTTTCTAGACTGGGCTAGATCATTTATCAAAATTGATGATCCATATGTCATAACTAAATTAAAGACCAGTGAGCCAAGTTCAGCAGGCTTTCAGACAGAGCCTGTGGGGAGCATTGTTGTTAGAATAAGTTGACCCATGACTTTCCCTTCAAAAATGGGGGTGGACCCTGTTTACACATAGCTTTCACAACATACAGATAGGTGACAAATTAAAGAAAAAAACTTTCAGAAATGTATAAAAGAAGCATGACTAATGCAGGGGGCTCTTCCTGGCATGGTTGCTTCTCTGGGCTGCAAGATGTTTGTGTGGCTGTTTATTTTATGCTTGTACAGATTTTGGGTAAAAAGATTGTGTTTTTTCTTTTCCATTGTAGACCAACCACCAAACTGGAGTTGGATCAACCGAACAGCTTGCTTAAAGCACAGATCCACACGCCGGCTCTTACGAACACCCATACAACAACCATTACTGCGTAGACCTGCAGAAACATTGTCATGTATTTTTGGAGACCCATAACAGCCTTCGACATAAGAATCACTGCAAAGTTATTCAGAATAAGGGTGTCACAATTTAGATTTTATAAAAAAAAAGTCAACCTTTGGAAATCAAAAGCAGGATCGGCAATTATCCCAGTGTTTGTTTCTTTTTTTTCTCTCCACCCCCATCTACTTGTGTGTATCCAAAGAAAAGGAGAACAAAGGATAAAACACTTTAAAGATGACACAGCTTAGCTTACCAGGAGCCTGCAGCTTCACTTTTCGAGACACTGTGGCTACTGCCGGAGTCAGAGATAATGAAGAAACAAAAGAACTCTAAAATCCTCCAGCTTCCCTGAAGTGAACTGCGTCGCAACTTTTTGACCTTTCCTGTCAGTTTTGTAAACAGCGAATGTGTGTGGTTGACAGAAAACCTACAGATTGCAGGCTGCAGAAGATGTAGCCCTTTATCGAGCAAGTCACCATATATGGTCATTTTCCTCACAAAGTATTTCAATGAGTGCCCTATAAAGGGTTAAAGACTGAAGTAGCCAATAGAACCCACCATGGCAAAGAAAACAGCACTCAAAGAACTGTTTGGCGAATTCCGCCGTGTGGCGCTATCTCCACATAATATCGATTGCGTGTGTACATCACTGGACGGTAAAGCATGTGGGCGCTGATCAGGCCTCGGTGATGCTTTCAGGTGTCCTTCGTAAACTCGGAGAAACTCCAGCTAGTGGATCTTTTTGTTGTTGTTGTTGAACTCCGTTTGTTCTCAATAGACTGGTGAAATTAATTAAATGGACCATATTGCTTTTGTGTGATATTCCCCAAATAAATATCACGATGCCACATAGTCCATCATTTTAAAGAAGAATTTGAAAATGTAAATGACCGTCAGCATGACATAGAACCGGTGATGTGCTGATGGCATAGCTGTCAATGCTGAAAAGGGTTTAAATAAAAAATGGTATTGTCTCTTTTTTATAACGAAAGACTGTGAATTGTGGATTTGGAGAATCGTCCCACTCCTAATTCTGAGAGATCCTCATTACCTTATGATGAAACTGTTTCGTATCGTCTGTATTGTCTCTTGATGGAAATGTCATCCACGAGGCACAAAGGTCCCCCGTCCCTGAAGAAAAACCATTATCAAAACACCAAATTATTGAATCTGTTTTGGAAGAATGGTGTTCAGACACTTGGTGTTCAGACACTTGGTGAATCTATGCCAAGAAGCATTGAAGCAGTTTTGGTGGCTTACTGATATTCTGTCTGTTGCTTTTTCCCTCTTTAATTTATTAGCAATCAGTACTTTGCTATATTTTCTCTTTCAAACCATTGTCACCAGTGGTGACACATTTAATCACGTCCATGTTCTCATCCCTCATCATTAAATAATAAAAAATATTTTTTTTATCAGTGGTCAGCTTCAATATCATTGAATTAAGGCAGCTCCTAAACATCAACAGTGCACTCTGTGTAGAACGACTGAGGCTGCTAGGTCAGCTAATCATTTGGGCAGTGGCGGGCTGTGTGTTTTCGAGCTTGGCCTTCAATGCCATATAGTCCACATCAGGGGCGAACCTGGGGGAAAAAATGTCCCGGGAGTTACTGTCACAGACCGCCCCACTCAATACACGGCGCGTTCATACAGACCACCGTGTGTGGACAGCAGACACCCACTCCACCACACAGCACCACCACGAGCATGGAGGGAGGTCACACGGGGCGTGGGGACCGACCCGCGGAGCCACTTCACCACTTTGAGAGAAAAAAAAAGAGAAGGCTTAGCAGGCCCTGGCGGCACGCCACTGCATTTGGGAGATCAAAAGACAAGTTGCCACAATTTTTTTAAATATTTGCCCCCATGACACAGCAGGGGCTTAATGTTCAGACCACACACATCAGAAGATTGCAGACACACTTTCTGCTACTGACCCTCTGTCTCATTCCATTGTTGGTCCTTTTCTTAAGAAAAAAGACCACTTTTATTTTTTTAATTGACTGTTAAGCTATGAAATATGAACATGCAAATCATTACCTCAACAAAACAATAGAAATAAATAGACTAATTTTCAAACTCATCAATAAAGAAAACCTGGTTTGTATGTTGATGAAAAGTAGCAGCAAGAACATACTGAAATAATATGAAAAGGACACAATAATATACTGCATGTGAAATGTGTTTTTTGGGGGATTTTCTGTTAAGTCTATTTACTGGAACTGAAAAGGGACATTTTGTGAGGTTGGAAACCCTATGGCCAAATAAACAAACACAAATGTTTGCCCTAAACACAGCTCTTCTGACGAGATCCAACCCACTATCAATCTAAACCAGAGCTTAGGGCAAACATAGGATATCTGAAAGGCTATTTCAGTCCCCAGATTGTTAACATTTCAAAGGCTAATTCTAGGTCATCTGTTTAACTGTTTCAGTGAAATTCAATGAGTTCTGATGTGGTTTCTGATCAGTGGTGTTCCAAGGAGGAAACTCCCTTGGTGGTTCTTGGCCTCCTCTGAGACTTGGAAAGAAGCTCTTGAAATGCCTGCACCACAATAACAAGGCAGACATGCAGCAGGTCGAAGAAAGGACAGAATATCCGAAACATGAATCATATTCATCTCCATAGACACTAAAAGTGGGAGGTAAAATAAATCACAATTACAAAGTCAGCTCCATCCAGCAAGATGTCTCTTTCAGCTTTAAAAAGTCTGACATCAACAATCTATATTCAAGTTTTCAATATCTTCAAAGATAAATGGCATAAACAGGAGTCTCAAAGAGGCGAAACAATGCTCAAATTGCAGAAACATTAATTAGGAAATTGCAAAAAGGCACACAGGCCTCAAAATCATCTGCTGAAGACTAACTGCAAACTGACAAACTGTGTCAGCAAAGAGGAGCATTGCTCATCACACACATTGATACTTAACACAATACGCAAAAAAAACCTGCCTAAAAATAAACCCAAACACAGAACTGAATACAAATCTCAGCTAAATTGCCTTTTTGAGATCAGGAGACTTGGTACTTGAGGCAGAGTTGCCAATTTGAAAAATAATTGTATTAACTTTTTAAAGACAAAGACAAAACCTTGTCTAAAAAGAATAAAACATGTAATCATCTTGGATGCACTAAACCATTTTTTTGTATTTTCCCTTCATGTGGATAGAAAAAAAATATCTCACAAAGTCTGTTACCAGCTGTTAAAGATGGTGGTGGATCTGCAGTGATATAAGCAGCCATGGGAAACATTAGATGTGATGATTGCTCTGCACGGTCATATAACCGCCAAGGAATACGATGCCATTCAACTGAAGCACCCTATGGTGCAGAAACTGTTCTCTTATGGCATTCCTGTATTGCAAGAAGGTAGCACCTCAATACACACAGTAAAATGAATTCAAAGGTACTTTCATAAACACCGGAATTACATCAAATGCCTTTATAGTTCCTACACAATAACCACAACAGGATTTTTTAACTTTTATTGAAAGCAGATTTCTACCTTTCATCCTGAAATATTAATTCCACGCTTCAAGAAATCTAAGCATGAATGATAATTCTTGATCTTATAAATAGTAGTTTGAGAAAACTAAACCAACTCAGGTTTCATTTACTAGCTTTTTTTCCCTGAAGATTTTGGATAATTTTTTCAAGCTATTCCGACTTGTTTCGACCTCTGCATTTAACCCTTGTAATCCCTTGGATGCTGAAACAACTCCCTGCACTCCAACTGCAACCAGAGGGAATTTTTACTTGAGTAAGGGAACATTGTGTGGCACACAGCTGGAGCCCACAGAGCTGTTTACTAATTCAGTTGTCTCCATCTAAAGGTACTGCAAATTCTCAAATAGGGACACGAGCGGTCAAATATAGTGTCCAGGGCTTCATGCTAGACATACTAATATCTGTTTCCTGTGTCTATTTGTGATTGTTGCTGCTGTTTTCTTTTTTGCTGTAAACGCATCACAACACTTTGACATTAAAAGCCTTTAATTGGGTCTGTCGGCATGATCCCTTCTATGCACGGCTTATATTGTGGAATTCTCATTCTCATATGCAATTAGAATTAGGAACAAAGACACGTTTAATAAAGCTGAATTTACCATGCAAGTCATTATATAACAACACCGAATTCATTTCTTGCCCTTTTTTTTGCCGGGGCCTTCCTTTGTATTAAGATAGTTATTATTCGATTATATAAGTTATGTCATTGACTTTACTGCCTTTATTATTTTCAATGACACAATGTAGGTCTATTTTTTCTCTCTACCGATCTGTCTTGTTTTTATTGTATTCTCTTTGTTTCACCATTGCTGTACAATCCTTTACACCCCCCCCCCCCCCCCCCCCCCCTCTCTCTCTCTCTCTCTCTCTCTCTCTCTCTCTCTCTCTCTCTCTCTCTCTCTCTCTCTCTCTCTCTCTCTCTCTCTCATTCATTCAGATTTATGAGTCCTGGAAAGGGTTGAATCTGAATGTTTCCAGTGCATTAGGCCAAATTACCTCGTCTCAAATGCAAAATGAGCATACAGATCTCCAGCCTGAGTTGCTGGTTATGCATCATATTCATCATCATCAAAACCAGAGAGTCGAGAATTTAGGTATCTAATCAGCAGGAACAACATACAGAAAATACCTATTAACAAAATTGCAGAATTTCAGACAGTTAACAGACCTTCTAATATGCTTTGCATGCTCAGCACATCTTGATGATTTACGCAGGGAGCTTGGACCCATAATATGAAGTACGTGGAACTGCACTTGAATATTGCGTCTTATTTGTGGGTGAAGCTCGTGACCGAGTGATGCAGATCTATGCCGCGATGAAAGGGGGTGGATGATAGAATTGGAGCCGGTTTGAGTCCAAACAAAACTCTCCAAACTGAGATAGAAATGACGGAATAGAGGGGGAAGATGGGGGGAGGGACACAGGGCTACATTCACACAGTATTGATTTTTCCTGTGGGTTCTAAAGAACAGGAGCTTGTCACTCTGACCAGTGAATAGAGCCCCTTTGTATTGCTTTCTACATGCTTGCTCTGACAATGAAGATACAACAAAGCTTTTTTCGTCTTCAATCTCTTGCCTTTTGTCAGTAACGCAATGGCTCATCAACTTGGAAAGAAAAGAGCACAATGTGATTATGTCTCGGACCAATACGTGACCTTGACAAAACAGTTTCAGCTAGTAGCCAGAGAAAGACCAACTAAATACAACTTTACTTTTTCAAAACTGTTGAGTTGGAATCTGGCAACATAGCTTCTAATAGGTCCCTCAATGTATCTTAACACACCACATCTGTGGATAAGATAACTTTGCCTCGTTGAGCAGCCGATCTGCTTAAGACAGAGAAATGGATAAAGAGAAAGTGGACACAGAGGACCAGTGCGGTTACTGTTGTCATCTCTTACGGCGCTCTGTTCCAGCCAGCCATCATCCGTGGGGTCAACAGCTGCTCAATGTTTAGCAGGCCAAACCCCAACTGAGCACCGTTGGCTTGCAGATGCTGTGGAGGAAACTTAAAATTCACACCTCGTAAATAGAGGAGGCAGATGTTTGCATATTAATAGCGAGGAGATACGCAGGGTGTGTGGTACAGGGTGGCATTACAGCTGCTCAATTACAGTGTACAGTGTACAGTATATGCCACAGATGGATGTGCTCTCGTTTCATCTCTGGCGCATTTTGATCTGGATGCCTTTTACATGCCAGATGTAGAGAAATGTTCAAATATCCGCACTGCAGTGGGTATAATACAGTGACTATTTACGTTTACTTAAGTACAGTATTTACAGTTAGTTTTCTTTTTACACACTGTGAAACTTTTCTCAGGACTAAAAAGGAGTCTGTTAACATCACATTTAATGCCAGTTATTTATGAATTATTAATTAATTAAACTAAACCAATTCAAGAGTGCCTCACAGTGATTTGCATCATGTTAATCCTCTATGTTATCTTTTTTTTTTTTGGCTTAGCTGCACCTAGTTCTGTTTGTAGCGTCCAGGCAGTGCTACGTACTGACAATACGTACTTCAATGTTTTACTTTGAATTGTGCATTATTCTATTGTTGTACTGATGCATTCACTGAAGTAAAGGATGTGACTGCTCCTTCCAGCACTGGTTAATTATATAACATTATAAGTAGGCAGAGGAATTACCGTTTATATCGCCATCAAAATCAGCGGCCTCAAAGTATTTTCAGACATCTGCAAAAAGCACAAAAGCCTATTGCCGAAGGTGTGCTGTGAATGTCATGTCTCGCAAAATGACAATGAAAAATTGTCTGTCTTAGAGGTGTGCGCAGAACAATAGTGTGTGTAGGTGTTTCTGAATGCAGCACACTATATCAGGCACGATTCTATTGATTTTGTTCATTCAACAGCTTCACTATAGGCCATAAATCTCACTTCACAGTCACACCAACCACAAGGGCAATCTGTTGCCATAGACTGAGTTTGATTGCTTAAACATGTTCATGGGATATGCACTTTAGTATCATTCAAGGCATTTTTCAAAAATTACTCTGAACAGTAACTATTTTTGCAATGATGGTGTGTGGTGGTAAGCTGAACTGCAATCAGCATCCACTAAGGGCTGTGATTGGAACAAAATCAGTGGAAATCAGACCAAATCAGACTTTCGCAGGATTCTGTCCTGAATGCAAATTGCCTCGTGAAGATGAGAGGGGGGGAACTAAAAGCAGAATTAGGCATTGTGGGTAGATAGATGGTGTTAAGGCTGGCTTCTACTCTTGAGTTTGGCTCCCTGTTTGGCTCCCTGCTGTGTACACACTCATTTATAGCCACACAGAGGTAAATATCGCAGCAAACACGGACTGATGGTCTGAGGTTACAGGCTAAAAAACATGGCTCCTCTTGGCTAGTCAATTGTCAACTCGTCCACAAGATTAGAGGAGATGAGATATTAGTGTGTGATGTTTGAATGTTTCTAATGCATTAAGCCTAATGGCTTTACTTTTAATACAAGATTTGCATAGGAATTGCCAGTTTGAATTGGTAGTCGCACAGCATGTGGTCCAGTGATGGCCTCGTACTTACTGGTGCCATGTAGAGAGTAGAAATTGCAATTGAAAGGGAACTTCCAATTAGATTTCAAAAGAGGAGGTAAATAAATCAGAAAGAACAACAGGGGGAAAAAAAGATAATCAACAGATATAAACATAGTTAGACCTGACCTCAGGGGGCTTCTCTGCGGTCTATATTTCCTGGAAATAGCAGAGAATGATGAGGGGGAGCTGTCGTTGTGCCAGCCTGGAGAATGCAACGCAGTGTGTATTTAATCTTTGTTTAAACATCATAGCTGGTAGTCCATGCACGTTCACTGTGTCAGAGCTGCCGTTTCACACCCTGCTCACTTTGGCTCACTAAAAGAAAAAGACAGTTTCATTCTCCGCATTTTGCAGCGATTGGTTAGATCGGCAAGCTAGCATGGTGCGCAGGGTCGCAGCTCCACTTGAGTGTGGGGTGGGGGCTGGATCACTGCCACCCCTCCATCAACACTCCAAACCTCTTGTCCTCGGGGAAAGAAAGAGAAAGGGCTCCTTTCCTTTTTTTTCACAGCAGTGAAGGAGAAAGCGTGAGAACAGTCACTGCAGGGCTTCAGGAACATTGTATCTGTCTGTAGGATGAAAAGTCTGCCAATAGAATGCGAGAATAAGAGTCCTTTTACCAGAGCCTGGCTCAATGAGAGGGGGGAGGGGATAAAGTGAAAGAGTCCACTACTTCCCACTAAATTAGATTAAGGTGAGTATTGATTGGGCAATAAATGCCAGTGGGCATTTACTACAGCACCATCTACAACAGAAGCTGTTTCAGCATTTCTTGAAGACATGTAAGTGGTAATGAAAGTACGAGACAACTATCTTATTACATCACATTTACACCAATGTATCGCTCACCAATAAAACAAAAGAAGGTAGCAAATGGCCCAAATGGAAGGGGAGTAACTGAACAGCCAAACCCCATTGGGCACTCGATCCAAGGTGTTAGAACTTAAGAACAGAAAAGTACAATGCTGAGATAAGTCAAGGTGGCAATGTCAGCAAACTTGCTGTCTCAGCAGCCCAACAGATATGTTGCTGATAATGGCGAGTCACTGGATGCAGGCCCTGATGCCACAATTCAAGCTAGGACTTCCTTTTTGTGCCCTCGTGGCAAGAACTCTAGGACTCTCCATTAATCTGTGCTTAAGCTGCCTGGCTTCAAAAACAGATGCTTGAAGAGGATAAGGCAACTCAGTGGGAGAGAAGGCACCTAAGCCTTGGTTGGATAAGAAAAAAAGAGGCAGTTTTACACTGTATATCTGCAAGATGGGACTTCATAGGAAATAGTGTTTTGTTATCACCCCCACCCTTGTCTGTGGCATGTACAGTGTCACCACCTCATCTGCCCGCAGATATTGTGACATGTTTACGTTTTGTAATCGTCAGCAAAAAACGGAAAACAGACAAAAATATTTGACTAAAAGCATCTTATTTAAAACAAAATGTTGTTTCGCCAGTATCTCCAATAAAATGTTTGGTTCGTTGATTTCTTCATTGTTGTGTAATAAGTAATCCATGTTAACAAGATCATGGCTTATCTTAACCGGGTTGTTTTACTTAATTTAACCAAACCAAACCAGATTGATTGTTTCAGTATCAAACAAACTGCTCCTGAATTAGCTGCTACTTGTAGCTGCAGATTAGGTGTACTGCTGTTGTTGATGTTAATAGAATAGCATAGGCTTCTTTACCAGCTGCATATTGCCCTCAACTCGGTCAAGGTCAAGAGAACTTGATAAACAGTAAGGATCACCCAACACGTTTTACATTGGAAGGCCGGTTCCTGATCAATTGTATCGCCAGAGGTGTATTGAGAGTAAGGTAATCTGTGCAGATCATGTGATAATCTATGGGTCATATGACAGATGTAAAAGGCTTAATCAATAGATGCTCTCATGCTTTCACCTAAAGTGCATCATTTATAATTCAGAGGCAGCATATATGCACATTGTATTGAATAACCAGCGAGTGGCATTGATGTCCTATTGTGCACCTTCTCGTAATGAAAATGTTCAACTCCTCACTGTGAGTGTGAAGGCTGTCATTTCTTGTTTGCTCCATCATCAAGTGTTACATCATTGTTTTCCCTGATTGAGTGGATGTGCATCGTTGCCCTGCACCTTGCAGTCTTTGTAAACATTTGCATTTTATGTTTTTGTCCCCCCCCGCCCCTAGTAATCAGTATCTCAGGGATCTGGTTAATGGTCTGAGACAGTTTAGTCAACAGATCCCATGATAAACAGCCTGCTTCTGTCCAGATTATTTGTTCAGGGAGCTGTGCATCAGCATTTAACAATATGTTATTTCTGCCTGTGTTGGATTGCGCTGGCGACTCTGAAGATTTAATAAAAACTGGATACAAAATTATGCTGGTCACAGTGCCGAAGGCAGAGGTGCTAAATCTCAGCTAAAGTGTATTCAAATCCACTCTTGTGCTTGGCGGTCTTCCCATCATGAAAACACTATTATGTTTGGTCCTTGAATTTTATGATTACGCATAACAACTTGCCGAATATGAAAATAAAACAACAGACAGCTAACCGATTTACTACAGCCGGACAGCTCAGTCTGTTTGATGTAATTTACAGCCTGGACGGACTGATGGTTTGCTGGGGACATATTTGTAATCAAATGACAGGGTGTGGCGTCAGGGGTTCATTCATATCTCTGGCCTCCTTTTGTTTCTACCCTCACACAGCATTGGCCTCGCAGTGTAAGGTAGTGGGGCTGTAGGGTGCACTTGTGGAGATGTTTTCCTTTTTTAAAACAAAAGCTACAGGCCTTTACTTTACTTGCATGTGGAAATAATTGTACCTTTTTCACTTTTAGATTAGAGCTCAAATTAGCTGCTTTTGCAGAGAGCTGTTTGGTCGCTAGTACAGCTGGCTAATCTTGTCTCTTCTCAGAGAAAGTGGAAGTTGAGCCCCGGGGGGTTACGAGGCTTTAACCTCAAGGACAACAAACCTTTTATGGGCTTTGGGTTGCATATCACAGCGGATTAAATTGTGTCCGATATCATTTTAGAATTTTGTCTCATACTTAAATTAGACACTTGCAATTACACCCGATTCCCGATGCTTCCTCTGTGGCTCCTTGCGAACCATTTTCACTCCTAAAACAGGTCAGGGGAGCAAATGTAGTTGCAGGTCAACGGTGTGCAATACGTGATGAGCAAGGGGGAAATGTCCTGTGGAATTCAACACGTCCCTCAATACTCCAGCCGTCATACAAAGGACATTCTGCTCGTTGGAGTCGAGACACTCGCACACACACACACACACACACACACACACACACACACACACACACACACACACACACACACAGCATAGCAAAGCACACACACATACAGACACACAGCACACACGTGCACAAAGAGGCTCCCAATGGAATGTGTGACCCTTAACCTTGATACTTCCAGACAGTAATTAAAGGCAGGCAGTGTATTATGTGACAGTGCGCAGTTGGTCAGATAGAGATAGCGAGACATGGGGTAAGGGACCTTGGGGACCGATGTGATGTCCAAAATAGACCTTGGAGATTAGGGGCCATGCTGAAAAGCACCCACACTTGCGCTGGAATGTCACAGCTTGCCATGACTTTGTATTAAGGCTGCCAGCATTCTTTACCATAATGACTAAATTCCTGTGAGACGGGAAGGTTAACATGCAACTACCACTAGCCAACCCCTCCTGAAGAATGCATTACAATTCCAGGGATTAACCTCAATTTAAGGGTTGAATGACTATGTCTGGTCAAGAATCAAGAATAGCACGTCACTGACGCTATCAGTGACGTGCATTTTATGTAACTTGGAGTCAAAAGTGAGCTAAGTTTAGCTCTGTTTCCTAGCTATCCAGGAGAAGTATAAGTAGACTTTATTACCTATTATTTCTTCTGGTTGTCAAAGAGTAATGCAGCAGATAGACTCTTTCTTAATTGTTATAGTTACACAACAGAGGTGGGCACCACAAGACTCGCCGTGCAAAGGAGACCATTTCTAAATCAGGTCACCCGCTGTTGTGTAAGACAATGAGCTTCATTATAACGACGTGCGTCGTTATATCTTCCACCGCTCCTTTGACTTAGCATTATTAGAACTCACAGCTGTGCACTTTATCATCTGTTTGGCAGACAAGGAGTCATTTTGGGGCGCATTGTTTCAGAGGGAAAAGTGACGTGTGGCTCCTGTTGGAGGATAATACAGAACAGAATTGTATTGGCACAAGAGAGTGTGGTTAACTTCTGAGTCATGCTGCAGATTTGGAGGATTAGCGGAGGAACAATGAGAATCTTTCAGGGACTGAGATAAGCATATTGTGAAAATAGATGGGCAGCGATGGTGCCAGAGACTTTTTTTTTGGGACTGACGGATGAGAGACAGAGATATGGTCTTCAAATTTGTCTGATGTGAAAAATTAATTAAATCTCTCTGATGAGGAAAGCATCTAATTTATGGAAACAGTCTGATACAACATAAAAGCCACAGCATTTTTAATGAAAGGAGAAGCCACTAATGTCCCCCTTTATAACACCCATTATATGCAGTAGCAGAGGAGACAATGCATTGCCCAGGTTCCCTTTGAATGAGACAAGGAGCTGTCCGCCTGTCGTGCAATGCCACTGAGCACAGTATGCAGTAATACATCATCTGCAAGTTGCTACCTGGGAAATGATATTCATTACGCATGAGCTCTTCCTGGCACCAAATACGTCTCTGTGTCGCACAAATTAACTGAGCGGCAGCCTACAGACTTGTTTTGACGCAATTCGTCATGCCAGCCTCATTTGCCCTGTTTAAAGCAGCAATTAGAAATTGGCTGCATTGGCGAAGCCCTGGGGTAAGTCACACAGATACAGTTCTCGACCTTCTCACCCGCTGATACTCTGTTGCCAGTGGCCTCGTTGATGATCAAGAGCGTTACATTTTTACACCCTGAAGGACGCTCAACATGTTAGTCCCTTAGGTGTTATCCAGTGATGCATTCCGCTTCATTACCATTTCAAAATGCAGAATTACCTGTCAGGACTCTATTGGGAGCCAGTGTTGCCAGCACTCCCACACCCACAGTAACAAAGGTTACTGCCTCTTAACACATAGATTGTCATTAAACGAAACTGGAGCTATTTGTAGGTTCATTAATTACACCCTTTCACACACCGCTTCCCTTTCCCCGGAACAAAGGGAAGGTGAACAAGGACTTCCATTTTTCCTGTACATCAATGTCAGATTACAGCCGTCCTGCCGTCGACTCGCTGCTCTCTCTCTCTCTCTCTCTCTCTGTGTGCCCTAGAGATATGCGATTAATTATAATAAATTGGGGGAAAAAGTGACATTGATGTCAGTGTGTATACACTGTCACCTTAAACTTTATGCAAGAATCATTGCCGTGAAATTGGAGGAAGCTCGAAAATGTTATGATCGTCACATGTCTTTTCCTGAGTTTTCCAAGTTCCTGATTTTACGTCTCTGTGGGGGGGGGGGGGGGGGGGGGGGGGGGGGGGGGGGGGGGGGGGGGGGGGGGGTCATTCAAACTGTCGTCCATTTCCTCCAAGCGGCAGAATGTTGCAATTAGCTTGGAGGTTAATATTAGTCTTTCGTCATCATCCCGGTATTGTTTAGCTCTAATGAGTAACTGGAATATATCTGGTTGTTTGCCCTGGAATGTGATACTTTACTATGCATTAGGCACTAGAAGACAGACTGGACAGTAAAGCTGGAGGGAAATGGGGGAGGATAGCATTTCCCACTTTTTATACACATAAGCTAATGAGCCACTGAGTGTTGACCAGCAAACATCAACCTCTCTGCTTGATGTTTGTGCTGACAACGAGTACGTGCAGCTTGTATTACAGTGGGGAATGTTTGCTTTTTCCAATAAGGCGGTTTTAAAGTTCTGTGAATACATGAGCATGCATCTATAGAGGGATCTATAGTCTCTCCATATGTTCAAATAAGTATGTAATTGCCACAACTAATCTGTCATGTTTAACATCTTAATTAAAAGAATGAATCATAATACAGCCATGTGTCACAGTCTCTATTACCACTTGAATCCTCCCTCCTGTGCAATGAATCGCAAAGCGAAACAAAGCTAATGAAAGTAGATCAAACTCCATCCCTGTGTTGAATGAGACAGATTTGATCCATATCTTTCAGCGCACACCAACTGCCTAAATACGTCTCGGAAGTGTCATGGCCTCCTAATGGGAAATTGCCGAGGACAGGTAGCCATAAAAGGAATGAAAGCAGTTCAAATCTGTCATCTGTGTCTGCACACATAATAGGTCCTTTTACTTGATCACAAACAAAAAGAGTGTTTCATAAGCCGTCAACCCCTGATGCATTATGGGTGAAGCGCTCTGCTGGAGTTAATGAACTTCACTGTGTCTGTATCAGATAAGAACTGTGATTTTACACTCGATTTTATGGCTGTATTAATATGTGGGCCTTGTATTTTTCCAACCTTGTTAAATCAAGTCGAGTTATCTTCCCGGTGCAGATGTGCTTTTAAAGGTTCCTTGATCAATTATCACTCAAGTTAAAGGGACAAATGATCAAAATAAAGCTGTTATATAACTTTACATCTTCATTACCTGCAGCAAAGCAAAGACATGCTTTTCCTCTCATTAAATTCAGTTCATAAATAAATATTTACTGACTCTGGCATGTAGTTGGTGATAAACGGCCATAAATGGAGAGCATATTTATCATGTATGCTGAAATTAAACTTAGTTTATCAGTATGGTTACACCCTGTGATGTGAAAATGAAAATGACATTTGAAAATGTGCCATGCTATTGTCTCTCTGCACCAACACTTTCCAATAAACGGATTATTTGATGGATTTCACAAGTGCAAACTGCAGTATTGCAGTACTTTGATGATTGTGGGCATTAGTCCACCACCAATAATAAGCTTTATTTAAATATCACTTTGTAAACAAAGTTTATGAAGTGCCTCACAGTAAGTAGAGATAAAATTAAATTAAACAAAAAATACTGAGTGATAAATACAAACAGAACCACCATGAAATGTCCACAAAAAGAAAGATCCAGTGTCTATAAAAATATGTTTTCAGATGAAACTTGAAACAAGGTCGGTGTTTCATCCTCTCATCCCCCTTGTAGGTTGCTCCAACGTCCGGCTCCTCTGGCAGAAGCAGGGCCACATTGATTCGTAAAGCTAGATGTTGGAATGATCAGAAGGGCCCATCTGAGGATCCGTGTGTGAGGAGCTCTTCAACGAGTTCATCGTTCAGTCATACAGCTTGGGGTCAGAGCCAGCTGTTCTCTTAAAGCCATCAGTAAAATCTGAAAAATCTACCCTCAAACTGGCAGGTGGTCAAATAATTATATAATTAGAGTTGCTGTAGCAAGATGTGGAGAAAGAGCAGATGAGTTTTCAGTGTGATTTTCTTTCTTTCTTATTCTTCTTAAAAAATGTAAATACGTATGCGTTAGTGTGATTGCACATGTTTATCCACAACACTAAGATGTTTTCAGTCAGAAGAAACATAAAGATGATTGGGAACTATGATATTATTTTATTATCTCTCCTCTGGTCTCCAATGTCTTGTCCAGAATTCAGTTGCTTGTATTGTTAGTCTTCACACCTTCCTGTACTCTCAGATGTTCTTCTGCTATCGAACGCACCAAACCATCTGCCGGCTTGTACTACGTTCACCCCCCCCCCCCCCCCCCCCCCCCATAGCTCTCCGTTCCTCTCCACAGATCATGAGGGAGGATGTTTTTTCTTCAATTTTGATTAATTACTGATCAATGAATTATTTCATCTATACAATTTCATCTATAACATTTTAAATATATTAGTGCTGTCATATTAGCGCGTTATTAACGGCGTTAACGCAAACCAATTTTAACGGCGTCAATTTTATTAACGGCGTTAACGCATTTTAATTTTTCAATTTTTTATTTTTACGCGAGCACCACGCCGGATGTAGCTCAACCGGAAGCAAAACAATAGGCACGCCGTTTGGGCTTGGAAGCTAGGCTATCGTTACGGTTTGAAATGAATGAATGGTGAGCGCGATACGGCAAAATGAATGATATTCAGTGAACTGCGAACAGGTGCGCGTGCCAGAAGGGAGCGCGAGTGAACACATTGAACACAGCAGGAGAGAACGCAACGTTAGCCAGCTAGCTAAAGCTCCGGTGGGAAATGATTAGCTTAAGCCGTGTTCACACCGGACGCGCCGCGTCCGGTGTGAACACGGCGTAACGCTACCGTTTTTGAGGAGGTAGATTTTGAGGAGTGGGGACTGACAAGGCAGAAGGTAAAGTGGTCCACCGTTCTATCAATGAGCAGACCTGCCAACCTGTACGCAATTTGCGTAGCGGATACGTATTTTGACGTCAAAGTACGCTGGTAAAAATTAGTCTAAAATTAATTTTAGACTAATTGACCAGCACACATTATATGCAATGCAATATAATGCATAACGAGTATTTAATGACTTATCAATATATAGGTTATATATCAAGGTTGGCAGGTCTGAATAAGGCTAAACTAGGAGTTAACACTAATACAAACATTATTTTTGCAGAATGAGTGTGTTAGGGGAGAAGGATGCAGCCATTGTTAAACAGCTGGATGCTGGATTGAAATGCAGCTGGAACTGGTCGTGGCTAAAACTGGAAGGCAAGGTCTCAATAAAAGGGCAAGAGGTGTCCTTTCATCTAGGAGATGTATTCTCCAAAAACAACAGGCAGGGATTCGCCAGATGCATTCTCTGCATCAAAGATATAAATGATGCTAACAAAGGCAGCCATGCTCTCCCTTACCACATTGTGCCTCATATACTGTAAATGTTAGACCAGTGACAGGCTGGCATGAAATGGCTTGCATAATACTTAGTAAGGAGGCCATAATAATGTTTGACTCATGGCTGAAGTTAAGTTTCTCCAGCTCTCCCCAGGTTGGCAAAAAAAAGCATCTCAAAATGCATCAGATTGATGCTTTAAAATAGGTAATATTTAAATGTTTCTTATGGGGGAGCATGCCCCCGGACCCTCCTAGAGGGGTAATATCCTTCTCACCTTTTTCACCCCTGACCCGTTTTCATGCCTGGTGCACTCTATAATTTTATTTTGTAAACCCTTGTTTACCTGAAATGTGCAGTGATTTTATTTTGTACCGCCCTGTTTGGCAGTTGTTTTTCAATAAAATAAAGCAAGCCAATCCACTTTTTCATGTTGATAAGAGCATTAAAATGCAAAAAAAAGAAGTGATTAATTGCGATTAATCGCGAGTTAACTATGACATAAATGCGATTAATCGCGATTAAATATTTTAATCGCTTGACAGCACTAAAATATATATATAAAAAAAAATATATATATAAAAAAAAAAATATATATATATATATAACTGCTTTTACTGCTTTTTGGCAGTTTTGCATAATAAAGGACTTAACATTATATTTGTTGATTCATCTACTTTTTGACCGACGATTAATTGACTAATCATTGCAGTACTAAGGATTAATACATTTCTCTTGTAGTCAGTTTGTCAACTCATCTATGTGACAAGTTTGAATATAACGAATTTGAACAAATATTTATCGTATTTTGGTGGATCGGACATGGATTTTATTTTGTTTCTTGATAACACAGAAAACGTATACGTGCAGATATAAAATGAATGCTTGCTTTTGTGTTTTGTCCCTCCGGTTTTAATCCTCCGACCGACTCTGGCAGGAGAAATAAATAAGCACCGCTCTCAGAAATACGACTGGGTTTTAGTCAGCCTTCAGCCTTAATGAGGCCCAAACTAGAGCCATTCCTCTAGTCACCTTTATCTAGTAAAAGGTACACATTACATCTTTGTTGACCACGACCGCCTCCTTTTTTTCTCCTCCTTTTTTTCTCCTCCTTTTTTTCTCCTCCTTTTAATCTCACACTAAAACACAACTGACTCTCCCGGGCTTTCTTCTGCTTGAGGATTCAGATTTGTGTCTTGTCATCTAAAATGGAGATGTATGGGCTTGTGCCGTTAGCCTCGATTGAGCCTTGACGTGGAGCAGGGTCTCAGGTGTCAGGAGCCATTTCCCGGCCAGGGTCCCGACTAGAACGAGATTAGGTCCATTTATCTGATTCCAGATTGCTCTAAACCTATTTCAACTGTCATTTATTCTGCGAGTGGGTCATTAGTCCTATATCTGTTTTGTTTTGTGCCGGGCCTGTGGCTGTGTGTCTTCGTGTGTGCCCGCATGTATGTGTTAGTGGTCGATCAGATTACACTGACACCAGCAGTGCCGTATGAAAATATACAATGAAATATACCAATTTGCCTGTCATATTCTCACCAAGATGAAGCCAAGAATGACATTAATTGTAATAACTACTAACGTCTGTTTGATGGCATTGAAATAGTGCATTTAAAAAGCTGTACAAAACAACATGCCAGAACTTCAAGAAGGCCTTGACTTTATAACACATTACACTACTAAACTACAAGAAACACTGTTAATGATGTGATATTATCTACCTGTAAAACAGATGATATTAGTGACTGTAGACAACAACATACTGGCAAAGGTGTTAGTCATTCATAGATGTCCCCTTCCAGATCTTTCTGCTCCTTTAGTTGTTTGTTTCATGACAAATACAGGCTGTGAAGTAAAAAAATTATAATGTGATAATACCAGAGTGAAAAGTTTGTGGCCGAGCAATTTAAAAACATACAGCATCTCTTCTACACCACCGGTTCTTTTGAAGCAGTGCAGATTGAACTGAAAGCCCATAAGAAACACAACATATTGCCACACTTGGTATCCAAAATCTAATGGAATATAGTGGAAATCACATTGATTTCTTTGGCTGTGCTCGATTGTTCAGCAGTGAAATTAAATTTTGCGAGAAATGAAACCTATTAACTGTTGTGTTAGATTTTCTTTTCAAAGATTGCAACGACTGAGGCTTTTACAAATGACTCTGGATGGGTTTCCACTCAGTAAAGTGGTATTGAACTTTTTTGTTTATTCCGTCACATCCTGTCAACCTGAATTAGCCATAGAGTGGATGATGGGTTTCAATTCGGATCTAACTCAAATTCTAAATGGTAAACAGCTATTGTTTTTAGGGCTGCTCGCCTCTCATTCAGTCACTGCTGAGGGATAACATTTGATTAATCTGACAGGACTTTCCCGGTGGGATAACAGCGAGCTACCTCTCAGAAGATTATAGAATTATCTGTTTCAACCGGCAATTACCTTTCCCTGTGGATGACGTAACGCAGCGAGCTTGCCAAAAAAATATCCTCCTTCATTCAAACCAGGTTGCACACGTTGCTGGCTAACAGCCTGATGATCTGCTGGCGTAACAAGAAACAAACAAACAAGACGTCATGGGACTAACCAGAACCAATCTGAAAGGAACACGGAGACGTGTTGATGAATATGGGTCAGAAAGATCAAACCTGTCGGGATGAAAGAGAGAGGAGGTGGTGGGGTTGTAGGTGCAGGGTGGTGGAGTAGAGAGAGCCAGTGCAATGGGTAACAACAACCACAAAATAAAATGCATTCACTGTAGACAGGGTCATTGTTTCTTATTTGTCAACGCAAGACATGAACTATTTCTGCAGAGTCCTTGTCTGCATATATTCTGTCTGGATGGCCCGTCCGCTGTATATCTCTCTCTACAGCCAATGCCTGGTTATCAAATGTAACTACTTACAAGAAATAATTATAATATTGACTGTTGATAATATAATATTGATATTTATACTTTTTATATATACCTGGAGATCTTCCAAGGTCTTAATCCAATACAGATCAATAGATTACCTGTAGTTATTGTCAAAAGTGACCAGATCCTAAAAGGATCTAAGGGCAGTCCGACCTGGTTTGAAATATCCCCGAGGAGTTTGACCCAATGCAAAATGTGGTCGCTCAAACAAATTCAAAGATGGATAGAACAGCAGCAGCAGGAGGCATAATCAGCAGAACTTTTCTTGGACTTTAGAGTTCACGCTCATTGTCTGCCTCAAAAAACTTCTGCAATGATCATGATGCACCATGTGATCGGAGCTGATGGCGAGCTCACTTGGTTCCACTCGGGACATATTGTTGCACAGAGACGCAGCAATTTTTATTTATTTAAACCTTTATTTAACCAGGAAGTCCCATTGAGATTAAAAATCTCTTTTTCGAGGGAGACCTGGCCAAGACAGGCAGCAGCATAAAAAACACATAGTTACAGACAGAAAACACAGAACAAGACAAGTTAAAAGAAACTAAAAGCGAAGAGCTAAGAGACAGTGACATAGAGTCAATTTAAGAAACAATACACTTTTGTTTGGACCCGGCCTGACTTGGGTCCCACTCCCGGGTCAGGGCTGCCTACAAAGAATTATAAACTTTTCCTGTAACCTAAAGGTCTCCACAGAAAACTTGACAGACAGCATAACAATATTTACCACCATGCCTGCTAGCATTCTGGACGTGTGATCCTTCACAGGGCCCGCGTGACCATTAACGTACGCTGTGATTGGTCAGTGTGCCAACGGGACTTCTGTCTACACAACCGAAAGCTACCTTGCTGCCAGGATTAAGAAGAGTTCAGACTGAAACCTAAGAGAAGTTATGACACGTTTAGTGTTTTACTTGTTTTAACACTCAATGGCTGAAGGAGGAGGAGAAACGGACTTGGTGGCGGATTTACTTAATGCCTTTTCTTATGGAGGGGATCCTCACTGGCGTCCATGAAGCGCACTGATAAACTGAACAACCACGTCATTGAACTGTTTGTTAACAAAGAGAAGGATGGTCTTTTTTAAGTGAACAGCATCGGGTGAGTGAACAGTTTTTTCTGCTTTTTGTGTTTGTTTTTTTCGGCCGGCTTGGCTCTCCGCCGTCACCCACCGGTGATGCCACTACCTCCACGACGCTCGCTACTAGATCCCACCAAGTTGGGTGACTGGGTGAGAGGACAGCAGGGAGTTTGTCTGCAGCTGCTGCTGCTGCTGCTGCTGCTGCTGCTGCTCACTCGTGAAGGGGATTTAGGAATATTTCACGTGAATTTTGTACCGTATATCTCTGCAACTGCTGCTAAACAGCCTGTGTTCTTCTGTGTACGGTGTTTTAGTGCCGCAGTTTTGTTGGATTGTTTTGACATGTTTTGTTATAACTGTAAGCTATTATGTTGCGTGTTTGAACAGCTTTATAGGAAGCAGTGTTCGGATGTACGTTTCTGGGGCTTTTATTGTGAAGGGAAAAACGGAAGGAGAGGAGGAGAGGAAACGTTCTAGTGAAGTGTTGAATGACAATAAAAGTGGTTTCCGTCTTGTGCAAACTACGCTGCATTGTGTTGTTGTTTTATTAATAAAGTGAAGTACATTGTCCGTTAATGACGCAGCATCCCGTCATGCTCGTGTTTATGTAAACAATATCAGACGGCACTGAAGGCCCTGGTCCAAAATGCACGGCCCGCCGCTGGTTAACGGGCAAACATTTGCTCGCATGACCGTCATTAAGAGGCAGTAAGATTCAAGATCTTCCCCACTATGTTAGCATTGCTAGCTTATTTTGCTAATTCTAAAATTGGTTCCTGTTTGTTGAGTGCCATCCCATTTCTATTGTGGGTGGCTACTAATACTATACTTGCTTTTAAAGGGTTTTAGTGGTAGATGAATACACATTTTTGATATATCCTCGATGAAGATATCAAAAACATGTTGTTGTTATTTTGTTATTGTAAATGCAAGTAGTTGTTTTTTTTAAACCATAATACTTACTGGCAGTGGACTTTGGGAGAAACTTTGTGTTAATTTTTTCCAACATGTTTGGCTCAAATTCATACCAATCATGGCCTCATGCTGTTGCCATGATTGGTATTACTATTTATAGAGTACGATCAAATATACTGGTATTGCAGCAGAATTATCCAACATTAATGAGTTAGAAAATTGAACTAGACTGTAATATAAGAGTGGACATGTTGTTATTCACCCTGCAGAAGTGAAGTCATTACTTTGTTATCATTAAACTCTGGTAAAATAGATCTAAATCCAAAGGGGAAAGTACTTTGTTCGCACTCTGTTTGAACCAAATCAAGCGAGTGTTATGTTTAGCAGAACCTTTGCTGCTGTTATTTTCTCAGTTTTGGGTTTGCAGTAACTGAAAACCTGTGACTTTTGAAGTGACTGTTAAAGAATTGTGCATCTGTGTAGATTTTTTTTCATGCTGATTGAGCCTAATTTCCAGCTGTGAGTGGATGTCATTGTCTTATTTAGAAGCTTTTCATCTGGGAATGAGTGTCCCAGAGCTGGCCAAAGCCTTCAGGATAAGGACTTGTTTTTATTTTCATTCATGTTGTTCATTCAAAGCACATCTTCAATTTTGCGTTTTCAACACTTGATAACGTTGAGACCTGTTTGATTTGCTTATCTGTCTTAATTTCTAGTTATAATTTACATATAGTCATTATATTCTAGTAATGGTGTATTCCTTATGTCCTCATGAACCCAGAAGTGTAGCGTTCTTCCCCAGTAGGGTTTTATGTTTCATTGGTAAACCTTGACATATTCAATGATGGCTTCTACTATGGGACAAGTCTTGCAGTATTTGACTTTGTAATTACAAGAAGACATAAATCACGAGCCTCTTCCCTAAACTAATGGGACACATACATGTTCTTCACTAGCATTCCCATCCTTGTTTGTGTCCAGCTCGTGCTCTCACTTCCTTCTCCAACCCCTCCAGAAGCCCCCAGACTTCCCCTGTAATGAGGACATTCTTCCTGTTGGAAGGTTAATGGCATACAGAGAGAGGTACCTGACGAATCCAAAACCGCCTGACTCCTCAGGCAATTTCACACAGAATCTCTCCGTTTTTTTCAGTGGAAGGAGAGTCCATTCACTGTGTGAATGAGTCAGGTAAATCCAATTCCAAAAGGCAATGGGATTTGAGATGGGGAGCAAATTGCACCAAGGTGATGCCGGACTGGTCAAGAGACCCTTGAGGAAAAAAAAAGTTAGCCCGTTCCACCACAATAGAGGACACTGCTGTTATCTTTGCTGTTAGTCGTGTTTTTATAATTGATTTCCCCCTCCGGCACAATGGCTGGGCAATAATGAAAAGCCTGTCATTCCTGTTCCTTTGTGTTGTACGTTGATGAGGTCATTGGCTCAAGGTGGCCAGAGCTAGGACTGCTTGGTCTGCACAGAAAGCGGTCAAGGGGTTGAGGACGTAGGCAATCTGTAGTCATAAAATCGGACAAAAGTATAAATACTGTAAATTCAAAACAAGCAATGTATTAAGGATTAATCACTTCACGGTCGCTGTAATATTGTCGGAGCACTGTGGCCCTGACCTTTGCACTGTTACTGTGGCATCGTTTTTTGCCTAAGAAATTATGTTTATTGTTACGCTACATTCTTTGCAAATTGGTTTGAGTAAAAGCGGAATGTTTCAAATACAGAAAATCACAATGGCCATTGGTGAAATGTTAACCGTGTAATCATGGCAATGTGGAATAAAGCAGAAAGGACTGGACTGGACTGCAGTAGCAACACTCACTACTGTAACACTTTAATCATTGGAACAATGTAAACAGTAGCTTGATTGAGGTTGCATTAAATAATTAAAGATTGAATTGTTAATGGAGCCTCAATTTATCTCCAAAGGAATGCATTGTAAACTCAGCTGAGCTGAGATGGCCTAATGCATTTGATGAGAATATCATAATTAAACCAGCAGCACTATAGATGGTAATTAGTAAATAGTGCTTCATCTTCGATTCTGTAAACGCTTTTGTGAAATACTTTTGTCCTGTAATTGCCTCAAGGCATCTAAAAAAATTTGATTTAAGCAAGTAATTCTGAGAATCTATCAAATTAATACACTCCAGCCTGTCGCACGGCAAATCACTTAAACAAGAGATGTCATTTGATGCTTCACTAAGAGGATTTTGACTGAGAGAGAGCCCACTCATTGATTTATGTTATGTAGGTAAAAAGTCAGAAGATTCTTTCAGCATTTTTGCTTTAAGACAAAAGTGGGAAGACAAAGACAGGAATGACGTGCAACAAAAGTCTTTAACTGGCCTTGACCCCCAGCACGTCTTGGTTTTTAAGGTCTGGACCAACACACCACTGAGGTCAAATTCCTTTATTGGTTTTAATTCTAATTCTGACAGGATACTAGTCAAGAACCACAGTAAGTTACTGTACTAAATGTTAACAGTGCCCTAAATAAGCCCAAGGTCACATGCTAAGACATGTGACCAACATGCTAAGCCGATGATGATGAGACCTAAACATAAAAGTATTAGCTTGGATGTTTTGAAGTAAGGTTGTATGAAGTAATTCATTATTAATCATACTATGCCTTTCAGGACAATCGTGAGATACTTGGACTGTCCTGGAGTTTTAATGTTATGCTACTTTCTTCTCCGCTACATGTCATCAGGAAACACTGTACATTTTACTCTCCTACATCTATTTGACAGCTACAGTTACTCTACCTATTTTAAAGCCCCACAAAGAGCATATACATTATGCTACATTGTTGGTTTGAATGCAGGACCACTGCTCAAACGTAACTTTATGATGCCTTCGCATGTAATGTGTATAATATATGATCCCTTTTTTAATTGAATAAAGTATCCTGCTGCTACTTATTGTGATTCATTTTGCCAATTTCAGCTGCTTTGTAGTGAAAGTTTGAACAATCTTATATTATATAGGATATTCAAAACACGATTTTATCAGGAGCGCCACACATGGTGCTAACATGCGGAGACTCTGTTTCAATGTTGTCGCTCTGGCAACCGCAATGTGTGTGTGTGTGTGTGTGTGTGTGTGTGTGTGTGTGTGTGTGTGTGTGTGTGTGTGTGTGTGTGTGCAAGATGCAGAAAAGCACCGAGTCCGTTTCTGCACCTGTGTGAGTTCAACTCGTGTCCACTTCTTGAAAACGGAGAGCTGTCACTGAGATTATCGTTGATGTAAAAAACATACTGTGCAGCAAAAACAGTTATAAGTATAAAGTTTGCAGTGTAACTTTTCCATCACATAGATTGAGCCCATAACTCAAAATCTGCAGAGCTTGTGGTTGATGGGAGCGGTGGCGGTTCGGAATCCCTGCAGAGGTACGTGGAACTGTGGGCCTCGCTGTCTCCTCTCTGCCGATTTGACATGAAGTCCCAATACAAGGATGAAGAAGAGCAAGTCTGATTTAGTGAGAAGTGCCATAGCCAGGAGGTTTGGATCCACAGGCTTGCTTATAATGCAACTGCCGATGAAAAGATTTTGGAAGGTTTTCCGTGAGGTTTATATCTCCCTCTCCCTCTATCTAATCTTTGCACGTAATCACTCCCCCCTGCTGAGCAGCAGCACGTTCCACAGTACTGTACCATGAAAAACGAGGAGCTAAAATCGTCGTGACAGCTTGCAGCTCACTTGTGTGCATGGAGCCGCTGTACAGCCAGGAAAGCATGCGCGCTTGTATATGTGTCTGTTTCTCAGTACGGCTCACATCTTTCTTTCAAATCCGCTCGTGCATCCTTCCAACCGGGTATTTCTGCAAGCTCCAACCTGAGGTGAAATAAGTGGCTGACATGAGAGCAAAATTGTACTTTGAAGCGAACTGAAACTCATTTGAATTCAGTCATAACTCAGTGGTTTTTAGCTGAAGACTGTTGTTCCCCCCTCCCACATCTGTGGTTTGACCCAACAAATGCTTCCCTCCCTTCAGAATTAAATCTTGAAGCAGGTCAGTTCTTGTGAGAAGGGGCGGACCAGCATGCTTGTGTCCTGGTTTGTGACTGCCTTGATTAATTGTGGGAGAACATAAGTCTTGTTGAAACAGAGCTTTTGTAATTAACTATCCACTCAGGGTCTGCCTTTGAATTAATAACTGTGATGTTTAATCAAGATTTACATCAAACAGCGGGAATGCTGTATGAATATTTGCTCATCGTGTGCCCTATCAGCTTGATGATAGGCTACCATCTCTATTATTTTTCTTCTGTATTCCCAGTAGTGATATTACTCAAAATTATGGAAATAAGCTGAACTTGATCAGTTTTATGTGGTATCAGCACCTGCCTCTGAGGTACCGGTTCTTTAATTAATTGAACAGTAATTAACAGTGAAAGTCAGGATCCTGAGAGAAAGTGAACTTGAAAGGCAAATCTAAACTAATGAGGTTCTACTTTGAAGTAATGAACTCTCTGGGTTTAGGCTAATCATAGGCTGCTGGGCTTTACTCAATGTATCTATGAGACAGTGAGCTATACTGGCATGTTCAGTATTGTTCTGTTCTTTAACTTTTTTTGACAATTTTAGGTTGCAAATTTGGTCTTCTACTTACTGAGACATTACAACAAGATATAAAATGCTTCAGGGAGACATTGGCTGTTGAAAGGTGTTCCAGAGCTAGACATCTCATCTCTCCATCTTTGGACCATCTATTGCAGGGGTGCCCAATACGTCGATCGCGATCTACCGGTCGATCGCGGAGGTAGTGCGGGTAGATCGCATGCCATTAAAAAAAACAGCTCCTAGTGTGAAAATTAATGTCAATCACCACGGACGCTGCGCTCGCAATGGTCGGCCGCTTGAATGGATTTATTGTTAAGTGCAGGGAGGACAATGTTTTCCCCGACTTCCTTATTTACCACTGCATAATACAGCAACAAGCATTATGCTAAACATGAAAGAGATCACGGATGTGGCAACAAAGATCGTCTATTTAAGCGAGAGCTCTTCAAAGACGGCTGTTGCGTGCGCATCTGGAGAAGGACTGCGGCCACTCAGACTTCTTGCTGCACACTGATGTGAGATGGCTTATAGAGCTCTGTCCGGAGATACAGGAGTTTCTCCATGTTGATAAACATGCAGAATACAACCAACTAAGAGCATGTCAATATGCTCACGTTTCTGCATTACAATTTAAAACGTGTGTAAATTGTGTGTTCCTCTGAGAGGGAGCAGCAGGACGTGGGACTGCAATAAGTCATTTTAATTTACTTTTAAACCCTTGCACTTTAATTGTCGGGTAAGATGGACAATTTCTTTAACTTTTGGACTTTGAATGTCACTTGCAGCCCAATTATTCTTTAGTTATTTTTCACTTTCAGAGGCTTGATTGCTATTTTGAGTTACTTTTAAAACTTTATTTGTACTTTTTCTTTACTTTTAAAGCATATTTGCACTTTAATTTGTATGACTATTTAATTCATTTGTTATGATGATGTTCTGATGTTCAGATCTTGTTACTCAAATACATTTGAAGTTCAAATTACAACATTTTGAGTCATTATTTTTAATTTGCTATAGGAAATAGTCATTAGATTAGTTGATTAATCGAAAAAATAGTCGATAGATTAGTCGATTATGAAAATAATCGTTAGTTGCAGCCCTAGAGTCAGCCCACATGAAAAATATTAAGTCCAAACAGCGTTCCACCATGACTGATGACCATTTGGTCTGCCTGAGGCTGGCTAGCAGCAGCTACTGTCCGGACTATGCAACCCTGCTGGTTCCATTCAGTGAAGTGATCAGAGTAAAATGTAATGACCAAACATGTACAGAATTGTATTGTGTCATAAGGGTTCATGCAGCTATGCAAGATGCGCCAATATTGTAAATATAAAGTATACTCGATATATTTATACATTAATAATATAATAATAATAATAATGCTTGTATATATATATATATATATATATATATATAAGCATTAACATTATTAATAATGCTTATATATACAGTATATATATATATATATATATATATATATATATATATATATATATATATATATAAATGGAACATAAAGACAAATAAATGGAAACTATAGACTATAAATGGAAACTATAGAAATCTATAGTTTCCATTTATTTGTAAAGCGAGCTTGAAGCAAGGTTTGGAAGTGTCGCAAAAAAAATGGAATGTGAATTAGGCGCGTCTCCATCACCTGAGTGAATAAGCTTAACTACGAAGTTGTTTGGTCCGACGTTGGCATTATTGGCGACGCGTGGCTGTAATCCACCAGGAAACGGAGGAGAAGAAGTGGAGAGTCAGCTCGGCCATTGAACCATCTACAAGAGAAATATGGAGAGAGGTCTTCAGACATTTGTATCAATTAGGCAAGTTTTAATTGTTCTTTTTGGTCGGGCAAGTTTTAATAGTTTTTTTTTTGTTGGGTAGTATTGACCATGTTTCATGCTGTCCGGACATTTTTCATTATTTTGGCTCTGTACACCACAACAATGGAGTTGAAATGAAAAATGATGTGCTTTAAGTGCAGACTTTCAGCTTTAATTTGAGGGTAATCACATCCAAATCAGGTGAACGGTGTAGGAACTACAACAAATGCAAATGTGGCCACCCTCTTTTTAAGGGACCAAAAGTAATTGGACAAATTAATATAATCATAAATCTAATTGTGACTTTTAATACTTTGTTAAAAATCCTTTGCAGTCAATGACAGCCTGAAGTCTGGATTCCATAGACATCACCAGACGCTGGGTTTCGTCCCTGGTGATGCTCTGCCAGGCCTCTACTGCAACCGTCTTCAGTTCCTGCTGGTTCTTGGGGCATTTTCCCTTCAGTTTTGTCTTCAGCAAGTGAAATGCATGCTCAATTGGATTCAGGTCAGGTGATTGACTTGGCCATTGCAGAACATTCCACTTCTTTGCCTTAAAAAACTCCTTGGTTGCTTTCGCAGTATGCTTCGGGTCATTGTCCATCTGCACTGTGAAGCGCCGTCCAATGAGTTCTGAAGTATTTGGCTGAATATGAGCAGATAATATTGCCCGAAACACTTCTGAATTCATCCTGCTGCTTTTGTCAGCAGTCACATCATCAATAAATACAAGGGAACCAGTTCCATTGGCAGCCATACATGCCCACGCCATAACACTACCTCCACCATGCTTCACTGATGAGGTGGTATGCTTTGGATCATGAGCAGCTCCTTTCCTTCTCCATACTCTTCTCTTCCCATCATTCTGGTAGAAGTTTATCTTTGTCTCATCTGTCCATAGGATGTTCTTCCAGAACTGTACAGGCTCTTTTAGATGTTTTTTTGCAAACTCTAATCTGGTCTTCCTGTTTTTGAGGCTCACCAATGGTTTACATCTTGTGGTGAACCCTCTGTATTTACTCTGGTGAAGTCTTCTCTTGATTGTCGACTTTGACACAGATACACCTACCTGCTGGAGAGTGTTCTTGATCTGTTCAACTGTTGTGAAGGGGTTTTTCTTCACCAGGGAGAAAGCTGTTATCAATCAAAAACAGACCCCCAGATGAACAAGAGAATTTCTGAAAATCTCTGAAAGACACTTTTCTTACTTTTTAAATAAAACAATTTACAATTAATTTACAAAAAGAAAACAACATCTACGTTGTTGTTTTTTCCTCCAAAAAGGAATGACTGAATGTGATTTCAGTTGGACTTTAACGGCTAACTTAAGCATAAGCAAGTTATTCAGTTACACATCCAGCTGTTACGGAGAAAGATTAACCTTCATTTGAAGTTGTGTTTTTAATCACCTAGTGGATGCTCATTCAATATTCACTCTCCTCTTAGCTCTGCTTTTGGTCGCCAATTATTGAGGGAAATATCTGTCTCTTTAGCTGCTAAATGCTCCGATATGTTCACCAGCTAGACTCGAACGCTGTCTGTATTACATCCAAATTCAAAAACCCCAGTTTGTATCTGAATCAAAATGAAAATAAGAACACTCCTCACAGACAGGTTATAAATATGTGTGGGTGGCACAGGTGCAGACCCCCCCCCCCCCCCCCCCCCCACACACACACACACACACACACACACACACACACACACACACACACACACACACTTGGCACACTAGCAGCCTGTCCAACTGACTGTTTCAGAGACAGCGGGAGAAGAGAGTGAGGCAGCAGAGGTTATTATAGCTCTTCTGTCATTAATATCAGGTGTTCTTTCTCAGCCATGCAGAGGTGCTGGTGGGGCTCAGGATTTGGCGGCGGGGGTCATTACATCTCGCTGGCTCTCGTCTACCTGTCTCTGCCACCACAGGACACTAACTAACCACGATGCCTCCAGTGAACAATCCAGGACAGGAGGACAGAAAATAGGTGTTGTGCCAGTCACTTCTGTTGGTAACAGTGTTAGGTTCTTGAGGGATAGAATAAACAGCCCCTTCATCAGTGCAACACATGAATTATGGTTATTATTCTGCTAGCACCACAAAACCTAAACTTTTGTGGCCATTACTTGAGATGAGATGACCATAAACAATGGCAGCATGTCACCAGGCTAATTATAGCCAATAAATGTTAATGTGCAATGGTGTCTGTATTGGTCTGCTGTAGCTCAGTGGGCTGAGTCGTACACTAACACTGAAGTATTAAAGCTGCAGATTGACTTTCGTGGAGTCACATGGAACTGGCAGGTTTGAGCCTCTTTGCTTTCATCAGGCAACTAAAAACATTTAAATAAAAAGTGTGAAAATAAAAAATAAAGTCCACCAATCACTAATAAACTATGATTAACACAACAGCTAGTGGGCTATTTCGACACATGGCCATGACTTAGTTAATTATTAATATGTGATCAGGTGGTTTCAGACCAATTAACACTTGCACTAACACTGCCAGTGTTATGGATTCAATTTCCCTACATGCTAAAATATATACACCCTTTTGTGCTGGAGGAATCAATATTGTGCCTTAATGTTTTACATTTGTCATATATCTGTGTATAAGGTATGATAATATGGAAAATATCGACTGATTTTCTTTATTTTCTAATAGTTGTAAAAACTGTGTACTTGTTACAATTTTCAAATTCCTCTTAAACCTATCTTTGATATTGCTATGTGGCAATTTTCCTGTTACTTCTTTACCAACATTTGCACTGATTCAAATAAGTTTGTGATAAGCTAATATCAGATGTTACATCAGCTGATAGATCATCATGACAAATTTAGGGCAGGACTTTGACACTTTCGGTTCAGTTTAGGATAACATAAAAAACATAATAAACAATTTAATACACATTTAATCTCTAGTCTCTAGTCTACTCTCTTTCTTTTCAAATACAACAAGCTTGGAATTCATTTGGATTTTGTTAATATTATAACAATAATAATAATAATAATAATAATAATAATAATAATAATGCAATCATCACAATGTTGATACGATAACAGTTCCACTGACACAGGATTGCATTGAATTATTGCGCATCTCCAGCACTCAGTCTTAGATGTTCTGAACAGAAAGGAGCCAGGAATTGATTAATTAATGGATTTAAAGCAAATGTATAATCACTTATTGAAAGAAATCCCACCGGAATTGACTAAAATTAAGTACTGAAGCCGTGATCACATTTACACAAACTTTAATGTTAACGCGTTACGTCACAATCATGTTTACATCCTCTCACGCACACACACGGACACGCACGTACAGCCATGCAGTGCAGCCCCTACAGTAGTTCATTGCAGGTAAAGCATTTTTATGGCCTGCAGACAGATTACGTAGACTTGTGGTTTGCTGAGGAAGGCAGGGAACAGTATTAGTCTCCATCCCCTTACGTCAGTGGTCATAACATTTGCCATTACTTCCCCTGCAAGATTCAATCACCAGCACACACAGCCATGCCTCATGCACAATGAAAGGCGAGTGCTTTTTGTCAGGCATTCGGCAGAGTGAATTGCATATAGAGTGACTCTGGGATAGCATTGTTTCTGCCTGCCATAAAAAATCTATTTAAGGCAAATCTAATCTTCATAATCTTCTCCCTCAGAGGTGGTGAACGGTGATGGGAAAGATTTCCATGCAAGTCCTGGGTGTCTGGTTGGCAGTGCACAGGCCCCGAAGATGTAGGAAATTGCCGGGAGCAGAGGATATTAAACTTCAATTTGAGAGCACTGATAAGAACCGAATTGGTGATTTATTTAGGCCATATTGTCAACTAAATCATCCTTAACCACTGGACACAAGTATATTCATAAACACAGCCCTCCTGCTTGCTTTACAAATTCTATTTTCTCCTATCTGCAATCTAAACTGCAGGGTAAATACTCTATGTCCCCATACGAGTGAGAGATATGGTTTTGAACGAAGATAATTTTCCCGGTGATTAGTTGTGGTGTAGCCTAGCAACCATGGGTGTGAGAAGGGAAATGGAGACAGAAAGCAAGTGGGAGCTCTCTATCTCCTCTCTTTCTTTTTCCTTTCTCTCCCCCAGCTTAAATGCGATGACCACTAAAGCGGCTCTGCACTGTGCGTCATCTCGGAGCGTGTAAATGGGCCGGTGCACTGCGGTAAGGAAAAGGGGCCCCTCATAAGTCCGCCACAGTGAATGAATTATTAATGGGTATAAATCCCAAACAGAGGGACGGGGCCGAGACTAATGTCCACTGGCATGAGTTCCGTAGAGATGGGCAGCGTCTCAAGGATAGCCGAGCAGCCTGGCAGCTTCACACCGCTGTCAGCTGAGGACACTAGATCACCGCAGAGGCAGGGACACTCAACAAAGATCATCCTCACCTCCACGCTGCATTGTAAACACAACACCAGAGCGTGTGCATGTGGGCGCTTTTATTTGTCTTCTTGCGAAGTGTCTTCTCTGGGATTTTTTAAAGGGATTAATTTATGCGGAGGATTTAGGTTTAAGGTTAACTTTAGAAGAAGGATTAAGTTGAGTTGTGTGGTTAAGAGGTCAAGGAGAGAGTGATATAGCACATTATTCATTCAGAGCTACGGCATGTGTGTTCATATATGCAGAATCACAATGGCGCAGAGGAGGGACACTGTTTTTGAAAAATCTGCTAAAATGAAGGAAAAGGGAATGGCTATATCCTCATGAATTGTCTCAGCACCTCAGGCTGCCAGAAACAACCATTTATGCCCGTCTCATGACTCATCATAGTGAAAGATCTTCACACCAGAAAGTCTGTAGTATTGAAAAGAGGATAGTTGCATTACAGAGTGAAATACCATTTAAAGAGTGATACTTTTACAAAATGATTATTGAGATAAAAGTAAACTTACCATATAATGAAGTAATTAGCCATCTCACACCTTTAGTTGGGCGATAACATTTGAACGAATGGGATCATCTCTCATCAACAGTTTCAGGAAACTCAAATGAATATGAGCAATTTCTAGAATTAAACACTCCAAATTCGTATTGTTATTGACGTTTGTGCCTACTGGTGAATTATGTAACTGTTAATGATACAAGGCTTAAATAAGTTTCAATTCAGAACTAAATTATGTAAGAAAATGGAATAAGTATGACATGCAGACATGTAACCCATCTATATTACAAGTTGTGTAATAAGTACTATTTTACATTTCATTTGTAGTCGTTTACACTGTTGATCCAAGTCTGTGGTCATTTTATTGATATACATCATTCATTATAATGCAGTTCAATAAAACAAAACAAAAAAACAGAAAAACTTACCATGAAATTGTGTCAACAGCACAAAAAGAAATAAACTGAACTGAACAATAAATCTGAAAAACCTTTAGCACTGTATTAGCCTAATTGTAATATACAATAAGACTTATAAGATATCAACTAATTCAATCGGTTGACTAACTTGCAGAACACATACTGTAGACAGACGGGTAGAGACTAGCTCGCCTAGCAACATTATGACTTCAAAAACTGCAATAATAACTACTATAATACATCTCTTTTGTAATATATTTATATAATGACAAATGGATCAAAGTCATGCAATGTATTAATGCAATATTTGACCATTTCCTCAAGTCCTGGCCAAATTTCAGGAAGATGTTTTCTCAGTTATAGCTAAATATCTTCCAGCGAAGTCTCTCCATATTAAAGCACAATCCCCAGATCCCTGAACCACTGCTGGAGTAGAGGTCTAGCCTCTAGCTTCCACTGCTGGAGGACAAAGCCTTTGGCAAACAGTGTACAGAGGGAAATGGCTTGCCCCTCATATTAATAAATGGAAGGATTAACTACCACTGATCCAAAGACAGCTAGTAGAGGATCTAGTGCGATGGCTTTCTCAAAGAGCTTAAATATATAGTCAAATATAAGAGTCCTAAAGGAATTTAAAGAAAAGGAAGGGACATGACGAAGAATGCTGTCCAATATGTCATGTTTGGGCATATGATAGTAGTGTGTTGGTGAACAAAATCCCCATTTGGAGGCACCTATTGAAATGTGGTAGACCATGTTGTAATTGTTGCAAAGACGGAAGGTTTTCCTCAGCATATATATATATATACTGTATATATACTGGATTATTGAGTAATCCACATAATACATTTCACTCAAAGTAACAGGGTCGAAAATTATGGAAATCTGAAATTTCCATAATGTCATACCTGCCAAACTGACATCCCATGTTGTCATTAGTTTTGCGGGTAGCTGCTCAGCAAATGTCCGGATATCAAAATGCTAAACTAACATAGTGAACATGGAAAACATTACCAGCATATTCACATTTTCATTTTATTATCATTCTGACTAGAGCACTCAGCTCAAAGTTACTGCTGTACTTAAGAACAGCTTCACATGCTATTAAAGCATTGATTGTATGTATAGTTATATTTTCCAGGGAGAAGTTGTATAGTATTGGTACAGTATAAAGTTCATACATTGAACTCCCCGATGGTATGCATGTTGCATCCTGGCCGCTCCATTACATTTGGCATTGATAGGACAGACCTTGGTAACAAGGCAAACAGAGAAGCCAGCTGTGCCTTTGGGGAGCTTTACTTATTAGCAGGCGGGGAGTCAGAACACACACTGAGTCACAGAGACAGGGATCACTATTGAGCTGTCTGTCACCAGGGAAATTGCTCTGGTCGCTACACTGCAAAAAAACACCCATCTCAAACAGCGATTTATCTATTCCGTCCAGTCTTAAAATCACTGCTCAACAAGTGTAAGCACCTGAAGAGAGGACGAGGGGGCACTTCATTCTTTCTGTCCATACTGTTTTTGTTGTTGTCCATGTGCGCATCATGCTGTTGACAACCGCTCAGGTGCAGGGGATCTGATTTTCCCTCATTTTGAGGGGAATGACACCAGTGCTTGTTCATGTGTATATATGAGACTACTTATTTTCAAAATTAAGTATTTTTAAAATGACATGTTTACCCTACTTTCTGTTGAGTCCTTACATTTATATTTTCTTAATTCAGTCTGCCAGTAAAGGTGTGTGTGTGTGTGTGTGTGTGTGTGTGTGTGTGTGTGTGTGTGTGTGTGTGTGTGTGTGTGTGTGTGTGTGTGTGTGTGTGTGTGTGTGTGTGTGTGTGTTGCTATTCCATGGCTCTCTCACGTGCTTGTTAACTTTCTCTCTTTTAAATTCCAAGTGTCTTCAAATAAATTATACTAATCTCGGATAATATAATGATTACATGTTTGTTTTTTTAAAGTTGACATACACCTTAATTAGTGAGTTTTGCAAATCCTAGTACCTCGTAGGATCGTTGTACTTGTTTTGCAGCGGTTATGTGCAAATACAGTTAATTTAGCATTGTATGTCATCCTTCCTCGAGCAGCAAATCATCACGCTGGACCGGTGGAGGCGCCGTAGGAGGAGAATAATGAAGCACATTGTTTGCTCTGAGAGGTCTGCGAAGATCTGTCACAGCAGGTGAGGCCCTTCCTTTCCAGCTGGTGCTAATGAAGCCTGCTAGGACGCTCTGTGGTTTCTCGTCTCCACTGTCAGAACGGGCTTTAGAGATTAAGTCACACAGAAATCCGTTTTTCTTTCTGAAGTGGAGTTGCATAAGAACACAAGGGCAAAACCATGCGTCATCAACCCATTCCTGCTCACAGTCTGTAGGGGTTTCCATGTGATTGCTTTCGTGAAATGGACCATCGCTTAATGTGGCTTTGCCTTCATGGAATGTTAATCAGTGTACAGTATGGTGAAGGTAATAACTTGAATGAGAATCTTAGATCTCAATCTATGACACAGAGTTCAATGTGGCATCCTCAAATTGTTTGTTTTGTGCGCCAAATGCTCCAAAATCACAAAATATTCAATTTACAGTCATATAAACGATAGCTGTGGAGCAGGAACCAGCAAATGTTCGGTATTGTTTTTAAATTACCGGTAAGGGTTTATTTTGCAGGTCTTAATAAGACCCTTGAAGGTTGAACTATCTAATTTGGAGCTAATTATAGTGAAACTGTGTATATGCCTGTAAACAAATTTCACATTTCCGTGTGTTCAGTTGACCTGCTGTGCTTAATAGAAGACTCGGTAGAATATGGTAGTAATTAATTGGAATGAATTAATAAAAAATGTACAAATCGAACACTGTTTATGTTTCCCCTACAATTTGTAGCAAATGACATACTATTATTTCCAGGAAACTCCTGAGTAGATTTTCATGAAATTATTTGGAAACTACAGACCTGTAGTTACCATATTATCTAAAATGATTGTCACATTTGTTTGTATACATTTTCTGTTCGTTTCAGCACTTAAACAGGATGACAAAGACATTCTGTCTTTTATATCTTAATGTCATTTCACAGCGTTCAGATATCTTGCACAAGGTCATCTCATATTTGTCTTGTATCAAGAATATCTTCCGACTCAGGCAATCCAAGTCTAACCGCAAAGCTGTGTTGGTTAATGGAGGTATTACTGCAGTAAAATGGGATCTTCTCATTATACAATGACTTTCATGTGATAGAGGTTCAGATTAGTGAGGTTTCAATGCCTGTGAAACTGGGATAATGTCTCTAAAGGTTAGCATTTTTATGTAGGTCTAGGTTTTCCCAGCCTCTAAGCCCGAACAATGTGAGGCCCAGTTTTGTCACTCTCATGGTTTTGTCTGCGCCCAGTGAGGCCCTAGGTGCAGAGTGAAATGAATCTTGGGTAAAGGCTCAATTAAAAGGCGGGATCCCTCGGCATGCTGGAGGCGCTCTGCGGTCTCCCTGGTCTGAATAGGAAGTGTCAGGAGGCGCTAAAGCATTGAGCAGTGACCGTCAACTCAGACTGACAGCTCGTCATCTCTCCACTTTCAGCTTCACCAAGCAGTGGCCCCTTCTCAACCCTCTCCACATTAAAAGCACACTCTCACACACACACACACACACACACACACACACACACACACACACACACACACACACACACACACACACACACACACAGACACGCACCAGTACACATAATAGACACACCACATCTATATACCCATCTGTACATACTGTACATACCAAACATACACAAGTAGAGCCTCCCACGCTATAGCTGTAAGGCTTTTAGTAACTCTGGTGAGTAACTCATTGACTCAGACAAATATTATCATAGTCTCTCTCTTGTTCACTCTCCTCCTGCTTTCACACACTTGTCCATGTACTTGTCCACACACACACACACACACACACACACACACACACGCCCACACACCCACATAGACGTGCTCAGGAATGCACATTCACACAGATGCATATTTGCACACATTGACAAAGTAATTAGTGGGTAGGAGTTCAGAGTCCTGGTGGTTTGTGGTCTGGTTGCAATAAAAACACTCAGGTTAGCCTCATTAATCTTGATATCTTCACAGGGGAATTTAAACCACCATCTTTTTCTCTTCTCACTAACAACTTTGTACCAAACAGAATCCAATGCACGAATCATCAAATATCCTCCAGAGAACCCAACACTGTTGTCATATATGATGACTGCAGCAGCATGTCCCAGTGTAAAAATTGCCTCGATTTCGAGAGGTTTTACCAACCACTTTTTTCTAATTTGGGTGCAGAAAGAAACAGAAGCTCTTTGTTGATACACTCATTCAGCTGGGTGAAAGCGTTCAAACGGTTGACCCAAATGTGCCCAACTAAAGCACCGTTAGAATGGAGAGAAAGCAAAGCAAAGTGGGTCTCGTTGGGTAAATAGCACAATTGTTTCTAAAACTTGGGTGTTGGGTGCGGTGGCATTCTGCCGAGTCGGGGCAATTTCTATTCAAATGACTGCAGTCACGTGTTTCAGGCCGTTTACGCGTGGCTGACCCTGGCTCCCTGGACAGGATCACCAAGTTAAGGCCCCTGATTAGAATCCTGAAGTGGATCAGCAGATGATTCACCTTCCGTTGACTCCAACATCCAGCTGTTTGTGTCTGCATGCCATTCAACACCAGCTGAGCTGTATTGCAATGCATTGAGTTTAAGTAGTCCTGAGAATAGTTATGTACTGTTGTAAAGTGGGAATCTGCCAGAACTTGGTTGTTTTTATTATGGTGACACTTTCAATGTTAACCCTCATTGCTCTGGTATGTATGTACTGTACTCACTTGGCAAACAGTCCACATGACTTGAGCTGGGCAGTATTTTATTTTATATAGGTTTATGGTGGCTTATTCTACAGTCAGGAGTACATGAAATATACAGTATGATGTCATCATGTACATACTGAAGGCTTTAATTACTAGAGGGTTTGCTTGGCTTTTTATACAATATATGAAGAAATCAGAGTGCATGAGACAGTTGCAGAATGTAAACTATTCTTTTTTTACAAACTGAAACATTGTTTGCTCAGAACAGACTACACAGTGAAGTTCAGAGAGCAATCAGGTTAAAGCACTGAAAATAGAAAAGAGAGCAATCAAGGGTGTTGTTGGTCCGACTGGGGCGTACTCCAGGGGATATCAGGTTCCAGTTACAGGAAGTGATTGTAAATTAGCAGAGGTCAATTTTCTATTAGATTTATGACTTTTCCCACCCAACAAAGAAATGTCCCTCTATAAAATGTTTAAAAAATTGCCTAAAAGAAAGTCTAATTGCTGTTTTTTAAGAGTTTTTTATGTATTAGTGTTCATGTCTTTCTTGTTTTAGCTATTATATCTACATTTATAGTTTCACTCATGGAGACTTGTAGCATTAACCATTGCTTAGGAAATACCGCAGCGGTATAATCCAACATCCTGAACAAACTCAAGCCATGCTTACTTTCACATGCACACACATGCACACACACATTCGACACAATTACATTATTTTTCTTTTCTTTCTTTCTTTCTTTCTTTCTTTCTTTTTCTTTTTCTTTTGTTGTCTGTCTTATGCATATTTCATTTTATGTTCGTCATTTTTTTAAATATTGTATAGGTGGAGGCTTCAAATAAGCCCAGTTGGCTTTTTGCCTCTTCCTGCTCTGTGATATTCATTTATTTATCTCTGTTACCGGTATGTTTGTTTATTTTTTTATTTTATTGTTTGAATTGTGCAAAATAAAAAAAATTCAAAAGAGTGGTGCGATTGTTTACATGATGTTTTACATTTCACAGTAAAAGTTCAATTTAAAATCACACAGTGAAGTCATTGGTGAAGCTCTGATTGTACCTACTCTTGTGGTTACATTACCAGTGTATCGAATCGATCAGTACAAACAAAAAGCAGAATGTGCATTTATTCATACAAAAGTTTACCGGGCATCACCTGAATAGGTAGACCACCTGAACTCGATTACATCGTCCAATGAACAGTGAGAAGTTACAGGAATCTATTCTGTCAAAGCTCGGAGCTGTGAACTGTGTTTTATGAAAGGAGAGTATCCATTCTCTCATATTGTGTCTGTCAATTTCAATACAGCCCTATAATTGTAGACGGGCATTGTGAATCCCAGAATTATTCAGCTAGTACTGACCCGACCACTAGCAATGCATCATCAATAATTGATTTCCTTCAGGCATAATTAATATATTCACTGGTATTATCACCCGGTATGATTATTCTCACTGCCTCAGTATTATAGTTTATCTAAATTTATTTAAAGCCATTATCTTTTTTAATCTCACATTCTGAAATAGCGATGTGTTGAACAGTTCGTAGATGGATGACTGCCAAAGTTGCTTCATGTCTCAGTTGGATAGAGCTATTTGGAAACTGGTTCACTGCTGTTTTTTGCTGCAGTGTATAAATCGCATAACAGCACATCATTTCTGGAAATGTATTAATTTAAAAAATGACCAGAGATAACCTTATTTGTGATTCATGAAGTCACTTTTCAATACACGTTTTATGTAATTGGACTAGTATTCACCAAAATAGTTTGCATTAGAGGTATTTGATAATGAGATAATAGCAGTAGTTGGGAATCACACGCGGTAAAATTACACTTTAAAAAACCTTTTTATAAATCATACTCAAAACAGAGAAAACAGCAGGAAATTAACTACAAACACATTTGGGACCAAGCAGTGAGGCAACAAGGAAACCTGAAACGTACAAAAACATTATAAAGCCAGAATGTAATCACTAGACCTATAAAAGAGGTCAAAGCAACTTGTCTCTACTCAATATTCCAGCAACTAAACAAGTTGTCAACTTAAACTGACTTGACACAAGTGGGCCTCATGCAGCAACATTCTCTAATATTGTCTGTTTTGCAGGAAATTCAAAAAGAATCAAAGAGCAGTATGTAATCCATTCAGAAGCTGTATGCACACAATATCTTGCAAAGATTTGTATTGTCTTAATGGGCTCAATGAACCAATTGTATATCTTTAGCCCATACATGTATTCATCTAATATAATTACTCTAAAACATATAATAGTCTGAATTTTATTCTACGATAATCATGCATTCTTTATGTTCCTCAAATTGGTTTGTTCACATTGTGGACGTTGGGATTTGTGAAAATTAGATGTTTTGTTCTTGTCTTGGTCTTGAAAGGTTCTTATACCTTAGAGAAGAGCAAAAATAAGAAAGCATTGGTGAATCCTAGAAATCAATATGTCCAAACAAAATTGGAATAAATTGTGGATAAAAAAAAAAATGAAAAGCACATTTGTTTTTATTTAGCTTCCTGCATGGGGCCCTATGACACATGATGAGTGGCTTCAGGAGAGTCCTCAGCCCTCAGAAAAGCCTTTTGTTCCACCAGGAAACAGAAACCAGAAACAAAGGATTAAAATAACAAGCGGTTTGCCTGTGGAACCCTACAGTGTGAAGACATGCACTTCCACTAAACCAGGGGTGAGGACTCTTGGGCACATATGTATTCATTGGCACGCTGTTGCTTAACCAACTGCACACTAGCAATAAGTGCGTAGTTTTCTGGAAATGTTGAAGCGCTCTCTCATCCACACGCCAAAGGACCTCTTTCAGTTGCACTGCCGGTTATTTACAGTAGTTAGTGATTAAATTGGCCCTCTGATTGGCTCGTACTCGTTTCTTTATTCGCAGACTTTGCTAAGTTTATTGCTGATGAATAAGATGGCTAAGGATTTGAACTCAGATGTGGATTTTTTCATGATGACGGTATATAATTACAATGTCCTGAATATGAGTTTTTTTTTGTATATACATATATATATATATATATATATATATATATATTGCTATGTACATTGCTATGTATGTCCTTTAAATCCAGATTGAAAACGTTTCTAATTGGTGTTGCCTTTAATTGAATCAGATTTAAGGATATTAATCAATTTCTGCATCTCACTACTGCATTTCATTTCTTAAACTGCACTGCAACTTTTATTCTATTTTTTGCTTTTTGACTGTTTTTAATGTTTTAATGAATGTTCGTAATTGTTTTCAAATCTTGTTTTCTTCTGCATTATGTTTTGATGCTGTTAATGGTTTTATGTGAAGCACTTTGAATCGCTTTGTTGAAATGTGCTATACAAATAAACTTGCCTTGCCTTGCAGTGCATTGCCTATATACACCGCGTTCCACATTATTATGCAAATTACACTTTGCTCAGATTTTCCTAAATAGTAATGCACAGTCAGTCAGTATCATTTTCAAGTCATCAACTGTTAGAGTATAAGTCAAATTCAAACAGTATTTTTTTCAAAAATAAAAAACTCAAAATGCAGTGTTCCAAATTATTATACAGAATTTCAGAATTTCAGAGTTTCAAGATATTTTATAGGTTGTAAAGAACAAAAAAAATGTCATTTGTTGAATTTGCAGCATTAGGAGGTCATATTTACTGAAATCAAGAAAAGTTTGAATCAAAAACATCTTAACAGGTCAAGTTACATGTTAACATAGGACCCCTTCTTTGATATCAACTTCACAATTCTTGCATCCATTGAACTTGTGAGTTCTTTGATAGTTTCTGCTTTAATGTCTTTGCAGGATGCCATAATAGCCTCCCAGAGCACCTGCTTGGATGTGAACTGGAAAGTCTCAAGGGACCGCAGACCAGGATACGGGGGTCCCCAATGACCGCAGCAGCTAGTAGTGCCGAGCCGGAATCCGGCACTACCCACAGCAGGACCCGCACGGGTCCCGAAGAGTGACAGAGGGGTCCGGACAGACCGCAGGGAGCTAGCATTGGGGTCAAGACCGACCGCAGACAAGGACAGATATGGTCCTGTGTAGACCGCAGAACAGGACAGGGTGGAACAAAACTACCACGATAAAGTACAGGGGGATATTAAGATCCGGAATAGAAAGAGGGGGGTCTCGTCGAACACACCCAAGGAAAGGATAGGTGGAGTCAAGGGAGACCGTAGACAAGGATAGATAGGGTCCGGTGTAGACCGCAGAACAGACTAACGGAGGGTCTCCGCTGCGCCCAGAACCGTGGCATAACTAACGAAGTATACAAACCATTGTTGAATATCGTCCCCTGACGTCTATGCAGAGCCCGCAGAACAGGACAGGGGGGTCTAGTTTAGACCGCAGGACAGATGAGCCGGGGCATATGCCACACGTGACACTCCAAGCCGGGGAAGTCCGTCCGGGAAACGAGAGGTGTCAATTACAGTATGACCAGTCACAGACGGACCGCGAAACCAGAAATGCCGGGAAAGAGAAGGTGACCTACTACGCGGAGACACGCTAAGGCCGGCAAGTGTCGTACTACGGCGGGTCGCACAGACCGGCAACTACAGTACCTGACGGACCAGAACCCGGACCAGAGCCTACCAATCTCTGCCGTGACACGACCTGGCGCAGCTATGCCGTAACCCGACGCCGAGACCAGGACCAGCGGCGGCACATCTGACAGGACCCGACCCGGACGATGCCTGTCCCCTAGGATGGATCACGACCAGGACAGCCTGTCCTAATCTGCCGGGTCACCACGACAACTGGCGAACGCGCCAGACCTGACGAGCGTCATACACAGACGGGTCCCGTTCAAGACCAGCGAAACGAGAATGGGTGGCATCACACCTCTATTGTATGGATAGGAAACTGGAAGAACACGTTAAGCTGAGACTGAGGCAGCAACGTAAAGCCAGGCAACGTTAAACCCAGGAAACTGAGAACAGAATACATCAGGCCCCTGATGCTGAGAAACTATTACGTTAAAACAGGCAACGTCAACCAGCGAAGTAGAAACATTACGTTAAGCCGGGCAACGTAAACCAGAGAAGGCAGGGAGAACCGTTTAAGCCAGGCAACGGAGAAGCAGGAAAAGAAAGCTTACCGTAGAAGTGGATCCCAAGGAGGACCCGTGAGCTCACAGCGACAAGAATCACGAGCATCAGATCCCTAGCTGGAACCAGAAATGCCCATCCCACGATCATATCAGCGTCCACGCGGAAAGACAAGTAGCGCCATGCAAACCACCACCACCAGTTATATGTATGCCGTACCCACCTACGGCAGCAAGGACCTTTGGTTTAACAGTATGGTGTCGAGGTCTGGTCGGATGTAGGAGACGAAGGCGGAGGAGGACCACCGTCCCATCCTTTGGAGGGTCGTCTTTGTTAATTATCTCGACCACTGCCTGATTATCACACATAACGGAAATGCGCTGACGTTTCCAGTGCCGCCCCCACACGAAACAGGCCACGGCCACTGGGTAAATCTCATATAGCGCGGAGGACTGCTCAAACTCCGCGAACGCGGGAGGCCAGTGGCTAGCAAACCACTGTCCCTGAAAGAACCCCCCAAAACCCACTGAGGGAGCCGCGTCAGTAAAGAATTGTAACGCGTCTGAGGAATTCACCAGATCATCATAGAAGAACGTCACCCCATTCCAATGTTCAAGCAGCAGCGCCCAAAACCTCAAGTCTGAACGGCACCCCTCATCCAGAACTACCCGATCCTGCAAATCGGGCACTGACCCTGCCATATCCAGCAACCGGGAGATAAACGAGCGTCCCTGTGGAATAACGCGCATGGCAAAATTCAGATGCCCCAAGAGGGAGAGTAACCGCCTCTTAGTCACGAACCCCTCCCCGCAACACGTTTTCGCAATCTCGCCAATGCGCTCCAATTTAGCTACCGGCAGGGACGCTTTCATCTCCAGTGTATCGAGCGTAATGCCCAGAAACTCCAGCCGGGTTACCGGCCCCCTGGTTTTCTGCTCCGACAATGGAACGCCGAGGGATCGGAAACCATCCTTCAGTTTGCGCAGCGAAGCGCCTGAGCTATCACGAGGGGGATCGATCAGCAAAAATCGTCCAGCAAAAGCAACACGGCAGGAACCCTGACTCGGTTAAGCAGAATCCAACATAACGCCTCGGAAACCTGATTAAAAATAGACGGGCTGCTCCTGCATCCGAACGTCAGCCGAACCCCGAAATAGAACCTTGACTCCCACCTGAACCCGAACAGATGCCACTGTGAAGGATGCATCGGAACTATCTTAAATGCGTCAGTAATATCGGCCTAGGACAGCCACGCCCCTGGCCCCGCCAGTTTTATCAACTTAATGGCATTATCTACCGAGGCATAACGCAGCCCGAACGGCTCGGGAGGGATGAGGCAGTTAACACTGACAAATGGTCCATGACGGGGCGCTGACAAGTCGAATACAAGCCTCTTTTTCCCCCGAATATTTCCCCGTTGCTACGCCAACGGGACTAGTGCGAAATACAGGAAACGGTGAGGACTTAAACGGACCGATGACATATTTTATGCTAACTTCCTTCTCAAGCAGCTGCCTGACCGTTCCCGCATCTGTCACCGCAGACTGGAGGTTTCTAGACACGAATGTCTCGGTTGGCAACGAAAGAACTCCTACCCGGAACCCCTGTGACAACCCTGTCAATAGCTGATCTACGAAAACTGAGTCTGGATGAGAGCGCAATTCGCTAGCAAGCGATTGCAGATTTATTGGCGTAGAAGGATGTACATTCAGCAATTCTTAGAACCATGAAGCGCCCGCCCCCCCCCCCCCCGGCGGCTGCTGGGTGCACGCCGAGGGCAGAAACTACAGATATGGAGAAAGCGACACTCATGAAATGAACACACACTTTCATTGAATTGACCACAAATCGGAGGCTCTCTTCGCCTATGCACCTCATGGTCCAGAGTCTCGATATGACGCCGGACAGTAAGCCGCTGCCCCGTCCTAGAGTGGCCCGGGAGAGGTGGCTGGAACGCCGCCGATGGACACAACTCCGATTGGTGCCCGCCACCCCCACAGGACCCGCACGCCAGCACTTGTGAGCCGCCGGCCACCATCAGCAGCACCTCTGTGTCCAACGTGCCCCAGTCCAGCCGACTGTTGTACTGCGATACGTACAACGCGGCTTTACCGGAGAACGCTTTATGATACTGGTAGAATATATTACCCCCGTATCTCAACTGAAGATCCCCGATCAGTGCTAAGTACGTGTCCAATTCAAGTCTCCTCTCTGGGTATACCGCACAAATCACGTCACGGTACACTCCGAAAGCTACCACAAATTGCCCAACGGTTAACCCCCCAACTAACCGCGGGTCTGCCGCTTTAAGCACCATGGATATGTCACATACGGAGGCTATGCTCCTATCCCCCTCCGGGGATGGCAACAAAATGCTGATCAGATTAATGTCACTTCCTTGCAAAATTTTCGCCCTGAGCCGTGAGGAAATATTCGCCGCCTGCGGAATATACATCCTACCCTGCGCTGGAACTGGGACCGCAGACGCCAGCGAATGTTGGGCGACTTCCTCCGGGGCCGTTGCGCCCAGCAGCTCCGCGCTGCGATGACGCCCCACGGAGCCCCGGGTGCCCACGCTGGTACCTGGCGCCCCCGCCAGCTCGGCCGCTCTCTCCAGCGATTGCAAGCGCGCCTGGATGGTGTGCATAGAGTTTGCCAACGCCTGTAAAGTGGAGACAATTGCGTTATCTGCCGATGACGGCCCCGGCGACGCTGGAGGGGAAGACCCCCGCTCCGTCCCGGTCCTCTTTTTTGCCGGCTCCCCTCGGGAAGCGCCTGCTTTCCGGCCCCTTCTCGCCGTCTTGGTCGTCGTAGCTCGCGCTGGATCCCCCGCCGGGGAAGGAATGACTGGAGCGCTGCCGACCGTCAGGCTCACCAGCTCCTGAAGCTGGGAGAGAGGAAGCCCCGGCGCTGGAACCACCCCTCGATCTTCGAGCTGCGCCACGAGAATCTCCCGCTCGCCTGAGGGAGAATCGCTCCGTAATGCCCGACGAGAGCTCCTGCGCCGCTCCCCCTGCGGGCTGGCGAATGGATCCACGTCTGAGTCCGACATCAACCTTACTAACTTAAACTACCAACGGTGAGCTACTCTAACTACTACCACCGCCTATATTCGCCTCGGTTAGAGCTGCAAAGACAACTGACAGCCCTGCGGAGAAACCATTTAAAGTAGACACAACGCTGTGATAGGTTTAGGTAAATGCTCTGACAGGTTGGTTCATTCACGCCCCCCTAATCAGCTGATGGAGCCACCGCTGCGAGACTACCGCCTGGCTCCTGAATGAACCAGCCCGTAACTCTTGTCTTCCTTACTGAACTTGCGCATGAGCTTCATAGAGATCCTTTTTCTTCCCCATTTTGCCTGAAACATGTAGCTTGCTTAATAATGTGGAACATCCTTCTTAAGTAGTTTTCCTTTGATTGGGCTCACCTGGCAAATTAATTATTATTATTACTATTTGGATGATTTCAATCATCCAAATAGCCCTGAGACACAATACCATCCATGAGTTTCATTGAAAAACCAAAAAATTAATGTTTATGACCCTTAAATACAATTTGCCTAATAATGTGGAACGCGGTGTAGATTGATTCAAATTACGGATCCGTAGGAGATTTTAATTTTAATTATCATCAATAAACTTAATGTTAAATGAAATGTTTACGTGGCACACTGATTACAAATATTTATTTTAAATAGCATGTTATCTAAAAGGTTGCCACCCACTGATCCAAACAGGTTAAAAGGTTAAAAGATTCCAAATCAAACCAACTGTGTGATATTCACTTTATCGATGTGGTTGACTTGAAATGAAATTAACCTGTGTAGGGAGCAAACTAATGAGGTGAGAGAGTTTGGGAATAATATTACCATGTGTGTCCATCACAGTCAGTGAGGGGAAACTATATTTGATCAGTAGTTAGGTTTGATAGCATTATCCGCACTGAAGGCTGACGAGTAGTTCAACTGATAATTTCTCTGACCCACAATCCTCTCTGGTTACCCAGCAACAGGCTGCCTGCCGAGGTCCCCCAGGAGGGAGATTTGGTTTAGGAAGCAAAGGAAACAGGAGGAGGCTGGCCTATGGCAAGAGACTGAGAGAAAAAGAGAGAGATGCTATCTTGTATGAGGCAACCAGCACCAAACCCTTGTTTCGACTCAATCGAATGCAGGTGCCGCAGGATGCCTCCCGGTCAGCTGCTGCACGAGCAGAAAATAAGCTCTGCGCTGTACCTAACAGGAGAAATATATATAGCACAGGCAGCTTGGCAAGGGGCTGTCTGTGGCCTTTATTGGTGCCATAAACATTAGTTTAATACCCTTTGTGTAATAGTTTCATGTTTTTCATGCTGTGCAACTGTAATTTCATTTTCTGTAATATTGGCAGCATGAATGCATCACCTGCTTGATGGTAATGTGGCGCATCACAAAATTAAAGCGACAACTCTGATGCGGAGGAAGCTCGGCTCTCGGTCTGCCTTTGCGCGCCCGTGAACAACATGGCAGCGCTCTGCATCGATCGGTCGCATGGTGATAGTACAACTTCTGATCGACCGGCTGAACTTGTCGTGTTCATCATGTGCGTCCGAGCAGAACAGCGGAGCGAGAGATGTGATGGCTCTGTGAAACGGCAAAGGCTGAGATTCATCACGCTGCCCTTGACAGTGAGGAAGCAGCATACTGTGGTGGACGACCAATGGTTGACGTCGTATACATAAGTAAAGGTAGCAATACCACACTTAAAAAATATTCCATTATATGTCAAAGTGCTGCATTGAGAAATGTACTTAAGTCCAAGTACAGAACCATTGCCAGTAAAATATGTTTCAAGTTATAATTGGGAAGCTAATCATGAAACCAAACACGTTTGTGATGCTATTATTGGTTGGTATTTTTTCAGCATTAGCCATTCAAAGTATTTACTTCTTTATATAGTGGTTTTCATGTTAGAGACGGAGTTCACGATGCCCATGCTGGCTTCAGACCGCCTACCGATGAGACAAGGGATTCACAGGAAATGATGCATGTTATATATTCTATAAATCAGTACAAAGTTTTTTTTTCATTTCATCCCACTTATATTAGCCTCTGTTTTTTTTTTACCGTTCAATCTCCTAACACCATACCATGTCAACCAAACATTTCCTGATGCTGCTGCTTCACTATTTGAGCGTTCAAATGGTGAAAGTGCTCATTCTGTATATCATTTCTATATTATTGGATTGTTATTACTGGTGCATTACTGTGTGAGCAGACTGTTGTCATTGAGCTAATGCTAGCACTGCATCATTTCATAAGCGGATAATATGTTTTGTATGTAAAAATCATTGCAGTTGCTATAGATGTCAGATAAATGTAGTGGAGTAAAAAAGTTAAGTAATTTTCTCTGACATGTGGTAAAAATACAACGTGGCATCAAATGGCAAATGCTTAATTTAAGTACAGCTAAAACATGTGCTTAATTACAGTCGTTGGCTTCATTCTACCACGGCCTACATTGATACTTCTCTGGCGGGAATCTTTGAAGAAATTGAAAAAAGAAGTTCTGTGTTTGTGCAACCACAACAATTATTGATTTCAAGTCATTCTGCACACACTAAGAAAGCCGAAACATATTGGATCCACAGGAATTCACCAGCAGACATCTTTATTGATACATGCACCTTTTCCATTGTTGCGGCTGCCCCAGAGCAGACATTGATTCTAAATTCGCCCTGCAGACGACTGAGAATCGATCCCTTCTTGTGTCGATTGGATCTCCTGCCAAGCACAAACCTGGCAAATGTCTCCCTTTTAGCCAGGAGAAAATGACTCTGTGCTCCAAGAAAAAAAGCACACCAACACTGAAGGCCATGTTTTTTCATCCATGGTTCAGTACCCTTATTTCATTTTTAATAACGCTCACCAAAAGAAGAGACGGTAGTTTGCGCTCACTCAACTCAGCCTCAATTCTAGATTTACAAGGCATTAGCATTCTGGAGAGTATGGGCCGCTCTCCTTTGAGAGGAAGGTGAAAAACACCATTGTCAGGAAGTAGTTGTCTGTAAATTAATGGCAGGGTCACCCACCACAGTAAATGTTAATTAGGAACAGTATGCTGGTTCAGAATGCAGGAGGGCTCGAAAGAGGCAAGCTTGACTACGACACGCCACAGTAATCAAAGCGTACTCTCCTTGCCACAACCACTGAAAACAAACAATACCAAAACATTTGGCAATGTGGTCACAGTATGATTTTATTTTATTTTTTAAAGCTGCCACTTTCATAATAAGGTTTAAGTGTCAACAAAACAACATTTATAATTCAGCATTTCAACTTTTTCTCTCGTCTGGAGTAGCTTGCTGAAGGCTGTACTAGAAAAGGCACGGTAGCTAAAAGAGTAGAGGGCAAAGGTCAAAGCCACAACACTCCAAAAGAAGATGGAAAAAGATATTCCGGTGTACCCAGAAAATGTGCATGTTTGACAGAAATGTCAAAAAAATAAAAGCCAGGTAGGAAATGTAATTCAGATTTGATAATTGAATAGTGCACAGTGGGGTTTCTATGAAATTGCACCCAGAAAGGCTATATGATGTAAACGTCTCATGTGAAGGTTGTGTATTGTGAAGGACAAATTTACTGAAATGTCATGTCATATCATGCTCACACTACAGTAGGTAAGGCAGTGTCATTGCAAGTTGTTTGATCAGCCCTTGACAGACACGCAGAAACAGTGTGACCTTTCTGGAGCTTCTGTGGCTATCAGCAGTTTGTGGAGGTGGTACACAACTCAGTTGCACACGTCCACTCTGCAGATGCTGTCCGAAGAGAAGCTGCCTCAATCAAGCTGTCATGAGGACCTCATATGAGCAGAATGGTGGAAAAAACAAGAATTTAAGCAGACAAATTAGAAAAAAAGAGTCACGTATACAGATAAAAAGGACATTTGAGACCAACTATAAGACAGTGACAGAAGGTCCATATCAAAGAATATCTTTTTGAGTTCATAACATAGGATGAGAGCACAGGTGGGCGTGGAGGTGGTAGAATCAATCACAGTGACACTTTACAATAAAGCATACAAAATCCAATTGTATCAAATAAAGGATAAAATCAGATTATACAGTAACTTCTAATGAAGAGTAGCCACAGTCACAAGTAGAGTCAGGATGATTTATCAATTAAGCAACTCGTGGATCAACAGATAATTGGCGGCTGTCTTGATAATTGATTAACTGTTCAGCTCTTGTTCCTAGACAATGCTATATCTCAGCCTTAATCAAGAACTGCTTGATACGTCATGAATTAGCAGTTGGTTCCTGACTTTCTCTTTACAAATGTTGCAATGTGTGTACCTTTTAGGGTTTTATCTGCAACAGTTGTGTTTATCACACCACATGGATTCATATGTCCGGTAATATTTTCCTCAAGTCGAAATAGGATTTGTTCCTCCTTCAGCATAATGCTAATTAGGATGAGGCAATCGTGCCCTTGTCGGTTGAGCACTCCCCTGACTAGCGATTGCCTGAGAAGTGGCATATAGTTCACAACTCCAACATAGGAACTGCAACACAGGTTACTCCTCCGGGACTGTCTGACATTTGTGCCCGACAAAAAAAAAGAAGGAATAGCCTGGAAAATAAACTTACTTATGCTTATGATGGCGTGAAAAGTAAGCCATATATTTCTCTGTAGCCTTTTGGCAAAGATTCTCTCTGCTGAGTCACCGTATTTGGCATATGGCAGCTGAAAGTCAAACTGAATGCCACTTTGAAGAACAAATTCATGTATGAGTGCAACACACAGCACACATTGGTGAGCGTGTATGGAATCTTACCAAAACCAAACTCGTACCCGAATATGTTCGCCATGAGCATACTGGATCCCTTTGCCCGCAGCACTACTCAAGGTTTTTCATTTGATCTTTCAGAGGTAGACTTCACTTGTGTACACAACCAATAACTATCAAATGTTCTCCAAGGTACAGTATAGCAGTATATAATTATAAAACCCTCAGGTGGATGATGAAAATCACCCACCTTTCCAAAAACGAGTTGTGCTTGCTCTTAATGAACGTGATATCTATCATCTGTGGCTCATTAGGTTCCTCATAAGCACAGTCCATCATATACTCGTATTTAGATCATTCATGTCCTCATAAAAGAGGGAGTGCATCATTATCTTTGCAGAACAATTTTCGAGACTTTGTAGCACAAATACGAGTCTGTGTAGCCGTACAGCTATATCTTGAGATCTAATCATGTGGAAAACTAAAACATCTATCCAGAAGGTACCGCAACAGTCATTTTATAACTGCGTATTCAATAATTTTGTGATTTTTACTAGAACAAATTGATGAAGGAAATCTAAAGATCCACTCTACACTACTCGTTGCAAACAGCAGACCCATACAGTTAGCAGCTAGCTGGTGAATGTGGAGCATTTAGCAAATAGAGGGTTACATGACTCCCTTAGGAGTTGGTGGAGACTAAAACGGAGTTGAATGAATGGAGAATTTTGGATTGATATTCGTCAGAAAGAAACACAACTCCATATGAACGCTATTGTTGCTCCATGTTTGCGAGATGTACATATATAGGTAACTATATAAATGTCGTGTTTGCAGCATTTTCCCACTGCCAAACTAATAGTAAACCCACAAATTGACATTGTACAGATTTAAGAGAAAAAAACGAGGTACCTATTATGAGCTTTTTAAGTACAACAAGGCAGTGTGCAGTCTACTTAATGGATAGGTTGAATAGGTTTAAACTATGATTTGTCAGTCCATAGAATGCTCAGCTGATATTCCAATAGTGCTAACCCCAGACTAACCCTCCATTTCTATGAGGATGTTTTAAGAATAGCTTTGGTTAGGCAACACACCTGTTAGTATTCCAGCGTGTTACAGGCTGCATTATAGTGCACTTCACACTGAAACTGGAAATTTGTGTGCAGATTTTTAAATCTGCACACATTTGATGCTAAGATTCCAGTTTATTTTACCAATGATGACTTGGTGATCGTTTTCTTTTCCATGAACAAAACATGACTTATTTTTGCACAACCTTCATAGAAACAGTCTTTTTTTAAAGCATGAAAACTATTAAAAAAATGTATAGTAGTCCTTTCAGACATTCAATTCAATTCAGTTTATTTTATATAGCCCAACATCACAAATACAAGTTTGCCTCGGAGGGCTTTACAATCTGTACACATAACATCCCTGTCCCGGGACCTCACATCGGATCAGGAAAAACTCCCATAAAAAGATAGTAAAAACCCTTTCACAGGGAAAAAAAAGGGGAAGAAACCTGAGGGAGAGCAACAGAGGAGGATCCCTCTCCCCGGATGGACAGAAGCAATAGATGTCATGTGGCCAGAATGAATAGCGTAGTTACAGCACATTCAATGAATATGACAGAAATTATTCATATAATGAGTATTAGGCATGGTCCATGATCCTGATAATCCATGAAGCAGAAGGCGGTAAAGAGGAGGGTGGTATCAGAAGGGCCATGGCAGCAGGTAGGACCGGTTCCAGGCCGGTTCCATCAGCAGGGCCATGGTAGCAGGCAGGACCGGTTCCAGGCAACCATGAACCCATGGCAGGGGGAGAGGGGGGGCAGGACCCGGGGCAGGACCCGGGGCAGGACCGATTCCAGGCAGCCATGAATCCATGGAAAAAGAAAGTAGAGTTAGTAATGTGCATTGAAGAGACAATAGTTTATCCAGATGGAGAGAAAGAAGAGGAGAGGAGGAGTGAAAGAGGAAGAGAAGAGGAGCGAAAGAGGAAGAGAAGAGGAGCTCAGTGTATCCTAAGATGTCCCCCAGCAGTCTAGGCCTATAGCATCATATCTAGAGGCTGGACCAGGGCAAACCTGAGCCAGCCCTAACTATAAGCCTGAAACAGCCCTCACTATAAGCGCTATCAAAGAGGACTGAAAGTGGAAGCTGATTCCACAGAAGAGGAGCCCGATAACTGAAAGGTCTAGCCCCCAACCTACTTTTTAAGACTCTGGGAACCACAAGTAACCCTGCATTCAGTGAGCGTAATGCTCTAGTGGGGTAATATGACACTATAAGCTCTTTAAGATATAATGGTGCATCACCAGCTAAGGCTTTATCGGTGAGGAGGAGGATTTTAAATATGATTCTCGATCTTACAGGAAGCCAGTGGAGAGCAGCTAGTACAGGAGTAATGTGATCTCTCTTCCGAGTCCTTGTTAGTACACGAGCTGCAGCATTCTGGATCAGCTGGAGAGACCCAAGGGACTTTCCGGAGCAGCCTGATAATACGGAGTTACAGTAATCCAGTCTTGAAGTAACAAATGCGTGGATCAGACATCTGACTGTGACGAATCAAGCTTTTGTGGCAGGCGACCCCAAACTTTTGAACACTGTGTGTACTAAAACTGAGAGCATACAAAGTGTATTAACCTTAAGAAGTGAGTTTGTTATACCTATAAAAGGTGGGTCATGAGAGTGGATGTGGGTTTACGCCCCCACAACAACAAGCCTGCTACATGTGATACAGTGAGTATTGGAGGAGACATTGGAGAGCTGGTCAGGTTGTAAGTGCTTTGGTCTGTAGTGTGTGCCATGACCCCTGGCAGGGCCTATTAGAGGAAATGTCTCTGTGGTCTACATGCCTCCAACTACTCTGGCAGCCACCAGGCAACATCAATTACAGCCACAGCAGCTCCAGCCTATAGCTACACTAGTATATTGCCATCACCACAGGGGTAATTGGTCCACTATATACTTCCAAAGTCACAGCCTTTTTTTCCAGTCAGTCGACATTGGTCCATGTTAAAATTGTTATTTTAGCCTACAGCTTCAGGATGAGGTCCTGAGATTGAACAAGAAGGGGGAGGAGCAAGATACTGAACCAGCAGCGATCAGCTGTTATGTATAAATGCATGTGGGAATGATGCAGTTTCTGTTTTGGTAAAATACCACCTTTTACCAGCAGCAAATCTGTACAGTAAAGTCAAGTAATGAAGAGTTTTTGTATTTATTTTCATATTCCTCTGAGATGGATGTACATGCATGATGCATCTCAAATCCCTGTGGCATGTACGACTTAAATGTCCTCCTCTGCAGTGATGCACACATAAACTGTTGGGATTGGACCTGTGACCTTTTCCTTCACAGGACTGATTCTCTACCCACCAGGCCAACGCCGCTACTTAAAGCGACCGGACAGTTCTGTAACAGACAGGATGACAACAATAATTAACTCCATTTATTACATAGTCCGCGATAATGTAAATGTCTCGTGTCATTTCTGTTTATGAAGCCTTAACTTGACTGATATTAGTCATGACAGCAAGAGTGCACACATACACACACACACACAAACACACACACACGCATTCTAACACTTAAGATGTTGGACTGCTTAATGCTGTACACACTTGCAGTAAAATTATGCACACTTGTACACACTCTTTTTTTAATTCCAAGCGAAGCTTTATTGGCATTGGCGTTTGATTTAAAAAAAAAAACGTATACAGTAAACAGACAGTATATGGTAAATGATGAATAAATACCATATACATACAATAAAAAATATTTTCCCCCCAGTATACACATATACAATACAGCTGCACTATTGCATGCACAATTATAAAACGGCATGTGTCCTCTGCGGATATGTGTGTGTGGATTCTCAGTGTTGATTCTGCAGCAGATGAAAGGTCAGTGGAAGTACATCCCGGCCCAAAGCGCTGTATGTGGTGTACATTCAAAAAGACAGGGAGTGCGAGAGCTACACTCGCACACACACACACACACACACACACACACACACACACACACACCTAAACACAACCATTCTCACACATACAAGAGGCAACCCCAGAATGCAGATATGTAAACAAACAGATGCATGCAGAAAGCAAATATAAACAGTGCTAAATACCCACAAAGACAGACATATGCACAAACACACACGGGTGCGCGCACACAGAAACACCAGGTTCCCTGGCTGAGGCAGTGGGGCCAATTAGGATGCCAATGCCAATGCATCATCTGAGGGAGCCAGCTGTCTGTGGGCTGCCCTGATGTGGCTGTCCTCACTGCGCTCTGGAGGCCCTCTGCTCCTGGGTGCCTGGACCAGATCTGACACACAAAGCCAATCTCTCCCTCGCTCTCGCTCAAGAACACTAACAGGCAACAGGTTAACCAGTTGGCCCATGCAACAATGTATGTTCCATTTCCCTGTTTGAATCATTAATGTTGCAGAATTTTTAAACCTTAAGCAAAACCACGGTCAAGATTATCTGTATCTTATTTTCTTCCTCGCTGCAGGAGTGTTGTTTGCGGTGATGTTTTTCCAAAACAAAAAAAACAGACCTCATTTCTCATGAATAATGTTGCCTGCTTTTTCGAGGAAAATCTCTTTCTTTGTCAGGACTGAACAGTATAAGCATGTCAGAAGTTTCTTGTTCTTGTTATGCTCTCCTGTTTTCCATGTCTTTGCTTCTTCCTGATTTCACCAGCTGCTGTTGTAAAATCTTGAACACCTTTTGCTCTGTTAGTGCTGGAATAAACAGACCCGACCCAGGGACAGGAAGAATCCGCCAGTCAGACAGTTTCCTTTGCATTTGGTAATCACATCCTTCTAAAACATTTCAAAATATATTGATGTCACAGCTTCACACATGCTATATCTAAGAAAACAGTGACTACAACAATGAAATGATGAATGATGACCACACAAATAAGAACGTAGTCTACATTATTCAGTTGTCCTCCCAGGTATGTCATTCATTAGAGCAGTGGTCACCAACCTTTTTAAGCACAAGATCCCTGACCTCTGCCTCAGTGACAGGCAAGATCTACCTATTGAGGCGTTGAGAGAAAAGACTGTCCAGACTGTACTTACAATTGGAGGCTTTTTATTTGGCCTAATTGTAATTGAATGAAAGCAAACACTTTGGTCCAGCTTTCAATTTGATGTGACCAAGAACACACTAAATGACTTAATTTCAGTGCAACATAAAAAGGAAATTATTTGTAAACCGCACACAATATGAACAAGAAAAAACACATTTGCAATGAGCAGGAGGCTGAATGAACTACCAATATTAACTGTTGTATTTATACTGTTTGACTGTTTGAATTGAAACATAATTTTAGCAAAATGTTAGAAATGATCTATTTGAAAGATACAAAATCAGTTCAGTTTTTACCTGGTAAAATATCTGAATTGGTAAAGTTAAGATATTTTTATTTGGATGTGGTCAGAAATGTCCTGAACACATACATATCAGTCAGATATACAGTATAATTACATGAATTATCTTTCCATTAACCCTCAAATCAAATAATAAATACACTTCACGCACAATTTAGTTGTATTTTCTCTTTAACTCACTAGTTGAAGATCACATGTTTTACTTAATGTGAATATAATTAATTTAATCTCACTTCCATATATGCTAGTATACGATTTTATTGATATCTTATTTTGAAAACCGGATGTTGTGTCACATGGATCTTTCCGCTAACCGCTAACTTCGCAAAAACCCTCGCTCGCTCCCGATCTGGATCGTTTGAATGTGTTTACCGTGAATGTCAGTATATAGGTGCAATGAAATGTCAGTCTCTGCTGATTTAACTACGGAGATCCGATTGTCTGCTGAGTTGACCGCAGTTCGCTTTCCGCTTTGAGTCTGTCGATTGTGCACAGGTCGCTTCAGTTGCATGCCCTTATAAGGAGCTGGCGGAGCGTTTCTGTATGCAAATCCAAGTGCACGAGAAATCCTCGTTCGGGGAGCACAGCTGAGAACGCTTTGGCTGCGTAAAAACCCATTTTCCGGCGTTCATGAATCAAGCGGAGATCTTTTCTGACGTTGGTCTTCCGAAGTCCGTAAGAAAACATTTCAGAAAACACTTCAGAAAATTTTCGAGAATGAGGCCCAATGTGCTTCTGAATTTATTTTGATTTTATTTTGGAGGGCAACAGGTAAAGTCTCCGAGATCGACCGGTTGATCGAGATCGACGGGTTGGCGACCACTGCATTAGACTGTGATACATTTTGCTCAGGGATGGGAAACAAACAAAGCATTTACTGTCAATGTTTAAGGGTCACCATATCATGAGACAAAATGACTTGTGTGTACATGTAATAACAGAGCAATGTTTTGAGGAGTATAGGTCCCCGCTTTGTGTATATCTCGTATGTATGCGTGCACACTGGAACACACTCGCGAGCATACGGGTGACCTGATACACATTTCCTACCAATGGTGTCACACTGTTCCGCTCATCAACAGCCGGTGGTAATGCGCCAGGAACAGCAACAATTTGCCAACAAAATGCAGGGAGGAAGGATGTGCAAAAGTTTTCAAAACAACTGGTTTTGCAGAAGAGGACATGCATTCTATATGATGATCAGGTCTCAGTCGTGGTGCAACAGATCATAAAACACACAATTCGGATCGGAGTCACGGATCGTATGAAGTTAGATTTGTGTCTTTATTCCGCAAGCAAAGAAACATGTTTTGAGAGCAAATTTCTGGTTTGTAACTAGAATTTCTGCCTACAATTAAAACATTTGCTCTCAAAATAAAAACCTACTCTCAAAATAAAAACATGCGCTCGAAAAAAAAAAAACTGCGCTCGAAAAAAAAACCTGTGCGCTCGATCCCAAAAGTTACGAGTTGAGTTTTGGACGTAGTGGGCGGGGCATACGCTGCTGAATGAGCGAGGAGTTTCTATTGGTGGGCTCGACTGGGCTCTTGGCACACACACACACACACACACTAACAGGAGGTTACGTGAGGAGGACACAGAGGTAAGTTGACATTATATTGCTCTGTTCGTCAACATTATTTTAAATGTAGCAGCACTTCTCTTTGTTTTCATGTTGTTAATGTCGTGGAGTCTCTTTCTTTAAAGAACGACATGGAGGCTGCTGTGTTGACATGCAGCCCCACGTTCTGCCTGCATGTAACGTTAGCCCCCAGTGAGCTAACGTTACATGCATCTGACGTGCGTAGCTAAGGTTAGCTACGCACGTATGATACAATTTAAAATAAGCCCTAAGAGTTTGGTTTTCTCCGACCGGGGAAGGTACGGTTGATGAGGTTACAACCATGTTACTGTCTTGTATTAAACTGGATGAAGATAAGCTGAAGTTGAATGATCCAATACATCCTTAAAACTCGTTAGCTAAAGAAAGCAGCAGCATTTAACATCACATTTTTTAAGTAACTACATAGACAACTTATGTTAGCTTAGTTAGTGATATCATGTAGTGAAGGTGAGGCACAAGTTATTCATAATTTTCTTGGTGTTTTTGATGAAATAATTACACTCAAACAGTACATTGATACTGTCATGGTAATACGTACTTTTTTATGTCAGAATGGAAACCAACAACAAACACCTCAGGTAATTGCTTAATTAATTCTGTAGGAGGTAGTGTGTATTATAGAACAAAGACATGCAATTTAAAGTATGGTATTCATTAATGTGTTATATCACTCTGACCTAAATTAACAAATAATAACATTAGATCGTCTACACTAGTATGTGAACAAAACGAGGCAATGGCTATAATTGTCATTAATGTATGTGTTTGGTCCATCTCAGATCCTGCAAGCAGAACACTTGCAAGAAGAGGAACCTGATGGTGCTGATCCAGAGCATGGGGTCATGGGGTCACTGTATGCCCCTTGTCTGCTGAAGGTCTTCCTGCAGTGCAGCAAGTAAACCCCACCGTCGATTCCTCTTCTTTTGGACGGGACGTCTATATGCATGTCCTTCAACAGACCTCATTTTTTGGATGAAGTTTCCCATTGATAAACTTGATGCAAATCGAATGTCCTTATTCTAAAACAAGTATGCACTTTTAAATAATTACAAATAAAGCAGAGTAAATAAATACTTATGTGTGTTTATTTTGCTCACTAACATTATAACAAGATGGCATAAATAGCTGCAGTATAAAATTATTCTGGAACATTGTGTTTGTTTTGTTTGCCGATCTTCCATAAGCAGATGTCTGTGAGCTTGACCATCATCCACTGCATGATGAGGATGTAGTCAAAGCCTCCTGCCGTGTTGCCATCAGGTTGTGCATCTTGAAGAGAAATACAAAGTGTAGACCAGAATAAATCTCCAGTCATTTTATATGCAAACAGTTAAATATAATGCTCATTAAGATTAATTAAGATCATTTGTTGACAGCTTTTTAAGATGATATATTAAACATAAAAGGTTACTTGTTCCTAAAATTACAATTTGCTCTTATTTTGATCATCCTTAACCCCAAACTGTAAGGTAATTCACCTGTTTCAGGGCATGAGTGAAGACCGTCATTGATAGGGAGTGCCAGCATTTGCAGAGGCATCTCTGTTTTGCAGCTGGCTTTCGGCATCAGTGCAAACTCTGGTGCTCTTGCAGGAAGAGGTGTTAGCGCTAGTTCATCTTGGAGAGGAACAATATAGAGCATGGTTTTTCCTGCACTTGAGGAACCTCTCAGTATGGACCCAGTGTAGCCATCAGCCTCCAGAGGAACAGCATAGTTTTCTCCTTCCACCTGTGAAAACACAAGAAAATTTTGGGGATGACCTCAAATCATGATGTATTCCTCCTCTTTTGATTGTATTAGCAGGTACAATAAACATAAAATATATTTCAATTTAAGTACAGTAATTATGAACCTGCTGCTTTTTCAAAGTTGGCTTTTCGTAGACTGGAGAATTAGATTAAAATTGGCCTTAACCAGATAACTTTCTAAAAAGCTTAAATAAAGGCATGATTAATGTTATATGACAGTTGCATAATTGTACTGCTGCCATCATGGTAAAAACCAGATTAATGACACATTTGACTGGCTCATTGACAGTGCATGCCTGTCTACCTGGCAATTTTAGTTTGCACAGAAGATATCTCCATAACCTGCCTCCGGACATGTCCTCTTTTCGAGACCTAAAAAAAGCGTCCGGCAGGGATTCCAAAAACGTCCGGGATTTTGCTACGTTCGGGAAAATAGTTATTACCCCCTTACAAGTTTTGGAAATGGTATCTCCCTCACGTTCCACCTTCTTGCGCAAGCTCTGACTGTAGAGAGAACTCTCATTGGTCGACCGATCTCAACGTAATTGTAAGTTCAGGGCATGCTACACACTACTGCTACCCCCCCCCCCCGCGACGACGTGTCCTCCTCCTCTCTCTCTCTCTCTCTCTCTGTCCTCCCCGGAACGTAGTGTCCTCTTTTTCACAAACTCAAATCTGGTCACCCTATGTAATGGATCATTCAACTTCAGCTTATCTTCATCCAGTTTAATACAAGACAGTAACATGGTTGTAACCTCATCAACCGTACCTTCCCCGGTCGGAGAAAACCAAACTCTTAGGGCTTATTTTAAATTGTATCATACGTGCGTAGCTAACCTTAGCTAACGTAGTCATGCGTCAGATGCATGTAACGTTAGCTCACTGGGGGCTAACGTTACATGCAGGCAGAACGTGGGGCTGCATGTCAACACAGCAGCCTCCATGTCGTTCTTTAAAGAAAGAGACTCCACGACATTAACAACATGAAAACAAAGAGAAGTGCTGCTACATTTAAAATAATGTTGACGAACAGAGCAATATAATGTCAACTTACCTCTGTGTCCTCCTCACGTAACCTCCTGTTAAGCCTAATTCATGTTTCTCTGTCAGGTCGACGGCGTACCTACGCCGTCGACCTGACGCAGTCATTGAGCATTCGAAGTTCTGCGTCGAGGGTCCGCGTTGCTCTGCAATTAACCGCCATGCCGCCAGGGGGGTGTGCCTGTGTGGCTGTGTTTTGCGCGATTTCTCGCCATGAGTTTAATATCATTTTGCAGTCTTTGTAGTCCCTCGAAGAAAAGTTATAAAGGTGGTCGTATTTCCTGACCTCCTCGATGATTCGTTCTTCTGTTTGGTCCATTGTTACTACCGGTCTACAAGAACTTTAAAAATAGCGGTGTAGGAAGACAAACCGGAAAGAGCAACCGCCAGAAATTACGTTCTGAGCGGACCAATCACAGCGTTGCGGTCCGCGTCAATGCGACGCGTAGTTAGGATTTTTTGGAGGTGCGCGTCAGGCTACGGCATAGGGGTCTGCGTCGACGCGTAAACTACGGCGTAGGTACGCCGTCGACCTGACGGAGAAGCATGAATTAGGCTTAAGTGTGTGTGTGTGTGTGTGTGTGTGTGTGTGTGTGCCAAGAGCCCAGTCGAGCCCACCAATAGAAACTCCTCGCTCATTCAGCAGCGTATGCCCTACGTCCAAAACTCAACTTTTTTTTTCGAGCGCAGATTTTTTTTCCGAGCACACAGATTTTTTTTCCGAGCGCACAGGTTTTTTTTCCGAGCGCAGTTTTTTTTTTTTAGAGCGCATGTTTTTATTTTGAGAGCAAAGTCGGATCAGCACAAAAAAGGGAGCTAATATACAGTAACTTTTAGAGGTCTCTGATACTTGTTGCCGATCATTCATGATCCATATTGACAGATACATATCCCTTTGTTGTTTGATTATAGCAACTGCTCTACATGGCTTCATCCGTCCCAAAAAGTCAATAGCCCTTCAGGAGGAACCTGTTTGGAAACCTTTTTTCAGTGTAGTTAATCTGGAGCTTTCAATGCTCACATTAACCTTTATTTCTTCCCTGAGCATGTTAAAGACTTCTCATCCATGTTTGATAAAAAAAAAAAAAAAAGCTCCAGATTAGAAACACAGACTGAGCAGTGTACTTACAAAAATATTGCAGCAGCTGAATGTGAAACTAGCAGATCTCAGTCAAATTGTATTTTAAAATGTCTCTGCCTGACAGTTAGGAAGCCACAGAAAATGCCAGCAAGTTGAGGCAGTCATGGGAAGTCATTTTGAAACCAATTTGATATGCTGTGTCTTCATCTTACTCTCCTTCATGGGAAATAGCAACTGTCAACTACTCCAAGCAAGTTTAAACAGGAACCAGGTGTTACTTGCAAATACTTATTCACCTGGATCCTGAATAGAAATGCAATCCTGCTTGAAAGGAGAGCTCAGTTGGTTAATGAAATCCACTCCTACAATAATGACTGTTTTCTTTCCTCGGACAATCGGTCCACATTTGTGAGTTCCTCCTGGAAACAAAAAGATTCTGTTTGCCAACAACAGAAAAATCTGTGGACATCTGACAATGAATATGCAGTTGCCATGATGCCATGATGCCACCCCGGGTAACTGTCGATATGGGCCCTTTTTCCTGTTAACAACTGTTAGCACTGCAGTAAAATCATTTTAGTGTAAAGCTCAGACAAGCATCCTCTGAGCCAAGAGAGTGCAGGCACCAATTAATTGTCGATGGAGTAGCTCCAGGTTTTTTCACAGATCACAGGATTTCTTGCCCGGTTTCTTGATTTGGTGGACATTTGTTCATTTTTACCAATTAATGATTTAACTCCCACGTCATACAGAACATACTCATTTTTTGGTCTTTTTTTCATCGGCTCATTGTTTGGCGACACAATCCCTCAGAGGGCGTGTTTTGTAGTACATGTTGTTAATCTGAATCACATGGCTGTGGTGAGGTTTGAAAAGAAATGTCTTTTAGTCAAGGCACAGCAATAGAGCAGCGCAGACTGAACACGCTCGCTACTCAGGCTGCGGCACAAGTTCCTCTCGAGGGCGAACAACGTAGTGGCCTGTTGCCGGGCATGGTAATTGAATGAAATAGAGATTGGATTGGAAGCTCCTGTCACTGCCAGACATATCGGCAGGTTGATGACTCGTCGCCTCAGGTCCCATAGGTCTGACTGGTGAGAAAGAAACAGCCTGTTCGGATGGCTCTGTGCTTTTCTTTTGCCTTTCAACTGTCTCTGCTCTGAGCAAGTGGGTTATAGCTACACTCGGACAATCATATTTTCATCCAGCACAAACACCCGTAAGCAAACCTTTTCCTCACAATCGCAGACACTTAAATGGAGGCTTTCAGTTAAAAACAAGTATATGCACACACACACACACACACACACACACACACACTCAAACTCAAACTCACACACTGAGCAAAAACAAAGGAGGGAATGGGAACCCTTTCAGTTTTAATTAGTCGTTGCTGCTGTGTTTTGGAGGCGATGCAGGGGTCAACAGTAATTGGGTTGTGTTCATATTGAGGCATTCAGAGGAGAACGGAGGGATATGGGTCACAGCGAAGTGATCCCACAATCCAACTGCCTGCTTTCCGCCCTCTCTTCCTGCCCTCCTCCTCTTCTGCCCCCCCATCCGCGCTGGCACCAGCGTCTTAACTGGAAATACTTGTGGATCCTGGCAGGCCTTGCAACTGGAGAGGGGCCACAGCACTACCCTCTCAGCGCAGCTCCAGATCAGCTCTCACCAAGACCAAATGGAGGAATCTGGAGAGCTCTGCCGTGCCATGAAAGAACAGGCTTCTGGGAACATGTCTGGGAAAATGGAAAGACGCGAGGACCCAGAATGAGGCGGAGGAATCGCAGTCCCTGGAAGTGATGCCAGGATTTTCTTCACCAGCAGAACCAGGAGTGCCAAATTGTGGGGTGCCAAGCCAAACTGAGAGATGGCAGCATAGAAACAGGGAGAGGGAGATGATACAAATGGTAAGACGACGGAAATGATTCAGTGAGAGCACTGCTGTGGAGGAAAGACACCATCCAGATGGTCAGCTCAGTGGCTTTCAATAAATTATTTATCGACTTCTTTCATTTTATGACGCCTGAAGCCTAAAACTTTATCGTTAGTTAGTATTCATGGATCAAACGTGAAGAATGGCTATTCTCATGAACACCTATTTGTGGCTATTGCAATACATTAATATGGAGAGTGAGCATAAATTACACACAACTACATATTGTAATGAATGTGCATAGTCTCTCCAAGCAGTGAAGTGCCTTTAAGGGGTGCAATACAATACAAAGGACAATGGAAGTGGAGCTATCCAAGATGATTGCACTAAGCAGGTTGGAGTGTTATCAAAATGATGCTGTAAGGACCACTATCTGACTCACTCATATTAAGACGAAATGGCCTTGAAGGACTCTGATATTGCAAAGCTGGTCATGATAAATTATGAAACCAAGAAGCTGCCATGTTTAGGCCTCTGCATTTACAGCAGGTTATTGCAATTTGTCCGTCTGTGCATATAAATATGGAGGTAACCCGATTCATTTTTTCAAAAGGAGCAGAATTCATTGTGTTTCCTGCAGCTAGAAGTCACTAAATAAATAGTGTAACAACTACATCTACTTAAAAAAGGAAAGTAGAGCTGTACGACAATAACACCTGTCAAACATGTTGGTGTGGTGTGCATGGGACTCTATGAGAAGCACACTCTGTATCTAAATTGTTTCAATGGATTAAACAGTGTTTTTGTTAACGTGCTAACGTTAGCTTTTTCAACAACAGTACCCAAGTGTTATTTACACGGCGAAGAGTTAGCATAATAATAGGTAACGGCATAATTTAGTCGGGTTACCAGGTTCCTTTGGAAAAAGGATGGCACATTGATGAAGTGAGAGTTGGTGTAAAACCAGTCATGGATGCTACTAATTGTTATATTAGAGATTCAGCTATATGATTTGGAAAATTTTACCTGAAGATGACTTTGCCAAATGTGTCCTGAACCACAAATCACTTTCTCATTTAAAATTGAAACATCTTGTTTAGTTTTAACATATCGAACAAATCAAACCTGTTTTCGAAGGAAAAACAGAGTTATGTTAGTAGTGAGGATGCTGACTTTTTGAGACCTGTAGCTCTGACCTCAAGTCTTTATTCTCAGGGCTGAGTTAGCCATTGAATTCATACAAAGACCGTTTGGCTGGTTTCTTCTTTTTAAACCTGGAAACATTAAAAGGGGAGGCTGAAATAAGTGTAAATTAGCAGCTTGAGTCCTTCAAAGCAAAGTAAGTGGCTGTGTTGCGAATGGGCTTTATAAAATCAGATTTTCACCAGGAGTGTTGTGCATCTGAGACTGATTGACTGATTTTCAACTGTTGCTCAATATTCTATTAGCAGTCTTTGCTGTTTTGCAGCTAGAAAACACACCTCGGTTCATGGCAGAGATTTAAACCTTAACATCTTTCTACTGACTGGTCCTCCTCTCTAATTCAAAGCCAAACTCACATCTCTCAACACTTGTCAGCCACCCTCCTGTCTGCTTTATTTCACTTCCAGCATCCAAATCAAATTATTTGGAATATTATGTCTGCAGAAAGCCACCCAAAAAAAAACACCACTGCTGCAGACTTCAGTTTCAGCGGAAGCAGAGAAAAACGAGAGAAACAAGTGGTTTTCCCATTCTGCCGCAGCTCAAGCTTTGAATCATCATTAGTGTGATTCATTTTCCCTCAAGTCCTACAATCCTCATTGATGATTCCCCTCCGACACTTTGGCCGCACTCAAAAGTGACAAATGTGTTCCCATGGAAACAGACCTGTCGTGCCATTGTCACTGCTGGCCTGTCAAATGAAACACAGCTCTGCCAGAAAGGAACCGGCTGGTGACCTGACTGATCTCACGTCAGTACAACAGTGTGACTTTTGACAACCAAGTTGCTTTTAAACTGTGTATGAGTTCTCGCTGTCACTGTCAGACACATGCATGCAACAGTTTCTTTTGGTGTCTTTGTCTCCCAGCCTCCCTTTTCCAGCTTAGTCTTTGTCTATTTCTCCTCATACCTCTCGTTTTTTCTTTCCTTCCTATGGTTTGTCTTCCACAAAGGCTCAGCACATCTCAGTTTGATGACACTGGCCAGTTGAAATACAGCTGCCTTAAGGGAAGAAAAAAGTTTTTTCTATCCTATTCGGTCAGGAAATTACTTTGCTCACATTGCTCAAAAAACTCAGAAAGTTCCCAATCATCAGACAGAAGTGGAGCGAGGTTATGACACACAGATAAATCTTTTACTTTGCTGGAATTGTGTGACCCCGCTGGGAGAAAAAAAAGTAATTCCCTTACAAGTGAGTCACTGTGGCAGGTATTAATTATAGAGTAGGTGTAATTCAAACCTGTAATTGACTCTTGGCTAAGTCCCACCCCTCAAACACAGACTGGCCAATCATAGTTTAGCTTCCAACAACTCTCAGCTCTGCTTCCTAGACTCTCATGCGATCGGTTCAGATATTTTTAATTTTCAGGTTGGTTTAGGTGATGAACCTTTCTAAAACTTTATGTTTCTATGTAAACATATGTGGAGCTAACATTACCAGAGTAAGGCAAGGCAAGGCAAGTGTATTTGTATAGCATATTTCAACAACAAGGCTATTCAAAGTGCTTCACATAAAACCATTAAAAGCATCAAAACATAATGCAGGGAAAACAGGATTTAAAACAGTTAAGAAAATATTAAAACAGTCAAAAAGCTGAATAAAAAATAAAAATTGAATAAAAGTTGCAGTGCAGTTTAAGAAATAAAATATAGTAGTGAGATGCAGCAATTGAATCTGGATCAATTAAAGGCAACAGCAAACAGAAAAGTCTACAATCTGGATTTAAAGGAGCGGAGGGTCTCAGCAGACCTGCAGCTTTCAGGAACCTTGTTCCAGATATGTGGAGCAGAAAAGCTGAACGCTGCTTCTCCATGTTTAGTTCTGACTCTTGGAACAGAAAGTAGACCAGTCCCAGCAGGCACGTGCACAGACATTTTGGGGGGCAGGTGCTCAAACCAAAAAAAAGGGGCACCCATCGCCAAAATTTTTTATGAAATAAAAAATTATAATAATAAATAAATAAACACAGTAGGATATTTTCAACTTATATATTTATTTTTGTTAGCAAACCAACTCAAATTATCACATTGAATAAATAAATGAATAACAGGCAAAAGCAGACAAAACAAGGCCATATTGTATAACGCAATCAAAAAATATTCTAACTTAAACTTATCAAAACTCTGCTCTGGATAAATTAAAGCAGGGGTGTCAAACTCATTTTCACCACAGACCACATCAGCATCATGGTCGCCCTCAAAGGGCCGGTTGTAACTGTACAGTGGCGGGCCGTGGATTTTCTACCTGCCCACATCCCTGTCCCGGGGTCAGATCAGGAAAAACTCCCCAAATAAAGATAGTAAAAACCATTTCACAGGGAAAACAGGAAGAAGCCTTCAGGAGAGCAACAGAGGAGGAACCCTCTCCCCGGATGGACAGAAGCAATAGATGTCATGTGACCAGAATGAACAACGGAACAGAGTTACAGCACATTACATGAATATGACAGAAATTGAATAAACGGCTCTCTGCTGCATTACAAATTCCCTTCAAAATAAAAGCACAGGGTTTGTTTTTTTGCCCATGGAAAGGTCCGTGAAAGACTGAAAACGGCTCCGCGAACGACATTAAACATGACAAACGACATTAAACAGCTGAAATCACGGATTTCGTGAGTTTTTTGTTTGTTTATTTTTTTTAGGAAACGTCGGACCAGTTGCGACATAATGTTTTCAGCGGCGCTAATGTTGTGGTTAATTTATCACCAAACAACGTCGGGGGATTGCACAAACACCGTCATTACCTGTTTGTCTAATGCTGCGGGTCAGAAGTAGGCTGCACCCATTTGGCGCTCAGCACTACATGAGCACTACGTGGGGGAGGAGGAGGGAGGGGCGCGGCGGGGGCTCGTGAGCATGTCGGGGCGAAATTCTCACAAGAACTCAAATAAATGCCCCGTCAGATATCAAAACACATTTGGGGGGAATTGATGACAGAGAGAGTAATTTGTATTCTTAAATACTGATGAATGAAGAAAAAAATTGGTCTCCAGCAGAAGGGGCACTTTTCTCATCCAGGGCAAAAGGGCAGGTGCTTAAGCACCACTAGGGGTCTATCTGTGCACGTGCCTGAGTCCCAGACGACCTGAGGATTCTGGGTGGTTCATAAGGTAGCAGCAGATGACAAATGTACTTAAACCCTAAACCATTCAGTGCTTTATAAAACAGCAGCAGGATTTTGAAGTCAATTCTTTGTTTGACAGGAAGCCAGTGCAAAGACCTCAGAACTGGAGTGATGTGATCCACTTTCCTGGTCTTTGTGAGGACTCGAGCTGCAGCGTTCTGAATCAGCTGCAGCTTTCTGTGACTTTTTACAGAGGCCTGTGAACACACCGTTACAGTAGTCAAGTCTACTTATTATTACTTAATTATGATAACACACTTTGTTGTTTTTCATAATCTGATACAGTGGAAACATGTAGATGTTGAACAGAAGAGGCCCCAGTATTGAGCCTTGGGGAACACCACATGTCATCCTAGTCAGCTCTGATGTGTAATTAGCTACCGACACAAAGTATTGTCGGTCCTTCAAGTAGTATTCAAACCAGTTAAGTGCTGCGCCAGAGAGTCCTACCCAGACTTTCAGTCTGTCTAGTAGTATGTCATGATAGACCGTGTTGAATGCAGCACTGAGATCCAGTAATACTGAGACTGAAGTTCTGCCACTGTCTGTGTTTAAGTGGATTTCGTTGAAAACCTCAACAAGAGCAGTTTCAGTACTGTGGTGCTGACGAAAGCCGGACTGCAAGACATCAAAACAGTTATTTTCGGCCAAGAAGTTGTTCAGCTGTTGAAAAACCACTTTTTCCATTATTTTACTTAAAAATGAGAGGTTTGATATTGGCCTATAGTTTTTCAATATTTCGGGGTCTAAACTAGCCTTCTTTAGAAGTGGTTTAATAACTGCAGTTTATAGGGCTTGTGGAAAGACACATGAGAGAAGGGATGTGTTTACAATTTGTAAAAGATCAGTGGTCATGCAGTGTGAAATATTTTTGAAAAAGTGTGTTGGTAGAATATCCAAGCAGCAGGAGGATGTTTTCGGATGTTGTATAATGTCTTCTAGGCTTCTTTGGTTAATTGAGTGAAATTGTGTCATGATATTTGAATGGATGTTATTTAAAGATGGGGACAACACATATCCTGTGGTTGGTGTGGAGCCACCGACTGCTTGTCAAATTTTTTGAATTTTGTCAGCAAAATAGGAGGCAAATTGATTGCATGCCCAGGTGGATTGGAGCGTAGCAGTTACCGACACCGGAGGGTTTGTTAGCCTGTCGACGGTAGCAAATAAGGCACGTGTATTGTTATTGTTTATGATGTCAGAGAAGAAGGACCTTCTTGCATTTCTAAGTTCCAAATTATAATTGCAAAGTCTCTCTTTATAGATACCACAGTGAACCTGGAGATTAGTTTTTCGACACCTGCTCTCAGTTTTCCGACACTCTCTTTTCTCTATTCTGACCAGCGTGGCATTTCTCCAAGGGGATCTTTTCTTATCAACCTTCACCTTAGTGGGTGCAATGGCATCAATAACATTTTTAACTTTAGAATTGAAGCCATCCACAAGCTCATTGACTGAGATGCAAGAGAGGGCTGGTGTGGAGGAGAACTTCTGAATAAATAGTTAACTGGTGTTTTCAGTGATGTAACGCTTTGACACAACCTCGGTTTGGACATTTGTGTGCAGGGAGATTGCACTCTCAAAGAAAACACAGAAATGATCAGAGAGTGCAACATCAGTCACAGCAACCTTGGAAATGTCCAGACCTTTGGTGATGATTGGGTGAGTGTGCCCCTTGTTGTGGGTGGGACCTGTTATATGCTGAGTCAGATCATAGTTATCAAGGACACCACATAGCTCTATAGACCCTCTGTCCTGGGGATTATCAACATGGATATTAAAACACAATCAAAATCAATACATATTATAGACAGCAGTTCAGTAAACTCATCAAAGAAGGTTGCACAGTATTTAGGTGGTCTGTAAATGTTGAGGAATAAACCTTAAGTGGAATTGACAGCCACATATTCAAAGGAAGTAAAATGACCAAAAGACATCTGCTTGCATTGAAGAGACTCATTATATAAAATAGCAACTCCACCTCCTTTCTTATGCACTCTTGTTTCACTCATGAAACTGAAGTTGGGAGGTGTTGATTCAATAAGAACAGCTGCACTGTTATCTTGGTCTAACCAAGTTTTGGTTAAAAACTAAAAAAATCAAGTTTGTGCCTAATAATGAAATCATTGATTAAAAATCTTTTTCCTGACAGAGACCTGACATTTAATGAAGCTAAGTTTAATGTGTTTAAAGCTCTATTTGCCCTATTTATTTGGACAGGCTGATGAGGAATGAATGTTAAATTGGATACATTTGCAGATTTACTAATGTTTCTTCGCAGCCTCACCTTTCTTTTTCTATAAATTAGGAGGGAGAGAATAGAAAGGAGAGGGACCTGGATGAAGTATGGGGGGTGGAAGTAGGTGCTGGTGAGGGAGGTAAAGACTTGTCCTCTCGGAGAGGGGGATCAATCCTTGATGAGGGTGGAGACTCTCCTCTTGGCTCTCCTTTCCCATGAGGTCTCCACGACGATGCTGTGTGGTTATCTCTTGTTTAGTCTCCTCTTGTCTCCTGTCCTTGGCAGTGGGAACAGATGGGTGACGCAGGAAGAAAAATAGGTTAGAGGTAAAGAGTTTTACCCCTGATTTGTTCAGGCAAACTCCATCTGCCTTAAAAAGATGTATATGCTCCCAGAAAATGTAAAAATGTTCGATAACATGTACTGTATGAGCAGTACATGCAGTTGTAGGCCATCTGATCAGTTCAAAAAGCCTGCTGAATCTTTCATCTCCTCTCCTGGCTGGTGGAAGAGGGCCACTGATAAACACCTCAGTATCGACAGAGCTAACTGTGTTTAACAAGTCAATATAGTCTCGCTTCAGAACTTCAGACTCTTGTTTCACAATATCACAGCTTCCCATATGCACAATGAGGTTTTTCACCGTGGGATGGTCAGCCATGATGTCCAGGATTTTGTCTCATGTTAGACACCATATCTGTTGGAAAGCAGAGTATTTTGGTATTCTTGCTGCACATCGTTCTGACATCTTTTACAGCATAGTCGCCAACAATCAGAGTCTCAGGCCCAGTCAATAGCTTTTCCTGCGGCCTTTTACGTTCACTTTCACTCTCAGTTCTTACCCTGCTTTGAGAAGATAGCTGCTTATCCAGATCATCAGATTTAGGATCCTGCGACAATGGAGCGAATCTGTTTTCAAGTTGTAGGCTTGGTTGTTGTGGACTTTTTTTTTCTGGTTTTACTTTTCCCAGCTGTTTTCGGCTGTGTCCAGCTGCGTACCGGGGTTGAGGAGGAATTCTGCCTGCGTGGTAGTGCAGGCTAGCCAGTCGCATCAGAAATGTCAGGGTGCTGGGCTCTGCCTGTTAGTCGTCCTGTTAGTCGTCCTCCCACATCCTGAGGGTGTGAATGCCTCTTCGGCTTTGCACCGAGAGAGTTCCAGGGAGGACTACCATTTGAGGTTTCGTTAACAGCTACACAGCCCTCCTGTTCCTTGGTAGGCCTGGTGGTGCTAGTTAGCCGTGTCTTAGCTTGCATTTGTACAGGATTTTGAGTCCATGGTAAAGTGGTATCATTCTGACACAGTCAATTTACCTCCACGTTCACTTCAATTCGGTAGATTTTTGTTTCCAAAACTGCAATCTTCTGCTGGAGTTTGTAGTAGATGTCCATGGAGAGGGATGGCATCTTGCTGCTCCTTAGCTTTAGCTTAGCTGCTAAGTAGCCTATAGCAATTTATCTTTAAAACAGCGGAATTAGGGCAATAGCCAGCCAAATCTGTAGAGAAATAGAGTCGCAGTGATTTTCAAGTGTCCAGGAGCTGCTGCTCAAAGATGCTCACAGAAGGAAAACAAGAATATCAGAAGGTATTAGCAGAAAAATGCAAACAGAGGCGAGAGCAAGCAGAAAAGTGTCTGCACAGTAAGAAAACAGGAAAACTAAAGTACAGCACAGCCTTACCTACTGAAGGTGTACTAAATGCTGCTTTTGCTTTTTAATGTTGTCACAGTGAATATACAGACCTGGAACATTGTTGTTCCTTCATTTCTTTAAATCATAAATTAATTTAGTCATCTTCTGTCTCGATTACCAGATGATGTGATGGTTCACGTTCACACTTTGATCTGTAGCTTTGGCACCTATCTTTATCTTTTTAACCTGCTTTTCCTGCTGAATCATTTTTACATCCTGGATATATCCTTCAAACACAGATTGTAGACCCTTATATTTGCTTCTTTCAAAAATAGCCTTTTTGTTTTTCCAATAATTTGATCATATGAGGATAGTGACAGTGTGGGCTCCATGCTAGCTCTGACAGCTTGTCAGAGGAGCAACGGCTAACAACAAAAGGGTTGGGCTTAGTGAAGGGTGAATTCATAACCTTTCCTTCAGCACATTGTTTAGGTTTATTTTGTACACACATCTCTTGTAGCATTTAGCAGCTAAATAGTCGGATATATTTATCTTAGGAGAAATAACCGCATCAGTATTTAATGTCTTCAACAAACCACCTGTACAATAACTTTGGCTACAGTACAGTCTGAAATTTGCAAATGTGGTATTTATATTAGGAAATGTCTGATCAAACAGATTAAATAGGCTGTTTGCGGTAAATATAAATACAGACTGCGCAAACAGCCCAGCAGTCAAATTCATGTGAGTAAAGCGAGGCAAACTTTTTCTTACATTCAATCTGAATACACATTCAAATTATGACCAAATGTGCTCATTCTGGGACAGTTTGAGACACACTATGCTGTGCGTTTTGATTCTCAGCCTTAATGTGCACAAAATGATGCAGACAGGGTTGTTTAAACACCCAGACTTGGTAATAATAATAATGGCGCAATGAGAGCCGCAACAGTGTCTTGGTTTATAGACACTTCTATTGTACAGGTACGGAATGATGATTAGCTTCAGGTTTCTGTATTTCCCGACTTCATCGCAGCAGTAGGCAGCGGTTTAAACACTAAAGAATGCCTGTTGCGATATGAACACCTCTTTCCATCTGCTACTGTTTTAATCAGTATTATTGTGTAGTGGCTGTAGGCTGTTTATCTGTGGCTCACTGAGTCTACCCACAGTTTAGCTCAGCGAAGCGCATCCAACATGTTGACCTCACTCCTTCTCGTCTTAAACTAACCCTCAGTGAACGTTCCCCTGATTCGACACAGCTCTCAACATACGTGTCTTTGCTTCACAAGGTGGGAAGAGGCAAATCAATCAAGTGACTTGTGTGTGTGTGTGTGTGTGTGTGTGTGTGTGTGTGTGTGTGTGTGTGTGTGTGTGTGTGTGTGTGTGTGTGTGTGTGTGGTTCAGCTACCCTCCTTTTCCTCAAAATACAGTACGAGCGGGAGAATGCATGAGCCAGCTTCACTTTCGTTTTGTTAGTATTTTTCACAGACAAATATTGATGATAGAATTATACCACTTTTCCTTCCTCCCCCCAGCTCTCTGGTATCTTCCACTCTTTTCCCAAAACAGTTCATTAAAAAAAGTACAAAAGGGGAAGCCAGCAATCTCTTCAACTGAACCGAGCGGTTCTGAAATCCCCACTATTTATTTTAATGCCTGTGCTGTATGCACCGGCTTACATCTGCTGGACTTCTGCTCTACAGCGAGATGAATTGATTAGGAATATCTACAATGTATTATTAATGAGACGTATACCGAGGACTGTTCGTATCTGAGGTCATGAACCTCAAGAAGTGGTTTGACAAATAATCACGTGACAAATTTAAATATGTCAGTTCACTGCTACTGCAGTATGCATAGGGTATGTACTCTAGTAGCTACAGAAATAACCACTTATGGCTGTAGTCAATTTTATAAGATGCATAAAATGAGACAAAAGAATATCACATTACACAACATGAATGAATCATTTTCTGGTCTATATTGCCTTATGGTGATTACTGGCTGAAGGTCATAGTTTACACACCATTTTACAGCCCCTGCACCACTTGGAAAAGATAGATGTGTGAATATCAGGGCTCTGTCTGTGAACTGCTGTGGACTTGGCCACAGAGAGGGGACTCGGGACATATTGCTTTGGTTAATGACTGGTGACACTTGCAAGATTTGTGATCTTTGAAGGTCGTGCCCCTGCTGAAGTCACACAAGGAGGGGAATAAGTCGTGGGCTGATCTCTGCTGAAAGCTGTAGGAATGGACATCATCATGATTCATCTCTGTCTCATCGCCCCTGCTGCTGGGAGCTTCCATGGACGGCCGCTCTCTGTGACACTTTCTTCGCCGGCCAGCTCTCAGCCAGTGACAGGAGCCGTGTGCTAACATGTCGGCAAGTGTTGCTGTAAATTGAGGCACTCAGTCTTTCTCTGCACAGCTCAGACAAATGCTTTCCAGTGAAGGGTCAAGCATGAAAGGAATTTCTTGGGCTTATTTTTGTAGTTTCGGGCCATCATTGCTATTAGTAATAACAAGTGTCCTTAAAAGATAAGGCTGGTGATATTTTATATTTTTCTTACGGACAACAAATCCTATGAAAAAATAAAAACCAATGAACAAGTATTGAATTTATAACCAACGCCTGATGTATTCTCTGTGCCATAGACCTCCATTAGTGTCCAAAGAATGTAATGCCAACAAATGCATTATTCCTTGTTGATTAATCTTTGCTAGTTTTGATGAAGTGAAACAATACAGTGTATTTGTGACGTTTTTTTAAAATATGTATTATTAAAATGTACGGCTTTACAATGAACAATTGGGCTTTGTGGAAGTGAGAAGTATTGTGGAATAAACAAACTCATTGTTGGGTTTGGTCATTTCATGAGATTTGTTGACTATAAGAGAAAAAACTGAATAAAGCCAACCGTATCCTGTAATTGGTTGAATACCAACAAATCAGGTCACTTTAGGTTTTACCTCCAAATAGTAGTTTAGAATAGATAAAGGCTGTCAACTGTTTCTTTTCTTTCTTTTTACAGCCCCACTTACTGGCTTGCGTTTCATGCACCATCTGTCATCATGTTCCCAGATCTCATCCATTACTTTGTTCACAAGTACAGTGTTATGACTGATTAAAAAACTACAACAATAAAACCAAATATTAGCCAACTGGAATCTTTAATCCTGCTGGAAATACAGCACAGAGTAGAAATCCTGATCGATGAGTTACAGACAGTTCTCTGCCGTATTCCCCCATAGACAAAAATGTAGATCTTTTACAATACTCACTCATCCTATGCACGGTGAATATGCTAAGATTCATGCACGGATTCGGAGGAATTAACCACAAGGGATTTAAACATCCTATCTCACGTGTGCTTTGTCTTCATTAACCCAAAGATCAATATGTCATTGGTTCAATTTACAGCAGACATTGATGACATTGAGCCCATCATTCTATTTGTTCCAAGCCACTTCATCCCACCCTTAACCCCGTGGTAGGCCACTCACATACTGGCTCCAGCTTCTGCATCTCCCACTGTCTTGTGTAATGCCCCCTACAAGACCATTTTCACAATAGTGTTTGTGCAGTAAACAGAGCTTGTTATTATTGTGTGCAAAGCTCATGCCCATGCCCCATGGGAGAGGGGTTAGCTAATAGATGTTAAAGTATGGTGAAAGGAATACCAAAATATTAAGTAGAAGAATGCTTCTGCTGGCAGCTTGATGTTATGCTAATAAAAAGCCAATGCTTTTTTATGCAAGCAATATATAATGTACACACCGGAAAGGTCCGCTAAGGTCTTTCAGTTAGAAAAGTTATTATTGATAGAACTGTAAGGACACGATGAAGAAGATCTCTTTAGAAAATACAGCAAAGACATTTACAATAAAGGTCACACTCAAGGCTGTAAAAGATTTATTTTATGACAATGTTGTGTATTCCAAAGTTTTTGTTGTTGTTGTTGTATTCCTCTCTGTGTAGCGACCACTTCAGCCAAGTTCCATAAATAACCATTTCTAAAGAGCTTTACATTACCCCATTACGTTTTTCAATTTCCTCATACACAAGCGGAGACAGAAAGGCTCTCTGATGTCGGATCACAAAAGTGCAGACTAGTGCTTCTTATGAAATACTGGCTCTGGCTCTTCTGTGCTCGTCCAGTACGTTTCCTGAATCTGCTCTTCATCCGAGGGCCGACGACACGAGCTCAGGTCAGCCGAGCCAGTCGTTTCCTGGTCAGAGCCGAGTGGAGCCGAGTGGAGCAGGTGTCACGAAGCCGTGTTTAATAGGATCTCCCCAAGCTTCTTAGACATATTCCATTACTCCAGAGCTGTGTCCCACTTTCTGGGTGATATTACTCCTCATATCTTTGGCCTGTTGGGTTTGTTGCCACTGTGTGTGATGAACCTGCTAGTCAGTTGCAGTAAACTGTCGTATCTGCTCCTTTCATATTTGCTCTTATTACCTCCGGGTATTGCTTTTAATAGGCATATTGAGAAATACTTGACTGTAATGGTATGCATTCGAAGCAGAGAGGTCAGGTGTCTGCAGCAATAAAGCAACAAGCTTTTCGAACACTTATTTTCGGTTCTGTTTAACAGGGATTTATTCAGTAACTGCTTTATCTTTTTGATAGATATTTAATTAAAGGTCTCACACTTTTCAAGGCAAACACTTCCCACTCGCACCTGCTGACCTGCTTTTCATGTTTCATTTTAAAATACAAGAAGGGGAGGGCGAATGTACCAGACTGACGTACATAAAAAAAAAAAATGATGGACATGCTTTCCCAGGGCTCGACCTGAAGTGACTCTCAAACATACACAAAGACACATATGGCTGCGCAGCTCATGACCTGCTCAGATAGCCTGGCACACCGAAATGTCTGTGGATTGTATGGTCAGCTGCCCATTACAAAGCCTCTTGACAGCTTTTGTCTTTATTTAGTTCTCTCACCTAGCTGGCTGCGGGTCAGCTCTGGCTTGCAAAAGGGCTTATTTCCTTACTTAGGCTGGCGCAGCTTACATCCCTGGAGAGACAAAGGCCGCCGTAGACTTTCTGTCTTCATCACTCACCAGGCTGCCCGCCGTGTCTGGGAGCTTTGGATGCTTTGTTTGTGGTGGTGGTGGTGGTGAGACGGAGATCAAGGTTTGGCGGTGGTTAAATTTAGATTTCAAAAGGCACTCTGCATTTTTCAAAGCACTTTACAAGACCAGAGTGGACACTACAATGCAATTAAATATCTTCAAAATGCACCAGCAGGATTTGTGAGCTGCTCCAGTAGCAGTCATGGCCTGTGCTCCTATACACAGTCCCTTAAACTGCCATGTTTAGTGTCAGCTGTGCTGAAATAAAAGTCAATGATAACCCATTGGCAAAATAAAGCGTGCAACAGGTCTAACATTAGGGAAGAATACAACTCATATCCATGTTCGCATTATGTTTTTTCAGGACCTTCCCCTTCCTCAAGTGTCATTTGTACCATAAAATGACAACTCCAGAAGTAATGTAAGTCAGACATTGGCTGGTGTTAACATGTTTTCGAGTATTCTTTGTTGTAAATGTATTATTTTAGAATCTCAGAGGTTTTTTTTGTTATACTATGATGTCAGAGAATATTAAAGTTTCTTCTAAAATTCAGTAATCAACATATCTTTTGTCTATTTGTTTAGTTTGTAGTTTCTCCTTGCTTCCTTTAAGCTAAGCTCCATTAAAGCACAGACAGGAATCAAACTTTTCATCTCATTTTTCGCGCAGAAAGTGAAACATATTTATCAAAAAGTAAAATGATTACTTTCATTTTAAACTTTTTCTCGAGATTGACATTTTTATGGATTCCTCAAGATTCACACTTATATGACTGATAAGTAATCTTAGCTTCAAATTATCTGCCCTCCTCCTCTCTGGTATGTAAATATGGTATGCAGTAATTAACTCAGGATGGACATATGGGATACACACACATATACATATATATATATATATATATATATATATATATATATATATATATATATAACCCTGAGTAGCTACATACAGCACTTAGTGTAGAAGTGCCCTGACCCTTGCTCTGCTACCACTGATGCCAGCAAGATAGATATTTTCAAGGCAAACACAATTAAACCTGTGGGCTGAAATACATCACGAGAGGCGATGTGAGGGAGATGCAAGCATCTGTATCCTGACATGTTGTGTAGCTTCCAGCCTCCTCTCAAATAATGCTACACATTTGTCACCCCCGCTCCCGCCCACATGCTCCGCCGCTGACGTGCAGGAGAGTTCCTGCTCTTTGGAGTGGCCGCCTCACTTTTATAGCAACAAGGTGGTGCGGGGCAGACACACTCACTGGTGGACATATTCATTATTCAATAAATGCTTTACATATTCCCGGTTATGAAAGCACAACTCTGTCTGGGTGTGATTACACTGTGCACTCCAGGCTATCGGGGGAGATAAACTTGGCATATGAGGATCAATAGAAGGAGGTTTAGAAAATTCTGTCACTTCTTTTAAAAAATAAAAATAAAGTTTTGTCAGCTTGAAAATGAATGTTAGACTGAAGCGCACACAATTTGAATTTACACTGATGTTGATTTGACCAGCTTTGAGCCATGTTTTGTCATTTTATACAGCACATTAAACCAGGAATACTGAGAGCAGAACATTTCCAAACGTAATGCACGTTACATCTTTGACACTATGATTGCCTATAAAGGTACCTTACTGTACAGTGCTTTAGTGTGAAATAGAGGGTGGGGTAAAGGTAAAGGTTAGGCGTGTAATGTTGAAGGTGAGGGGTCAAGGAATTCATATCCACCAGTAGACAGGTACACCATACAGAACCCCCTACACAGGGTGTTTGTGTGTTTACATGTGCTTTGGTATGTGTTTTTGTATGTGTGCATCTGTGTCTGTTTCTGCAACACTGAGCTATATTGAAAAGATAATCTGTGTTTTTGTGCCATTCCTGCCAAAAACAGTAGACTGATAACCTGATTTGTCGGTAACCTTACACTTGGGGGACTCTGATGACAAATATCTTCCTGGGAGGCCTTGGCAGCTGCAGCCCATATATTACTGAAGGGTCACCTTGGCCCAGTCCCCATCTCATCACAGAATAGCGTTCAGTACCTTCTCACTGTGGACAAGGCCATACTTCATGCTGCCATATATCTTACCTGCCAGAGCATCTCTCGGTGTATCAGTATAAATAGTAGAGAGCTGATAAACTCAGTGTGGATACTTGCGGTGTTCTGCAAAAACAATAATATTTTCCACAGCGGTCCAGAGATAAAAACTGCATGGAGCCAAGCATGCAAACAGACCTGAAAACAGTCGTGCAGAGTATCATTGAAGACAAGTATAATGAAAGATTAAGTATTGATGTGTCGCAGCATCATAGCCCAAGGTAAGAAACTGTATCTGCAGTGCGTTACATTAACTACAAAAGACAGTATACCAAATGTGGAGCATGCCTTGTAGCAATTGTGGGATGCAGCAACTTAAGGCGTGTAATAAAAGTAAAAAGTACAAGAAAAAAATAGTAGAGGGGGTTGATAAATGTCGGTTACCTAGCAACAAGAGGCTTAGAGGGAACTCGAACAATAGCTATAACCCCTGTTCTGCGGGCAAGTGTCATATCATTTGTCACGATTAAGCATCGGGAGGCAAGTCAAATTCAGGGACAAATAATCATGGCGGTGTTAATGCCTCGGCCGTTTCTGCCAAAACATTAGCGGAAGCTAAAACTGTGAGCTATTGTTTTGTGGGGCCGTTTTCCAGCGCTGGTAGCTGTGTTAAAATGTAGCCTTTGGCAATAGATGTCAGTTCCAGAGTGTGGATCTAATGAATAGATATTCTGTCTGATTAGTCTAACACTGATGCATATCGGCTGATCTGGTGCTGTATATAGGTGTGTGAGTGCGGTGTTGAGTAGGAGGAAAAGTTTGTGGACTTGAATACCAATAAGAGTGTGAGCATAAACACTTTTTATGAGTTAGGTTCGGTGTGTGTGTGTGTGTGTGTGTGTGTGTGTGTGTGTGTGTGTGTGTGTGTGTGTGTGTGTGTGTGTGTGTTGGAGGGGGTGTGGGGGTAGAATCCGATAGGTGCTCCCTTTCTCCTCAGTGTTTCACCGATCAATGCCCTCCCACAGGAGACCTCATGACTTCACTCACAAAGAGATTCTGTTACCTTTTTCCCCCTTTGTCTAGGAAACAAGACCCTCGTCAAACCAAAGAGATTCTTTTTCAACCATTTTCTTCTTTTGGAGAGCCTCCATGTAATTATCTAGTCGTTTGTAATGTAGGCTTATCTGGTTGAAAGTACCTTTTAATATGTACATACACACAGAAGAGGCACAAACAGGAAATAATGAATAATTAATGATGAGAGATGCACTTGTCTCCTACTTATTGATTTCCATCCAAACTGTCTGCTGAAGGATTTTGGGTGAACCTAAATTTCATTCTGAAATATGTGATGTTTAGTCTTAACAGTATGCTTGCCGTATGCTAGTGCGTTTTGTTGATCAGGTTTGTCGAGTAGCAATTGAATTGCCTTCCAATTTCATCATTTCACTAAATGACATGTTTGCATTGACATTACCTTTGACCATTGAAAATAGCTCAACATCTGACACTTCCCAAACCATGTGCATAGGTACCCCTCCAGCGCTAGTTTTATATGTGGCAGGGTCGGCCTGTCAGTCTCGACTTGTTTCAGTGCATCGTGTCTTTCCAAAATAAACTTTCATCTTAAAGGAAGTTAGGTTTAGGTCACAAAACCACTTAGTTAGGTTAGAGAGCAGAGCGTGGTGGAAATTAACTTGACTGACTAACCTCTCACGTCACTACTGCTTGTCTAGCAAGTGACAAACGAGTCTCACTCCCAACTCGTCAAATATCGACGGTTGGTCAGTGGCCTTTGGAGTTTGATATTGATGCACAGAGCATTTAAAAGAAGGACAAAAAGGCCAGCAGTGTGCTGGGGTGTCCACTGGATACGGTGGAGGTAGTGGAAGACAGGAGCATGATGGCTAAACTATCATCCCTGATGGCACAGTTTAATTTCTCAATGTACTCTGAAATTAAAGCATAGAACAAATAAACAATTGAAGATCAAAAATAAATCATAGAATCGTTTTGTTTAACAAAATGTAATCTACATTTTTGACTCATCAAAGTAGCCACCTTTTGCAGATATAACAGCCGAACACACTCGTGGCATTCTTTCTACAATGGAAATCAAATATTGTTCAGAAAGTTCTTCCCAACACTGTTGCAGAAGTTCCCACATATGTGTTGCACTTGTAGGTTGCTTTGCTTTCACCCTTCTGTCCAGTTCATCCCAAACCAGCTCAATGGGGTTTAAGTCCGGAGACTGTGCTGGCCATTCCATGATTTGAAGCCTACCGTCTTGTTCTTTTCTTCTAAGGTAGTTCTGACATAGCCTGGAGGTATGTTTTGGGTCATTATCTTGCTGTAGGATGAACCCCTGACCAACTAGACGTATACCAGAGGGTATTGCATGGTGCTGCAAAATGCTGTGGTAGCCGTTTTGGTTCAGGGTGCCAGTCACTCTGTGCAAGTCGCTGACTCTGGATCCAGCAAAAGAGCCCCAGACCATCACGCTTCCTCCTCCATGTTTTACAGTTGGTGTAACACACCAAGGAACCATCCTTTCGCCTACTCGGTGGTGTACAAAAACCCTGCGTGATGAACCCAAGAAGCGCTAGCTGCTAGCTAGCGCTTCTGCTGCTACCGGCCACTGCTGCTGCTACTGCCCGCTGCTGCTGCTACTGCCCGCGTCCCCTCTGCCCAAGTCGGGTGTCGAGCCTGGTCCCGCTACCTTGGGTGGTTTTCAGGGAGCTAGCGGAAGTTAGCGGGGAAGTGACGGAGCGCTAGCAGGAGCCCCAGCTGGCTACAGCGGGGAGCTGTCGGGGACACTGACCGAAGGTAGTAGCGGCTTGTAACCCGAAATTTACGGTATATAGAATTCAGTATTGTAGATTCTACTGTTTTCTACCGTTCATTATTTTTAATTTTTTTTTACTGTGTCTCTTGTGTGCACTTTACCCTGTTTGCTGCTGTAATCCCGACATTTCCCCACTGCGGGACTAATAAAAGAATATCTTACCTTATCTTATCTATGGCGTTCGTATGAGAAATACTGGGCTTTCAATGTACTCCAATGCAAACCTGTTTACGTGGATATTAGACGTTCAGATCAACGTAGTGGGTCGCGGGTCACTTGTCACGTGAGTAGTGACTGACGTGACAAAATGTCCACTTTACTCTTAGTTATGCACGGGACACAAGCAGCAGTCTATTTGACACAAGCCCTGTGTTTACGAGTCGGTAGTGAAACCGTGGGAGCGGTGTGGGAGAGGCGATGTACCCAGTGACAAAAAGGAAAAACTTTTAGACACGTTTGGAAAGTTTGTTCCCATGGTCTTTCTAATATTCAGTTTGTGAATGTTAAAGCTGTGACAACAGTATGTAACAATTGTGCTGATCAGTATGCTAAAGAGAGAAACGTTGTGGGAGAACAGCATAGTTAAAGTAGGGAGATTGTTTTTTTCAGACAGAATAGAGTAGCAGGTTGGAGGCCTTTGTTTTACCCTTTTAGAGACATATTCAAGCTGACTCTGAAAACTATTGTTCAACAAGTTTGTGCTTACGGTGGCATTTTAGGGGACGCCTCAAAGTGGCTGCCGAATCATGCAGAAGGAGCAGGTTGACAGAATGATGATTCTCAGGCTTTCTGTGCTGAGGAAATACAGATGGTATACAGTGTGTGGATGGAGGCTTAAGGATGGAGAGAAAAGCGAGGGGAAGAGATGCAATGAGACGTGTTCATCCAAATTGAGACAGTGAGCAGAGCCGAATGAAAACAGAGTGTGTCGGAATTAAAGGGGAAGATAATGGGACAGAGAGAGATGAAGAGCAGCAATCGAGGTGAAAGTGAGAGAACATGAGGAAGATACAGTAAATGTGCAGAGGGTGGGCAGAGCTGAGAGAAAGAGCTGTTTACCAGAGAGAGGAAGGCAGCAAACGAGAGAGAGACTGCAACAGAAGACATATAGATAATCGACGTGGGTGAGAGGGAATAAGAGAGGGGGTGGTCGAGAGTGAAACAGACAGTGACAGAGTGCACAACGGGTAGAGAATGAGATAAAGGTAAGCGGGGGGCGGAGGTTGTGAAGGAGAGATTTCCAACAAATGGGCGACAGTTGTAGAAAAAAAAAGAGAGAAAGAGAAAGCAGAGAAGAGTCACCTTTGTTCCTCCTGGACCAAGTCCTCCAGCCAGCCACAGGGCAGCCAGGACGGATGCGACCCTGGCCGGGGCTGTGGAGGGCATCGGGCGGGACGAGCACTTGCAATGGGGACATTAACAAAGCGTGAAATTAAAGCTGCCATGCTGCAGGGACCCTGGGCCCAACACGCCATCATGATCATCACCCCTCCGAGGCCCGCTCGGAGGCTGGAGGGAGGCGGTAGCTGTGGGGCAGTGACAGGGAGCTGGGTAATAGAGCAGGCTCTGTATTACCGTAATGATGTGTGGAGAAAGGACAGAGGAGGGAGATTATAAAAGGAGGTTCTAATCACTCCTGCGTGACAGCACGGCTCTATCTGGTACCACAGGCGTTACCGCTGCCTCACGCAGGAGCTGTGTCTTGTGAATTAAGAACTGCTGACGAGGCTTGAGTGTGTGTGTGCACGTTTTCCAATTTGAACAACTGTGCAGCTTGTCACTCGCTGTCGTGCACCTGCATGTTTGTTTTCCCAAGTGGAGTTCAGCTGACATGATAAGGTGACATCCTGGTAAACACACTTTTCAGCGTTTCGATTTATGGCGGCCATCACGACGTGAAGTGGCAGTGGACATAACCACAGGTTTCAATAGCGGTGGCAGTTACATGTCTAGGCTTTTTTTTTGTTTACTGTATGGACCTGAACTGACTGAGAGTCACCCTTATGCAGTCACAGCTTTCCCTCCAAACTTCATTGTGACTATTTCATCGCTGCAACATCTGTTGAAAAGGAATCAAATTAGGATAAGTCTATTATCCATTTTGTCAATCAAGAATAATGGGAAAATTGCTTAAACCTTAAAGGACCATATCAGTGATTTTACAACTTATATTTACTTGAAATCGCATGTGCTACGCATTTGCGAACCATATTGCTGTGTTTTAGAAATTGTGATGGATGTTTCCTGCCATTTTTGGCTTCCATTGACTCCCATTCATTTATGGTGTATGATAATCAGTTAGCATTAGCACTAGTCTCCATTAGCCATTGACCGAACTATTGGCAATAATTTTTGACCTACATTATCGATATGAGGTAATGACGTGCATAGCTTTGTATTTTAGTAAGACTGTTGACAGTGCTGATTGATTTATTACAGTATGCTGCGTATATGATTTGCAAAGGAACCTAAACTCCCAAAGAGGCTGCTTCTTTAAGTAATTGACAAGACAAATACCTTACACTCCCAAGCTATTTCACAGGCATTGTTCACAATCTTCTTACATTTTATAGACGAAACAATTAATCAACAAAAGATGAAAGATTGTATGTTGATGCAAATTTTTATTCTCTTTCCGACAACACTAAAAATAGCATAACATTTTCTCCTCAGCTGATATGTGCACCTAATTAGAGCTCTTTGGATCACTTTAGAAAATGATTGAGCAGTTTGAGGTCCTTTTTAAAAGAAACGCAGCACAAAAGAAACAAAATTGCACACATAACAGGTGCAATTTTATGCACACCACCAAATTGTATTCAGTGTAAATGCTCTGTTGAATTGAGTCTCTTGTTCTTGTGTCTGTAGTCACATCAAAAAATGTAATTGATGAATGTCCTCCGGATTTCCTTTTTTAAACTTCCTTTGAATCTAAAACACCATCGTTCCTATCCTCCGTCTTCTGCTCTCGCCCACACACTGTGAGGAGAATGGAACGACTGGAGGACAGTGTAACATTTTCTCCTCGTACGTGTCACTGTCAGCGGAGCGCTGGTGCTCTGCGGCACTGGCGGCCAGTTAATAACCCTGGTGTGAGGTCTAGTGACGGGGCATCATCAGCCGGCTCCGTGCTGCTGTCAGGAGCCATTTACCCCAAGCAGCTCCTCGCCTAATGGAACATCCGAGTCAATAAAAGCAATCATCACTGCCAATCCTACTGAAAGCCAGGAAATTATTTTAGGTGGTCAAGAGAAAACATGGCGGAGGTGTTTGAAGATATCTGTCCAGGGAGGAGCTTGATGTGCACTTAGCCAGTCAACCTATTAAAGTCTTCTGTCTTTTGTGAATACATTGATGATCGCAGCAGGGCTTTTCTTCAGCGACCGCAGCCTCGCAATGAACCGGCCTTTGTTTAAGCATGCAGATCCCACATTTTGATCTCTCTCGGTGGGCCCGGGCAGTTGTTTGGTGGGAAACCGAAATCTATGTCTGGCTGTGTCCGATCGGGTACACACTTTATGAACAACCATGTTTTTACTCCCACCACGGCTTAATGAACCTCTCTCTGCATCCACTCAATATCCCCTCAGTGAGGACCTCCATTGTGCCTCCGAAAGGTCAATAGCTGGACAGTGTGTCTTTGAGAGGATTTCTGCCTTACTCTAAGACTCTTAATGGTGTTCAATGGAGAGACCCACACAACATTCCCAAGGGGCCGTTCCCAGATATCCGCCCGTGATACCTAATCCGGGCCCATTAGCTCTCCTTCCAGCCATGAAAGAGAGCGGCTCCCTTGCATCTCACGAATTAAAAATTAACCAGCTAATATCCATTTGTCTGATGGGATGCTCTGCGCGGTTGAAACAGCAGATTCCCCAAGCGATGATCGGTGAGGGATGACTTTTGGAACCCAATCTGCTGGAGGGAAAACGCTGACAGAGATGGGAGGAAGAAACAGAGGGATAATGCCTGTCCATCACATCCATCACGACTGACTCACGTCTGTAACAGCTGGCTACCGCGAGATGACCCTCTCCATAAAACTAGAGTCTACTCCTGAGCTGTCACATAGCGCACATTAATCCACGCCTGTGCGACGCCGCATCGTGGCCTTGCGGTTATTTCCTTACTTGTGCAATATTACGAGTTAGGCAGAGTATCCTGCGGTATATATTTAACATTTCATGAATAATTAGTGCGTCATCACACAAGATGAGATGTTTGTTGTGCTCGCAAGTGCCGCACTACAAAAGGGAAATACAGTTTTTTTTTTTTTTTTCTGCAAAAGCAGCTCAGCGAAACCGTCCGCATTGCATAATAAAAAAACTATTTGTGCTGTGTCGCCTCCTATTCCTTTTTAGATCCTTGTGCTCAAGGGCCTCGCCAACCTGCTGGCTACCATGCATCTCTCCTCTATTGCTGAGTGGCTAACTACTCTAACCGCAGTGGGGGGGGGGGGGGGGGGGAGAAAAAGAAAGAAAAAAACAAAGAAGAGTAGGACAGGCTTGTTTCTCTGCCCCCATCCCTCTGCAGGAATTTTCTGCCTTTGATTTCTTTTTTTTTCAATAACCAAGGGCTCTTTTCACTGTTGCCAACTCAACGAGAGCTTATGTGTCCTTCATCCAATTCCAACCCACCACTCTATTACTCTCTCTCTCTCTCTCTCTCTCTCGTGCATCGCTGCTGTCTCTTCCTCTTCGTTTCTCTGCTTTCCCTCTTTCAAATATAGCTTCTGTGAAAAATGCTGCTATGTGTTTCTTGTGGCTCCAGTCTTTGAAGAAGCAGAGTATTTCAGATAATTCATGTCTCTCTCTCTCTCTCTCTCTCTCTCTCGTGGCTTAAGAGGTTGCGTGTGATGCAGTAAAATTATGTTTAGTTGATCACGTTCTTTTATCTACAATTAGACTGAAAGGGAATTTTCTTGAATCTTTGCATGCCGGTACTATAGATATCAGACATGAATAGCTTGTGAAGTCAGAGAGAAGACAAACTCTAATCTCCCTTGTCGAAAAAAGACAAAACCTAATGTCCTCCACTGATAATGAAACATTTGAAAGATTTTTTACTCAGTGATTGTCATAGCTTTCATATTCAAAAAGCCTCATCATTGATATTGTTATCTATATTATTGGCAACTGCTCTAAAGAATACAAATGTACCTAACAGCACCATGTCACTGTCTCTCTGGTTTACTGGCAATTAGGAGGATCCAGGGTTTTATCCCTTTCCAATAGTTATTTGTGTCTTGCAGTGAAAGAAATTATTGAAGGAACTGAGTGAAAGCATACAGTAGGCAAAATTGTAACATTTCATCTGCTGAGTAACGTAACAATTTAACAGTAGAATATTCCTGGAAGATATGTTTTAATGTTCATCTCAATCAGTACATCATGCTTATTAATGCATTATTGCTGCTGCAGCAACTCAGAGGGACATTTTATGAATGAAATTGAGACTAGACCCACGTTATCATGACCTGTCATTATCACAGTGCTGAGTGTGACTTTATTCTGACCGATTTCCTCTCGAGAAATGCAGCAAGGTGCATCAGTACTTCTTCAAATTGGGTCTTCCTTTTGTCCAGCCGCTGAGATGGAAACCGCAATCATTAACATGTGTGACTGCGTGTTGGTTAATGATACAAAGAGCTCTGTGTGTTCTCGTCATTAACTTCCATTAACTGTTTTTCTGCCTCATTGAATCCTGCGTTAATTGCGCAACAGTTATACGATAAAAGCATCCTGCTCTGGAGTCCGTGTAAGGTCCCCTGATCATTATGCATCAACTCTATTTGATTTATGTGCTGTTATCCTCTTGGGCGAAACACCTTTCTGTAAGCTTGAATTATTAAGAAATGTAATATGTTCAGTATGATAAGATTGTAAAGTGTATTTAAATATCACAGTGATCCAAGCGATGAACAATGCAGCACAGAATCAGAATTGTGTGAAAAGTAGGTTTTCAAACAAGTATTGCAGATATCAAGAATTGAATATATCTGAATTGAAATTAAAGTCGTGCGCAGTGTTTAGAAGTGGTATTTTTGTGCAGAAATGTGCCTTGGTAATTTCTATGCGAGGGGATGAGAGTTCATGTCGGTGGGGTCCGGGCCTTGTTGATGAGGTCAGTTGCACATGTTTTTGTGGCATTAGGCTGTTGGACCGCAGCCTCCTGCCAGAGGGGAGTGATTCAAAGAGTTTGTGTCCAGGGCGGGAGGGGTCGGCCACAATCTTTCCTGCCCGCCTCAGGGTCCTGGAGGCGTGCAGGTCCTGGAGGGACGGCAGATTGCAGCCAATCGCCCTCTCAGCAGAGCGAATGATACGCTGCAGTCTGCCCTGGTCTTTGGCTGTGGAGGCAGCGTACCAGGTGGTGGTGGAGGAGGTGAGGATGGACTCAATGATGGTAGTGTAAGAGTGCACCATCATTGTCTTTGGCAGGTTGGACCTCTTTGGTTGCAGCAGGACGTGCTGATGATCAGCTCCCACTTGGGGTCCCGGATGATCCATAATTACAAGGGTTGTTACAATGTTTTTATTTGTCATTGTATGACAGGGTTGCACAACTAAATGTAGATTGTTGTCCCAATTTGCTACATGGGAAAGAAAACAAACAATTAAATAGAAAAACATTCACAGTCACACAAGGGGATGGGGGCGAGTGGGCCGGCACTCTCTCTGCACAGTTATAATAACTGCCATTGTGTTATTGGTAAACCATTTTCTCTGTGAATTAAATAAATTAGTGCTACTTTTTATTATTACATTATTTTTTTATTCTGACTGAAAGCAAGCTGACAAAAATAGGGTAAGACTTTTACTGCAAGCGGTGTCTGAAAATGAATTGATTACAATAAAATGGGATATCTTATGTTTTCTGATGATATGAAGGGCTGTAATACGCTAACAGGCTTATCTGTCGTCAGACTGCTCGCCGATGGCATCATATTCTAATATCAGTTGGTTTTTATCATGTTTTCGATTAACGTAATATCTCAGGAACACCTCAAGTGAATGTCTTCAAATTTGGCACAAATGTCCACTTAGATTCCAGGATGAACTGATTTCATTTTGGTGGTCAAAGTTCACTGCGATGTCACAAAACACTATTTTTTTACCATAACTCAATAATAAGTATATGTCTATTCCACACAAATGTCTAACAGGATTAAATGAAGGAGTGATGACATTTTAAACAGATATGGATGTAATTTGCAATATGACTGATTTTAGGAAGCCTGCGATTGCTTGGTGTTAATACTAGTTTCTAAATGATGGACATGTGAACTAAATTAATTACTTGAAAGCCTCAAAACCACTGATGCATCTCCGTTTGACAGAGAATACGTTGTAGCTCCTCCCTTTACAGAGTAAAACACATTTCCTATGACACTGAACCAAGTTGTTGTCATTAGTTGAGGAGACCATAATCTCAAGCGAGTGAGGAATTTAGTTTGTATCTCCTACAACACTGTCATGGAGTGGAATAATAAATGTATGCTGATGACATTGTGCATATATGCTTAATCTGTTCTTTTGCAAAAACTGCATGCAAGCTTTGTTATAGGTTAACCGTCAATTGCAATTGAAAGCATGCTATAATCAATTGCATCCTTAATAATTGCATTCAAGCATCCCTGAGTACTTCTGGTTGTGTATCATTTCAATGTTATAGGAATGTTTACTTATTCTTTCTTACAGGGTAGTATATATACTGTTATACTGTTATTGTAACCCACTAGAGATGGCTACATTTATGGCTACATTTATTTTCCACACATCACAATATCCATTTCAGTCCATTTTTTTCAAATATAATCATGGTCTGTATTGTATTTTTTATAATGCATGATGTACAGAAAAAGTGACTGCACTAGTATTGAATCAGCCTTCAAATTAGCAAGTGCCAACTGAGGGTCACTCCTGATAGAAATTAATCACCAGAAGTATTTTTTTCCCAATTAATTTCCCCAAAGAGAAAGAAATTAATAAGGAGGAACTGCTGATAACAGGAACCATGTATGAAGCTTCATTCCAGGAGTGTTATGTGGTTCGGGCCTGATATGGTAGCTCATCCCCTTTTTGATTTGCAGTAATTCAGCTAACCATTTATTCCAAATTGCAGCAATAATTAAGAGGTTGTTTAGAGTGAGAGTTATGTTCTAATACTCTGATGGATATAAGTTGTTTAATTGACTGGGTTTAAGATCCTAAATGCCACTACTTAATTAATACAACATTAATGTGCAGAAAAGCTGCATATTTTCAACGTTATGTTCTGTTAAAATCTAGTTTTGTGAAACCGATTGGATGGCAATAAGTTAATTATGTATGTTTCAACATCAAGAGGACCAAGATCACGGATTCAAAAATGTGTTGCTCAGCAAACGTTTGGTGCTCAGGGTAGAATAGATGTTATTTGGTGATTGTTTTTATTAAATCTGGCAAGGGCAAAGCAGGACTCCTTAGCACCACAGCTGCAAAAGCAAAAGCAAATGACCAGCACAAGACATTGTATTTGACCTTCACAGGCACAGGCTGTTTATAGGTCTGCTCCACTGTCCACACTGAAAAACAGGCCTGGTGTTAGCCACCAGAAATACAGCATTATTGAGCGCAGGCACCAGTTTCTCTGTCTGGCACCTACATATTGATGGCCGTTACCAAAACAATTTCCTTCCTCTGCTTGCAACAGCGCTGGCTCTTATTCGTCTGACAGGATCCTATTCCTTGAACATTGTGCACTGTCCAATGTTATCATTTATAACCTAAAAGGAAATGAACATTTCCTTTCCAGGTCAATAGAACAGGTCATTTTGGAACATGAAGTCCATGTGTACTTATGACTGTTTGTGTGTGCGTGGGTGTGTGCAATTACGTGCGTGTGGTGAATGGAGGAGGACCTACCTGATAACCCAAGACATTTATGGCATGGTAAAACTTGTGTTAACGTCATTTGCACCAGCCATTAGGAGGGTGTGGTGGATATCCGGGCTGCAGTTCAGCGGGAGTTGCGCCAAGCTAACGATTGATCATGTTAAGGTTAGAAGGCGGAGTAGATGGGATGTCAGTATCCTAAAGATATTCAGGTCCTCATTACTGGGGGTCACAGCATCCATGCCCTGCACGTTCAACCGAGTCGCTTGACTGCTCATGCACTAACAGCCGGGCTGCACTGTAAGCAGAGCACTCTCTCTGTGTCCATTACATTGCTTCACTTATGGTTTCTGCAGTTTACCAAATCTGTCCTTTTTTTGACAGTTACATTTGGAAATACCAAATGTGGATTTTAAGTATTTGCAGAATTTCGGGTCTTTATTAATACATTTCTTAATATTCATAGTTGCAACTTGCAAAACCATGAAAGTATTCCTATTCCAGACAGCTTGTTAACATGCCTGTGTGCCTCTGAACCGTGTGGGGGGATATTTTTCTGAAATCCTCTCCTGAGGCTGTGTCAAAAAACAATTTCAACTACTGGTGAAAGAGCCAGAAAGTTGGCCAGCACCTATAAATTATGAATTACAGTCTTGTCCTGAGCCTTCACAAGGTGAGAGCAAGGATGCGGAAGGGGAGCGGAGGCTGTTTGTGTGCATTGTATTTGCTCTAGAAAATGAGGATAATAGGGCAGTATTTATACATTTTCTATTCTCACTGATGATTCATGACACATTGTGCTGGCTCCCACTGAGTGGGGGTCTGGGGACCACCTGGATTAGCTGGAGCCCCCCGTCCCCAGGAACACGAGGAGCAGTTTAATTCGACTGTTGTAATGAGGCAAATGTATTAAGAAGTCTGAATTTACCCTGCCTGCTGCCATATCTCTCATTGTGGCAATTACGGGTCCACTGTCTCCTTTTTTTTAGCGGGTGCTTAAAAATAATAAAAGGCCAGGTATATGAGATCCCCTCGTGTCCAGCTGTCGAGTGCATGTGTTCAGAGGCTGCAGGACTTGAGGGGGGTGGCAGTAATGAATGGACACAGCAGCGACTGTAGCCGAGTGGATTCGAAGATCCTCCTGACCGACCTGTATGTGTTCTCTCCACAGAGGCAGAAAGAAGCGTGACTGTGCAGCGAGAAACGTAAAAAAATAAATAAAAATACTCCCCACCTTCCACAGCTCATTCTTGGGAGGGGGGGGGGGGGAGAGAAGCTGTGCGCGGACTTGAGCTCGCGAATTAACTTGCTAAAGAAGAGCAAATGTTCTTGCAAACAGGGGAAGACATAACATTTTGGTCTCGCCTTCTCGCGCACGCAGGCGGCGACACTCAACACTCGAGCGGAGCTGACGTGAACCCGCGAGCAGCGAGCCGCCACGAATAGATCCAGTCTGCACGAGCCCGGCCGGCCGACCGGGATAGGACCTCGTGCTCCTCTGGCAGCGGACTCGTTTCTTTCCCACCTCTTCGTATCGTTCCCTCTCCGTCTGGTTGGCGCTAACTCGTGTGTTTTTGCGCATGTTAATTACATGAAGTGGATTTTTTGTGTGTGTGTTGTTGCTACGAACTGAAGACGGGACTAAACGGAGCGGGTTCAGAGCAGGAGAGACATGCCAACGGCGGTGACAAAGAGGAGATTCAGTAAGTGCACCGTTATCTTTCTTTCTTCTTCTTTCACTGAACTTGAGACCAACTTGCTGCTGGTGAACTCTGCCGAAATGTCCTTCATCCGTGTGTCTGTTTGTTCGGCGTGTTTTTATGAGCTGGAACCACTTTGAAAAGGCTTTTTTTCTTCTGAAGGTGTAACGGCTCAGGCGGCTCGCGCTGGCACAACCGGTCTCCAGCTAACGTCAGACAGCCACGCACACGGCGTGTTGCTGTTTAGTATTTATTTACGCTAACTCTGAATGCATTAGCTAACAACTACTTTTTAATTTCACAACCGAAGCAAATGATAATTGGTCCGCATGAATGAATCGTGGAAATATCCTGTGCTCCTTGTCCCACACGCAAAAACATCCACAGAAATGAAGGTGAACGGGGAAAGAAGCAGACTAGTTTTGTCTCAATCACTTATTAAGTGATTTTCCCCGACTAAGAAACCTGCGCAGAGTTGGCAATAGAACTGAGCGCAGGCACTTTTCAGTGAGCAAATGCTCTTTGCAGGGACGACAGCTTCAATCGAGAATCACTAATGAAATCATAAACAGGAGCAATGGTGGTTTGTGTCGCGTGAGCCTGTCCCCCTGTTTGTTTTATTTGACTGAAATGTAAAGATTTGATGCCATAGCTCTCCCCCCTCCTCCCTCATGTGTTGCGCGTGCACGAGTGCGTGACGAAGTCAGTCAGCAGCGCCTGAGCGCCTCCGGCAGATGAAATCTTTGCTCTTCTTTTCTTTATCATCGCCAGAGACAGGTATTTGAGTTCTTGTATGGCAATCTGCTCAAACGCTCCTGTCTTGTATGTGTCATTCATCTGCCCTTTGAAATCACTATTGCTGCAGCTCTGGCCGTGGTTGGATGTCAAGAATGTTCTCCTTGCGGCTGAGGCAAGAAAAAAAGAAGAGCAAAGGATACATTCAAGCAGTCACACATTATTGTAAAACCATTTTGTGTGTGTGTGTGTGTGTGTGTGTGTGTGTGTGTGTGTGTGACAGCTTTTGCGTGCGCACTACACAGCTATTAGCCTAAAGCCCTCTTCAGGTCTTGAACAGATCTGAAAGAGAATGAGCGTTCATCTGGGTGGATAAAGAAAGATGCTCAGCATTGCATCCAGCCCGCAGCACTGTTTTGTTTCTCTGAATAAAGGATTGGAAGCAAGAGTGACGTGCTGAAGTAGCCTCATGGCCATCCTCTATCAATACGTGAATCCGATTATCGCTGTCACAGACACAATGAAGAGACCATGCCATGAGCCAAACTGTAACATGGTGATACAGGGTGGGTTTGTTTCTTGGAATTGCATCAGAGGCTCGCTGCAACTGGATCCGAGGCCCGCTGCATGTTTGGGTGTCTAACCTTCAGCGTCTGTCGACTGAAAAGACAGTGACACGGTGTATTTCTATACTAGATTCGGGGTAATTGGATAGTTAAGGTTGTAGCCTGCGCGACAGAGGCCTCAGTGGGAAAGCCATGTTAAGATAGCATGGCTTTTGCGACACTGAATACATGCTGTTCAGGCTGCGGGGTCTCACTGTAAATTATTTCAGAATATAAGTGACTGTTTCTGGTTTTGTTTGGATGAAGCATCCACAGTTACCTTTTGTTATATAGTACATTGTAGCATGTACAGCTGTGTTGACAGTGCAGTTAGTTGCCATGTTGCTGAAGCATTACTGTTTTCTTCAATCATGTTGACTGGATGTTGAGAAGCTGCAGGGTTTCTTCTGTGTTTATCCGGATTTTCTGTTGTGTCTTTTTGTGGGCTTTGAACAATTATACAATCAATTAACTTTTTGACATTTTCTGTACAATATGTTAACATGTTCTGCCGTCATAGGTGTTTATTTACTGAATACTGACACATTCCCGCAATAGCAAGTAGCAGGCAAACAGGCCTTGGTACTCCAACCACACCAAAAATTATTCATGAGAAGACATATTAGTTATTTGACTTCATCTTCGTGATGCCTTAGAGATCACAGGGTGGCCCCCAATGGATCATCACAGTGCTTTCCTCTTTTGTTTCCTGCCAGACGAGTCAACAGTTAATTTGGTGTCTATTGGGATTTTTTTAATCAGTGTCTCTGAATGAAAATAACCTCGGCCTGTATTTGGTGACGTCATCTGCTAGGCTTATATTGTGGTTTGACTAATGGCTAAAAGAACAGAAACCCAATAAAATTCCAGATTTAATCTGAGTACAAGTCAAATAACCAATACTGATGTAAATAAACCTTAAACAGAACCAGAAAACAATAATATCTTAGTTCCAGTTGTTTTTTGGTATTAGTCCTTTCATGAATGATCTGTTAATTACTGCAGGAGGGAAACCAGCGACCAGTGTTGCATTTTGAACATTTGTGGCAGGGTTACCTCTTTTAAAACATGATTGTCATTTGAATGACAATTTCTGCACTCAAATGGGTTTACTCACGTTTTTTAATGCTGTCTCTGCTGTGTTTGTTCTTCCCGGTTAAATCTCTGGCCTGTGTGAGTATTTGTATGTCGTTGTGTTGGGTGTTTTCTAGCAGTCCTGGTCTGGGGCTAGTAGCCAGAGCATCTGCCTTTGCTTCCTCATATGCCGGTGCTCCCTGGAAGGGGCCGAGCTGAATGGCACTGTTCAAGAAAAGCAGCTCTTCTGTGGCCACACGCTGGAAAACCACTCGGCACAACCCTCTCCCGACTGACGCTTTCTCATGCTTGTCATATGGGGGAAGTCTCGGTAATTTCAGGGCCGTGGAGTTATAATGAGAGGTTTTGCCCATAGTGTGTTGGTCTGTGGTGGGCGGGGTCAGCATTTCTCCAGTTTATAGGGGATTATAACTGCTCTGAGATCCTTCACTGGCCTACTGTCAGGGCGTTGGCACAGAAGAACCAAGAACTCTTTTAAATTTGGCAAACTGGTTCAAACTGGTTGAGATGGCTCTTTTTTAACTTGGTGGGGTTACAGCATCCAGACTATAACCCAAAGTTAAAGGCTGCAAGTCAGGCTAGTAACTGTAGGTTTCAAGATTCAGATTCAGCTCCAGATATGAAGTGTGCATTTTAAGGATGTTTTTATTTCTGGGGTCTAAAGGACACCGCAAGTAACCACCATTGTCCTGCTTAGCATCCCATCCCCACGTAGAGACAGGCTACTCTTAGCAGCACGCTTGGTGGATTTTGAACAATGCTTGTTCCTTAACGTCAGCAGCATAAAGGCAAAGAGTGATTTACTACTCTGTCTGCAAGGGTAATGTTGGAGCAATTTGACTGCTGATTGAAACCAGGTCTCCCATTTCAGAGTCCACTGGTGGCATTATAAACCATTTACACCGATGTTTTACAGGGCATCCCTGCAACGGGGAAAGTGGAAACAGACACACGGCCTAAAAATGGCCTGCGCTACCATTAGAGACCTATTTTTATCCATTCCGTGTGTGATTTGTGGTCTTTTTATTCAAAGTATGTTAGTGCAGCTGAGTGAAGTAGTGAATATGGATGACATTGAAAGGTCAAATGTTAATCAGTCCTGTTTTTCATTTAATCAGAAGGACCCTCCCAGATATAGGGGGTCCGTCTGCTTTGGATTATGCTGGTTTTTCTGTTTGCGGTCCAGCTTTTTTCTCCAGCCATAATGAGCCATTACGTGTGAATCAGAACTGCAGTCCCAAATTCTCTGAAAATTGGCTCAGGCAATTTGCTGTGTCGAGGCCTTATGACGTATCTGCACTTGTTCTGTATTAGCATATGTTAGAAGGTAGCCATTACTAAATGAACCAAGCGGACTTAATTACATTTTCACCACCTAAGCCTTAAAAAAACACACAACTCATTACAAAGTCAAATTGCCGCTGAAGAGTAAGAGAAGAGAAAGAGCAAACACTAAGGAGAGAAAGATGGTGACATTTGATTTCTGGACCTGTTGCCACGGTTAATGACGAAAGCTCAAAATTTGCAGCAGCTGCTTCACAGTAACAACTTCGCAGCAAAAATAATTGCATCTGGCTTTATTGTGAAGAAGCTACCATCTGTGTTCAGGTACAGTCATTACCTTCATTTGATCAGGTTTCATAAAAGGTAAAAGATCTAAATCTGCATTTGGATATTTTCCCTTTTATGTTTTTGTTTACCGATCACCGTTGTGAAGATGCCAGCACCGACATAACCACGGTTGCCATTTAAGCTGCATGATCATTTCAATTTTTTTTAATGCAAACTCACAATTTAAAGCAAAGATAAGAAGTAGGTCAAGGTTTCAAGGCCTCAGTTTATTACCAGCTGGTAGCACAAACATTCCATGGCTCTTTTTGCTGTTGAGATATTTTCTGATGTGAGCAATTCAACTTTTACTTTCAAACTGTGCAGTTAGCCATCTATTGGTGTGCATATCAAAGTCACCAGTGAGCTGTAGAAACTGTTGCTATTCATCTGCTGTCCCTGTGATCTCAGATGGTCACAGATGGCTTTGCATTCTCACCACACATGCCATGTAATTAAAAGGGTTAACCACCAAGCACATAAAAGTGGATAGTGTACAGGTGTTGTAATTGTTTAAGCATGTAAGGATGCTCGCTTATCTGGCCGCTTATGTTGCTTCTCTCCGCTGACATTCAAGAGTAATTATGTGAAACATTTCATTTTGTGTAGAAAGCTCACTGCAGCTGTAAAAGGCTGAGATGTTGATAAGATACAAAAAAATCAATTTGTTATTATACAGTGTGTTTACCAAACTTGTGTTTACGTCAGTGACATCGCCAGTCCGACCACGGGAAAATAAATGATTGTTTTTGTCCAGTCACAGTATTTACGTGTGTGTGTGTGTGTGTGTGTGTGTGTGTGTGTGTGTGTGTGTGTGTTTAATGAGTTCCTTTTAATGACGTGCCTGCTGGTATTGTGTATGAAACCTTTTCATCAAGGTAGTACAGTACAGCATGTGTCCCAGTATCTGCAGTGCCTTGCTGTTTTTATGATAAGAGGAAAACATTCTAGGTCTGAAATAATTAGCCCTTCCATTAATGAAATCATTATTAAACAAATATACAAGCAATGGCCATCTGTAAATGGTACCAATGGTCTGTGTTGATGAGCTCTTACGGTACAATACCGTACCATTTAGTGTGCCTGACCTGATACATGGGATGAATCAAACAGTTGACAGTGCAGTTTACTCAATATCTATCAAACAACATAGTGGTGTGATTGTTCAGCTCAAGTGATGTCCCTCGTATTGACACCACATGTAGTTGTTTTCATTGCATTGTAAAGCACTGCTTTTGTTTTGTGTCATCCTGCTGAGCAACCACTCGAAATGGGCCAAAACTCGCTCTCATTTTGCGCTCTCAAATATTATACTTTTATACTTTCATAAAGTTGAGTGCCATAGTAAATTGAAATATGAGACTCGTTCTCAGGCACTCATTATTGTCGCAGCGTTGAAGATATATAAAATGGTAATACATGATGTAATACATCAAATCCAACTGTGAATTTTATGAATCATTAGAGCCCAAATAGCTTTGTGTCCTACAGTTGCCACTTGTGGGTTATTACACCTTCTGTTTGAGACCTTAGCACGGATTCTGTATGGATGCTCATCTTGGGTTATGGCACAGTCGACAGTTTTATCACATCTCGTGTATTGGTAAATGCACAAGGGGGTGACGGATACATGCGACACACGTGTAAGACCACGGTGCTTTGGCTGTGCCGAGTCAGCAGAAGTGCACAGAGGACCCACTCTTTCATTTCAGACAAAACGCTCGTTGCAGACAAATGGAGCAACGGCTCAACGGTGGGTGTCATTCATTTTGCTTGTCATTGTCAAATTGTCACCCTATCCTTTTCAGGTTCTCATCTAATTAGAACACACACAGAGCCACACACACACACACACACACACACACACACACACACACACACACACACACACACACACACACACACACACACACACACACACACACACACACACACACACACACACACACAAACACACCGGCTGAACCAGAATTGATGCAGAACATTACGTGAAGGTCAAACAGTCAGCCGTCTTATCAGGCTGGACTTAAATGGCACATAACTCAACGCTTCAAAAATGGATGCAGCGTGAAAAATCCACATAGTTTATGTAGATTGAACATTGAATGCAATGAGCAGTGGGCAAGGGCGTAGGTTTCCATATGGGCGGTATAGACAATATTTTAGGAGGACAAAATTGTCCCCACCGATAATTGAGCAAATTGCTTGCATCACGTTCACATTATCTTCTATCGCACATGCACAGAACGCGGAGCAGACTAAAGAGCAGAATCGTTCGTTGACCGGGGCGGAGAATGCGCTTCTGGTGTGGTCACGGCGGCCATAGTCTGCTGTGAGGTCACCAAGGTCCAGACCTCGGTTATTATTTCATAAAAAGCCCACCGTCTTTTTTGTACTGATTAAATATTGAGCGGAATATGATTTAAGATTTGAGGGATGGAGCAATGTCCTTCTGGTCTTGCATTTACTTTATTATTCCGTATTGATACTTAACATACTGTCATATTGTTGCATAAGTCATGACGTGTCATTTGATAGTAATAAAGCATTTATGTTTTTAGAGAAGCAATCTTGACTTTTCGTCTTTTGGCTTGCACTCTTTCTTTCATTTCAATGGAAGGATGTCAGCACATCATAGCTTTCCCCATTTTCTTTTTGCTCTAAAAGCTTCTTCCCTCGAGGGAATGTCTGTCCAAGCCATTACCAGTTTTGGTGAGAATACAGTTATACAAGCACATGGACAGTCAGAGATGTTGTGTGCTTTCAGGTGCAAAAATCATGCTGACTCTTCGAAAAAAAAGGATTAGAAATCAGTATTAGGACATTTTGTCAGGCCACTCCACCAGGTTGCTTTTTTGCTTATGGAAGGGGTAAAGGTAGTTCATGACTGGAAGCTGAAACCATAAGACTTTTAGAAGGCTGACTTAATGGCAATTGTGGCAAGACAAACCAAAAGCATTTTTTTTTGCTTACAGAAACATAAAACAATGGTAGCTGACCATGTGTTGCTTGTAGACGTTGACACCGGAACCCTCATTGCCACTAGCTGGGCGTGCGAAACCACAACAGTGAATGGCGGAAAAGTGCATGCCTTGCACTGCGTGTGCCCCGCTGATATGGCAGATGGATAGGATTTTAAGGAGTGGGGCCGGGACACTTTGGCACTGAGGGACAGAGATGACAGCTCTTCGTCCGTGGAGGGCTACCAAGGGCCTTGGCTCTGAGCACCTAGTGTGTCCTCCTGACAGAGCCTTGATGCCATCATAGACCATTAGTGTTGACAGCATGTCACCATGTCACACCAGAGCTCATGGTCAAGCAATGAAGAAGTAAGAACAAAAAAATAAAGATGGCACACCTAAATAAACAGGGTTTCGCTGATGCAAGTTTGAAGATGTCTTCCCTCTTGTCTACATCACTTTTACATTAAATCTCTACAGAGTTTAAATATTAGCTGTACAGATGATGCTTCAAGTGCAATATTTCCCCCGCTGTCCAAACATTGTCTTGGCCTGTGGCTTTTGCTTCAAGCAGAGACTGTCTACAGAGCCACAGTGTTGGAGATGTTTTTCTAGAAGCTGTGACTTGTTGAAATCCAAATGTACAACATTGAAGTGAAGACAAGTGACTCTGATAAAGCCTTGTAATGCAATAATTTAATGATTTAAGTGAATTAAGTGCTGAGCAAGGTGTAAACGAGTGCTGTTCTCACATGAGAAAACATGTTAAGACTTAAGTAGGAGGCTTCTGACTAAATCATTTACTCTCAGCGCTCTCGCTTGTGCTTTTCAAATGCTGAAATATACGTTTCGTATGGTCAGACTGTTAAGAAGTCCATCATATATCTTTAAGGTCTGTGCTGTTAACAAGTGATACATATTTAATTTGTGAGAAAATTCCCACATGTAAGTGTTTGTGATTGACTCTATTCTATTTGATAACATACTGTATATGAATTAATAAACATATCGGCGAGCTTTCCAACATTATAAGGATTTTGAAATAGTAAATTGAAATAGTAAAATATTCCACTTAAGGTGATAAATAATAATATTGAAATATTGGTGCAATCTTTATCAATATGTTGTCCACTTAGACCATTGATATTAGTATAACCAATTACATGCAACACCTTTTTATTTATTTTACAATTTATCTTCTCGTCACATTACCATACTCCAATCATTGTTAGATACGCCAACCACTATGATAGTACTTCCATTAATCACATACTATTTCAAGTTCAGAAGATTGCCAACAAATAAGGCAGAAACCCGTAAGACTTTCCATCACGGACACGGTGTTACTGCTCCACTCTCAAATCTCAAGTACATGAAGGGAATGAAGAATCACTGAGACTTTTGAACTGTCTTTTAATGCAATATCCGTGCAGTGACCGGAATGACAAGTAGTGCCCTGTATCCTGTTTGTATATAAATATAGGCTATCATTATAAATGACCAAATACGTAGTTGCACATTACCAGCATTCATCCGACTCACAATAAGAATGTTTCAAGGTTACAGTGTCATGCAGTGCTCTCGACTTTCCCTAACTGCAGTCAGAAAGTAATGTAATATCACAGCATGAGGTTACAGAATGGCTGAGGTGGTGGAGGGAGGGGAACTAATTTAGCTCTATCTGTAATAAATAGAATTTATTCATGTTTATGGACACTAGATAAAAGGCTGCTTTCCATTTCAACAAGGTCTACAGGTTATGTTCCCCTGCAGCACACACATGGGCGTGGTAGATCCTTTATATAAATAAATAGGTTTATGTTTATGTTCAAAGGGACAGATATACAAGCAAAAAACATTCCCTAAAACCTCCAATATCCCATATCATAGCATTTACAGCCTAACCCTAATTTGCAATGTTTATAGCACGATGGAGCTGTATTAATAGAAAAACAGTGCCATACAAAATACATATGCTATTACACAAGACACAAACATAAATATTAAACACACATTCAAAAACACGCCATAAAAGGACATAAAACCCTAAGGGATGAACCTGGTCATCCATAACTTCGGGGCTGATTAGATTCAGAGATTTAGATTGAAAGCGGTCCTGGTTTTGATCCATTGCAAGGTATGCGGATAAGAGGAAGGTGGAAAGCCTGTCCGAAGAGGTTTTTATGAAAGAACATTTTACAATTCCCCATAGATCAACCAGGGTTGTGAGCCAGAAATATTTAAACGTGTTGTTGAACACCTTAAAGTTGCTCATGTAAGTTTGCATTTATATAAGTAATGATATTGTTTAAACCTAACACAAAAATCTTTAGACCATGGAAATTGCAAGATTTAACCCACTCCCATGGTTATATGTCATCTTAAGAAGACTTTTTTGGCAAAAAAGTAGATAGTTAAAAAAATCTAAAGGATATATTGGCATTATTATTATTATTTACATAAAACACAATATGAACAATTATGTTTAATAAGATTCCTTCAGATTTGACTGATTTGTGCAGAGCAGGACATTTTAGTTGAAAACTACACATAATAAATATATCTTTCACATCGTGTTTGTGAAATTTCTTGTTACTGGCCAAAATATACAGCGAACCCCATAAATCTTCTATAAGCTAATGTTGGCCAATATATTGGCCCTGCCAATGTATCTTCTCTTCAACATGGTCAATGGAGTCTACTTATTATGAAATAAACCTCATCAGTTAACATACCATTGCAAAATTGTTGCACAAAGTATAGTGCTTGGACATTTATGGACGTGGTCATATTACCGAACAACAAGGAACAACTGGAGCAAAAGTTGATTTCTCCATTTATTTCTATAACTTCCAATCCTATGACCTGTCTGTGAGATCATTCAATCAACACATGAGTGCGTCATTTTTGTTGTCTGCAATGTGTGATCAGGTAATGTCAATCATTCATCAATTTATGGGATGATATGCTGTTGTACTTGCTCAGTAAAATTACCGGATTCAATGGCATTAATACACAGACATCTGGGATTTACTTTTGTCATTCGGTGAACTGATTCTTACATCATGGATGCAGTTTTAAGCTTTGAAATAGCCATAGTTCAAACGTTTCCCTTCACCCGCCACCCTTTGTTTCTGCCTACCAGGAAGAGTCCAGAGAACCCTGTGGACAGAGCAAGGTGAGATCCATGCTGCAGCTCCTATAAAAGGGGCAATGATTCACGAAGCTAGCTTTCCTGTCCCTGGGGCTGGAAGGAATAGCTGGCATTATCTTCTGCAAATGGGTTTGAAAATGCTCTTGGCCAGGTTGACCAGGGCACTGATTTATAGATCAAGCTGCGCTGAGCGGTTAGGCTCTCTTTTCCAACATAGGTATATGAGCCCCCAGCACCAGCACCACTGCATGCAAGACCACGCACACACACCCGCATGCATACGCACATCTCCTCACTTTAGGCCTCACAATCTGTGTTCCTAAGTTGACTCTGGCCATGCATTTAGAAGAGGAGAAAAGAGAGAGAGAACTGAATTTATGACACCAAAGTTGTGGAGTGAAAGAAGTAGCCTATTTTTCTTAGCATGCCAAGTACAAGGATAAGCAGTTTTTCCACCATTATCTTTCTCTGTCAAGGCCTATATATAGATATAAACCGTATCCTTGGCATGAAGTAGGAACCACTGTCAGAGAAATAGAAATTGCCTTCTGAAAATTGTTTCTTTTAATCATGAATCTGAAGATAAAACTGTTCTCTCTGAAAGTATGAAATAGTGCGGTTAAGTCCTTCTGGATAGTTGAGTCTTAAGAATGATGGCTGATGGCTTTGTGTGGCTTTGTGTGTCTTCCTCCCTAATAAGCTTTGCATCCATGTCTGAGCTTTGGAGCCTCCCAACACTTGTGAATTTCTACTTTCAGACAGGTAATGTTGCCTACAATATCTGACATAATTAATTGACAGAGCAGACAAAAGCTTGAAATGGTGCAGATTTATTTTCAGGCTTTCAATTGTCAAAAAGCAATTAACATGGCAAACAACTTCCCTGAGACCCTCAGAAGGGATATGATTCGTCTAGGCCTTTATAAGCCATCCTGTCTGATTCCCACACCGGTTTCTCTGCATCACAGAGAGATGGCTTCACGCGCAGGCAGGCATTAGTCTCATTATGAAGGCAAGAAGGATTACTTTATTATTTTAGAGTGATAGTCATAGTGATGGTCATAACGTAGTAACGAGTATGTTTTCACATCAGGCATGTCCTTTCCTGGGATTGTGTCTAGCCTGTTCTCATCAGAATAGCAGGGCCTGGCAGAACCAGGGGGCGGCAAAGTCTGACTGCGAACAAGACTTGCACAAACCGGATTTGACTTACCTTGTGAAGCGTTTGAAATGCAAACTGACAGGGAATGTTTTAGCCAACATCACCTGCTTCTAGTCGCAGTCCGCCCCATTAGAACATTCCCAGTCGTGTCTCACCATTGTTACATAAGATCCACATGAAGACAGAGAGAGAGCTCACTTCCCTTCCCTTCAAGGAGTCACTAGAACTCTCTGGAGGATCAGCAGCAGTTGCTTTGGGATTTAATGAGTGACATCCAAAGTGTATATGTCTCAGATGTCTCCACATGGTGTCTGTCCAAGCTGTCATCCATCTTCTAAACCTCCTGCCCCCCCCAATCAGAAAATCACCTTCTCCAAGCCGGATGCTAATGTTTCTAAATGGTATCCTTGCAAGTGGATTATTTAAAAGGCTACGTGTCAGACAGATCTTTATCTGGCGGCCTGGCAGCTTGACTCGGACTCACTCGGCTTCCTGTCTCTGCATGTTGATTAGCTTGTTTTTCTCCCCTTTACTTGCTTTGCTGTGTAGTATTCTGTGCTACCTCACCTCATGTGATTTGGGCCAAGTTAGAGTACTGGGAGTACTGGCACAGTTAATCCTTTTATTGTCCTCTTCTTGTTTCGTACGAAAGTGAACGAAACACAGTGAAGACTAGCCTCATGATTTGTGCATGATATTGAGAATACGATGATTATTTTCATTCTGGATATTGTGCTCATCTTCCATTTCATTCAAATAAGGATTTTGATCACTTTTAACCTTTTGGCCAGCTTACTGTTGCTTGCCAAAACATTGTTGGCAACTTCACCCTTGCTTATGGCCCTTTGGAGATAAGGCAAAACAAGTTAATATTTAAAAAGGGCATTTATTCAGCGATAATCAGTTATTACAATGCAGCAGGAATTTCATACCAAGGTTAGAAACCTCCAAATGGAACCTCATGAAACGTTTCGCTGTGTTTTTAGTGAACATTTCTAAATAACAGGAAAAAGGGCATTGATGGTGGTATCCATGATTGCTTTTCATATCGTTACTGTCGGGAGGAAAACCTTGTAAATCCCAAACAAAAACCTGTTCATTAAATAATTGAACATTTGGATTTGTGTCTTTTTTATCTGGTGAGATACTTTTATATGTCATTATATCATTTATATTTGACCACAGACAAGCTCAAATGGAGTCACGAGGCTTTTACAACAGTGAATGTCCACATATATGGTTTGTCTGTCATTGATTGGAACGGCCGCATCCAAGGCAATAGGTGTTTGGCATTATGTTAGCTAGCTAGTTTTGCTAGTCTCAGCAAACACTTTCCTCTGTGATCCCAATGTGAACATCAGAGCAGCGCTCTCTCTCCCTGCACTGAGTTCATGGCCCTGGGAAGTGGCGAGTTGCGGGCGGCGATATTGTCCTACTATGTTGAAGGCATGACCCATTGTACCTCTGATTGGCTTACCCTGATAATATTACCCAAACCAATTTCACTCTTCATGTTTATACTAACCAATCCAGCCAACAAAGTCAATGAGTACTAGCCAATCAGAGGAAGAGTAGGGCGAGTCACGACTTATCCCGAGCAGAATCGGAATGGTTCGAGATGGTGCGGGTCCTGGAAAGTGTCTGCGTGGCAAGGGATGCTGTAAAGCACCACTTCCACCCCGGGGTTTTCCAAGCCAACCTAAAGCCGGGGAGAGGTCTCACAATGGGACCCTCCCACACCGAGCGGCCATCCCTTATCTGCTAACTTGAATCCCTCAGACAGACTGCTGTTGAGAAGTGTCAAACAATTTTTTGTTAATTAGAAACTGTGGCTAAAACAGCCTCAGATGACAGACAAAATGCTGCAGTATGTCCAAATACAGTTTTGTTCACTTCTGCTCGCTCCAAGTGTTATCTATGCTTTTTTTTCCTGCACAAAGCAGTAAGACACTTTGATCGGATCTGAAAATAATTTGCAGGCATACTTTATCTGGTGCTTTATATGTAAGCGCCACAACCAACCAAACAAACAAACATCTAAGTGAAGTCCAACGAGTCAGGAAATACATAAGATAATTTTAATTGACAAATTAATTGGAGTTCAAATTTTCCTGGGGTTGAACCTTTGGATGGTATCTCTTAGCAAGGAGTAAACACTGTTTAAATTAGGGGTTATTTTTTAATAGGACATAAAATGACAGCCTCTGAACTGCTTGTCCACAGAGGTCCACAGAAAAGTAGTTATTTAATAGGGATGGAAGTTTTGATGACAGATGATGGAGGGCTATGCTCAGACTTGCAACTTTCTTTTTTAACAATCCCCCTCGTCCTTTGATGTTGGGTTGAATCTAATCTGATATATAGAATGTCAGATATTACAGCTCCAGAGTGCACACATAACTTACAGTTTGTCACCCCCCAGAAAATGTTATTAGTCACCCAGACACATTTAAATATAAAATGAATGTATACAACAAATATATAAATTGGTTTTCATAATCCAGGTAACAGAAAACCATAGAGAGGCAAAGTTCCACAACTTCCGTTGGACCACCATGGGACCTTTTTTCGGGAACAAATATATTGTTTGAATTGAATTGCACTCTGCTTTCGCAAAATGTAAACACCCAGGCAGAGCACCAGAAAAGTCATAACATAAATATGATATACAGGGTTTCCCCTACCGTTAGAATAGGGGGGCGGGGCGCCCCCCTGAAAAAACCCTCCGCCCCCCTGTAATTTTCTCCGTCGCGCCAGATCACAGACGTGATTTAAGGTTCCCTTTCCTATAAACAGGTCTACACCTTGTTCTTTTATTAAACAAACTCAATGTTCTTATTTTATTGATCGTATTTCTGTCTATTTCTGTCATGGTCGCGTTTACAACTCTACTTTGCTCTCGGTAACGCGCACCGCGGAGATCCGCCCCGATGCCCACAGACTCGTGCGCGCGCACAGGTGGGCAGAGAGCACACTTCCATCAGCCGGCAGAGAGCGTCCAATAATGTATAACGTTGCTCGTTGCTCCCAACGTCGCTCCCAATGTCCCAACGTCGCCGTCGTCGCCGACACCCCCGACCCCCCCCCCCTGAAGCTGTAAACCTAGGGGAAACACTGATATATATGTATTTATTGATTTAAATATGTATGTGTATATGCACACACACACACACACACACACACACACACACACACACACACACACACACACACACACACACACACACACACACACATATCATATATATATCATATATATATACATTTAGTCTATAGTTTTAGGATTTGGACAACCTGTAGTTGTTGCTAACATGAACAAAATAATAATATTATTATTTATATAGCAGAGAAACCCCCCAAACTGCTATGCTTCCTAATGAATATCAATAATCATCCGTGCATTGGGTAATGGCTGCGATGGAGAGCATAAGCAATGCTGTTTTAATGGCGAGCAATTGGACGTTCTTGACAGCTAGTGTCCCAGCTGTCAGCTAGTGGAGCGAGAAAAGGTTTGGAAATGGATAGTTTGTTATATAGCTGAAATCAATTGAGCAGAAAAAACGGATTGGCCCTGATCCTGGTTCAGGACATTCATCTAAGCATACAGGAAATTGTGAACCTAATGGCGTTACAACTACTATGTTTGTAGCTGTTCACTTGTGATTAGATCACCCAGGCAAAATATAGAACAAGGTTATCGACTCAGGGACTTTCCATGCCTCGGGGTTAATTGAAGTAAGGTCCTTGGTTTCGGTTGAGAATCAACAATCTTGAGACCTCCGAAAGGCCAACAAACAGAAAATGATTTATGAGATGAGCAAAAATAATTTGTGGTCTTCTGCATATTCATTGCTGACTTGTCCCATTATTCGGAGGCTCATTTACATTTTAAGAAGCATGGTCAAGGACTGTGTGTACTTCCTCCCAGACACCTCTGGAGCATTCCAATGAGTCTCTTTGAGAGAAGAGATGAAGCTATTGATTAGAGACCGCCTGACCTGTGGAGGTAGCAGATGAACAGTCACTCAGTTCTAAAGCTTCAAAGGGACACGCAGCAGTGACTGACCTTGCTCAAACAAAATGAAGACAACAAAACACGTTGGCGTTTATTTCAAACTCATCATTTAATATGCATTGATAACTTAATCGGGTTTGTCAGATCAATGGGTTTATTTTACTGTGACTTTCTTTCCCCTACTTCCCATTTGCCATGATGTCTTGCCAATTATTTCGCTCCCTCTGGCTTTCATCTGCCGGACTTTTTGTGGCAGATGTTAAGTGAAAGTAAATATTTGTCAGTCCGTCTGGGTTGATAGATATGACATGTGTTGCTTTGGATGTGTGACAATCTAAATATCAGCAACAAGTGTGACTCATCAATTGTGAAATATCTTAATGTTTAGTTGTGAGGTGAGATCACACTTTCCCTGGTTTTCAGCCATGGGCAAATTATGTAAATATAGCTAGCTTTAACATGCGGTGACTTGTTAAAATCCCTGTATCTCAAAAACGTTATGTTTTCAGGGCTACAGACGAGCTGATACTGTATGTTCGAGATCTGTTGGACATCCATATGCTTTGACAATGCGGGCGCTCGACTGATAAATTATCCACAGAGAAATTGGAAAATGTAATTACCAGCCTATTATTTTTCCAATAATGGAATTTCAGCAGGTAATACTTAAAACCAATACTAGATGTTGGACTGTTGAATTGGATATTGTGTTTTTTCTACATATGTTGAGCAATTACCGAGATGGGAGAAACACTTAGTGTTTTTCATTGGGATGTGCAGAAGCGAATATGTTGTTTCTGTGAGTGCGTCCCACTTTGGTGCTGCAAGGCACCCTAGGCTACAGAATGATGAATTTAATGTTGCTTCTTCTTCACTGGTGCATCTTTTATAACAACGTTCAAAGACCACACTGGTGTTTTTTCATGTTTTAGAAATGAAAGTCTGAAATGTGCCGTGCTATGGAGCCACTCTGTAGCAGCTGGACTTAGTTTCATTCAACAGTGTGTGTGGGGGCCGACTCTGATGGTATGCGGTGCATTGATGTGTTCTCGGGGAACTCCAACACTTGATACTTTGGGAAACTTTTGTTGCTGTCTACCAAATTCACCATCATCAAGCAAAGCAGTCAATATTAGTTAGCCTACTGTATGCTTCCCATGCATTGGATTTCTGTTAATAGTACTTTGAGAAGAAATTATGAAAAATAAGTCAGGAAAATAAATGTATTTGTCCAAACTGCAGATTATGTTTATAGTCATTTTCAGTCTGAACTGAATATGTTATGCCTGTGGAATGATCCATCTTTACAATCTTATGTGGATTATGGTTTCAATTGGTGTCAAAATGCTAAACAGTTGATCTGCATTGCTAGTTTTGACTTTAAAAGCTTCACCACACAGAGCATAGCCGAGCTAAGTTATAGTGCATTTTCTTTGCAAAAGCCAAATAGTAAAATTGTCTTTAGACAAAAACATGTCAGCAGTGCACCATAATTATTAATGTGTATTTCTACAATCCTAGAGTAGGGCTACAGTAACAACAATAATCTGTTTACCAAATAAGAACCCTGTGGTTGTATCACTGTGCTGTACTGGATTTTTGGCTAGTGCATGCTGCAATTCATCTTAATATATCCAAATATGAACTGAATACAAATCATGTAAAGTCTGATGAGTACCAGACAAATCGCCCATGTCCAAATCAGAGACGAAAAGATGTGAAATTGAACGGTTCCTCTGCTGTGCGATACATTTCAAGGTTATCTCCGTAATTAAACGACGGGAGACACTGACACTTCGGGTTTACGCCGGATCTTAAAGAGCGTCGTGGCAACCACAGGACCAGAGCTCAGTAGGTGTCTGTCCTGAGGCACTTCTCCCTTCTGGTGCACGGCTCGGATGTGAGCATGTGCTTCTTCACATTAGCAAGAGCAACAGGGCAGCTGCCATTCGACTGAGCTGTTAAACGTGTGTGATGCCGTCACAAGAGGAGAAGCGAGAGCCTGTGCGGAGGACTGGATGTCAATAAACAGACAGGAAGATGAGGATTATATTGCATGTGTCAGTCAAGACAGACAGGAGAGGTAAATGGCAGTTTTTCATGAGATGCAATACAATGCCGTATCTTGGCCGCTGTATGTGTAATTCATCTTCATAATAAGGATTAGAACCACTCGCAGGGTTTGGCAATAACAATTGTCCTGTCGCTCGGGGCCAGTTGCTATAAAAACGGTTTTGGTCTAATATTTGCCCAAAGATAAGTCTGTTATCTTTGCCTCTCTGCTCTGTCCACTCACTTTTTTCTTCTTCTTTTTCTTAGCAGTGAGATTGCACACAAGATCCATTTTTAGTATACTGCCTTAAATATCGGACTTCACTATGGACTGGCTGCAATGTCTTCAGTTTTTGCATGAGGGCATCGTCAGCTAATGAAAAGCATTTTTGTCTCTCAAACTCCACAAACATCTTGTTTGATTTTGCTTACAAAATGCGACAACAATACTTAATTTTACGTACAAGACAAGTTTATTTTGTAACTGAATTAAATTTAATACAAAATTGGAAGGTCTTCTTGTGTCATTTGTAACTTTTTGTCCCCCGAAGTCAAAAGAGACACATTATCCCCGGTGTAAATCTTTGCACCCCATCCACCTTCTTTTCTTCCTTGCATAAAAAATAAGCAAGTTCAAATAGACAGGTTGCGAGTGGAATTTTTGGTGGGAAAAATATATATTTAAAAAGGGCTATAATTTGCTGTGGATGCAGATTTCAGTTGAACCTCGACGCCTTACTCACATATTTGAAAATGAAGTGATAGCTAAGAATGATTCCATCTGTCTTTGGTCACTCACTGAAATAATGTTGTATTCCCTTTGGTTTCAATGATATATATTCATTATTAAATACACATTTTTAATTATAGTTCTCTTATCAAAGCTTTTCCACACCGACCTACTTTTAAAGTAAAAGAAAAAGAAAGAAAAGAAAAACCAATTGAAACTTAATTATTCCTTAAGTTTAATAAATAATTACCCTTATGAATGATAGGATATGCAATCCATATTAAGAGCCATGATGATTGCCTAATCAAAAAGGCTTTTAGTCTTACTGGCTTAGTTATCAATTAAATGATAATATAGCAAGGCACAAACTATGTCTTGATGAGATGAAATTAAAGATGTTTTTTATTTTGTGGATGAACCCAAGCAAGCTGCTTTGTACTTTGTGCCCTGAATTAAAGCGAGACACAATGAATGTTTAACATGTTATAAATAGAGTTGATTTTGTACACCCTGCCTTTCAGTTTTCATTTTCTGGAAGGTTTTGAGTTGATAGTCTGGTAAATTTTGCCTTTCCCGAAGCAGAATCTAAATATCTTATTACTTGGAGGAACAGGCTGTAAGATTGCAAGAGAACGAATAGGGAGCAGAGTGCACATGAACAAAAGTTCTAATGTATTCTGGGAGGTGGTTTAATTTGTTTGACTTTTTTTCCATATTAGACTCAAATATGAATATAAAAATGTCATTTATCAACTTTGACAAACAAAGAAATACTGTTTGTTGTTTGTTTCATTGTGTAACCACGAGCAAGGTGGAGAATGATGGACACCATGCCGTGTGGAGGCGATTACTGTGTGTGGCAGAAGTATCTAGCTGACTTTTTCGGAAATAATTGCTGCAAACACAGACTAAATGGCCATCCTGCAGCACCCAGTCTGTATGTTGGCATTGCATCGATCTCACACTCCCACATCAGGTTCCGTTAATGCCGTGGCAAAACGGATGTGGAAACTAAACCGGCTCATGAATAACCATCCTCTGTGATTTTGTATTCGTGTTGATTACATTTACAGAAAAGCTTCTATCTGTTAGGTAAGAGGGCTTACTCATGAATACTAAATGTGCAGCAAGAGGGCCAATTAATATTATGGAGTTGTTAAAAATAATATATTTAAAATTATTCAGAGTCAGTTAAAGGAGCACAAAGGGATTTTCCCAAAGATTTTCCCTAAAGGCTCTGACTTGCCATGTAAAATAGCAAGTAAAACGCAGCATCATAATTCATGAAAAGAGTAATCTTGTTAGTCAGAAATTATTCACTCGGTTTGTTGCCTGTCCAACAAAACACGAAAAAGTGAAGCTTCAATCTAAAGTCCATTGTTCATCATTAAAGCTGTCCATCTTGAAAATGCCACACACATGTTTTTCCTACTTTTATGTTTTTATTTTTAAGTTTCAATGTTGTTTTCTTTTGCTTTTTGCTCTCCTTTGAGGCCTAACTTATTCAGACTTACCTATTTGGTCAACTCAGGTTCTGCCATTAAGCTTTTTCAAGCTTGCAAGTAGCTGAGATAATTTATTCGCCCAATAGCCGAAATTACTTATCCGAAATGTTAAATGTTGGCCTACTGAAAAATAAATAAAATCAACAGATATAGGTGCAACTGGACCCCCCAAAAAAATACAGTAAAAAATTAAAAATGTTATCCTTTCATTTTGTCATTAGTAGTTTTCATTATGCCATTGTGTATTGTAAGCTGCTTAGAGCCAGTGTTAGGAAGATAAACAGGTCACAATTCCCTCTCTAATATCTATTTTATATAGCTGTGAAAACATTTCCTTCAAATAACGGTATTTATTCAAGTTTCTCGCAAATACTCTTTGCCGACTATTCATTTTGACTGAAGAGCGCTTACACACATCTTAATGGAACTCAATACAACCTCTTTATGTGAGCTGTTTGCGGTGTTATTTAGACAAAAAGGACCGTGTTGCCCACTGGCTGCTCACATCTAACGTAACCAGCTCTCATGCTGCCGATTTCAACTCAGATTTGTTGTTTACAGTATAACTTTATCAGTGATGGGCGACTAGAAAGCGTTAATGCAGGTCGTCACCTTACTAAAATAATGGCCTAAATCATATTTTGACAAAAATGATTTTCTTGCCTAAATCATCTCCTCATGATACTGGCCACCTCTGGTAAAATCGCCTACATCCTCAGTTGAACAGATCATGCAATTCTACCCCTATAGTATAACGGCCTATGTCAAGAGTGTGACTTAGGCCATTTTTATTTTGCCTAAGTCAAAAGACAATGTGACTTGAATTTTACAAGCTTTTCAAGATGGCATTTTGAAGCTAGCATTTAAGCTAGCAATTTAGTTAGCATTTTTGTCAATGAAAATCTCACTCGAACATAATATTAGTAATCATAACATAATTTGACCGGTATTACAGTATGCCTGTGCACCCCTATTACATTTGGTCAAGTTTTTTTGTGTTTTCTGAAAAACCTGAACAAATGACTTGGGCCATTATTTTAGGAAGGTGACGATAATAACAGTCGGCGGCATCCCTAATAAAGCATATCTTTTTCACTTTCCCAATCAGACAACTGCATGAGGCATTCCTTCTGCCTGAACGCAGTTTTCTTCTCCCTATAACTAGAAAAATAGAACAGCGATCTGTCTTTCTTAAGCTTCTTTTGTTCCCTGTTACTCTATTTTGCACTCATCTCAAATTGTTTCTGCATCGCTATTCGAGAACGAGAATGTTTTGCAGCATTAAACACAAGAAAATGAGTGTGATCCGCTGGGGACAAAGTCAACTGAAACTCGTGACACAACCTAATGGGCTTCTTATGGTTGAATGGCAAAATACCATCAGAAATACAATATCAAAACAAATACACACTGTACACATAGTAAGGTTAAAGGCATGTATTTTATTGCCTTATGACATCAGAGATGGTTTCGGTATGTTCGTCCTGACGTGGGATGCCTCGTGAACCGCCACAAGATTTGCCTCATCAATCCACTATGAGAGAGTGGTCATCTTCACATGCTATCTGCCATTCTTTTATTCTGGCCCCGTTGGGACTGGTGATTGGATCCCAGTCAACCAGCTATAGATGGATTGGCCCTCGACCAGAATGATTGAGTGGCGCTGCTGTCTGCACGTGTACATAGCTTTGTGTGTCGTGGTGCGTGGTTGAGCTTGCTTACCCCGTCTGCATGCTGCTTTCTCCGAACAACATCACATCTGTGTCCCTCCATCTTCTCACTCTCATTGGAATTTGGAGTTCTCTTAATCATCTTCAGCGCTGCTGTGCTCTGAACCCGGCTCGTGGGCCAGAAAGTGGGGCGGTATTCCTGTGAACAAGTATTCTTGACTTATCCATTGAATTATTATCAAGGCACAGCTGAATGTAATCCCACGGGAAATGAGCATTCAGTATGACAAGAAGAGCATCTGCAGTGTAAGATGAGGATGCCTACGAGATGGGAAATAGCATGCAAACTTTGTTTCACATTCATGAAACTAAGAGCTATTTCAATGCAAATGTTAGTATGTAGAAATAATCCGAATTTATCTAAATTAAATCTATGACATATCGTGGGAAATTAAATATCAAGACTTCCACACAGTCGCAACATTTTCATTTCTAAAAGATCCACACAGGCTGATGTTAAGGCACGTCACTCATAATCGTGTGCACCTGGTTGTATTAGTCTATTCCTTTTTCTAATGACTTGGTAATTGCTTTGTTTCAGGTTATTGAGATGACTGCCATGCGCTATTACACACGTTTAATGGCGTGTAACTATTCCTCTTAACACAACCATCAATCACTGGTGTTTCTATGGTTATAGCATTGGCCATTATGCAGACGTTGTAATTAAATGTATGTCACACCTAGTGAGGTGACACAAGTACCGCATTCTACTTCCAGTACCTGAAGAAGTCAGGCTTTACAAGTTTTATGAAGAAAAAAAAGAGCACTATACAATTTCTCTAAATGTTCTCCTTTCTGTGGATGCTATTTATAGTTTAATTGAAATGAGGCCTCAGATTTGTCGCCTGTTTTTTCTTTCTCCATGCTTGAGCTGTGCTTTATGAAAATTTGCACGGCCTGCGGAACAATAGGCGGAAATTCAATCATCTGTTTTTGTGAAGAAGGGCCAAGTTATTACAATCAGAGCTGCTTAAACCCTCAACTGCTTCCCTTTGCTCCATTGAAGTTGTTTGATCGTTTTACACTTACATTTTTCCATCCTAACCTATGTTGCTTATTTTGGCCTTAAAGCTGCAGCACATGAAAAACAACATGGCCAATACAGAAGACAAAGTGTATCTGTCTTCTGGGCAGATATGATGATGTTTTAGGATTTTTTATTTTTTTCAGTTTTCTATGTGACAAACGCGGAACACATATTTATTTTTGCTTAACCCAGACTTAAAGTAATGTGTGGTACTGACCCAAAGGTTTGTTTCGGCTACAAAAGAGGTTGTTCATGATGTTTTATTTAAGAGTTAAACTTGGTTTCTTACCTTGTGAGCAAAACACCTGTGTGAAACACTAGTGTAAAGCAGGGGTGCCCAATACGTGCGGGTAGATCACATGCCATTTAAAAAAAAAAAAAACCTTATCGACAAAACCCAGCTCCCAGTGTGCAAATTATGTCAATCACCATGGACCGCCCGCAATGGTCGGCCGCTTGAATGGATTTATTGCCAAGTGCAGGGAGGACAATGTTTTCCCAGACTTCCTTAGTTAGCACTGCATAATACACCAACAAGCATTATGCGCTACAATGCTAAACATGAAAGAGATCATGGATGTAGCAACGAAGATCGCCTATTTGAGCGAGAGCTCTTCAAAGACGGCTGTTCCGTGCGCATCTGGAGAAGGCTGACGCGGCCATTCTGACTTCCTGCAAAACCTGGCGTCAGAGCTGGAGACGCAACGGAAGGGGTGTGCGCAACTTGACAGTGCGCTACACAGAGCAGCTTGACAAGTGTCTGTCAGAGTTTATTTATGTGTGCCTTTTCCCACGTGAAAAATATTAAGTCCAAACCCCGTTCCACCATGACTGATGACCATTTGGAAGTCTGCCTGAGGCGGGCTACCAGCAGCTACGGTCCGGACTATGCAACCCTGCTGGTTCCATTCAGTGCATCAGAGTAAAATGTAATGACCAAAAATGTACAGAATTGTATTGTGTCATAAGGGTTCATGCAGTTATGCAAGGTACGCCAATATTGTAAATATAAAGTATACTCTGTATATTTATACATTAATAATGCTATATAGATAGATAGATAGTGTAATAATGTAGGTAGATTTTTTTGACTTGGGCATTTTGAAAGTAGCTCACAAGCCAAAAAAGTGTGGGCACCCCTGGTGTAAAGCAACCATCCTGGTCATAAGTGTTCAGAGGGCCATCAGGTCTGAAACGGAATGCCGACATTCAAGTGAAGTTGGAAACTTAATAAACAATCTAAATTCCAAAGAATTTGGGATGGCATCCCTTGAAACTTGTCTTTACCAGGGCTGGAGCCATGTCCCTTCACATTGTATTATTGTGCCTGTCCTGTATACATACATGAGTATTCAGGCTCTTGGCTCTCCCCACCAATGGATGGACCTCCGGGGCTAGTTAATCGTGTAAAACATGTAAATAAAGTGAGTCTTTACTGAGTTAGCATGAACAGTTGAAATTAATGTGAAAATCCTAAATTGCACTGTTGGCTTGAAGTGACATTAAGTATAAACCTGGCCCCTATGGAACAAGTGGGTATGGTATGGCATTGGGACAGTCTTGCCTATGCCCCACGTACCTCCCAGCCCCGCAACCTTTGACTTCTTCATTAGAAAAATAGGGCCGTCTATTCTCTGGCCTTCACTCGTTATGGACAGCATCTGGCTGTTTCCGATGCCCACCGTGACAAATGTGGGGACAAAAGCTTGCCCCTCATTCACTTTCTCAGAGTTTCCTCCATTTTCTTTCTCCCTTGTTTACATCTCTCAAAAACTGAGCATGGCAGGATATCATGTGTCTGTGAATGGTCCGCAGATGTAACAAAGGCTGGAACATAACAGATGCTGATTTTCCCCTCTCGTCAACGTGTTGTTTTTCAGGAGGAAGTGAAATTGATCGGTCACACTTTGCACCAGGACTGTGGTAATACATCCCTCTATGGCAACAAGACAGTACTGGATGCAATTTTCCTTCCGCATATCTTCACGCATTCCTGTTTGGATTTAGATTAGATGAGATAAATTATCTGGCGTGTCAAGTCAATGCACCAAGATCAGCTCCTCAGCTGACGTTCCACACCTCATCCTGTAAACGTCTTTGCTGTTTGGCCTCTTTTCAGTTTTGTTTCAAGTATTACTGAAAGTGCAACTGCTAACTGGGAGGATGACTAATTATTAGGCTGAAAGAGCAAGGACAAGCTGTATGCTGCATCATTCACCATGCTGGGAAGCTAAGTTGTTTAGCATTTTTACGATTGGATGCACTTAAGGTGCAGTGAGAAGCTGTGCGTAATGGTCAAGAGCGTTATAAGTGGCTCATCATCACAAAAAGTCACTGGGATAAACTTTCAAGCACCACGAGTGATTTTCACTATTAACACTTGCATTACATTTCGTCCCATTTTCACATGGCATGGCAGACCAGCAGATGGGGGTAAACCACCATAAAACTCAACAGAAGAAGAAGGCGATGCGACAAGGCCAGATGTATGCGTACACGTCGGAAGATGTCTTGTATTCTTTTCGGTAACGCGGTGGGCGAGGAGCTGCTTCTGTGCAGTGCTAATGGTCTTGTAATGTATTTTACATACCTGCAAACTTGTCACCTTTCGGCGAAATTTGACGTTTTGAAATGAAAATATGTCATCCACGTGAATCGTGCAGATCCGAAGAGTTTTTGTTTTTGGGAGGGGGGCGGGGGGGTCAACTCACCCAGCGTTTTTGAGATCAGAGTGAGACACGGAAAAAAGCTGATGTTGTGATCTTCGCAAATAGAAGATCTTTGTGTCGAGTCTTGGCCAATCAGCATTAAAATGTCTACAGCGGCTTAATTTCCCTCCCACCAGTTTTTTAATAGCAAGCTAGTCAGCTTGCTATCACGTTAGCTAACGTTGTTGGGAGAGACAGCGAGTGTGATTACTGGCAGCGGCGAGTCCGTGGCAGCGTGTGGCGTCAGCCAGGAGCCAGGAGAGCGGCGAGTCAGTGGCAAGTCCGTGGCAGCGTGTGGCGCCAGCCAGGAGAGCGCCGAGTCAGCGGCACTGGTAGTTCACACCTACCGACACCTGACTACATATAAGGAGAGGACAAGTGCCAATTTTATCCAACTTGTATTTTAATTAAAAAACAAGTGGCCGAAATGTTTCCTCAGTAGGGTGGCCGGGCTCCTGTTTATATTTAAGGGTTTAAGATCTACGTGTAGAATTATAATCTATATAGTTATGCAGTTATAATCGCTGTCACACAGAGAGGTGTGCATGTTCAGGTTTACCTGGTGGAAAGATTATTCCAGTGTTCTAGACCAACAGTGACGTCTCCTCAAAGTAAAGTATGACATAATATGGTCAAATAAAATAAAAAGGCTGGTACATTATACATATTATGGCATACAAGTGTAATATTATGAAGTGAAATGTAGTAGTAGCAAAACAATATTCAGTATAGTACAGTAGTATTGCATATTGTAAGTATTAAGTCTACAAAATACATTATATATATATATATATATATATATATACACACACACTACTGTTCAAAAGTTTGGGGTCACTTAGAAATGTCCTTATTTTTCAAAGAAAAGCACAGTTTTTTTCAATGAAGATAACATTAAATTAATCAGAAATACATTATACGTTGTTAATGTGGTAAATTACTATTCTAGGTGGAAATGTCTGGTTTTTAATGAAATATCTACATAGGTGTATAGAGGCCCATTTCCAGCAGCTATCACTCAGTGTTCTAATGGTACATTGTGTTTGCTAATCGCATAGAAGACTAATGGATGATTAGAAAACCCTTGTGCAATTATGTTAGCACAGCTTAAAACAGTTATGCTGGTGAGAGAAGCTATAAAACTGGCCTTCCTTTGAGCTAGTTGAGTATCTGGAAATGGAGCATAAGCATTGGCGTAAATCCTGAACTGTCAACAAGTCACAGATTCACATATGCCATCAGAGGAGTCCTGTGATTGGTCGGCTCGCTCCTCGTGAAAACGTCTTTTGTCGGACCGATGTGATTTATTCAGTCCCTGCAATGTTACTGCTTCCATTCACAACACAACCATACTGACACTATTGTTATTAGGTTTTGAGGTGGCAAATTGGCGGTACACATTTCCCTGAACATCGATCCATGCTTCCATTTACACATGACCCCATGCTGTAAATGTTCCCAAACATTTCAGGGATGGCTGCTTGTGCAAGAGGGACTTTAGAGAGCACTATCGTAGAAAAGAGCTTTCCACAGCTTTCAGACTGTCAAGCGGAAGCTTCATTTTGTGTATATTCTGGCCTTTAACAGACAAGAAAGATGAAATACACACAACCATACCTAATTCATTTAGAAAGTTGGAATATGCAGTAGGAAACAAATTCTCAATTGATACTGTTGAGTTGCTGAAATGTCACGGAAACCGATAACCTAGGCCTGTCTGTTATGATGTGCCTGAAAGCTAAGCAAAAAAACATTTAATCAGCACTTCTGTCTCCTTAATGTTTGCACACTAGTTCAGGCAGCCAGGCAATCCATCAGCAAGCAAATATAGTATGTGTCACTGAGAAAAGTACTCCAACAGCAGAGTCAGTGCCACACACATCCATATTTTTAAAGTCCGTGTGTGATGTCGGGTCTGCTTGGCTTGAAATTCAAAACCCTGGGTCTTCTCCCAAGCATAGCATAGCTTTTTACGCTACAAAGCATTTCACTGTTAGTGCATGTATTTTTTATAAAAAGAAGAACAAAATAAAATGTTTTATGGAAATGAAAACCAAAGCATACCTATTATGATACATGAGGCCATAATTGCTAATTGCTTCCAGGATTCTATTTTCTCTGGAATGTGTCACATATTTCACAGCAGGATGAGAATATACAGGGGGTGGCATTAAAAAAAAACCTGAATTGATTTTTCCGTATTCAACCAGCTTCACTAAAATGGCACATTACCAAATGAGGCTTATGCATATTGTTAGATTATAAGTGCTTTCTGAAAGAATGTCTCTGCCCTCCTCCTTTGCAGCTCATTTGGTGCAGGGCAGGCTGACAGTTTTGAAAGAACAGGCCTCAGGGAATGCAGTGCACACGTCTGATGTCGTCGTATCTCCTTGGTCCAGCACTTGTTCTTTTGGAGCTCTGCTGAACCAATCCTGCGCCTCGTACTTAGCAGACCCTCAGGCTGCACTTTGATCTCCCTTAACAACCAGGACAGCAGTTCAAGCATCTTGTTATATTTGACTGTTAAATCCATCAAATGTGTTTGTCTCAGCAATAGGCTAATGAACATCTCTATCTAGGCCCTGCCGCTGTTGAATAACTTGTGATAACAAGTTTACGTGGGATAGATTTGTGTGAAATTTTAGAAGGGTAATTGCTTGTTTCTGCAAATTGCTAGTGTCCTTGTATTGTTCAGTTTGATGCTTATTTTCCACACCTTCCCTAAAATACCATGACTTTGCATGAGGGATAGAAAATTACACCCATCACATTTAGCATGGAATTATAATACCGTGGTCTCTGCTTTTGGTTGTTTGGTAATGCTTTACACCATTTTAGTAGAGCACAGGATTTTGACTCCTGAATCAGCCTTTTACATTTTGTGTCCTTCTACGGGCATGTCCAATACAATCTACTGTATCAGCCCCCCTGTGGCTAAAATGCCAAGCCACTAAGCAAAATGTCTCAACTAATTAGGAGCTTTAGAGCAAAGCTGTAGAACTGCATCATATGACTAACTTGTTCTTTTCCTTTCTTTTATTCAGACCCACTGCATTGGTCTTATATTTTGCCTTTACATTGGTGTTTTTTTCACATAAAAACCAAGCCAATTAACAGTCAGACTGACTGACAGCTGATCTAAATTAAGCCTTTAATTTTTTAATTCTTGCATCCTAATTGAACTTCAATCCCTAAAGCTTTTCATGACTTTTATGCTATATAGGAAACTACCTTAATTGGAGGATGTTGATCCACATAGTGTGTGTGGATCAAACATGATTTCAAATGAGTGTTGCTGTTTGCACCTTTGTTGAATGATTGACAGCTCTTTAGAAAAAAGGCTTTCAACTGAAATGCGGCTGGGTTTTACAATGAAAAATGTGCCAATATTCCACATATTTGCCCAGATATATTCTATTATTTAATTTTGTATACCTTAAATCATCTGCTATTTTAACTGCACAAATGTATGTTTTAAGAAATTTCACCTCGTCTTCCCCCAACACAAACCTGTTAGTAATGACAAAGACTTTTTACATAATAATCACATGGATGCCTTGCTGAGATAACTTAATAAGATGTTGGATGTAATAAAATTAATAGCGTCTTCTTGTTGTGGTGATTTGCTAATATGTCAGAATTATTCATGGTATTTTTTAACTTTGTGGTGAAAAATGTGATCATTGGTTGGATGCATTTGTAGCACATCCTCGTTCTTTCCCACGCTTCTGTTATAATATCCCACCGGGAGTCATATTGTTGCAATTAATGCAATTTCTACACTCTTTTAGGTCTGTTTCAACTCCTGACAGACATTTTACTGCTTCACGTTCTCAGTGCTGCTGCTCCCAGATGCTCAGTGCATCTGATTTGTATTTCATAGCCGTTTACACTGCACACTCACTGTCACTTGATGTTCTTTTTTTCAAATTTTGCAAAGCGCCTTCAATTAACTCCAAACTATTTTTATATCTTTGGGTGGTGCTCCTTTCGTCTCGGCAATGTCTTCTGTAGCGGAAAACAAAGCCACCTGGATTCTGTGTAAAATCTATCAGGGGTGGACAGAGTAGACAAGGCTGGATCCTCTTCATGAGGACGTATGGGCGATCACAAGGATTGTCAGTTCTCATTTGTTTATTTCACGGCAAGCTCTGGCGACGCAAACTGACTGGCTCTCCTTGAGAGTATCTTGTTCATGTCAGTCTGTATTATTGATACGGTGAACCATGTAGAAAGGATAGGCTTCAAGGAAGGCTTGTTTGACCCTGTGTTCTAACCTTTCTGAACCCATTGAAGATTCCCCGGGCGTGTGCACACTTTTTCAGCAAAGTCTCATATGTAGAAAGTTGTACATGGCATCTCTTGGTTTGCAACTGGTTGGGATCGTTCTTTTAACATGAGGCTTTAACGACCAACTCTTAACAACTAATTATAAGTGAAGACGAGTGTACACCACAATTCTTTTTGGGCCTGTGCAAATTTCAGGGCAGCAACTAACAATTATTACTACTGATTAATCTGACTGACCCTGTCACCCCCAGGACTATTTCTTACCGGTCACTCCCTGCACATCCCTTCACACTTCATATTTAAATACACGTCACTTTAACATACACTTTACATTAATGTTATCTGTCAGAGCACTTTATCTTATACTTAATTTAATACTGTTGTTGTCGTTGATAGTTGATTGTCGATTGTCTCGTCTAATGTCTAATGTTATGCACCTTCCACCAAGAAAAATTCCTCGTTTGTGTAAACATTCCTGGTAAATAAACGGTTTCTGATTCTGATTCTGATTTCTTATTGGTCCAAAGTCCAAATAGATCCAATCTGCAATGATATAAACAAGATATATGGGAAAGTGGGAAAAAGTTTGAGACGGCAAATGTTTGGTATTTTTCCTTGTTAAATCATTTGAATGTTTACAGTATTGAATAGGGATTGATCACGTATGACTGCTCACCTTAGTCAGTGCCCATCCAGTAGCATCAGGACCTGGAATCACAGTTTTCCATTGCTAACCTGTGATCACTTCAGCCTAAACGAAGTGATCGGCGGGTAAAGGCCTTTTTCCTTTGCCGCAGACTTTCCTAGCTGGCGTTCAAGCCAGGCTTGGCTAATGCCACCTTTCTAATATACAGCATATATTACCACCATTAGCAGCTTTCACTCTGTGTCAAGAGCCTTGTGTGTCAAGTGTCAATTTAGGGCTGACACTAAGCTTGCTGACATTGGTTTGCATGCATATAATGTTGCTACTTATCATTTTAAAGTGGAGGGCTTGTATCCTACGCTTCACACGGTCCTAAAATAATATTAACATAAGGAAACAAGATCAGAGCTAGGTGAGCCTGCATACTTTGATGCACTGGATTTCCCGCACCTTAAGTGAAGACATCTCTATCCTCCGTAGGCTCCTTGCATGACTCTGATCATTTCCACCACTGCGGTTTGCAAGGAGGTTTGATAAACCTGACACCAGGAGATGGATTTCCCAGCCAACCGAGCTCTAAAGTAATGGGAATCCAGAGCGTAACAAATGGTGGTGCCAGTACAGAGCTGGCTCTCTGGGTGTGCAGGTGGTCCCCTATTCCCTGTGTCAAACCCCCCCACTGCTCCTCCAAAGTGGCCATGGAGACTTAGGCAAGATTATTTGGGAGTTCAGGTTACTGACCGGCTCTTTTACTATCCATTCGTCACACTCCAATTTCTGTGATGGGAATTATTTTTCGCTGTCCCCTTGCATTTTGTAAATGTACACACAGCCTTTCCCCCCCAGACTTGAAAGGTCACAGCATGTTTCTGTAGTTTCTTGTCTGCTCTGATTATTTTCATCTTAACTGGGGTGCTGTGCCTGTTGAAAGCTGATGTCATTTAGGCTTTGTGTTTGGAAATTATAGTGTGGTCTCCTTTTTGCCATAAATGATGACGCAAAGGTTTGCAGTAGAGTTTCAAGTTAAGGAGTCCAAAGGATTTCCCCTTAGACTGGATCTCTGTTTTCTTACAAATCCTTGCCCTTGCTGAGCCAATAATGTGTATTGATTGGAATTTACTGGCGTGTTTGCACATGCAAATATGTATGTTTTTCTTTATCGAGAAAAGGCTCCAATTTTGTGTCTGTCAGCATATTAAGAAAACAGACTGTGAGTTTGTTAAAGTCACTAAGCTATATAAGAGTAAACTATATCCAAATAGGAAAATAACTGAACAATTAATAATTATATAGTATACTACTGTATGCTATCAAATAGTAGATTACATAAACTTACTCTTTAAATAAGTGTATTGAGCTAATGTGACACCCCAGACACTTTTAATTGTTAAGATTTGATGTGGCTGACCAACTTGCTACTTAGAATTTTAGTCATATTTAGCCCCAGAGACTTGTCTCATTCCCCCACTTGTATTATTTAGCTACTGTTTAGCTACTTGATTTAAATTGCCAATTTAGTTTAGGGCATGGGACATGTAGACTAATTTGCATAGTCACTTAAGGGACACAGGGTTACTTTAATTCAGCAGTGAACATATTTTGCTGCCATGGTGGCTTGTCCGCCCACAAGTATTGGCCATCTGGTGACAACAATTTCTAAACCTCTCCTCAGGAAAATCAGGCATCAGGGTTTCCAGAAGAGTTATTTTCCCCAGGAATACATGGTCAAACCAAATTAATGTACAGGGGTTGGATATAATAATACAACTGTACAGTGTCATGGAATCTAATACTGTAGCCTTAAAATAAATACTGTCTATGTGAAGATTGTAATGTTCCACTTTAGTTGTGGTTCACAAGAATTAATGTCTGGTGTTTTTTTCTTTACATTACACTGAAGGATATTCATGTAATTTGATCCTTGTGTGTATTTATGGGGGCAGGACAAAGCAGAGCACAATGCTGGCGCTTTTATTGCAGGGATATTGTATTTTGTTGCATTATGCTATTATATAGTTGGGAGAGACATTTAGAAAGTTTTAAATGTTCAACCCCTCCTTTAACATAATACTGTTTTACCCTCTGAGCCCTCAAGCATAAAACCTAGCCTGGAAGTACATATAATTCAATACTTAAAGCATAAATCATGCTGTTTGAAAAATGAGACCAAAATAAGAATACTTATTTATTTATAGTCTTCCTGTTGTGGAAACCTTTTTTAAGCTGATTGCCCTTTTGTACTAAAATCTTCATCGCTGGGTCTTACAATAGGGTTTGTTCCAAACAATCAAAATGGCAAAACTGTCAGATGTGGCTCGCTCCTAAAAAGTGGACATCATTTTGGCTACAGTCTCAACGTCGCAAGCATTTGTATCAAGAATATTGTGTAAAAAGACCGAGTCCTCAAATGTGGAAGCATCAGCAATGATCAGATGGTTTTTTTACACCTTTTTCCACATTCAAACACAAAGATCACATTGTAAAGACAAGTGCAACCCTGGGCACACAGTGACTCTAGTGCTATTCTTAATATTGTCAGAGATACAACCGGAGTGGCAAAACTCATTACAGAGATCAGAAGTGATCGGAACAATTTCCCAGCGGGAAGCTTCTCCATAGGCGAACACCAGGCGCAGCGCATTCGGAGACGCTGGAGGAAATTACATCACAGTTCACGTCCCATTTGAGTTTGGGGCCGTCCGATGGGATCAGCTGCATGGCTGCAGAGAGATCGACTTGTGGAATCAGTAGGGGCCATGGCTTTTCTGACAGTCTACCATTAAACCGTGCAGCACCTCTTGAAGTCCGATCTGTGATCATGATGGCATGCTGTGTTTCCTGGGTAGAAATACCCACAGTGTGACCTTCAGTATGGCTTTGACCTCGGCCTGAAATATTTGATTACTGCAGGAAGTGGAGATTGTTCCAGAGTGCTTCAGTGTTGCCCACATGGCGGCCCTGTTAACGCCATGCCATGGGTCAGACAGTAGGGAGCCTAATGGAATTTAGTAACTCTAGGAATGTTTATCCCTTTGCCGCACCCACTGCAAACACTTGCTGTTGCAAAAGCCATGACAAAAACAAATCTATCAAATTTTATTTTAGAATAAGTATTTGAACTTGAGACGATTAAAATGGGGTCTTTTGTTTTGCACTTGAATTTACATTTTAGTCCTCAGGAGTTAGCGTTGCATGAACTCTTGATTCTAAGTGATTGATTCATTCAAATAACTTTGCAGCTACTGTTTTTTTTGCCTATAATACAAACTACATTACATTTTGAGTTAAAAGGTGCCTGTGTAACTAACGGCTTGGTTTTTATCTCACAGTACCACTGGTGTCTGAGAGCGAGCTGACAGTTGGCCTGACTTGACTGTCAGAGTGCCAGAGGCTTTAAGAATAGACTTTGTGTTCTCGGCAGGAGAAGGCAAAAATACAAGGAAGGCATTCTGAGGAGACATTTTTTCAGCTCTTAGATTTCATACAGAATTATATGAAACATCAAATATGAATGAATGATTGGTGGTTGAAATTTGTATTGGTGTCTTAAGTAAGGTTGAGATGTGTGGATATTTTCCCCAGACTAGGTTTCAAAAGCCATATCTGTTTGTGAGGCAACGTTTTTTTTGTCTTTTTTGTTACCCTCTCAAAGAGCACTGCACGCTGGTGCCTCTACATTTGGCGAAACCTCCCCATCAAGAAGAAAGAACAGCACAGAGGACTGTGGATTGTTTGAGGAATTGTACTTTCCCCCTGGAGCACTTAAACTCAGACCTTTGCCATTATTAGCTTGCTCCCTTAGCCTCAGATTCCTCTTTTATTACAATAGAGACCGATGCCCTGGACCCAGTTTGGCCGATCTGCCATGCAGCAGAAATCCCAGAGATAAGTAATAAAAGGTGTAAATCTTAAAAGACTAAATGAAGGGGAATGGGAGGAAAGGGAAAGGACTGACTTTCTTCCCCATTAGCACTCAAATTAATCCACTCATTTATTCTCTATAAATGTATGAGGTACTGATGCTATAATAAGAAGTTTTATGTTTAATTTTTAATTTCCTTAATTATTTTTGGGCTAGCTCTCTCGTCAGCCGCTTGAAGTCCATTTGTTACTCCCGACTGTGAATGGCTAATGAAGGGAACTTCACTGAGATTTCCTGTAAAACGGTAATAAACTCAGATTAATGTTGAGCTTTGGTCAGTTATTTAGTTATTTATTAAGTGGATTAAAAAAAACACAATGTGTTCTACTGCTGCACAATTATTACCTCACACTTGTGATATCGGATGGCTCATGAACATAGAGGTCCAGTCTTTACCATTAGGTGTAGTCCAAGTTTTGATTTTGGATTCAAGAATATAAGATAGCAATTAAAATCACTTTTAAAATCATAAATCTTTGTTTGAATCAGTCATTTTTGTAATTCGTATAACCGTGGATACTAAATGCTTATTTCCACGAAGCATCACACCATTTCAGTTTGTTTTTGCTTTTGTGTGTTCACTGATTTGGTCAACAGAGGGCCCTTATCTTTCCCTGTCAGTCAAGCCATTGTTGGAGAGAAGGACCCTGAAAATGCAAAATGGCAAAGTGATGGATTACTCTTTTATTTGGCAGGCTTTTCATCTGTTGAAAATGGTGTGTGTGTGTGTGTGTGTGTGTGTGTGTGTGTGTGTGTGTGTGTGTTTGGGACACATTTTTATTTGCGGCGTGTTTTTAGTCTTGTTCTATACATTTGGCTGTTTCTGCAAAAAATATCATAGTTTATGAATATAAAGCATTAAAAAACTATTTGACGGCAGCTCAACTATTTTAATGTCTATTGGTCTAATTTCAACTTATAAACCTTTAGTTATATGCGGGAAGCAAAAGATGTGATGTAGCCGACACATTAAAGTTAGCCGTATGATGTGATGAATAAGATGAGTTTTATATTCCAACATAGTTTTGAATCCAACATGTTGGTATAAACATGTAATGAGGCTATTTAGATAATTTTTCAAGCTAAACTTTGTCTTCACAAAGCCTAAGCCATAGGTACTTAGACCATTATCAGTTCCTCATGCAAGAAGCTAACTCCTAATTTGTGATTTAATTCCTTTAAGCAGTGGAAGCATCCTTCTGCAACAGAGGGAATCATCCCTTCTCTCTCCCTCCTTTTGATTCCACCAAAGTGATGCACTCTCGGAGATATTTCCTAATGAGAGCTGTTAACAATACTGAAATTGACTTGTGTTTTTGAAGGCATCCCCGTTGTGTCCGAGTGTTTTTTCCTGCGTGCCAATGGTAAATGAATGGCCAAATAAAATGCTTAGTAGGACACCACCGGTTTGTTTCTCTGTAAAGCGATTCCAGAGAAACCTGACAGGCACGACAGATTCATACGTGGTGTTTTTTTGTGTGGTTGAACTTTGAACATCCGCGAAGCGCAGAGTGTATTTGAAAAGCATTTGACACTTTTCACTGTAGCCAGTCAGGTTCCTTGTCTTCTTGTGTGCGAGCACCTTCTCCTCTGTGTGAGGCAGACATTTATTGTGGGACGGCATCTGGAAGGCTGTCTTGTCAGAGACAGAGTGTAGCCTCCTCGGGTTGGGAGCAACTGCTCTGTGGGGCTTTTATGAGGAACCTCTCGCTAAAAGTTCTTCAGATTCATCAAAGTCTCCTTACACAGCGGACCTACTCCATCCGAGGTACTGCAGAATGTGGCCCCCGTTTGGATCGTATTCCTTGCCTTGTTCTTTCATACACTGCACGCTTGGGTGCAAGTTTTGTGCTTGTTTGTTGTTGATGCTGGTTGCTACGCCAAATCTCCCTTGATTCTCTCAATGGGAATATCTAGCTCAGAGAGAAAATGCGCCCTAAAAAAGAATTTCATATTGTTCTCTTAACCTCTGAAGCCTACACATTTCTCTGGTTGGTAGTGGTTAACTTCATTCTCTTAAGATGACTCGAGAGAATGTACGTGAGAGACTTCCTTCTACAAACTGCCGGGCGACAGTGACAAAGATTAGGTTTGGAAACATTCAAGGAGAAACGCACCATAAAAGAAGCAAAGATGTCAGTGTCTCCACCGAAAATAACATCACAAAACAGGAGGCATTGTAGAAACAGCTTGCATATTCGCTTGTCTGTTGACGATAGCTTGTGAAATGTAACACTGCTGAACAGCTGGCCGCGGCACACCACAGCATTTCTCTTTCTCCACGCTGACTTTTCCTTGATTGGGGAACGACTGAGGGAAGCTGCTTCCGCTCTCCACCTACATACAAGGTGAGACACTTTACGATGTCCTGAACTTGTAACCTTTTAATATACATTTAAGGGAACTGCAGTGCTGATGTGGCTATCTGTTCCAAAAATGCACCTGACTATAATCTCAGCGGAATGATCATTGATCAAAAAGACAAATAGAGGTCTGAAATTGGACGGGGCGAGGGTGCCCCCCAACCTCGCCCCGTCCAATTTCAGACATATTCAGGTGAGAAAAGAAGTGAATTGAACCGTGCAGGCTTTGAAGGAGGATGACATTGAAGGTCACCCGCTAGGATACGTTTGGACAAATGGAGCCGACATCCATATCATTGATTGCCAATTTACCTTTTGAAGTTCCACAGAGTTGTCTTGCACACTGTTCTTGACCCCTCTATATGCCTTGCTGCCCATTGGGCTTTTAAACTACAATAAAAACAAACAATGCTACGCCAGTTGGGCTTGTCCTGGCCCCCCACAAACACACCGTAACACCTCCCGCAGTGCCGATTTCTCCTCAAAGCGACTTTTTCTGAGCCACCCGCTTCTTTGCTGTCATTGCCACCCCCGTACCCCTCTCTGAGTGCAGCATGCAAGAAGTCAGTCTCTGGAGAGGTTGAGAGCAGGCGGGGCCAGAGGGTGGAGAGGGGGCACAGTGCTGTAAAGTGCCTCAATGACGCTTCATTTCCCCATTTTAATTGGGCTATCTAAATGCACCCCCAGTTTGTCAATACCCGCCAGGGTCCCAGATAAAAATGATTTGTCTCATGCATTCGGCGGCATGCTCTGCTGTTCCCCTCAGAGAGTGTCCCCGCCTGTTGTCGGTAGCAGGGTGTAATGGGAGAAGGCTCGTTGTTTTTGAATTTTCCAAGTGGAGCAGGAAAATTTGTGCTTTCCTCTTAATTCTGTGCTCTTATTTTGTTGGTAACTAACAGGTCGATGTCGGCATGCAGCCACATGCAGCCACCTCTATGGACACAGACACAGAGGCACAAGGACACGTGCACCATTTCACATACTCTACACACAGAGACAGATCTGCAGTGGCACACACACACACACACACACACACACACACACACACACACACACACACACACACACACACACACACACACACACACACACACACAGGGGCTCACTGAAGGTCAGCACCGAGAAGCCAATCTTATCTCTGTTTTCGTGTGCTCTGTTTCCCACTGTCCTTCTTTTCACACCTCCTGACGCCATGTGCCACCACCTTCCCTCTCAGCGCTGGAGCCAGTGTGTTATCTGCAGACAGTCATGAGAAAAACTCAGGGCCAAAAGTGTGCCCTTGGTGCTTGGCCTGTAGTACAGAAGTATATTGCTCACACAATGTTTGACTTTTTCAATCCTTTTAGTTTTTGCTTAGAGATAGATTACGTCGTATCGTAAAGATACGCACTTTGCGCTTAACTATCTACTGTGTGCAAATACTGCTCTTTTATTCTGTTAACTGATGGGAGATAAACATAATGTGGTGGCTTGCGTGAAGAACATGACATGGAGTTTGATTAGATGCTTTCACGTGCTTCCCATGTAGCTTGGCTGGTCTCGATCACAGGCTGAGGAAATCTTACGTTGATTAAGTACCCTTAACCCATCTTTGTAATTTATGATATGATCCATGTATGTGATACAGATACACAATCTGGGGGTAAATTAGCGAACAAACGGACAATGACAGGAGCCAAGCCTTGGTAAATTGTGAATTGGACTGGGAATTCTAAGCTAACAGGTGTTGCCCAGCTGTGCTTTCGGTCATAATAACACAGGACCAGTCTTAAGAGCCCATCAGCTGCAGCCTGCTGACTTTCACAGCTCAGTGTTTACAACACAGGTCAGCATTTCTTCAACATTGTGTTCGTCAGTGACCCTGCTGAATGGGGATATAAAGCACATTTATTTGGAGGCAATTAAAATGATTTTTATTTTGAACGGTTATTATTTTAGATGATAAATAATAATATGCTGAGATATGGTTTCAAAATGCAGTCGATACAGTATAATCTTGTCAAGATTCTTATCATTTATTCGGTCAATGACCAGACCGAGAAACTTATTTTCTTACCTTGAAGCTGAACCTTGTTAAAATGTTTGGCAGACTTGTTAGATGGTGCAGACAGCTATATTGATAGAGCCCAGGGCCGATGTGATTCATCCCCTGCTGCAGCATCCAGCACTACAACAGAGGTGCTGAGGTGTCTGGCTTGATCCAGGTGCTCTTCACCTGCAGATAACCCTGGAGCTGCACAACGCATTTTGTACATACAATAACTCACAAAATAAAGCCTGAACAGCCCAAAATATTGATCTTACAAAAGCAATTGTTCACTCGAATCCATTAAAGGCTACTGTTTGCAGACAGGCTTAAATCAGGGAGAGGATGGCTCTTTCAGACTGAAGAGGTTGTCAATCTTTTTTTCAGTCTAATGAAATTAGAGGGGGATGGGTGGTTGTCACAATAATATAAATTCTCTGACTTGGTAGGGGGTGTTTCCAATTCTATTCAAGCGCTTGGGGGGGGGGGGGGGGTTGGGACAAAAGATAAGTCCTAAAACTGCCTAAGCTACAAAAACTCACTCGGGACAACGGTTTCTATCTTGCGGAGAGGGTGACTGCTGCTGTCCATCTGTGTTTTCAGTTTTCCTTTGCGCTAAAATGAAATAAGCCCACACTGGAGATGAAATGGCTCATGTTGTGGAACTGACACACTACACTACATTAGCTCACAATTCATTTTCTCTCCCACTATGCTGTTAAGACCACCAACCAATAATCTTTACATCTACCTTCTACCACTGTGTGATTTGTTCAGCGATTTGATCTCGGGTGAATGTGACATTTCTGTTGGCGCAGACTCTTTACACCCACAAAAATACTTTTTCTTTTCTCCTCAGGGGGTGTGTGGGTGTAATAATTATTCTCCAGACGGTTCTCTCAAACTCTCATGTGTTTGAAAGGGATAAGAGGCCTCCAACAAATCCAGATTGGTTGTTCTCATTTTTGCAGATAGTTGTGATTTTAAATTTGAGGAAGCCTTTGTAAATGGTGCATGCTTGAGATCCCTTTTTTTTTCTCTCTCCGTAAAATGGAATATATTTATAGTGTATGTAAGGCCAAACAAATTGAATTACTTTGAAATCACATTGCCCACATCCCATTTGTCTTTAACGAGAAGAAAGTTAAAGATAAAACAATTCTTTCTCTTGCTGAAAAGTCAGTTGCACACACAGATCTACAGCCTCCAGTAAAATAAGACTGTCTCCCATTGTTAACAACAAAGAGAAATGTAGAACACATTGCGAGCCGCCATTTCCTTCAGCAGAGTTTAAGCATAGAAGACATTCAACATCTCTGCTTTTTGTGGAAACCCTCATAAGTGCCTTTTAGAATCGCACTTTGAATATCTGTTGTTATATTTCTTTTGAGGACTGTACTGTATCAGCAGCAGTACTGCCCTGTTTATATTCATAGGAAGTACACGAGCCAACAATACGGCAGCTCTTCAAGTTCATTTTCCCTCTTAGAAAGTATTAACAAATGATGATGTAGTTGTTATGTATAATTGAATTATTAATGCAACATATTATATATGACTTCATCTGCCAACATTTGTCCCGGACTAGGTCACAGCTTGCAGCGTCAGCAATGCCACTGATAAATAGAGAAACCTATCATTACGTTAAGGGTCGAAACATTGGTGAAGCATTGCTGGATGAGTCAAGTTACAGTCCACACGGTACTATTGGGATAGATGAGCAAACTTCTCCCCAAGGTCCCGCGGCTCTGTGATCTATTAAGGCGCTGTCGTCTCGGATGGTGCATCTCAGAGAGCGAGGGAATTTTTGGGGAAGAGAACGGTTGTGCTGACATCCTCTCTTAGTGCAATCCCATGTCCTTGTAGGACGGAAGAGAAAAACAGCACCAGAGGCTGACTTGGCTGTTCCTCTGAGCTGTCATAAATCCAACTGAACATTTCTGAACATCTGTTGTGGATGATTAGCTCCACGGCTAGCAGAGTTTGACCGGAGGGAGTGAGAACCAGCGTGTTTGGGGTTTTGTGTTTGTGTGTGTGTGTGTGTGTGTGTGTGTGTGTGTGTGTGTGTGTGTGTGTGTGTGTGTGTGTGTGTGTGTGTGTGTGTGTGTTTGTGTTTGTGTGTACGTACTCGACGCCTTGATGATTTAAGAATTGGGATTTTACATATTTATTGCCTTCCAAAAAGACTGAAAGAGAAGGGAAAACAAATATTATTTTTCAAACAAATAAATTATCCACAAATCATGTTACTGGACATGTTACATTGGTACAGTCCCGTGGGAATGCTTGTATGTTTCAATGTCACACTTTGTTAACCTGTTAGTTTCAGTGATAATTACATTGCAAAATTATTTTGTTCTCTCCCTGGAAGCTGGTCAATAGATAAGTCGTAATGGAGTCCTTCAGCGGCAAGAATACATAACATCACGTGTACTAGTACATCAAACCATTTCTTTCTACGAGCAGGTGCACTACAAAATAGTTTCTCATTGGACAAGGTTTAAAAAGGTAAGGCCCCGCAGCCTCCTCCCTCTTCACACTGAAATCTGACACCAATGACATCACATGGTGGGTTTGGCTTCTCCCAGGCAGTCCCTGCACACCCGCTCTCAGTGTGTGAACAAGCGCTGCCTCAGAAGGATCTCTCCCCCTCGCCACATTGCTCTATAGCCACAGCTGGAAACGTATTGCTGGAGAGCCAAAAGACAGTACCTCTGGTTTAATGAAACGCTGTGAATGGAATAACTGAGCAGGAACTGGAGACTACTTTTGCTCAGACACATTTTCCCAAGACAGGGATCATCTATCGTGGATACCGCTGGATTTTCTTTTCTAGGATTTGGGTACTGTCGTTCTCTGTCTCTCTCGGTCTCTCTCTCTCTCTGGAATAAGGAATACAATCATTTATTTATAAGTGGACCTAATTGAGATGCATTGGTAAGTGTGAATTGGAAAACCAAAGTTATAACTTGTTAAAAACAGACGAGGCACAGGTGTATTTTTTTTAAACTGGCTGGGCTGTCCTAGACTGAACTTTGTTTGTCTATTTATCCCTGTTCCAGCGTGTGCTTTTTTTTCATCTCAGCATTTACCTTTTACAAGTTGCCTCTTCCAATAAAGTAACAAAATAAGTTGATGTGTTACACTTCAATGGTAAGGTATTTCCTTACTATTCTTTTGTCCCCTTTTCTTTTGTCCATGCTCACTCTTGCTTGTTAAGCCAAAACAATAGTTTAACCTCGTCTTGGCTTAGCTCTATTGGCTAGCTCTCTGGCAAATTGCCCTGTCTGGTGCGAGCCCTCCCCTACGTATTCAGTAGACTTTGAATAGAAGGGCCATAGAATGTCCCCTAGCTACCGCTGCTAAGGTGAGGCACCCTGACGTTCTACCGCATTAGGCCTACACTGAGGCCAAACAACCTGTTTTTCCAGTTGTCTTTATCTCCCTTGGCAATCTGGAGGGTAAAGTTTCAGAAACAAGAATCCCATTTAGAAGGAGACACTGAAACGCTTTGAAATCCAAGATAATTGTAGAGGACAACTTTTGGAGGTTACAAATTGCGATATTTGGAAAATATTTGGGCTCGCTTTCAACAAAGTTTAACCTGTAATACATGTGTCAGAAAGGGTCATTTAAAGGTTTAAAGTGTGTTCTTCTCTTACTGAGATGATTAGCTATACTTATTCTTTCATACACATTCTTTGTCAAAAGTTGTTTCTGGGAAAGACTCGACTGAAGACATTTCAACAAAGAAATAGAAAGAATCCGCTCTAAATGCCCCACTCATCCGTAGTTATGTCTTAGATATTTAGTTTCTTTTTTTAAGGACAACATAAAACTTTTATACGCTTGTATAAGAAACATTTGGACTGAGTTCATCTTTTTCTTGGTCACAATAAATGCAGTAAAGGCAGTTGTTGCACAACAAATGTGTTGCTCAATAAGGAGCCTGGTGTCAGTGAGAAAAATATCCTATTTGCAACTTGCTCTTTTCCATCAATGCTGTCTTGAGCTTCTAAAGAACATAGTGTAGACAACATGTCTGTCGCGTTTAGTTTGGCCTTTGAAACGACTAGACTTCCCCGTGGGTCTGTCTCACTGCAATGTGAACTTGTAAATGGGTTTTCTTTCTTAGTTGTACCAAAGCTGAGCTGGCTTTTCTTTTATATTTTTCCTTTTTAATTAATGGCTCAGGACTACAACCCAAACTCGACAACTGAGGCCTGTTCGTCTTGCATCAGAGTGATAACTCAGACTTGATAAAAAAAATTACCTTGAGGCGAAACTCAAGATGGACACTTTGTTGAAAGGTCTGTTCAGCTGCTCCGTAACATAAACAGACGAGACAAAAAACTGTCAGCCATGGTGATTTGTTCAAACAAAGCCAATCTCCGTCCACACCGGATGACCTGGAGGTCGTCCTCCTTCACCTCCTCCATGCAGGCCACTGACCCTTCATTCCACTTTTACGACTTTGCTTCAGTCGCTTTGTCACCAGCAATGTTTCGGAGAAACATTATGGGATGTCTAGCAAGTGACCCCAGGAAACAACTAAGGCCATTTGTCTACCTCTGTTCCAGATTCCCTGACTAAACATACAAAATATCCTTACTTGAAATGACTACCTCAGCTGAAGCTGAAATCTTTCCTTGTGAATAAATTACCCTATGTGGAACAGTCAATCATTCAACCTCTCTCGCCATCGCATTCCTCAAAAGTAATTATGGGCTGAGCATATGGATTTTTCCATAGAACTTGATTTCTAATCATCGTTGAATTGGGAAATGTGTAATGGCCCGTTGACGCATGATGGATCTGCTTAATCACCCTAGTCCCAGTTGGGGCATGAACGAGGTTGCTTACAATCACAGATCAATGTCTGTGAAGGCGATTGTGTCACTGGAGCCAGACATTTGTCTATGACACACAATAAATGGACAGAAAACCTACAAGCTTTTGTTGGGTTATTAAAGTTCATAGTTTTGATGTTGTTCCTGAAGTGTCGACTTATTCATGATCAGGTCTCAGACTTCACAATGCCAGCAGAGAGGAGTTTTTTCATTTGTTTTTGTCAAGAATTGTTGAATGTTATTGACAAGGTGGTGAGTAGTTGTTCTATGATGACAAGCCCTAATTGCCAATCTTCTGTTCTGTGCTAAATAACATGTATATGCAGCTACGGGTGAGTGTGCCAGATATGTCTTGCATAATGTGCAATGTCAATTAGAGGCCACCGGCTGCGTGATGTGTTAGCCGTTCTGATAGCCTTTTTCCTTGTCTCAGTTGTGACACTTCCTCCTTTCAGACAGCCGCTCATTGATTGTGACAGGTGCTGAGAAGAAGGTTTAGAAATAAGGGCTTCTTTACCTCTAAAATCAGCAGTGTTTTGACAAGAACGCTTTTCCTAAGTTGCCCCAAGCAGAGAACTCATTTGATTGAAGTTAGGTGTATGTCTATTCTTTGACATCTACACAATGTTAAGGTTTTGACACGAGATCATACCCAAATAGGCAGACAGGTTTATTTTAGAGAAGGGGATGTTATTTTCGTTGCCAATTAGTGACGAATAGAAATTGTCCTGTAAAAACCTAATGCATCTGTGTCAGTTTAGCTTGAGCTCATTGTCTCTTTAAAGTAGATTAAAGTGGACCATAATGCTCAGCTGAGATGATTCAGCTCTTTTCTTACCTTTTGTGCTTTTCTGTGCTCTTTACATGATATATTCTATTCGGCATTGTCTATTCGTCTACATTTATGCCCAGTTATAGCAAGCCACCAGAGGTCTGTTTTGTGCTCATAGCCTTGAACCTTTCATTTCAAACCTAGCTTTATACATTACAGCCATGGGTTTCTCAATGGGAACACACATTCACTTTGTCAAAGAGGACATTTCCCTCCCTGCACAAAACTCATTTCAATTCCACATCACCGCATTATGAATCCACATTGATTGAAGCAGCCTCCATTTTCAGGGGTCAGCTGCAGTTTTTGTACTCAGTATGTATGACAAGGCCAAAGCTTATGCTTTTGTATGTGAAATTGTAATGCAGGTTGGAGACATACAATGGCCATGACAAATATACAATAGTGCTCTGCTGCATGATACCTTGATGTTATGTAATGGAATTACTGTATGATATGTTGCAAATATCGTATTAGTTTGCTTTTGGACCTACGTTAAAGAGAATTAAAGGTTGCAGCTTTCCCTTGCTCCTGGGTATGAGGGGATAACTGATGCTAAACTGCAGTAAAGCTAATAAAATTGAATGCAGGTTTGATTAATTTGGTGCTTGGTTCTGGAATTGTGATCATGGGGCTGATTTATCCCTCTGCCTCCACCACCGCTCTTGTTTGCTCAGCCTCCCAATTTCTACAAATGCCTGGCTTGGACTCAACATTCTTCTTGATTACTTTATCAGCCTTCCTGCCACTTCCCCCAAAGTTATGACTTGTCTTTCAACAATCCTCTGCTGCTGATCCCAAATAGCCGCAAGTAGGACCGACCTCTTGCTATCAATGCGTTATCATATAATGGAATCATATGTCCTTTCAGTTTTGGCGACCCATACTCATACTACTGGCAACTGAGACTTTGGCAGGTGTGGTGCGTGTTTCACAGTGGGATGTATTCAGACGCAATGTAACATTTGGCTTTTGTTCATCTTGTGGCTCGTCCTCAAACACAGGCAATGGCTCTTCTTCCTGCAGAACGTTGAGATCCCTGGCTTGTTTTGGGAAGATGGATGGAGATTCATTTGGTTTCATTATAATGCCTGACTTATTTATAGCCTGCCTGTTCAGCGCCTGTTGGCCCACTGTGGCCCTGTAAGGATGATGGGGGCTGAGGTGTTGATGAAACATTCCTGTGTCCAGGGGGTATTCTCTGAGGAGAGCACTGCTTGTTTAAGGGAGGGCAGCAGGGTGACAATGCAAGAACCATGGGCAAGGCCACTGAAATCCAATTCCACAAGCCCTGCCTAGCTACAGCATTCCTCTTTGAGAGCATTCCCTATCAAAAGTCTGTTAGGCTATGACACCAAATAGCCCAACAACATGGAAGAAATAAACTATACAATACTATATTAGGTGATCTGGTCCTATAAAAGTGGTGACCACAAAAGCAGGAAAGGGGGACTTGCTTTGGACAAATAGCCGCCCAGAAACATACTTTCATATTTTACTTGTGCCCCGTTTTGAGTTAGGAGTTCTACAGCACCAATCCCAAACTTTTATCTGGATCTCCCCCTTCAGCCTCGAAGATTACCGCTTCACAACCCTGGAGCAGGGACGCTGTCTGCCTGGTAATTTGATGGCTAATCCCCTGCCTCTTCCCTACAAATCTCTTCCCTGATAAAGGGGTTGCTTCTACATTAGTAAACATGGGAGACTTGGCTGCCTGGGCTGACATGCAGACAAGAGGACTGGTTGAGGAAAGGGGAAGTAGAGGGATAACCAGTTTCCATTATAGTTAATAGGAAAGCCCCTTTGCATTTCATGGCTGGAAACTCACTTTAAGATGAACGGTTAAACCATGGAAATGCCTTTAGGATCACTGGTAAGGCAATCTCATTCTATGTACGAGTTAAATAATGCATAGTACATTTTTGCACGTTGGTCAATGCATGGAAAAAAAAATCCCCTTTGGCCAGTATCTGATGAGGATAATGGTTTTAATGGTTTGATGGTGAGATGGAAATGTGTTTTACTCTACCATACAGTCCATTGTTAATGCACATTCATTACCCTTTTGACCCGATTATGTTATCCTAATGATCACCGCTCGCTGCTGCCACGGCTAGACACGATGGCTCACTTAAAAGGAATTCAATTCCTCAGATCTTTCTTCACAGGCTTACACTGGGCTGTGTGGACTGACTACGTGACCGAGCATCGCCGGATGGCAGGCTGTGATCCTCATAAGAGTTGTATTAGGACACGTTAGCCTATGCCCCCGACAGGATTTCTGTTTTTCTCCCTGTATAAACAAAGCACTAAGCCCGGGAATCAAAACTGACGCCTTGAGCCCAAACATGCTCAACAAAGTTAAACAGGACCTGGCAACACAGTCTTTAACCAATATATGGAATGACTTCAGCTTGATGACGGCAACTTTGGCTGTTATGGCTTTTCATTTGCTGACCTGACAGAGGCACTTTAGGTGTCAGGCTGGATCTGGTGGGGTGAGTGACAGGTCCTGTCCCTTCGTGTCTTTGTGTTTGTGTAATGGCGCGGTGTTCGCTCCAATCGTTGTCTGAGAGTGAGATGACATGTCAGGAAGTATTTGGGGAGATTCTTGTTTTCAGCACATCCCAGACCAGTCAAACATCACAACTACGCTAATGGATGCACTGAGGGCTCCACGTTTTGCGTTTGTGCTTTTTTCAACTCTGTGATCATTTGCAAAGGCAAGCAGTATGCTTCGTAGGCAGACTACGTAAGTAGTACGTATCACCATGTTATGTTTTGTGATACTGTATTAATTCTCAGCAACACTTTTTATTTAAATTAACAGGTTTTTTTTATGCACATATTTGTGGGAGACAGTGGCTCAAATTGCACAAGTCGGGGTTACTGAGACTGTCATGAATGCAAACACAGATCCCACTGTTCTGATCTCATGAAAAAGTTAAAAGAGATGCCCATGGTGGTGTGCTCTTTGTACTTCAACCATTCTCCTAAACTTAATATATATATATATATATATATATATATATATATATATATATATATTTATATTCAGTGTTTCCCCTAGGTTTACAGCTTCAGGGGGGCGGGGTGTCGGCCAGGGGGGGGGGGGGGGGGGGGGTCGGCGACGACGACGGCGACGACGGCGACGTTGGGACATTGGGAGCGACGTTGGGAGCAACGAGCAACGTTATACATTATTGGACGCTCTCTGCCGGCTGATGGAAGTGTGCTCTCTGCCCACCTGTGCGCGCGCACGAGTCTGTGGGCATCGGGGCGGATCTCCGCGGTGCGCGTTACCGAGAGCAAAGTAGAGTTGTAAACGCGACCATGACAGAAATAGACAGAAATACGATCAATAAAATAAGAACATTGAGTTTGTTTAATAAAAGAACAAGGTGTAGACCTGTTTATAGGAAAGGGAACCTTAAATCACGTCTGTGATCTGGCGCGACGGAGAAAATTACAGGGGGGCGGAGGGTTTTTTCAGGGGGGCGCCCCGCCCCCCTATTCTAACGGTAGGGGAAACCCTGATATTAGTGCTGGGCAAAGATGAAAACATTTAACTTTATTTAATCGCATGATTTTTCTGTGATTAACAGCGATTAATCGCATTATGCGCAAAATTCAATAATGAATGAAAAACTAGTGTATTACACGCTTTTATTTTAAAGTAATGTGATGTGATGTACAGTAGTCTCTATTGAGAGAACAGTTGGTACATGTTGTAACGTATTCCGCTCCGTTTCATACGACTTGTGTATTCTCCTCACGACGGTGCGTCTTGAGGCTCATACGCGCCTCATTCGTTGCGATTCTAAGGACGCTGGTTGGCTACATCAATGCTGTGTAACGCCTTTAAGGTACTTCAGGCTCGTAGTACTCCGTGATAAGATAATTACAGTTTGCAGTGGTTACAAATAACTTAGCTTTTATCAACTACGTCGTCTGGGAGAGATTTAAAATGAAAATGTCCATTTAAAAGTACAGTATCTGTCTGCAGCAGTGTTAAGCCCCTCCCAATGCTAAAAAAAAAACATGCTGTTAACACATGATAAAATCATTGTCGGCGTTAATGGATTGCTGTGTTAACGCATTTATAACGCGTTAACGTGCCCAGCTCTAATATATATATATATATTTCAATATATTTAATCATAACCCCTGTATCATGATGCAAATATTATCGCCAGGTTCTTGCTAATACACAGCCCTAATGTATTATTTAGTCATAGCACAAGCTCTGCTGTTATTTATGGATCTAAATTCCTTTTTCCAACATCGATAGTTCCTGAAATGACCTAATTCTTAAGTTTTACTGATTTTCTTTCATAGATGGCGGTTAATTCTCTAAAGATAGTATCTCTGGCATCTTCACAAATGATTTCTTCTATTATTTCATAGAACACTGACTAGATTTGATTCATCTTTTGTCTCGAACTTTTTATGAACTGGATTTTCACTTTGATGGCTAATTCCCTGATCTACTATTTGATTGTAAAATCCTGTGACTGCCAGTCAATTTAGAATGTGTCTCACTGGATGTATCCAAGACAGTGTGTGTGTGTGTGTGTGTGTGTGTGTGTGTGTGTGTGTGTGTGTGTGTGTGTGTGTGTGTGTGTGTGTGTGCGCGCGCGCGCGCGTGCGCACTGTGTGCATGTTTTGTGCGTGTATGCCTTGTTAGCCAAGCTGCAGAACAGTGACTCTACACTTGTGGTAATTGATAGTCTGGAGGCTGCCTCAGCTGCAGGTAAACCCTATCTGCAGCTATACTGTGAGGAAGAGGGTTGGGGTCGGGGAGAGCGTATAAATAAGTCCTGCAAGGACTAAGGATTTCAGAATAACTAGAGGGTATGTTGGTGGGAAAGAGGACGAGGAGAGCAGATAGCGTAGCTGAAAGACAGGGTGATAGTGGGTGAAATGTTTAATATGGCAGAGGTTTTACCCTCAGAGACAGTTGAAATTTCTTTAAGATTGCACAAGCTTAAATGTACATTTATGCTGCATTTTTCTTGAGAACATTGATCTGAAGAACAGTGTATTACCCCATGTCATCTTTGTTCTGTATCCACCACTTGCCTAGCACACGACGCTAAGTGCAGAAGGGCTTAAGTGGGACTTTTGCCTCTTTTAAAACGTTTCCATCAGATTGAGTGAAATTCAGGCCCATGCTTTGCTCGGGGAGATAGATGTACTGTAGAAAGAACTCCAGGGAGAGCAAGAAGGGATAGAGAGATTGGTCCCAGTGAGATGTTCATAGGTAGTAATGAGGGCGTCAGTGAGTCCACTGACGCCCTCATTACTACCTATGGACATCTCACTGGGACCAATCTCTCTATCCTCATGCAAGTCGTCGTGTTGTGGCTCTGGCCTGTCAGTATAATGGACCTTGCTAGTCAGCTGGCAATCGATTGTACTGTTCCCGCCCTCTTCTGCCTGTTGTTCCTCACTCTTCCTGTCTGTCAACCTGCCACCCAGAGAAGGAGGACGAAGCGGAATCTTCTCCCAGACGACAGATACAGTGTCCAGATACTTTCACATTACCTGAAAGAGGCCGTGTGGTGAGGAGCACCCCACGGCATGAATGTAACGAACAGTAAAAGCCTCAGGAGAAACTTCTGAATTTATTCCTGTTTGGTCTGTTGGTTTATTAAATTGTGATCTTTACTTTTATTCTTTATAGCTGAAACTAATTAAAGCAGACTGTATGACACACTAGTTGATTATTAAAATCTTTGCAGATACATTTTCTGTCCACTAATCTACAAATGTAAGTGTTGGACTTTTATTTGTTTGTTGGTAAATGAGGTGTGGATTAATTGTCTAAATCTGTCGAAACAAGTAAATTTTTTGGCGTCTACCATTGTTACCAATGGATTATTCCCTTCTCTGCTAAAGACAAGATGTTGGATTAAACACTCAGTAGGGACAGACATACCAGGTTTTTAGTGAGTTTAGACTATTTTACTGTACAGCTTTTGCTGTAGAGCAATACAATACAAAGATGTAGCCTCTGAAGAACATGGGATACTTCCCTTGCCCTTTATCGACTCGGCCCTGCATATTCCACACTCATCTCTTTTACATTTTAAATCCCCATGCCTCCAGAGAGCGATGGGGATATATGGTTCCATCTGCTCCAACAGACTGGCTCGTGGCTCAGACAGGGAAGGAGAGAGAGAGAGAGAGAGAGAGAGAGAGAGAGAGAGAGAGAGAGATAGAGAGAGGCTTATTAGAATGTGCCTCTTTTCACTAGTTAGATGGGCTGAGACTATAGCTGTCTGGAATAAAAAACAGGAAAGAAGTTGGATTAGGATTTGGGGATCTTCTTTTTCCCTCATTTGCAATGGCAACTAACCCATGTTAAATCTGTTGGGTCTTAACTGTTTCAGGTAGACCAGGAGTCTTGGGTTTCCTTTTGTTTCTCAGAATAACATGTGGTATATCTGCTTTTTGGATTCCTGCAAACACATTTCTCATTTCTTCTTTTTATCCTTCTAAGAACCTCGTGCTTTGCCACTGACACCAATGTTTCTGTTCCCTGCAAAAATTGCTTAGTTATACGGGAAGTGCTTTTCACATCCTTCTCCGAGTTAGTCTAACCCTTCCCTGTGTAAACACTGGGTTTGTTACTCTGTACCTTGGACCACAAAGGCGTGTTTTCTCTGTGTATTTTACATGCTCTGTTGTCGGATGAAATAATAAAACCATTGTGTCAATATACAGTTTCATCCGCGTTTTTAGCTCTGAAGCCAAACAAAGCCCAAACCATCCAGTATAGTATGAAAAGACAGTGTGTGTTATAAAGTGAATGTAGGCTACGGTTGCGTGTCCTCACCTCCGTGCTTAGTGGATGTCGTTGCTGCTAATGGTTCCTCAGTTAGATTTGCATAAAAAGGATGTATAGAGATAAGGGGCTGCCCTCATGCACAGTTGGACGAGCACAGACCATCCACCCAGGACCCATGAGCCACTGAATGGACACTTTTTTGACTACTAGCCATGCAGTGTGTAATTTGAATTTCCCTAGTATGAGTAGGCAAATCTTAATCACTGTGAAACTGTAAGTGTGTGTACAAAGTTGGGACGTGCAATATGGGTACACTCCTAGATAAAACAACCACTAGGAATCTTAGTTTTTGCTAATCTGGTGAATTAAATGTCAGACAAATCAAAGTATTTAACAATTTATGAAAAAATCCAGAAAATCCAGTATTGCTTTAAAGCTGTTCTACCCACTTATTTGCGTCATATTCTCCGACGACCAGACATACCAAAGAGATGGAAAGGGCACAGCGGATTCTCTACCAGTCTCACAGTATACATCCTCCTATAGCCCAACCTTAGTACAAAGTATTGTTGCAAACAATTACCAGAGTTGCTGCTCTGTCACTGAGCACTGAGGCCACAGCTTGGTTCTCATGCAGGCCTCTGGAGGGTCCCTGTTGGCCAAAGGGCTTCGCTCCTACCCCGTTACAGTCACTAATCTGGCCTGACACCAATCTGATTTACAATACCCCCCTACTCTAAGCACTGACTCACCAGAGGTAATTGATTTAGAACTGTGTAGACACCTGCTGAATAGTATGAACCCCTCAAAAGCCCCCTCCTACCCTCATGTACAAGTTGGGCCCAATATCCTGGCCAAAGTGCCACCTGTTGAAAATGAATACACTTACACACAAAGAGAAAGTGACGGTTTGTTGAGCAATACTAGTGAGAAGCCCCGCTTGTACCGTATGTTTTCAGTTTGTTTTATATTCCCTATCCTCCCATGTCCTACTGTAGATCTGCAATGCTTAATTTTTCCAATATGCCTGCTCTTTTTGGTTGCTAAAGATCCAACCATGATGGATCCCTGGTTGGAGCTGAGCTTTAACAACTGCATCTGTTTGGTCATCTATTGATTTACGTTTGCTCGTCTTTTCTGCTCACTAGGCTTCACTCTGTTTGTCTTTTACTGGCGGAGACGAGGCTTTCTGCCCAGGGGGTGGTGGGGGTGGGGAAGTTGAAGTCGGGGTGTTAGGAAGGAGGGGGCGCTCCATGCCTTCTGTGCTGCCTGCCTGCCTAGTCATTTTATGGCACCATCTGTCTGCAAGCAAACCATCAAGTGGTGACGTCTTTCCCATCCTTCTTGCTTGACAGTGTGAATTTTCTTTTGATATATATGCACATCTGCCTTTGAGAACGTGTCTCAGTTTCTATTGCTAATTTAATGTTTGGCCATAGCACAGAATCATTCTTAATTGTGCAGTAATTCATTTGTAGAACTCTACATTGTAAACACAAACATATTTAACTTTGTTCAGTCTTTGCACTAGGGCAACTAGGGCTGTGAACATTTTAGAGACCCTGAATTGAATACAAAGCGTTGTCATTTTATCATTCTCCATTATTTAGGCCCTACCATTGAGGTTTTTATAAACAGTGACAACATTTTCAAGACAGAGATAAAAAAAGCAAAGGGTATTTCAATCCAAAGGTAAACAGTAATTTTAGATTTTTAAGCAATATTATAATGTTAATAGCATATATATCAAATTAAAAAAGTGAGATCCAGACATAAAGGATGTCAACAAAGGGGATAAAATGAATAAACAATAAATACAAGTTTTCCATACAAAAGTCCTCAGCATAACAGCTTTAAGAGATGATGCTCCTAAGGTCGCTGCTACTTTAAAGAAAGCGGTTCCACTCTATTGCTCCAGGTATGCAGAGCATTGCTGTTATTTGATGAATGTCTGTTTTACATTGAGCATGCTTTTTTGATTTATTGCGGGCCCTTTGCCCAGCACTTTGTAGTGCAAGCCATTTTCTCCTTGCTCTGTCGCTCGACAACGCCAATAATCACTCTGCAATAAATTCAAATGGAAGTGGCACTCTGGTATGTCTCTTCTACTCCGTGTAATACATATCAGTGTAATACATATCACCTTTCATTCCAAGATTGATTTGCAGCTGAAAAGATTGGTAGCCCCCCAGAGGTGATTGTAAATCCCTGCTTCAGTGGCAATTTATGGAGGTGCTTGAGTTTTGTTAAATGTTCACTCAACCAGACTAAATGCCAATCGACATTGTATCAAATGGGTGAAGCCAATGCGCTATGGTCTCTGCATTCTGTTGAGAGGCAAGTTAGTCCATCAGGCGCCCGGTGCATTAAGTCCAGCACTCGTGCGTCACGGATTACATCACAGTGCGTCACGGAGACGCTGTGTCATGTGTTGTAAATGTCTGCATACATTCCACGTGGATGTAGTATTACCACACGTAAATATTGAGGTGTCTGTAATTAACTACTTGATGGATTTCTTTGGGCCATCCACACAAGCAGACAAGTAACTGTGATTTATTACACAAGTGCATTCATTGTAGGTCAGCATAATAAGTGATCCTTACTTTCTATTGCTCAAATTTAAGGAAGTGCCTTTCAGTCTTCTTCTCGGCAGTAAGGTGTTAACAATTAACTCGGTGGAATCAGCTTGTAAACAAAAGTGCTGTAAAACTTGATAGGTCACAGGACATTAGTCTTTGTGAGGTGAATTTCAATGCAGGGCCTTGTCGCAGCCCTGTAAAAAAAGACATGCACCATCAAGTCTGTGTATACAGAAAGGCTTTCAGAGTTGGAGGGAAAACCTCATTTTGTAACTTTGACCTTTCATTTTACAATACGGGGCTCGTTGGCTTGCAGCAATTCTCTTGGGGTCTTGTGGTGGGGGTTCAACGCTGAGGTAAAAAAAGAAGCACAGACTTGTGCGGGTTAGCCTTCTAGTGCATGGAAAACTAATCAGGGGCCAAAACACTGTTGTCGAAATTCACCTTGTAAGTGTGTTTATGGAGCCGTTGCAGGCTGCGCCAACACAAACCCCTCTGGTCTGGGTTTATCACCTCCAGAGACGGCCGTGATTAGCTCCCCACGCGGCTAGCCATATATCTCAGCTGCCCCCACCCCCAGAATAGAGATGAAGAAATAGAGAGAACATGAGAAGGAGGCATGGGAACGATGGAGAGCAGAGATGCTACCTGTAGTTAGTTTAATAGTAATGTTTACTCAGCTTCTGCGCTCTTTCTGCGCAGCTGTGCCGAGTTTAATCTTGTCATTGTCTGCTTGTAGACAACCAATTCTGTATGGGTGGCCACTCCCTTGCCACACACACACACACACACACACACACACACACACACACACACACACACACACACACACACACACACACACACACACACACACACACACACACACACTGGGGTTAATGACTTGAAAGACAGGCACCTGATGTGAGTGGCAAGCAAGCAAACAGGATAGGTGTTTATTTCCTTCACTACAAAACACTTTTGTCCTCCACATATCCATATTTCAACTTCTGTGTCATTAACCTCCTGTTTTCTTTCATGATTTCTGTGTTTTTAGATACAACTGGGCCTCTGTAAAATTGACTTTCTCTATATAGGGTACATGATGTTAACATCTTGGCTCAAAACCTAATGCTGCACCGTGAATTGTGTTTAGCCCGAATCACCACCTACATCTTAGTGTTTCAAAACAGCGGTTCCTAAACATTAGCTCATCATGAGCTGTGGAAGCTTTAAGCTTGGATTTAATAAACACAGACTTTTTGTGTCTTCAATAGGTTATGAGTGATAATGAGCTGCAGGGAACTAACAAAGCTTTGACTTTGTCTTGTCTATTGTTTCCTTGATCGAAGTGAACCAAATTCTGTCCTCCATAAACCCGCCTAATTGTGTGAACTGATTGTTGTGGACAAAATCAAATTCCATAAAATGGCTCACAAGAAGGCAACAAAAAGAGTTAAACAAACAGGTGTTTCCGGAGGTTTGACCGCCTCAGACTTTTTCCCTCCTCGGTGCACAAGAAGGTGAAGTTGTGCCAGAAGTCTAGGAGGGACTGTCGGACAGACTTGAGTGATACATATTTTTTCCCACTACAATGCCATAATTTTACCATTTGCAATTTAAGAAATATGTGGAACTTCAGTACATTGTGGCATACTGGTTTATGTAACATTCATTGAGTTTGTGAACTGCAGTTTCAAACTGTATTAATTTCGAAAACCTACTCTTGCTGTCAAACAATTAAGCTCCTGAATTCATCCCGACTAATTATTGTGATTATTAATTAGGTTGTCAATTTGTGGTGAAATAATCTGCATGATCATTTTAGCCGCAATTATACAGAGCTGACTACTTCTCTGTCATACACACTTTCCTCTCTTACTCATACTCGAACCAGGCTTCAGAATGAAATCGTTAACAAGACAGAAGGATTCACATACAATCTCACAAGGGCAGCCATCCACCCCTCCATGTTCTTATTGTTTTTCTCTCGCTCTCCCACATAGTTGCAAACAATGTTTCCTGTGTGCTGAGCTACTTGCTCAGATTTCGGATCACACTGCATAATTTCCACGTCGGTGCCCTGTCCCTCTCGCAGCAGCACTACTGCCACAGCACAAATGCACATTGTGGCAACTGTTTTCCCATAGTGTTTGCGTGCAGCTGGGAGGCACCAAGCTGCACTGGGATAAATAAGCAGCTATATAAATAAAGAATAAACCTTGCTCTAGGAATTTGTCTCATTGAAGATGAAAAGCATCTGCCTCTCCCTGGCATCTGCTGTAAAAGATATCCCTCCACCGCCAAGGGTTTGGAGCACGGCGACTAGCCAACTCTATCAGACTCACTCACTCTCTCCCCACCGACATGAACCAACGCAACGCTGCCGTAAATAAAAATGAGTATCAAAACACATTTGTCAGCCAACAAACTTGATGTGAGTTATACTCATTTTGCAAAGCTAACTTGGGGTGTTACGTTGATATAGAAATGAGGCCTAAATGTCTTTAATCCTGGTTGCAGCGTTGGGGTGGGATCCAGCTCCTTGGCACCCGGAGCAGTTGTATTTGTATCTTTTTCTTCTCCAGACTGTCACAGCTTAACACACCAACAACAAGCTGCATGCTTTCTCATTAGCAGTGAAGGTGAAGATGCAAAGGAATCTCTTTTTTCCAGAGGTGTTACATTATTTTGTATTACTTGTGGGTATTTAAAAAAAATTGACATGCCGGGAGAAGTATAATACAGCTTGATACAATCACAGCTTGAACTTCCACTGACGATAGATGGTGTTGGCTGCACACAGTGTTTGGAAATTCCTTCGATGCAAGGAGTGTTGCATCAGAAATCAGTTGAATAGACGTCAATGCCCAGAGGCACATTCCTATGAGTGACAAACGGTGATGAAAAGCTGGCCATCAATGATACCTGTCTGCAACCATGCCCAGGTGAGGCACCTGCACTGTGACTCACACATAGCATTCCTTCACATCATTTTACTTCGCCAGGCCTGTCTTTTCCTTCACCAAGTGACGTGGAAAGAAGAAAAGGAACCCATTGAAATTCAGCTTTCCTAAGATCTCTGCCTCGCAGTGTTTTCCTTGGTTTTGTTTTACAAAGACGGTGGTCAAAGAGTTGCCCGATGTGTGCGTTTTTCCTGCGTTTCCGCACGCATTGAAATAGCCACATGAGTAATGCCCTGCTCAACACCTCCACAGGCTTAAGAATGGAAAGGTTTTTTTACCACAGGATACTGCAGGCATTGTGTACCTGACACTCAAACTTATTTAGCTGAACTGAATAGAATCAAAGCTGGCTGGCCACCCAGCAAGCCTAGATATTCCACATTGTGAGCGCCTCTCTTTCTCTTTTCACAAATATCAGCAATCAGTATTGTTCAGTTGCCACTATAAACTCGACAGTGAGACTGAGCCAACGAGCTGAGGAAGTTTTCAATTCAATTCCAATAGGCCTCTTGTAAAAAGCTTTATACAGAATCATTGTCAAGGAGCCCTTGAAGACAAAAGTAGCCTTACTTTAAAACTTTAAATTTTTTTCTCATTTTAGTTAATTTTTCTGAAGTCTTCTGGAGATACTGCTTTAATTCCATCAAAAGAGAGATATCTATCCTTACCATATTGTTGTCTGCTTTACAGCGTTATGATTACTCATCACAGATGGCCATGGGCAAGAGTGTAGGGATAAGAAATTTAGTTAGCTCAATTTATGGGGATCCACAGTTACTTTGTTTATAATAGCATTAGACATCGAAACTGCAGGCTATAACAAACTTAAGGTCATGCATCCAAATCTTATCAAGTCATTTTCTACACAAAATCTAATCCTAAAAAGACAAATAATCAATGCTGTTGCAGTTTAATTTGAGGGACAGCCTTTGTTTTTGTGTCTCCACCCACTACTTAAGGCAATTGAGCAATGCTTTCTGTCTTATTGCTTTGTTAATTTTGGTTAATTTGTGGTACACATGGTGCTGTTTCATTGACCAACCATGTCCCCCTTTGGGGGGGGGGGGGGGGGGGGGGGGGGGGGGTTGGGTCTGTAAATGTTTATGCATGTGTATACATGTTGCCATATTATGAGATCATGGCACTTAGTGTGATTTGAACCCATCTGGATGATACAGTTTTCAATTTCTTGATGGGGAACATTAAGTGGGCGTCAGCCCTCAGGGAGTAGTGTTCAGGAGGTCCTCTGGGGTTTAACTGATCCCCATTGTGAGAGGATAGCTGAGGAGCTTAATACTGAGCTCTGTCCTCTCCTTTTGTTCCTGCTCTTTCTTCCCATGATTTCTCTCTGTTGCACTGTACTGCATTTGTTTCATAACCCTTCTGCTGATGTAGTTTGCGTGTTACATCTGCTTCACTTGTATTTTCATCTGCCCCGAGCAGGATTTTGTTGTGGGTATTGGGTGCCTTGTTGATCGCGACCAAAGACAGTGTTGTTGTCTTACAAGCGTAGGGTTAGGGTTTCTTACAAATAGGCAACATTTCCAACTCCTTCGTTTCTGCTCTGTGACTTGCTTTTGATATCTCCGCTTTACTGTGCTATTATGCTCATTCAAATATATGCAAATATATAGTGGGTTTGAATACTAATGTTTCTGTGCTCCTGTTCTGCTTGTGTTTTCTCTCCCAGGTGTTAGTCTTTGATCCTGTCAGAGTGGGACGTGTCTAGCAGGGGACTGAGGAGGGAGCAGTGCCAACTTGGAACATGGGGCCTAATCGTCACCTGGCAGTGCCCCTCCTGCCCAGAGAGGCGTTGCCGTTCCTGCTTCTACTCAGCTGCATGGTGTTCTCCTCGCAGGCAGACAGTAAGTAACCTCACTCACCTGTGAAGACCTGCCTTGCTTCCTGCACAACCTGATTATATTTTAAGAACATTTAAGGCCCTCATTTGCTCCACGCAAGGTGAAAAATCCAACACAATGGGAGGGTAAAAAGCACTTTCTTTTAGACTACTTTCCGGTTTATTAGATTTACTAGTGATCAGTTGAACAAATGCAGCTCTTTTGTCGATGTTCTCCTCGTTTAAAGAGACTCACAGTAGTATGTTGAGTTGAATTTAACCCAGTACATTGTTGCACATTAATTGAATGGAGGGACATTCACAGAGAACACGATTTCATGCTGTGCAGTTCATTTGAAATAGAATACAGATTCAATTTACATTTGGTGTCTTTGGTGGGTTCCAACAAACAGAAATAGCAACGCGTCTAATGCATGTCCCGATAGCTTTTGCATTTGCGCTAAAAATAAGCGTACAGTGCAGAAAATTATGCTCCATCGGCCTCTGTGTCAGTCTGTCAGTCTGAATGCCTGGAAGAAGGCGCTCAGAAAGATGCGTCACTGCTCTGCCTTTGGGTCTTGGGAGCAGCCAAGAGGCAATGCCCTGCCGAAGACAAGGTCAGGGACAGATTTAATTCAGCACATGACTTTACCTATAGTGCTGTCACGGGGTCACTGTAATTCAATTATACCCCAACCCCTCCCATTCCCCCAACTGAACACACCAATGGCCCTGTGCTCTCATACATAGGTCCAGTAAGATGTGTTTTTCTTTACCCTTTGCCTTGTCTCACTCAGCCCTGCGTTGTCATCTTGGTCTCTTGCGGTGTGTCTAGAGTTTTCCACTGTATCAGTGTGAACCTGACCTTGTAGAAAA